>OY728119.1:593875286-595125286 GCA_963277665.1 Viscum album
GATGGTGGATTTCCTCCATCGTATGTTTTTTAAAATCCTCGTAAAAGTGTTTATGTTTCTACTCATTGATGGTAATACTTCATCCACTCTACTCATAAAAAACATGTATTTCACCAACTTGTTAAGCTTTAGTAATAGTATAAGGCTCAATTCATTAGGAGAGAAACTAACTGGGGTTGATCTTTAGCCTATAATTATATATAATAGCCTTCTCACTGATATGACACATCCTCTGATCAATCATCACATCATGGATATACTTTTTATTCTCTTTATATATTCAAGAGTTCTTATATGAATCTCACCAAATTTCTTCCAACTCATAAATCTACACCTTCCAACGGTCACCGATATCTGAGAGATTCATATAAAATTTTTTAATATCCCAATAAGCGTGGTTCTATACCTCTATCGGGAGGTGAAAATACATTTAAAACAAAATACTCTATGGTGACATTCCAATTGGTGTTTTTAAAATTTGTATGGTATGCCCAAAGTGAATCATCCAAGAAAAAACTCAAATCCTTCCTATTCGGTCATACTATTTATTCCAAGATTCTATTATCTTACTAATTTTAGATTAATGCTTATCCATTAGTTTGGTGGTGATATTTAGTGGAGACTTTATGAACAACCCCACACATTTGGATAATGTTTTTAATTTTGAAATTTCAAAAATGTGAACCCAGGTCACTAATGATGAATCTTGGAAAGCCAAACCTATTGAAAAACTAGGACCTCACAAAATCAACAACCACTCAAGAGTCGTGGGTCCAGGTAGACATTTCATCCAAAAATTTGGAGAGATATTCCATAGAAAATAAGATGTACCCAAGGCCAAATAAATGTATAAAAGGTCCCATGAATTCAATGGACCATGCATCGAAGATCCCACAAAATAACATGGGATGTTGGAGAATTTAGTTACTCTTAAATATATTCCCTGTAAATTAACATCGAGCACAAGAATTACAAAACCAAAGGGCACCTCTACATAAATTTTTCCAATAATTTCTAGAGTTAAATACTTTCTGAGCTGTACGTTGAGAGCCAAATTGGCCCCCATAAGCCAAGTGTGGTAGAAGTTCAAAACCGAGGTGAACTCTTGGGTAGGGACACATCGATTAACAACTTGGTCACTACAAATTCCCCACAAATATAGGTTATCCAAAATTTACATTCTATAATAATGGTAAAGTATCTGGGATTGTGAAGTGATGAAATCTGAGGGGACCCTTGATGTTTCTAGAAAATTCACAATTTCTGTATACCATGGGGTATGGTAAATAACGTCACAATGGTTCTCATGAGGGAAGAATTATCGAATGGGGAGGGATGATTCTACTTGGTGTTTCAATAGTGGGGAAATCATTTTAATGTGTTCAGCTACAACATTTTCCACTCCTCTCAAGTCATGGATATCAAGTTCAAACACAAGGGATAAGCATCAATATAATGAGTTGGGGCTTAGATTTAGGTTTCTTTAGTATAAACTGAAGGGCATCATGATCAGAAAGGACAATGTTTTTTTACCCAATAAGATACGAATTGAATTTTTCCAAGGAAAACATAATAGAAATATGTTCTTTTTTAGTGTTCGGGTAGTTTTTTTGGGTAGGTTCAAGGGTACGCGAGGCATACATAATGACATGAGGAGATTTATCAACACTATTTCATAAAATTTCCCCAAAAGAAATTTTAGAGGAATCACATATAAATTCAAAGGGGAGATCCAACCTTGGTGGTTGGGTAATGGGAGATGAGGCAAGAATCCTTTTTAGTGAATTGAAATCACACTCATACTTTTTATAAAAAAAATTGTCATCCTTTTGCAACAGTCAATACACGGTATGTCTGATATTACTAAAGTATTTAATGAATCAACAATAAAACCTAGTAGGACCCAATAATGATAACAATATATGAATTTGGATATGGAAGGGTTAAAATTAATTCAATTGTTTATTTATCCACATGAATTTCCTCATTTGAAATTTCATTCTCATGAACTATCCCTTACTAAACCATGAAATATAATTTCTCATAATTTAATACAAGATGTTGTTCAATACAATAATAGAGGACAAAACCTAGGTTAACCAAACAATCATCAAAGTAATTTCCATAAACTATGAAACAATCCGTGAAAAAATACATAAAATTCTAAAGGTACTCGGAAAAAATACTCACTATACATCACTGAAAAGTATCAAGATCATTACATAGACCAAAAGGCATCCTTATATACGATAATATGCAAAATGGGTGGGAAAATTCTATCTTTTATTGATCCTCAGGGGCTATATGGATTTGAAAATTACCCAAATTTCCATCAAGAAAACAATAATGGGACTTACCAGCCAATATTCCTAAAAAAATTTCAACGAAAGGTAGAAGAAAGTGGTCCTTTTTCTTGGCTTCATTCAGTAAATGGTAGTCAAATTAGACATTACTACTATTTTTCACATTTTTGGAACTAATTCATTCCTTTCATTGGACGTAGCCATTATTCTAGTTTTTTAGGAATCATTTTCACTGGGCTAACTCATCTACTATAAGATATAGGATAAATGATCCCAGAAAAAATTAATTTACTACCTTATAATTTTACCACTTCTAGAATAGTGGGATTCAATCAGTGTTGATCATTCTTTATGGTATTAGCCTCATCATTTAAAATTATATGATGCATAAAAATATATGGACTAATACAGGGAATATCAGCCAATATCCATTCTATCACCTTTTTATAATCTCTAAAAAGGTCATGATGTCTTCATTCCTACAATTAAGAGAGTTTGTAGGTAGTAAGGATGGAAAATCATTCAATACTCTCATGATAATAATATTCTAAATTAGAAGGTAGTGGTTATAGTTCTAACACCAGTGGTTTTTGGATTGAAGGATGGGATTTAGGGGTAGTGACGCCTATAAAATTGTATATATTTTCATGTTTATTATTTAAGCAATGATAAACTATATAAATGAGATTTTTAGAATATTCGATGGTTATGGATACCTCAAAATTTATACACTCTTTGATTAAAGAACAAAATTTAAACTTTTCTAAACCCACAAAACAATGAAAAATAAAAATCAAAACTCAAATCATCTGAGGGTGACGAAAAAAAATGAATCAGAGTATGGGCCGAGGAGAGAATTTTGTGTGTGTGTGTGTGTTATTAATGATAAATTACATATAATATACTGAAAGGGTTGATTTCTCTTCATCATGGTGTTTCATAGCATCTAAAATGTTAGAACATACCTTTTCTCCACCAAAATCAATGGAAAGTGTACCATTGTGGACATTGATGATCTTCTTTACATTTTTCAATAATTTCCTTACAATTATGAGAGGGAAATTTCCTTGAGTATGGGTATCATCCATCTCAAGAATGTAGAAATCAGTGGGGAAGATGATATTTTTCACTTTTATGAGGACATCCTCATCCACCCATTATGGGTGTGTTGTGTTTTGGTTGGAAATTTTCTCTATGATGCATGTCATTTGAATCTCTGCGACCTGAAAATAAGTATACAACGAGTAAGGAATTACATTAATTTAAGTACATAAAACTATCATAGAATCTAAAATAGTTTCTCCCCTATGGTGCAGGGTATCATGAAAGTTCTCGAATCCTTTCATTTTGTTGGAATTTCTGGTTGAATCAAGTCCAAGACATTCTTTCCCAGGTAGACTCTTTCATTCCCCTTCAGACTTCTTCTATATGTGAAAATTTGTTTAAGAAATTTGGTGTTATGAGGAATCTGTTTGACTAATTACAATTAAGTAATGTAAACTTTATACTTTTTAAATGTATCAATTATTTATTTATTAATCTCATTATAATTTTTTTTATTAGATTTAGGGAGTCATTGAGGGAAAGTAAGAGGAATAGATTGTTCAAGTGAGTCCTAAATGATTATTTGATTACCCTTTCTCTTGTTTTTCTTTACATGAAACATTTGAGAGTTGGGGAAAGGAGTTTTCAAGAGGGGTACATTCATATTAGTAAGAATCATAGGACAAAGAAACTTATTTACCCCTGAGAATTGTGATGGAACAAAAAATAACATTGTATTTTAGATTAATAATAGGCTAGGATGGTAGTTTTATAGAACCTTGCATCTTAATCTCAGTGATAGTGTTTTCCAATTGTCCCACTTGAGTTCATAGGTCTTGAATGGCCTATTGTGTGGCCTGTTGGAGCTGTAGGTTCTAGGATTACATTTCATTCACTAACTCATTGAGGTTTTGTTTAGATTTGGGAGGAGGAGGAGGATTATTACAAGAAGTTAAAGGATAATAATTTTGCATACCTTGTCCTTATTTAAACCAATTATTCTTAGTGTAGCTTGAGTTGACTCCTTGTTTGTACTATGGTTGTGATTTCTACTAGGGGTTTAGATTTTTCATGAATGTTTCTTTGATGAAAGGATGTGCTTATTGGAAAATACATTCAGTCAATAATGCTTCACAGGACTCCGATGAATCCAAAAGTTTCGGGCAATAGTCATAAAAATTAGTGTTATCAAAACACATACAACAATGTAGTTGAATGGATGAAGAGTGTGATTTACCTTGTTCTTGAGATACTTTCATTATAAGGGTATGAATCTCATCATGTTTACTATCTAAATTTTTTCTAGGGATGAATTAATTACCTCATAAGCTCCTTGGGTTAGTGCAATTACTCTTGTACCAAATTATTGTGCATGTTGAGCCATGTTGGCAATTAAGTCACAAGCGGTGGATGGATTTTTATCAACTAGTGAACCAAAAACTAAATCATCAATCATAAAACAATCCATGGGGACAAGTATCTCATAGAATTATTAAATTAGAAATTTCTCACTAATTTGGATGTGGGGGAAACATGGGAAAAGTCTTTTGAATCTCTCCCAGGATTCATTAAGGGTCTCTCCTTTTGATTTACTAATTATAAAGATTTCATTTCTTATTGATGCAGTTTGGGAGGCTGGGAAAAACATTTCTAGAAAGATCCTTTTCAAGTCATTCCATCCTCTAATTGTGGTAGGAAGATAGTATAGACAGTCTTTTGCAACACCATCAATGGAGAAAGGGAAATCCATAAACATAATGAGGTCCTCAAACACATTTTTTGGTTTCTTGTTGGAGAACACTATATGAAAATCCTTAATATTTTTTTTAGGTTACTCATAAGGAAGACCATGGAGTTTGGGAAAAAGTTTGATGAGAACTAATATCAGTTCAATGTTGGTTACTTCTTCTTGATATCAGATGTACATAGGTTATTACTCCACATTCTAAGTTGTTAGTTCTTTTAATGTTCAGTTATTTATAGCCATGTTTAATTCAATTTGATTTGGATCAAATTTTGATTGGTTTATGACCACTTGAGTTTCCACAAGGGTTTTTTAAATGATAGTTTAATTTATTACTCTAGATGGCCTAATTTCTGAGTGAAGTGAGTTTTAAATTTCAGGGTCAAATTTAAGTAGTGTTTCTTTGCTAGATCTTGTCATGGGACAATGATGTCCAATAAAAGTGTTTGTTTGTTTGATTATCCTTTTTTCTATTTTTTAATTTTTTTTATCGAAGAAGAATTAATTGAGAAAAATTAAGAATAATTAAAATATATAAGAAAATATAATTTTATACTATATAAATATATAGAAATAGATGGAAGAAGATGAAGAAGGGGGAGAGAGAGAAAGAAACACACACAAACAAACAAAAATAAAAATGAAAACTACCCAAAGTGTTGGGGATATTTAAAGGAGTAATAAGTAAGAAGTAAAATAAATAAAAAATTAAACAAATAGAAAAATGATCTTTTCTCAACATAAACAATGCCAAAATTTTATCACATTTCCGAGCGTGTCAAATTATATGTTTAGTTTTACTTGATTTTATTTAGTATAACAGAAACCCTAGGTCATATCTTAATTGAGACATAGATCATTAATTTAAGAATAAGGTTTTTCTTATGAATAAAATGGTAATGGGGTTTTGAAAACTTGTGGTTTTATGATTTAAGAAGATAATATAAAAAATAATGTGCTAAAACAAAGTGGAAATGAATAGAATTAATTAATCGTGATCATCTTGGGGAAATATCGGGATTATTATACTTCATCACATCAAGATATATGGTTTCTAAATTTTATTTAAGGTTGATAACACCTATAAATTTAATTTTACTAATTTTATACTATGATACGTCATAGGGTTTAGTCAAAAACACACAATGGTTCACCAGATACCCCCGATGATTAGATGATTTGTCTTCAAGATCATAACTGAAACTCATCAAGGAAACACTTTAAGAACATGATGAGTTTTCTAGGATTGTATGTTATTTATTTTTTATATCATGACATAAATTAACATTTCCGTGATAGTTTTTATGAGAGTTCAATTGACCAATATGAACCTCAAAAACACCGTAATTGAAAGGGGGAAGAATAAGTAGTGAACGGTGTGTGAAACATCACATGAATGGGTACCCCAAACATGATCATATGAGTTGAGAATGACATACTGGTACATAAAAAAATAAAATAATTATATATAATGATTAAAAAAACCCCTAGACTTAAAAATTTCATTCATATATTACAAACATGAAGCTTGGAATTCTCATTATGTTCCCCTGAGTTATCACAAGGATTTTAAAACTCACTGGGAGGAGAGAATGAAAATGACGATGAATTAGAACATCTCATGCCCTATATAACTTATAGGATTTAGTAGAATAATCATTTGGGACTCCAAAATAGAACACCATTCCTCCTAGTCGAACATCAAAATGGGGAACCCCCGATACTCTTTTATAGGCAAAGTGGATGGTGTTTTTGGGAACCAAAATTTCATTAAACCACTTACAACACTATTTTATAACAAGACTGTATTATCTAGAATTTTTAAAAACTAAAAACATGTTACAACACCTCTTTTTCAATCTCTTTCAAAATTTGGGAATCATTCTGAAGACCATAGTTCAAGTTAAATCTGAAACACAAAACACAACCTTTGACGTTCTAATGATTTGATTATCTGGATAGATCAGTTTGGATGGGCCTCATAGTGGATGAATTGGGATTCAATTGCTTCATAAGAGCTATATCCCATTAATTTTTGGATCATCCCAATAAATACCGTCCCCATTGTATGCCCTAATTATTAGCAGTGTGTGGTTAAGTCCACTTGTGTGCTTGGATCATGTATTGGTTGGCCCATTCCTCTTGAACTTCATCATGGGACCTCCAAATATTCTCCACCTCCAATTTAATTATCAAAAAAAGTAACACTTATCTTTTTAATAGTGAGAAATAAAAAATAATTGAATCAATCACTAGGTGAAATTTGTTATTAATTTTATAATTTTCAATATAAAACTACTTTAATACAATGGTGTAATGGTGAAATAAAACTACAAATCGCGGTGCATTTAAGATCCTAATATATTCCCAGAAGTGATTTCTTGGAAGTAGCCTAAAAATTTATCTAAATTCATGAATATTATAGGTTTATCTCAATAAAATAATTATTTTTATAAATTTTTTTCGTGTTATCTTTACCATTTACAGCCTTAATACTAAAGTAAATGAACACTGACTTGTATTTGATGTGTTAGAGATCCTTTTTGGATATGGAAATGAGGTTGAATTCAATTTCCATTCAAATTATTCATTAGTCGAGTATGGGTTATTATGTATATTGGGATAATTTGGGATGGGGTTTTGGGTACATTTTGATTCATCTTAACCTTGTGGTGGCCTATTGATCTCAAAAATTATGAACACAAGAGAAAAATTAGCCCACTCATGACTTGAAGTTAGTGGCTATAATGAATTCCATGAAGATGTTTTACCATGATCGTTATGGGGTGCGGTTTATCATTTGTTATGCCATAAGAGATTTATTTATACATTCATCTGTAGATATCAAAATATTGGGTAGAGACACTATGTAGGGTATTTTTAGGTCTTTGATTTTGATATAGAATAAACCCCTATAAAGGGGAATATAGTGGTTCATGCATATAGTAAGAAATTAAACTCCCAAGGAGTTTTAGAATCTAAGGATGTATTGTGTTCGATAGGGTTTTTTAAGTAGATGATCATAGAAGTGGAAGAGAAGGGTGATATGGTGTCTTTCTTATATTTAGTCAACACCTTCATTAGATGATGATATTTAGATCAAATAGATAATATTTCCCAAATTTTATAATTTTATAATTATTTTAAATAGAAAAGCATCATATTATTGGTCATAGTCATCTAAGGATGCACTCTTATTTTAAAAGAGTCTTGTCATACCCTTTTCTCTCATTCTAGAGTTGATAGAGGGTTGGCACTAGTCATGTTAGTTTATTCACCCTAGGGAGACCCAGGTGATTTTTTATTTGAAACATGGGTATTGCGGGGAGGGAATTATTGGGTGGCTGACACACTGGATAAACTGGTGGATCCCCTCATGTGCACATACATTTCCTCTATGGAGAATGATGCACAGGCTGACCCACTGGATTAGCTGGTGGACCCCACCTATGAAGAGACACTACCCCTATGGATATTGAAACACCTAAGATGGTAGGTCATGAACCTCGTGCATTGGGTGTTAATGCTCAGGTTGGGTGACGTGTTGTCATGACATGTAAAATTGATAGTGATTTAAAGAAGATTTTATAGTCTAGGTCTGACCCTAGGTCATCTCTCTAAAAGCTTTTACAGGTTTTTAGTGTGTATTGTAAATAAAATTCTAATAGAAGGGGAGGTTTTGAAAACAGCTTCAAGAAAGGTACTTAATTTAAAGAGTTATAAAGTTGAACGACCGAGTGGATTGTGAAAAATATGAGATAAATAAGTGATCATTCCTAAGTTAATATAACACTTAAGGAGTTCCTCATTATTAATTTATTATTAGGTTTTATCTTAATATTTTGTTTGGGGGTTAACCAATATCTTGGGTACCCACAAGCCTCTTAAAATGATTCGATTAGAACTAAACCATGACATAAAAATCATGTAGTCAAGTTCCAGACCTTATAATCATTTAAGGCTTATAAAAGAAAATTGAAATCTTAAATGTTTGGGAATGAAAATAGTTCTTATGTTTTCCAATCGGAAGAACACAAGACGTACACTTAAAATCACATAGAAATCTGTTATGAAATTAAATGTGTTTCAATTGAATGCATCAAAACAAGTTAAGAAACATATGAAAGAACAATGAAAACAAAAATATACACCAAACCAGTAGATAATTATGTGCTAGAACTCCCTCTTTAAGTGTGTATCTCCCTCGCAATGATGACTCACCACTTTGCTCGACATCGGGAGGAGGAGGATGCTCGGGTGGAACTACTTCTTCATTCCTGATCCCCCAATGACAATAGAGGCCTCTATAAATTCTAATTTGAGGTGGAGACTCTTCTAGGACTCCAAAATGGAAGTTATTTTCTTCTGTTTTGAACTTTCAAGTTAGGTTCCCTTTGTTTCCTTTTATATCCAAAATTATAATCGGTTTTAAGAACCCAATTTTGGTGATACCATTTGAGTCTCAGTTTTGGACTAGTGAACGCCCATATCATGACTAGGACAAAAGAAGGGAGTTTTTTGGCCGGCCTCTTTAATGCCTCCCTATACAATTTGGGGGGAAATGGACATATTTATTGCAATATATTGTCAAAATACCGAATCAAACGGCTTGCTTCATGCAGATTCTTCCCCTAGAATGAATGGTTCGAATGGACCTTTTATTAGACTAATGAGGCTTGGGTTCCTTGATAAGAGTTGTATCTAATGTTGTTATAGATAGGAAAACAAAGTTTCAATACATTTGTATGGATGGAATTCTCGTAATTCTCAAAAAAGTGGACATATGTCCATTGTATGCCCTGCAATTTCGCCCATTTTTCTTTTATATCATCTATGGGGCCTCCAAATCTCCTCTACCTTCAATGAAAATATCAAAAGATGTATAATTTCCCCATTTAACATTAATAAAAATAAATAAATTAATCAAACATCAAGTGAAATTTGAAATTATATTTTAAATTTATAATACAAATTATGTTTAATACAGTGGTGTAAGGGTGAAAATGAAACAGTGAATAATGGTGCGATCACACCCCCACACCTAAACATTTTCACTCCTGGGAAAAGTATTATATCATAATCAAGTCTCATTCCTAAATCAAAAGTGAGAAAAGTTCCAAGATTCCTATGAGATTAAATTCATCATGTCTCCTTTATGGAATCTATTTTCATTCATTTTCTTCTCTCCCATTCGAATTTGGTCAACTTCATTTTTTCACCCATCCAACATGTCGCAGCCTAACTCACATAGAAAGTTTCCCTCTTCAGTCAAGGAACATATGAATGTGGAGTTATTCTATTTTCCCAGAGTTCCAATGATATGACCATATGCTTTCTAATATTCTATGTTCTCTACTAGTAGAAACTGGTTTTCTACTCAGGAGGACTTCCAAAAGGTTGTTCTGAGGTTCAAATATTGCTAGGATTTAATGTATAAAAAAATATAAGGCAGAAGAAGAGTGTTTAATCTCTAAAGTGAAAAAAATGTCAAAATTTAGAAAGTGTTCACAATTAATGTACACACTCATCCCCTTACAAAGTGATTCACTTCCAAATTACTATCCCTATTGTCCATTTGTGTGTCTCATAGCCGATCAGTGAATAATAATGAATAGAATTCTTCTTTTCTCTATTAGTTTTTGTTTCTTATTTTCGTTTTTTTTGTATTGAACTATTTTCATTTTTAAAAACCTTCCATTGGAGATAAAGAGGGAAATTTTTTAAATCAATGATACAATAGGGTGTTTGAACCCTTTTTCTAAGAAAAATGTAGGCACCCTTTTTATCAATCCATAAATATGATTCATTCATGATAATTCCCATGGAAACACCCTCTCCCCCACACTTGTTGAAATTAACACAAGAATTGACACAAGATATGGGTAGGTATGGATAAATAAGCTTTTAATGTGGCTACCTAACTGGAATTTCATGGTCTCTATGTCTTAAGAAGTGAAAAATGTCAAGGTGGAAAAAAATAGAGGTTAATTGTACAAGGGTATTTTTAATGAATGATGGCCTCTATCATGGATGTAACACACTTGAATATTATGTCTTCAAATTGAATCAAGGAAATTTCTAGTTTCCCTACCTAACCTGACACTCTCATATAAGTGATTAAAAGGAAGAATATGCAATAAAGGGATTATAATGACTCTTAGGTAAGGGATTAAAATATTGGTCAGTGATAATGAGGCATAGGTTTAAAAAATCCATTAAACAACTAAGAATGATTTAAAAATATAAATTCTAGAAAAAGATTCCATATCAAAATTCATTTGAATTACATTTTCCCAAAAACAATGAAATTTTCCACACAATCGAATCAAGAATGAAAAATTATTTGGAATTCATTTAAAGTGGGAGTATTTTTTCATGATATAATCATCATCCTAGCATAAAAATAAAGATTCATAAAACAATAGGGAAAGTGAAAATACTATTCAATAATTGAGAAAAGAAAAATAAAAAAATGATCAAAATTACAAACTATCCCAAGAATGTACCCATCCACCCCACCTAGAACATATAATGTCCTCAATATAAAAAGAAAAGAGGATGTGGGATGGAAGGATAAAAACTACTACATTTCACTCATAGGTCACCTCATGAACATGGAGTTCCCCCATCGGGGACTCAAAATGGATTCATGAAAGTTCTTTAGCTGGTACCCATTGACAGTGAAGGTTTGCTTGGTTTCTTCATTTTGAACCTGAACAACACCAAACTGAGAGACATTAGTAATAGTGTATGGTCCAAACCCGTGGTAAAAAAGCATATTGGGATGCAATTTGAGACTTTCATTATAGAGGAGAAGCTTCTGCCTAATTTGGAACTAATGATGAAGGATATGGAATTCATGGGAATCCTTGGTTCTCTCCTTATAAATTATAGAGTTCTCATATGCATCTCTTCTAATTTCCTCTAGCTCATGAATCTTCACCTTCCATTGAGTACTTGTGTCTGAAATATTATAATTGCACTATTTTATGTCCTAGTAGGCCTACTTCTCAATCTCAACAAGGAGGTGACATATCATTCCAAAAAACTCCTATAAGGTGACATTCTAATTAGGGTTTTAAAAGTAGTATGATAAGACCATAATAAATCATCAACTCTAAGGATCCAATATTTTATAATAGGTTGAACAGTTTTTTAATGAATTTGTTTTACCTATTTATTTGACACCTTGGATTCACCACTGCTCTATGGGTGATATGAAGTAGATACTCGATGACCGACCCCATACAGACACAAAAGTTATTACATTGTTCTTTTGTAGAAATAAGTCCCCTAGTCACTAATGATGAACCAAGGTAATCCAAGCCTATAGAAGATTTGGGTTCTCAAATATTCTATAGCTTCCTTATAATCATCAGTCCTTGTATCTCATTCCTCTACCCATTTTGAAACGTAATCAACTGCCAGAAGAATGTACAAGTTTCCAAAGGAATTGGGATATGGCCCCATAAAGTCAACACCCCAAACATAAAAAATGTCATAAAAGAGAAATGGTCGTTGTATCATTTCATTTCATTTAGATACATTACCCATTATTTTACAATGAGGATAAGATTTACAAAAATCAGGGGCATCCCGAAAAAGTGTTGGAAAAAAGAGACAAAAATTAAGGACTTTGTGAGCAGTCCATTGGGGACAAAAGTTCCCCCCACAAGCAAGAGTGTGGCAGAATATAAGGATAAACTGAAAATCACTATCGGTAACACAACACCTAAAGACATTATCACTAAATGTGTTCCAGAGGTAGGAATCATCCCAAATGTACCAACAAGACTCATGTTTTAGAAGACTATCTTGGTTTTTATTGAAATTAGTAGGAATGGAAGATGTTACCAAATAATTTACAATTTATGATACCAAGGAAAAACATCTTGAACTAGGTACAATTGATCCTCAAGAAACATGTCATTTAAGGGAATTCCAGGGGATGAGTCAATGTCCAAGGATGGGTGAATCCTACTAATATGGTCTGCCACCACATTCTCAGCTCCTTTTTTATGTCTAATTTGAAAATTGAATTCTAGAAGGAGGAGAATCTAGCGAATGAGACATAGTTAGGCTTTATGTTTCTTAATGAGATACTGGAGGGCTGTATGGTCTGAGAACACAATGAATTTGGACCCCAAAATGTATGACTATAATTTTTCCAAGGAAAACACAATGTCAAGGAATTATCTTTCAGTTGTGGTGTATTTTTCTTGGGAAGACTCCAAAGTACGTGAGGCATATTCAATGAAATGTGGAGCTCAACTGACTTTTTGTGATAAGACTGCCCGAACTGTATAGTTGGAGGCATCATACATGTGCTCAAATGGTAAATCCCACTTAGGTGGTTTGATTAACAGGGGTGACATGAGACTCCATTTTAACTTATTAATAGCTTACCCACATTCTTTATCAAAAAAATCCTTTTCTTTTTGGAGTAACCTGGAGAGTGGGAGTGCAATATTACTAAATTCATGAATGAAAAAATGGTAAAATCCAACATGAACATGGAAATACCAAACATATCATACATTTTTAGGGAATGGTAAGGAATAAATGACATCCACTTTTCATTTATCAACTTGGATACCATCCAAAGAAATAACATGTCCCAAAACTATACCTTGTCACACCATTAAATGGAATTTCTCATAATTTAATACAATATTTTTTTTCAATATAGTGGCATATGACTGAACTAAGACTACTTAAACATTCATTAAAAGAGGATCCATACACAGTGAAATCATCCATGAAATTTTCCATGCAATTCTATAGGTAATCTAAAAAAACCACCCATGCATCACAAGAAAGTACCTGAAGCATTGCACAGACCAAATGGAATACTTCTATATGAAAATGTGCCAAAGAGGAAAGTGAAGGTCATCTTTTTGTGATCCTTGGGGGAAATATGGATCTGAAATTATACAGAATACCTATCAAGGAAACAGTAATGGGACATTCCCATTAGCCTCTCTACCAATTGTTAAATGAATGAAAAATGGAAATGGTCCTTCATAGTGTGTTGGTTTAGTTGGAAATAGTCTATGCAGACATGCCAACTATTCTGCACAGGAGTTGGAACCAATTCCTTATTTTCATTTTTGATTACTGTAAGGCCTGTTTTTTAGGCACTACATTAATGGGATTGGACCATTGGCTGTCAATTATGGGGTAAATGATTTCAGTATCCAATAATTTTGTAACCTCCTTTTTTCACAACTTCTAGGAGATTTAGGTTCAGTCGACGTTGTATCTACCTCACTAGTTTAGCCACATAATTTAATAAAATATTATGCATTCAAATTGATAGGCTAATACTAGTAATGTCATAAAATTTCCATCGCAAATATTGATATACTCTTTCAAATGTTCAAATAGTCGTAATTCATGATCTGGATAAAGTGAACTATAAATGATGACGGGCAGCTTGTTTTCATTCTCAAGAAATGAATATTATAAATTTTGAGGAAGTTCCTTCAGTTCTAATTTAGGTTGATTTTGAATTTATGGGAGTGTGTGTGAAAGTGAGAGGTCACTAATCTCATCTAACTGCCCAATGGTATCATCATTAGATGAGGAATGAGAATTTAAAAGCTTAGTAGTATCATCGATGGTCATTTGATCCTCCGTGTTCAGAAATTATCAATTAATAAACATGCATGATATTTTTCTAGATCACTACAAAAATCAATGCATGGCTCAT
The DNA here is from genome assembly GCA_963277665.1 of Viscum album. Classification (NCBI taxonomy): domain Eukaryota; kingdom Viridiplantae; phylum Streptophyta; class Magnoliopsida; order Santalales; family Viscaceae; genus Viscum; species Viscum album. The sequence goes on from OY728119.1 coordinate 593,890,090, forward strand.
TAACAAGAATTTCAATCAAGGTTGAAAACACAGAAATGGGATCGAGGGAATGAAAATAAGTGTTTTTGGGGGAAATGAGTACATCAATTGAATTTATTGAGAGAGTGAAATGTTCTTTTGAGGGGTGATTCATGGCATGAAGGATGTTGAAATGGACTATGTCACCACAAAATTACGAAGATAATGTACCATTATGAACATTAATAATGGTTTCGGTAATTTTCAAAAATGGACTCACCAATATAATCAGGGCATGTCTATTCATCATATAATCTTCCATTTTTAGCACAATAAAATCAGATGGAAAAACTCAATTTTTCACCCTCACAGGAACATCCTCTAACATACCCAAACGGTGTGATGTACTCCAATTTTCTAGATGAACGACTATTCAAGTGGGCTATAGTTCTCCAACATATAAGGAATAGTAAATAGAGTAAGGCACCAAATTAATAAAGGTTTCTAAATCAGGCATATCATTAGAAAAAGAATACTCCCCTATCATGCATGGAATTTAGAATGTTCCTGGATCATTTCACTTGGTGGGATGTGGTGGCTCTATCAATGCTGATACATTCCTCCCCAAACTCACCTTCTCATCACCTCGATGTCCCATTTGGTATGTACACATATTCTTTAGAAACTTGGCGTATCTTGTAATTTTATTCATGACATTAACCAATGGAATGTTAACCTTCACTTTTTGGATTGTTTCCAATATGTCCTTATCAAGTTCAGTTTATTTTTATTTTCTTGGTTGGGTGTCCCTTTGTGGAAATGGAAGAGGGGTGGTTGGGATAAGTGACTCATCAACATACAAACACTTTCCTATGTAAGGGCTCCTCTCAGGAGAAGGATTTTCTTCTCTTGGACCATTTTCAGTAGTTGGGATGGTGGTTTCCTATAAGAGGGGATGATTCTAAAAGATGGGTTATTTTTATTTTAAGTCATTTCCCAACCCTAAAGTTTGTGGTACTAACATTTCCTTTATCGCACGGGTTAAATACTAGTTGAGATAGTATTTTACCTAAACATTGACTTTGAATTTCTTTCATAGAGCTAGCTAGCTAGCCTAATTGGGTTTTTAGGTCGTGTATGGATACTTGGGTGTTTTTTTGGAACTGGGGATTTTTGGAAGCCATTTGTTGCATTATATCTTCTAGGATAGGCTCGGGGTTTGAAGGGGCGGTTGGAATGGCCTTTGTGGTGGTTGATTATATTTGGGAGGTAGTGGTGGATGACTACTCTACCGCTGTTGGTTCCATTATTGTTGAGGTTGGTTTGAATACCCCACTTTCCTATAAGATTGGTTTTCCTTCTACCCAGAGTTGGATGGATAGTATGGTTCTGGCCAAAAGGGTTGGTTATAGGGGCGCCTAAAAAGATTGCCTCATAACTCTCATAAGTTTCTCTCAATTTGGGGTATTGGTAATAGTAGTGGGTGTTATAAGAACATATACCACAATGGATTAGAGGAGGAGATTGGGATTTCCCTTGAAAAGAGAGAGTTTTCAATGAAGGGTACTTACGTCTTCAAGATTTGTGTCCAACTTCTTATCAAATGAAGTACTTTCCACCTCATGGACACCTTGAATGGGTACACTGGATGGTGAACTAAATTGTTGTGTGTTTTTTACCACGTTCTCAATTAGGGTCCTTATAGAGATTGGGGATTTATCCACTAGTGCACCACCTCCAGCAGAATCAAAAATATTATGATCAATTGGAATTAAACATTCATAAAAATAATCTATTAATATTTGATCACTTATTTGGTGGTGTGGGAAACTTGAACATAATCTTTTAAATGTTTCCCAATATTCATGAAGTGTTTCACCTTGAGATTTCCTTATACCACATATTTCATTCCTTATTATTACAGTTCGAGAGGCTGGGAAATATTTTTCATGAAAAAGGAGTTTCATGTCCACCGAACCTTTTATTGGTGAATTAATATACACTACAACAAAACAAGGTTAGGGAAGCACTGCCTTTTATCAGCGCTAAGAAAAAAGAGCTGATAAAGGGGTTAGCCTTTATCAGTGATAACAATAGCAGTAAGAATTTTTTTTTAAAAAAAATTATAAAATTATATAATGTTTTTTAAATTTATATTCAAAAATAATTTTTATTTGTATACATTAAATAAAAAAATGATTATAATTAATATATTTTTTTTATTAATTCAATAATATATATAATTTTTTAATTGAAAAAATAAATTATAAGATTATAAATATATATATATATATATAATTAATTAATTATATGATTTTAATAAATTAAATTAAATAATAAAATATATATTATATTTATTATATTTATTATAGATTTATTAGATTAATTTATTATGTTTATTAGATTTATTGGATTAATTAATTATATTTTTTATATTTTTTATATTTAATTTATTTATTTTATTTATTTTATTTATAAATATATAATACTTTTAAATATATATATATATATATTATTAATATTATTGAATATATATGTGTTTTCCAATGAATTTGGTCAATGAATATATTGATCATGCTTATATATTTGTTATTTATATATCATGCATACAAATGTTCATTTATACCTTACATCACGTTGTCCATTGGTGTGGTATATTGATTAATTCATAACGTTACGCATATAAACTATATATGTTCTAAAAAATGTACCTATAAAATTACATTAAATATAAATTTAAATAGTAAGTATATTTTATTATATTTTTATGATATATATAAATACTTTTTAAAAACATTTTTAATTATTATTATAACTATATATATATAAATAATTATAAAATAATGCACATAATATTATAATTTTATTAATATATATATATTAAAAATTATATAAAAATATTTATAAATATATACTATTTATTATTATAATTATAACTATATATATATATATATCTGTGTGTGTGTGTAAATAATTATAAAATTATAATAAATATATTTATTATTATACTTATAAAGTTATAAATATATAATTAAATAGAGATATTGTAAATATATAAAAATATATATAAATAAATAAAAACAAAATTATATTAACTTAAATAATTATTTAAATGGTTGTGAAATGTTTCTGATATGGATGCCCTTTATTTGTGCTAAAAAGCACCAATAAAAGAAATATGTATTAGAAATATAATTTTATCACTGATAAATAGATCTTTTATCATTGTTTTTTTTTGAGTTGATAAAAATTGTATTTATCAGCACTATAATTTTAGCACTGATTAATATGTCTTTTATTAGTTCTTTTTTAGCGCTGATAAAGGCCTAGATTTATCAGTGATAACAAAGCACTAATAAAGGTATGTTTTATCAGTGTTTTTTATTTTAGCGCTGATAACACATACCTTTATCAGCGTTTTTAACTAACACTGATAAAGATTCTAGAATTGTTTTATAAAATTACCCTAACATGATCCTTCTCCCTCACAACCTTTCAAGCCTTCACATAAGTTGATCCATGTGTCATCGAGCCTTCCTCCACTTTGACTCCTCCTACTTAATGACTCCTCCAACTCTGCGACCCCTCATAGTCCTCCTCCTCCGTTGTTGCCTCCTCCTCCCCCTCTGCTGTGACTCCTCCTCCATCGCGTCCCCTCCTCCTCTGCCACCTCGTCGTCGGCGTCGGCTTCCTACACCACCACTACCTACTCCCCCTCCTCCCCGGCCACCGAGTGATCCTCCCCGCCATCGCCACCACCTCCTCCTCATCCTCCTTCTCCGCCTCCTTCTCTTCCTCCTCCTTACGCGGCCCCCCTGGTCCACCTGACCTGCTCCGATGCGCCCTCTTCATCCGACGACTGTCCCGACATCCTCCTCTACATCACATTGATTCCCCCGATGAGTCTATATTACAATTTTCCTAGTTTCTATATGGTGCATAGGTTTGGGTGGTGTTTTTCAACTAATAGCAGGTATATCATTGAGTTTTAGGGGTGTTTTTCATCTAATTGTTGTTATATCATTGTGTTTAGGGGGGTTTTCATTTAATTGTTTCTATATATATTGATTATTTTTGTTCCCTCATTGATTATTATTTTTTACTATTCTTTATTATTTAACATAGGTGGAGATTCTTATTAGATATATTTTATTCCCATTCTTCTTTATTGCCTTTATTTATTTTTATTTTCAATTTACTGCTCTTAATTTTATTATCTTTTTTATCATAAAAAAAGGGGGAGAGATATTCAAATTTTGGGGGAGTTTATTGTATTTGGAAAGTATTAAATGGGTTTAATGGTTCCTCTGCACTATGGCTATTTTTTGATAAATTCATATCCCCTATCAATTTGATTATTTTTATTTGGATAATTACTTGTTCCTATTTTAGTTTATATCTTATTATTATTTATTATGGTGGATATTCTTATTAGATAAATTCATATCCCCTCTAAATTCATATAGTTGTTCTATCAATTATGCATCCACATGCTCTTTCTACCAACATAGACATATTATAACTATTTATACCCACATACAAGCTACTTTTGGATAGATCCAATATTTATGCTCAGTCGGCAGCCTCTATGATCGATAGATTCTCTAGTACTGTCTATTTTTTAGAGTTGGAAAATACTTTAGCTTTATCTTCTTTTCATAAATTCTAGAGTCTTGAGAAATATAATCCCAAAAAACTTTAATGAAAAACATGTAGGACTCATCTCTCTACATTTCAAAAATCCCTTAGTAATATCCAAATATATTATATACTTCGCAAGGAATTTATATTTCATTTCCATATAAATTGAATTAGTAGTAATTGGAATTGTTTCAATTGAAAAATTTGTATCTTCAATACTATTTTAATATCCACAATTCATCACACATAATAATGAAGTTATTAGTTACTCATATAATTATGTTGACAAGATTGGGCTCTCCAGCCTACTTCCAAATTGTCCTTCTCTATTATATATTGACATCAAGCTTATTAAAACATCATGTTCATTGAAAAAAAATACATAAAAATGAATTAGGTCTCAATGACCACCTATTAGGATTATACAATATATAAAATAAACAAAATAATAAAATACATAAGGGTTCTATTCCATCCCCAAACCCCACTATGGTTATACGAGCACCCATCAATCTGCCCAGCCCGATTCTCACACTAGTCAAAAAATTTCCAATATTCATGGGCTATGAAATTGGTTATAGACTAATTGAAAATGGTTATATTTTATATCCACTATCAAGAAACCCATGGGTGTTATCCTGGTTTCCATATCCCACCATCAAAAGCCATAGTCAGATAGTCTAGTACCATAGACAATGCTTCTGAATGTAGTTCCTATTATAGGGATCCTATAGCCATTGTTTGTAACCTTTTCCATAGGTAATTAACTTCCATGAGTGAACTAGAGACATAGGTATCGCCATATGTGGTTTAATAATGTGGTCATATAATTTGAAATATTATACAAAATGATGAGATTTGATCTCATGACCACTTTTATAATTTATCTAAGACTTTAACAATAATCTATAATGAACTATATTTATAAATATATACATATCTATATATCTAAATATATAAAAATATGTTTGTGTCCCCGTATAATTTTTCATAACTATAATAATTATACTTTTAGAAAAGAAAAATGGTCATGGATTCCAAAACCTTTGGCCATAGTCCATATCAACTATAGTAATAAGTTCTATATGAATGTCCTACCACCACTGTATATATGGATCGTGGCCTTAGGACTTTCACATTCCCTTCCCATGAAAAAAATTCCTTTTTCCATAGTGCATATCAACTCACATGCCGGTTATACCTCTATTAAAAGTTATGTGACTTGGTCATGCTAACTTAACCAAAAAGTGCATCAGAGGTTGTGCCTTGTCATTCGAAAAAGGAATATGTTTGGGTTATTTCTCTTGGTGTGTAAAAGGTAATGGGTTTTTACTCATTCTGTGGTATGGGGAAAGATAGATATTAAATATTTACAATCTCTTATAAAATTTAGGTTTATCTAGTGCATATCCATGTGACACCTTAGTATTTTAAAGTATAACCTAGGGTTGGTTTCAAAAGTGAAAGAGGGAAGTTGAATTGACTTTTAAAATGAAACCATATTCCATGACATGGTGAATATTCTACATCGTGGAGGTTGTTCATGTGGCATTTTTGGGGAAAAACAATGTAGAAGATAGTTTTTTAGTTCTAGTTTCTTTGTAATAGTTATTTCATGGATTATTGGTTATTGTATGAAGTCTTATAATGTGTAGTTCTCACAATTCTTTCAATTTTGGTATCATTTCACTATGGAGGGTGTGAGGGATTAAAGGTTATGATGTAGTGTCAATGCATGCATCATTGTCCCTTTCCCCTAGATTATATGATCTCATTGTTGACCGTGAACATGGATTCTAGATGTGTTTTTACCAAGAACCATTATGTTGTGGCCATCTCCATTGTGTCATAGTTCTTTCTAATTTGGGACCCATTGTGGAATGGACCTATGTGTTATATTGTGATACATGTTTTCCAAGATTTCATATGTCTTTTGATGTGATGTATTTCTTGTTATCCCTTATATTTAGGTTCTTTCTGATGAAGTCCATTTGATTCTTGGATGCTAGATACACCTCTTATTGTTGAACCTCATGATGGAATAACACAACCAACCTAAATATAATTACTTAATCCAACATAATTTTAATGAAAAATATAAAATGAATATTGAAACACACCACCACATCATCATTTCCATCAATATATCCACATCATTTAGCTCCCAAAGAATATTATTTACACATTCCACATCACTTGTAACTATATGATGAATGAAACCAAACCTATTAAGATTTAATGAGGTTTGTAAGATATTTACTATTATTTTCTGATGTCTACATCATGAACTAGGTTCAACAAACATTAATACCATAAAAATGATGAAATCCTTGGCAGTGACTACTTTAATGTCCAATATATAAAAGATTTATCAGATATGATACTATCAGGACCCACCCCCATAGGAACTCCAGTGGAGTTGGGAATATATTAGAGTCTAACCCCCACAAATCCTATATTTAAATGGAAATGGTTCCATTACAATTGGAAATGTAATGATACATCCCAGACTCGAATTATAACCAACAACTGACCTGACATTCCACTAACCTAAGAGGCATTCATGATCCCTATGGGATAATAATGATCCCCTAGAAAAAACCATTAATGTGGAATATTTTACCCCTAAATTAGAGTAAATTAAAAAAGATCTTTCTCATGAAAACCAAACATGTCCCATTCATGAGTTCAACATGTAGGAAAATAGTAGATACACAATAAATAAAGAAACAGGAAGGAGATATCATCGATGGAATATAAAATTCCACTATTGACCAATAAAACTATTTAACTAGAAATGTACATGTTTCCGACACTTTCTTCTGGGGCATGCGTGCACATCCGTCACGCAGGGGATGACGCGTGGCTTGTTTCCCCGCGTTCCCGCTTTCCAAAGGCGGGTGGCATTCATTCCTTATTCAGGGACGTCTGCTCTTTGAGCGAAACTGGGATGATGGGATGTCAGTTCTTCCTTCTGTGGAGTCCTCCTCGGAGCTCGTCACCTAGTTCGGGTCTCCCTCATAGATTTAAGACGTATTCGTGAATCTCATTCCCGGTGCCATATCTTCATGGACACCAGTATATTACACTGCTTCCTTCGAGATTCTCCAAGGGTTCTGGTCAGGGCAGCAACCTTCGGTTAGGAGAGAGGTCATGCTGAGGTGTCGTTGGAATTTCTTGATGGTGGGGGATTGGTATATCTGTCTTTTGTCCTTATTATAGGGCTTCTCGAGGGCGCAGAAGCCTGAGGAATCCCACATCGAACATAGGGAATTTCATTCCATTGGCATGTATCTGAGGATTTCCTCATCTTCCCATGTTTAACATGGGGCATTCCACGAGTTTAACGTCTAGCGGGGACGGATCGGACTAATTGGGGAAATGAGAGCGTAGTAGATAAAATAACCCCCCGAAGGGAACTCCGATATTGGGGCCAACATGAGGGCGTCTTCCCAGATATTGTGGAGTGGAATGAGGTGGTATGATCCCACCAGGATGTGGCGGCCCGGGTAAGAATCAAGATGGGTGATGAAGCGAAGAGGGTCTTGAGCCTCATGGATGCTTTCTACAAATCCCAATGGCAGGGAATCAAAGTTCGCGTAGTTTGATGAAACGGTGGGACACCTGAAAAGGCGACCCGTGAGAATGAATTCATGGATGGAACCCAGAGGGAGTAATGCTTCTAGACTAGGGCATGAGCTTCCTGAGGCACATGGGCTCAAGGGAGAGGTCAGGATGAGATGTGGGTGTTGGGCTTCAACATCGTGGAGGCTTCCTACATACCATTCGTTAGCACGGATCAAAGTCCCCGTAGTTCGGGTATACAGTTTAACGTCATGCGGGATGGGGGAATTTGGGACTTACGCTCTGAGGCGGCCCACAATGGTTGATATGGGGCTTACGCTCTGAGGAGGCCCATAGGGTTGGCGAACCGACACGAAGGGTTCAGAATGAATGAGTGGTGGACTTGAACCTCATGGAGGCTTCCTACATACCATGCCATAGCACGGATCAATGCCCCCACAGTTCTGGTGGTGAAGTTTAACATCATGCGGGGTGAGAGAGATAGTTTAATGTCATGTTGGACACCATACAGTTTAACATTGTGTGGGATGGAATTTGCGTCTTACACTCTGAGGTGAACCAAGGAGTTGGTGAACCGACACAAAGGGGTCGGAACAACTGAGTGGTGGGCTTGAACCTCATGGAGGCTTCCTGCGTACCATGCATTAGCACAAATCAAAGTCCTCGTAGTTCTCCGGGATGGGGCTTACGCTCTGAGGCGGCCCACAAGAGGATGTTATTGTGGATTCTCACTCTAAGACCATGTGAGTCATGCTCGGTGTGAGAAACAAGAGGCAGTAGGGACCAGACGATCACATCGCAAAAGGTGCATCTGTGGGAAGTGGAGAGGGGCTTACATGTTGAGTAGCCCATGGTGCCAGGACTTACTCCCAGATGGAGGCCCGAAGTGAAAAAAGGAGCATAGGGAGAGGGATTTGGGACCGAAAAACGGATATTCATTTTTCCCTATCACGCCCTCCACTGGCCTTGGCAGTGGGAATGTACGGAGGTGCATGGGTGCTACCTTCTGCAATAGAGGCTAGGGGATTACATCAAGGTGGTTTCCCTTCCCCTGTGGACAAACAAAACTCCGAGAGGGAGTATATCTTTCCATGTGAGGGAGATTCCATTCCCGTGGAGACGAGCGGCGTAATTAATGTCCGAGCCGGGGGGGACCCTGCGTGCGAGGCACGGGGCCGGATCATAGTTTAACATCATGTGTTGAGGATGAGGTGCTTGGAAGTTTAACGTCCTGCATCTTGGACGAGTTAGGTTCGCTCCACACCCCTAGGACTTACATAACTGACACCCTCAACCCCGTGTGGGTGGGAAGGAATCGGCAAGGCCGTATTAAAGGGGGCGCAGAGCGAACCATCGAGGGGTCCACGTTAGCGTGGCTATGAAAAGAAGCAATAGTCGTTAGCTTGCCTATGAAAAGGAGAATGAGGCAAAGTAACGCAATGGGAATCATCGCCCAGGGTACCTTGAGGTTACTTCATACGAGCATGTAGGCTGTACGGGAAAACAACGCATGGCGTGCATGCCCGGTATGGAGGACATCGGGCGCCTACGTAGGGAGGCACCCATGGGGCATCAAGGTGAGGGGTCCTGGGGATTGTGTGCAAAGAAAAGGTTTTCACACAAAACACAGGGATGGCACATAATTGGGGCAGAGGAATTGCATGTGGATTAGGAGAATTGCGCACAAGGGAAGTGAATTGCACGCAAGTGGCAAAGGCCGAACCCTAAGGCAGGGCCACACCCACCGAAGGGATTGCGCGCAATTGGACATCTTTGCATGCAAAGGAAGGGATTGCGTGCAAGGGAGGAACCCTGAGGAGTTTGGAATTATATTAATGCCAGTGGGATTGTGCGCAAAGGTGGATCCTGGGGTGAGGTTGCGCGAAAAGGGTCAATACCTGAAGTCCATATTACGTGCGTGGAATTCCTATTTTGCGCATGAGAGCTGGATCAAATTCCGCAACCCCGAAACGGGATGTGTCCCCTTCTATTTATAAGCCTCCGGCGTCGTGGAATCCATGTGGCGCGCAACATGTTGCGCGCCAGAGATGGAGGCGTGAAAACAGGAACCGCGCGGGGCGGGCGCGCAAAATTGTGCGCCGGTGCCAGGGACCTTTTGTGAATCCCGGATTCCTTTTGCACGACCAACCTTTTTTGCGCACATCCTCCTTTATTTCACCCATCACTTCCTGGCCCTACGAACCGGGCTTCCGGGTCTGAATATGACTTCGCTTCGTCATTTCGAAACTTTCTTCAGTAGTTACAGACTTTTCGGCGTCTACAAATACCCCCCTTCGGAATTGGATCGGCGAGAGGTCGCAATGATCGGATTCTGAGGGAAATTCGAAAATGCTGAAGTATTGGATTTCGTTGGTCCTTTGCGCGCAAAAGATAACGAGGTGCCCAAAACTCCAGTTTGGCACGGAATTTGCTTTCCGCACGGCGCGGAACCCCGGCCTCGCCTATAAAAAGGGGAGCTAGGTCCCCTTATCCATACTCAAGCTTTCTCGCACGATAGGCTCTGAGCTCTCACATGAAAAATTTTGTTTGCAACTGCGTGGAAAACACGCTGTGTCAGCACGAAATTCCTTCCGAGTTTTGGCCGCATTTATACGCAACCCGAGATATTTTGCACCGACGGTTCTGATTTCACGCCCAACTCTAGAATTGCACGCCACTGCTCCGTATTTCGCGCAACTCTTCCCTATTTCGTGCAACCCATCTGGATTTTGCGCAACTCCCAAATAACTCAATATGGATGTGAACCAAGTAGATGAGGGGGAATTCGCCGCTCATAGAGCTGAAATGGCGGCGAATGAAGAGTTTTATGCTGCCAGGGTGGTTTTTTTCGACAACCTTACCTTGTTCAACCTTCTGACCCCCACCTAGAAGGAGTATCCTCTGTCCAACAACCTCCCGCTCTATAACTTTGGCATCCAGGAGGAGGTTCCAATACCGGGCTTCGAGGTGGACACACCGCGGTCATGGGTGACCCGGGAGGATGACCTTCCCCACTACAATATCACCAACAATGGCCATCCTTCTATGAAGACCAGACACATGGATTTGTATATCCTGAACCTGAGGACCAAGAACATTACTGGGGGTGATCTTGTTGCGGAGAGTTCTACCGCCCTCTATGAAAGCATGTTCCGTCAGAGCATCACGGACGACACTAAGGGTTGGCTGCAAGATTGGGACCAGCGGTTCGGAGGAAACTTCACTAGTGAGTGGGCCTGGGCGTACTGGGTTCACCATACGTGCAACCAATTCGGGGCCGATCTGCGGCACATTGGACTGTTCGAGGTGGTGTGGATGTCGTAGTTCCACTTCTACCGCCAACCTTAACTCGAGCCGTAGTTGTTTACCCGATGGTCCACTGATACCAACACATTCCGTCTTCACCCTGGGGAAGTTGGAATCAGTCTCTGGGACGTCCACTACATCGGAGGTATCCCATAGGTGGGCTACCAATATGACGAGTTCCTTCCTCCAACGAACACCTGGGAGGACCGATCACGGACCCCCATGTGGGCATGGAACCTACTGTATCTAGCCAAAGAGAGGATAAAGGTGAAGGATTTCCTAAAGGACATCGCCTACAAGGACTGGATCAGCCAGTTCCTGGAGAAGGACCCAGTGGTCAAGATGCCGGTACGGGGAAAACGGTGCCCATCTATGGCTTAGAGGAGCAAGAACGGATCATACTGGAGAATCCTGGAGATGGGGAAATACCAGTCATGGGGATACCACATCATTGGGTCCCGGGACTCGAACATCCGATATGTCGGGTTCTTGGCCACCTTCCTGAGCAGGTGGTGCCTTCCAGTGCCGGACGCGAGGATGGGCATCCGTCCAGCAACTCTAGTGATGGCGGGCACCATGGCTGCCAACAAAAGTTTCAATCTGGGGACCCCGTGCTGGCTAGGTTGTACACCATTCTAGGATTCATCTCCAGAGGGGGCTCGCCTCGGAGGGTGTGTGGCCCCTTCAAGATCTTTCATGGTTGGGTGGTGTCTCATATTCACGGATACACTTTCCCAAACTCCATTCGTCCTCCGGGAAACGGCATGCAGCCATCTCTCCTAAACATTGTCAGGGTTGCACTGATGACGCTCAACGAGAAGGGTGTGAGGATCCGAATTGGTAACCACACCAATTTAAACTTCATCCCATTCCCCACCCCTATCGTCCAGATGGTGGAAAATGGGCAAGGATCACTGGTGCAGAAAGAATACTTCCAGCGCATCCGAGGCGGGGTGCTTGTGGCTCGGATTGACGGGAAGATCATCTGTGAGCCTTACGTGCCATCCCGATTCGCCAGGCAGTTCGGGTGCCTCCCACGAAAGCCGACGAAGGTATTCACAGATGTCTGGGAGGAGAATAATCCATGCGGCCTTTTCCATATGTGTTTAATGTTATCCACTTATGGCTATGGTGAGGTCATTACCCTTCCCCCCACTAGGGTCGATGCTGGCCTGTCAACCGAGTATGTCATTCATTGGGCTATCGTTTACCCTAAGGGGATTTTATGTAAGTGAGTCCGGAAACCCGACACTACCAGCGTGGAACCCATGCGATGAGAGAGCAAGAAAGGTGCCTCTAGAAGGGGGTCCCGAGGTGCGTTAGGTAGCGAGGCCTGCGTAGGCCGGGACCTCAGTAGTGGGGACATCGCATAGTGTCGTTGCGACCTCGTTGCCCGGAGGGGGGTCACACGAGGCGGCTAGAGAGCTGCCCGGGAAGTAGATAAGATACCTGCTTGAAACTTCCCATGATGAAATCTTCCCGGCATTGTGGTCGGCCTGGATGACCCTGCAACAATCAATGAGCATTTAATCCCTCTGGTAGAAGATAATGCAGGATGGGATCCAGCTGCCAGAGTTCGGGCTCATTCAGGTTACCGACCGGGTAAACTTCCATCAGTGGCATGCATATCTAATGTCTATGGACACATACACATGCCAGTGGTTTTGGCGTGTAGAGCCACATTTCCTGGTGAATGTGATGCTCGGCTAAGAGCCCGATCCAGAAATGATGCCCCCGGGAGAGGGTGACAGTGATGACGTGTCAGAGGGAGAGGAGGAAATAGGAGAAGATGAAGGCGAAGGAGAAGATGAAGGATAATGTGAAGGAGAACCCTAAGGTGAGGGGTTGCAGGGGGCGGCCTACTAAGGGAGTCTCTGGGAGATCGGCGAGATTTTCAGCTCTGATCATGACAGAACCGAGATAATCGAGGTATGTCTCTATCCCTATTCACCCTCCTTCCTTGCCTATAACATCCCGTCTTTTTATAACATAACTTTCATTCCATTACATGGAACTGAGGATCATTAAGGTTTAGTTTCTTGGAAACAAGGATCATAATACATAAAAAAACATAAAACATTCTTCTTAAACACTTGAAAGGCTTCTCCTTTAGTTCATCCTATGTTCATTAAGAATCTCATAACCTGGGGACATACATCAAAAGAAAGGGTGAGAAGAAGGCCCAGTAAGGGAAACAAGAGAAACATTTTACAAGTGAACTTGAGATACTTCAATAAGGACATGAAAAGAACTTTAAGGCATGAGAAAGAAATCATGAGATACATCATAATAAAAATAACATTTTTCATAACTTGAAGATGTGGCTGCAACATTTAATATTGACAATCGTTTCTTTTCACCAAGGTCCATCCCCAAGGTGTCGTTAAAAATTACCAAGGTTATTCACCAAGGCGCCGTTAAAATGGTCATCTCTAGAGATTAAGTCTTTACCCAATGCATTGGAGAGCTATCAGGGCACACCCTTAAATTTTCCTTTATTATCATGTGAGCCACATATATCATCATCAAACATTGCATAAATAACCCATATAGCATAAAATAAATGGGTTTCATTTCATAATCATAACATTTTAAAAACTGCTTTAAAGACATGATCTTTACGTTACTTTAAACCCACAGAAAGGGAAAGCAGGTATCATGTATGTAAATCCCAGAATTTAAATTAGAACATTTTTATATATATGTGAATACCCCTATAGAAATAGGAGCTTTGAGAATTCACTTTATAACATAAAATAATTTTGAGAAAAGAGAGGCATTTTGAGATGAAAATTCTGCAGCATAACGGCTATGTTACAAGGTTTTAGAAAACTTTGAAAAGAGAGGGAACATGGGTCGAACAATCATAATTAACCCATAAAATAGTAGATGGATAGAATAAGAAGGATACATGATCATGGTAATGAAATTTCAAGGACATACCATTTGAAATGAAAAACATGGAAAAAAGACAAAAATTAGATTTCTCTTATGAAAGTTCGGCAGCCTAATGACGTTACTTAAACTTCAAACACAATGATTTGAAAAGATCAAATAGGGTATCTCATCATGTAAACATAAGAGTTCAGTATTATAGATATAGAGATAATTCCCCAACATAATAAATAGGAATTTGAAAGATTTGACATGAAAATCGAACTTGAAAAATGAGAAGGGTGAAAGAATCACTTAAACATTCGGCAGCCTAACGACGTCACTTAAACTTTCATAAAACGAAATGATGAAAGTAAGATGGGATATCTCATAATATAAACATGAAAGGGGCAGTAAGAGGAATATAAAAGAACATCCTCTCACATAATAACATGGAGCATAAAAGGAATGACATAAAAGAGATTACATGAAAAGAAAGAGAGGGGTCAGATCCCTTACCTTATAACGTGACTCTTGAAACTCAATGTTTTGGACCTTGAGGGCTTGGGGGAACCTTGGGAGGACTCCTTGGGAGGTAAGGAGACCGGAACGTCGTTGGGGGAGAGTTGGGAGTGGAAACTAAAGGAGGAAAGGGTTGGTATTTATAGGGAAAGTGAGGGGACACGACATTAATGGCCAAGGGACACCTCACTAGTGGTTTTGGCAAAACCATGGGCTTGACCATGGTATTTTCCCATGGTATTGGCCACTTGGGACACCTCACACCTTATCTTACTATTCATAATTCGACCATATTGAATATATACTTAATACATCATTTAATGACGTCATTAAATACTCGTAACTTAAAAACTATATTTTCACTATTCATCAAAAATTCAACTTTCTCAGAATAATCCCAAAATTTCACCTTAACCAAATATCAATGCTCTAAATACATTTATGAACTCCATTTTATAAAAATAATTTTCTAAATAATTTTAATTTAATTTTTAAATAAAAACACTATTCATCGAAAATTTGTTTTTTTCAGAAAAATCCCCAAAAATTACCTAAACATAATATCGATGCTCTGAGTTCAAAAATAAAGTCCTTTTTATAAAAATAATTTTCTAATTATTTTTAATTAAATTTTTAATTAAAAAACACTATTCATCCGAAAAAACTAATACTTGAATAATAATTTATGAAACCGTTATTTACCCATTTTATTGAATCACATTACTTAATCTAGGTGTCTAAATTATATTAAAACTTTCTTTGAGTGAAATTACTAATCCATTTGGTCCCATTACTAATCCTAAGAGTAAAATAACTATTCATAATTTACTATTCATCAAAAATTATGTTAATCTTATTAGACTCCAAATTCCTTACTGAACACTTTTGTAGGAGACCATTTTTTGAAAATCATTACACATAATTAGTTATTTAGGGTTTACATAAATATTTTAAAATATCCTTTTTTTCAAAATTCATCATTAAAATACATTCTAAAATTATCTGGACATTTGAAATTTCACAAACATCACTAAAAGAAGAAATCTCAATTTATTCACCCGAAAGGATTACACAAGGAAGCTAGGGTCTCGTCACATAACCCCTTATAACACCGGCATAAGACCTAAGTGTAAGGTGTGCTATGGTGAGAGAATCTGAGGGAGGCTCAGATAACATTGCCCTAGTAGTAATCTCTACTAACTTGAACTTCTCCCGTAGGTGTTTCCGTTCAAGATTGACATGCTGGAGTTCGGCTTGGGCTTGGTCCAAAGTGAATCCCACAGATGCTTCCTCCTTCCCAAGCTTTGATAAGTGGGCTTCATAAGGGTCGAGTCTACTGGATGAAGACATCGACTCCTATTTCTGCATTGACCATTAACATCTTATTAAATCATTAAGAGTAAGTTAATATACTACTCAAAAAGATTGGGTCGTTACATTCTTCCCCCCTTAAGAAATTTCATCCCCGAAATTTATACTTGAGGCCTAGTCCAAAAGGTGAGGTTACTTTTGCTTCGTTGTTTCCTCCGGCTCCCAAGTCGCCTCTTCATATTTATGATTCCTCCACAACACATTCACAAGGTCGGTAGTCTTGTTTCGTAGGACCTTGTCTCTACGGTCCAAGATCTCCACTGGATGCTCCTCGTAAGAGAGGTCATGTTCCAGTTGTACCACCTCTGGGTTCAGTACATGCGAAGGGTCGGGTATGTACTTCCTCAAGAGAGATACATGGAAGACATCATGAACTTGAGCTAGGTTCGGTGGAAGTGCTAGACGATAGGCCACTGCTCCTATGCGATCAAGGATTTCATAGGGGCCAATGTACCTAGGGCTGAGCTTCCCTTTCTTCCCAAACGGCATGACTCTCTTCCATGGAGAAATTCAAAGGAAGACTTTGTCACCAACACCAAACTCCAAGTCCCTTCGACGATTGTCAGCATAGCTCTTCTGCCGACTCTGAGTAGACTTTATGTGTTGTTGGATGCCATGAACCTGTTCCGTCATCTCTTGCATGAGATCAGGCCCAAGAAGCTTCCTCTCACCAGTTTCATCCCAACAAGTAGGTGTTCTACACCGCTTTCCATACAGAGCTTCATAGGGTGCCATCTGAATACTCGAATGGAAGTTATTGTTATAGGATAACTCCACTAATGGGAGGTGTTGATCCCATCCACCTTTAAATTCCATTGATCATAATCTCAACATGTCTTCGAGTGTCTGAATAGTCCTTTCAGATTGGCCATCAGTTTGAGGATGATAGGCCGTACTAAAATTCAATTCAGTATTCAGAGCATGTTGAAGACTTCTCCAGAATTTTGATGTGAATCTTGGGTCACGATCAGATACGATGGATAGTGGTACCCCATGCAACCTTACCACTTCCTTCACGTATATCTTGGCAAGCTGATCCAGAGAAAAATCTTCCCGAATAGAGATAAAATGGGCTGCCTTGGTGAGACGGTCCACAATAACCCATATCGCATTGTTTCCTTTGGATGTTTTCGGGAGACCAGTTACAAAGTCCATAGTGATATTATCCCACTTCCATACTGGTATGGGTAGTGGTTGTAATACCCCCTTAGGAAGTTGTCTTTCTGCCTTTACTTGCTGACACACCAGGCACCTTGTAGTGTAATCAGCAATCTCCCTCTTCATGTTATCCCACCAATAATGATCACGAATGTCTCTATACATCTTAGTGCTTCCCGGGTGTATAGAGAATGTAGAGCTATGATCTTCATCCATCAGTTCTTTCTTTATCTCCGGAATAGATGGAACACATAGCCTTGTACGAAATTTCAATACACCTTCTTGATCAATATTGAAATCAGGGAACTTCCCATCCTTTACAGCCTCAAACTTCTCCTGCAGCAAAGGATCTTCTTTTTGAGCCTTCTTGATCCTCTCTAGTAATGAAGGTTGAGAAATCATTTGGAATAGGGTTGATGATGTCCCTTTCCTTATAATTCCCATGTCCAGTTTTACTAGATCTTTAATCAAGGGATCTCCTACAATCCTCATTGTTGCCAGAACAACAGGATCTTACCTGCTTAACGCATTCGCGACTTTTTTTGCTCTTCCAGGGTGATAATGAATTGAAAAATCATAGTCTTTAATAATCTCTAACCATATCCTTTGTCTCATGTTCAATTCTTTCTGTGTGAAAATATACTTTAGACTTTGGTGGTCAGTGTATATATCACATTTCTCCCCATAAAGATAGTGCCTCCATATCTTTAGAGCAAAAACAACTGCCGCCAGCTCTAGATCATGCGTAGGATAATTCTGCTCATGAATCATCAACTGTCGAGATGCATAAGCAATTACTTTGTCATTTTGCATGAGGACGCACCGAAGCCCTTTCAGAGATGCATCGCTAAAAATAACGAATCCTTCTCTGATAGATGGTAGTGTTAACACAGGTGCAGTAACCAATCTCTTCTTCAGCTATTGGAAACATTCCTCGCATTCCTTTGTCTAGAGGAACTTAACCCCTTTTCGAGTCAACTTGGTTAGTGGATTAGAAAGCCGTGAAAAGTTTTTCACAAACCTCCTATAATATCCTGCTAAACCAAGGAAACTACAAATCTCAGTTACTGTTGTGGGTTGAGGCCACTCCTCCACAACCATTGTCTTTGCAGGGTCAACCGAGATTCCTTCATTGGTTACGATGTGCCCCAAGAAAGCCACCTGTTGTAACCAAAACTCACACTTGTTGAACTTCCAAAAGAGCCTCTCCTTCTGCAGAGTTTTCAATATAACCCTTAGATGATCTTCATGCTCCTCACGACTTTTTGAATATATCAAAATATCATCAATAAAAACTACCACAAAGTTATCAAGGTAGTCCTTAAAGACTCTATTCATCAAATCCATGAAAATAGTAGGAGCATTAGTCAAGACGAAGGGCATAACAGTAAACTCATAATGCCCATATCTTGATCGGAAGGTAGTCTTTGGAATATCTTCCTTCTTCACCCTCAGTTGATGATAACCAGATCGAAGATCAATCTTAGAGAAGAATTGAGCCCCACGAAGTTGGTCAAATAAATAATCAATTCTTGGAAGAGGATATCTGTTCTTCACTGTGATCCCGTTCAGTTCTCTATAATCAATTCATATCCGCATTGATCCATCCTTCTTCTTCACAAAAAGAACTGGTGCTCCCCAAGGAGACACACTCGGTCGGATAAACCCCTTCTCCAACAAGTCTTGGATTTGTTTCTTTAACTCTTCTAGCTCCACATTTTCCATTCTATACAGAGTCTTTCATATCGGTTGAGACCCAGGTACGAGTTCAATGGATAACTCTACCTCACTTTCTGGGGGAGGTCCAGGTAACTCTTCAGAAAATACATCCATGTATTCCTGAACAACCGAAACATCTTCTATTTGTATTCTCCCTTTTCCTTCTTCATCATCACCGATTAACTCCATAAAGAAAGGTATAGGAGGTGCTTCTCGATAGGGATCAGTTCGGGATATCTCTCCTCGGAAGATAACTGTAGGTCATTCATTCAAGACTACTGAGATTTCCTTACTTCTGCATTTGATCTTAGCATTATACGTTGAGAGCCAGTCCATCCGTAGTATAATGTCAAATTCCATCATGGGAATGACTACTAGATTGGAGATAAGATTGTGCTCACCAAAGTAAACACTAGAGCCTCTAAATACTGTTGATGCAAGGATAATCCCACTTGGAGTCTTGAGAGACAACTCTACCTATAGCAGTTCGGGGATTGATTCTATATTCCTTGCAAACATGGAGGAAATAAAGGAATGCGTAGAACCAGAATCAAATAAAGTACTTTCTAGTTTTGAGAGGACGACAAGAGTACCTGCTACCACATCGTTCTGGACTTCAACTTCAGCTGTTGTGATAGCGAAAGCACGACCTTGCTCACTTGGCCTCTGCTGAGGTTGATGGTGATTCCCCTCCACCGCCCTCGGATTTGGACATTGGTTAGAAAAGTGCCCAGGATGTCCACACTTGAAGCATGTGACTTCGGATAGGGCCAGAACCATCTTTCCTCTGTCGTTAGTGTTAGGAAGCTGAAGCTTCACATCACTATGACAATTCCGAGCAATATGGCCTCCTCTTCCACACTTGTATCACTTTCCACTTCCGTTCAAGCAGTTCCCCAGATGATTCTTCCCACATTTATTGCATGTGGTAAGTTGAATTTGCTTTCCACCTCTTCCCTGATCAAAACACTTCCCTAAACTGGGCTCCAACGATCTCTTCTTTTCATTTGGTTTATGAGACCATTGTGTCTCACCAAACTCCAGCTCGACTTTTATAGCACTTAGAACTATTTCTTCATAGCTATCGTAGTCCCTGTTGGCTAGATTCTTCCGCAGATGAGGTCGTAGTCCACCAAAGAATCTATCAACCTTCCCATTAGGGTCCATGACAAAGCTTGAGGTATAACGGGAAAGCCTTGTGAAGTTCATCTCATAGCTTCCGACAGATTCGTTCTCCTTCTGCTTCAGCTCGAGAAACTCTTTCTCCATTCTCGTTCTCATGGAACGAGGGAAATACTTGTTAAGGAAAATCCCCCAAAATTCTTCCCACTCCATAGCTTCTATCTCTCCTCGTGGCTTCGTGTTTTTGATCAGTGACCACCACTGATCAGCTTCTCCCTCTAGGCGGTAAACAGCAAGGGTGACTTTTTCTTGTTCCGAACAATGAAGTACAGAAAAGATCTTTTCAATGGAGCTTATCCATTGTTCCACAACCAATGGGTCAGTAGATCCACTGAATGTTGGTGGTCGTTGACGCATGAAGGACTCAACAGAGTGTTGTTCACTTCGTGGTGAGGTCGGCCTCTCAGCTTGATTCAAGTTATTACTCATAACTTGAGTTAGTTGGTTCAACATTCGCATGAATGTTTCCATTCCAGCTTCCATTGGAGGGCCTTCAGCACATGGTGCATTGCAGTCACCATCGGCATGGTTCCTCCTATTGCCCGCCATTTTCTAAAAGAATAAAACCTTAGTAAGAAACTTATTTCATTTATGAATATTTTAACTAAGACTTCATGCTTAGACAATTACACTTTTCTATAATTCCTTCATAATGATTCATAAAAAGCTTGTGATTAACCAAACATTTCCCCAGGAGTGTCGTAACCAAGAGTGCAGCAAGGCCCTTTATCATTCACCAGTTCCCGTTTGATTCTAGCTCAAAGCGGTGTTTTCGGGTTTTACCCCTATGTACATCTGTGCCAGAGCCGCCTCTACCTGCTCGTATCCAGACAGGGATGTATTTGTTTGATAAACCACTTACTCAATACTTACCAAAATACCATGAAGTTTTCCTATATTTAAACTTTTCTATAGGGTTATTCCTAAAGTTTTTATAACCTAATTCCCACAAATAACTAAACCATCCTTTGATACCAACTATAACATCCCGTCTTTTTATAACATAACTTTCATTCCATTACACGGAACTGAGGATCGTTAAGGTTTAGTGTCTTGGAAACAAGGATCATAATACATAAAAAAACATAAAACATTATACTTAAACACTTGAAAGGCTTCCCCTTTAGTTCATCCTATGTTCATTAAGCATCTCATAACCTGGGGACATACATCAAAAGAAAGGGTGAGCAGAAGGCCCAGTAAGGGAAACAAGAGAAACATTTTACAAGTGAACTTGAGATACTTCAATAAGGATATGAAAAGAACTTTAAGGCATGAGAAAGAAATCATGAGATACATCATAATAAAAATAAAATTTTTCATAACTTGAAGATGTGGCTGCAAAATTTAATATTGACAATTGTTTCGTTTCACCAAGGTCCATCCCCAAGGTGTCGTTAAAAATTACCAAGGTTATTCACCAAGGCGTCGTTAAAATGGTCATCTCTTGAGATTAAGTCTTTACCCAATGCATTGAAGCGCTATCAGGGTGCACCCTTAAATTTGCCTTTATTATCATGTGAGCCACATATATCATCATCAAACATTTTATAAATAACCCATATAGCATAAAATAAATGGGTTTCATTTCATAATCATAACATTTTAAAAACTGCTTTAAAGACATGATCTTTACGTTACATTAAACCCACGGAAAGGGAAAGCGAGTATCATGTATGTAAATACCAGAATTTAAATTAGAACATTTTTATATATATGTGAATAACCCTGTAGAAATAGGAGCTTTGAGTATTCACTTTATAACATAAAATAATTTTGAGAAAAGAGAGGCATTTTGAGACGAAAATTCTGCAGCATAACGGCTATGTTACAAGGTTTTAGAAAA
The DNA here is from genome assembly GCA_963277665.1 of Viscum album. Taxonomy (NCBI): domain Eukaryota; kingdom Viridiplantae; phylum Streptophyta; class Magnoliopsida; order Santalales; family Viscaceae; genus Viscum; species Viscum album. The sequence continues at coordinate 593,912,252 of OY728119.1, forward strand.
CTTTGAAAAGAGAGGGAACATGGGTCGAACAATCATAATTGACCCATAAAATAGTAGATGGACAGAATAAGAAGGATACATGATCATGGTAATGAAATTTCAAGGACATACCATTTGAAATGAAAAACATGGAAGAAAGAAAAAAATTAGATTTCTCTTATGAAAGTTCGGCAGACTAATGACGTTACTTAAACTTCAAACACAATGATTTGAAAAGATCAAATAGGGTCTCTCATCATGTGAACATAAGAGTTCATTATGATAGATATAGATATAATTCCCCAAAATAATAAAAAGGAACTTGAAATATTTGATATGAAAATCGAACTTGAAAAATGAGAAGGGTGAAAGAATCACTTAAACATTCGGCAGCCTAACGGCGTCACTTAAACTTTCATAAAACGAAATGATGAGTGTAAGATGGGATATCTCATCATATAAACATGAAAGGTGCAGTAAGAGGAATATAAAAGAACATCCTCTCACATAATAACATGGATCATAAAAGGAATGACATAAAAGAGATTACATGAAAAGAAAGAGAGGGGTCGGATCCCTTACCTTAAAACGTGACTCTTGAAACTCAAAGTTTTGGACCTTGAGGGCTTGGGGGAACCTTGGGAGGACTCATTGGGAGGTAAGGAGACCGTAACATCGTTGGGGGAGAGTTGGTAGTGGAAACTAAAGGAGAAAAGGGTGGGTATTTATAGGGAAAGTGAGGGGACAAGCCATTAATGGCCAAGGGACACCTCACTAGTGGTTTTGGCAAAACCATGGGTTTTCCCATGGTATTTGCCCATGGTATTGGCCACTTGGGACACCTCACACCTTATCTTACTATTCATAATTCGACCATATTGAATATATACTTAATACATCATTTAATGATGTCATTAAACACCCGTAACTTAAAAACTATATTTTCACTATTCATCGAAAATTCAACTTTCTCAGAATAATCTCTAAATTTCACCTTAACCAAATATAAATGCTCTAAATAAATTTATGAACTCCATTTTATAAAAATAATTTTCTAAATAATTTTAATTTAATTTTTAAATAAAAACCCTATTCATCGAAAATTCGTTTTTTTCAGAAAAATCCCCAAAAATTACCTTAACATAATATCGATGCTATGAGTTCAAAAATAAATTCCTTTTTATAAAAATAATTTTATAATTATTTTTAATTAAATTTTTAATTAAAAAACACTATTCATCTGAAAAAACTAATACTTGACTAATAATTTATGAAACCGTTATTTACCCATTTTATTGAATCACATTACTTAATCTAGGTGTCTAAATTATATTAAAACTTTCTTTGAGTGAAATTACTAATCCATTTGGTCCCATTACTAATCCTAAGCGTAAAATCACTATTCATAATTTACTATTCATCAAAAATTAAGTTAATCTTAATAGACTCCAAATTCCTTACTGAACACTTTTGTAGGAGACCATTTTTTGAAAATCATTACACAGCATTAGTTATTTAGTGTTTACATAAATATTTTAAAATATCCTTTTTTTCAAAATTCATCAATAAAATACATTCTAAAATTATCTGGACATTTGAAATTTCACAAACATCACTAAAGGAAGAAATCTCAATTTATTCACCCGAAAGGATTACACAAGGAAGCTAGTGTCTCGTCATATATCCCCTTATAACATCAACATAAGACCTAAGTGTAAGGTGTTCTATGGTTAGAGAATCTGAGGGAGGCTCAGATAACATTGCCCTAGTAGTAATCTCTACTAACTTGAACTTCTCCCGTAGGCGTTTCCGTTCAAGCTTGACATGCTGGAGTTCGGCTTGGGCTTGGTCCAAAACGAAGCCCACAGATGCTACCTCCTTCCCAAGCTCTGATAAGTGGGCTTCATAAGGGTCGAGTCTACTGGATGAAGCCATCGACTCCTATTTCTGTATTAACCATTAACATCTTATTAAATCATTAAGAGTAAGTTAATATACAACTCAAAAATATTGGGTCGTTACATTTCCCATTATCTTCTGCAATTTCTAATCCGTTTCTCTATCTCACTCAAGAGAATATAGGTGTTGATCAGGCATCCCCAATAGAGGAAGGAGAAGAGGCATTGGTAGTGTAGAGTGGGGCTCAGACACCTATCATTGAGCTGACAAGCACTGAGGGGTCTCCTGCCACAACAGCTCTAGTAGTGACCAGAACACCAGAGGCTGACGCTCTGGGTTCCCGTAAGTTCCTTGCCTCGCTACTGGTGATTACTGTCAGAGAACTCAACTAATCGAGATGTTCCTTGTATACTGATCTTAGAATTGGAGGCTCGTCAGGCTGTTGAGCACGGGTCGTCCGTGAGCAAAGAAGTGGCGAACATACCACCTCCTCTAGAACATACTTCCCAAACTGAGTCACCCCTGGCAATTGATGACCAGGGGGCGGCGTAAATCAATGGTGTTGTCATTGGAGCGAGGCCGGAAGGTGACGAAGGCACTGCCGCTGACGGTGCAAGAGAGGAAGGTATCCCAGGCGTTAAGGATCCTATTCCTCATGAAGACATCCCCGAGGAATACCATATTGGTGACTTACTGGCTGCCCTTCCTGTATACCGACCCACGGATCCCAAGGAGATATATGATTCATACTCGGAAGCACCCGAGGAGAGCCGGATGACATTGTGCAAAGGGTGGATGTGTATCCAGCACTTTCTCAAGCAGCCTCAGATGGATTGGTTGAGGCGGATTGGATCACTCTAGACCTGGCTATGTTTCCTGTGTTCTGGAGGGGCTGACGCTCAATGACTTCATCTGAAAGTCCTTGATTACATGGCCGAGAAGATACATGAGAGAAACCGGCGCACCGATGTTGTCCAGTGTCGGGAAATATAGGTGAGCACCCGAGCATTCCTGAGGGAGGAGCAGGAAGTCTGGTGCCTCGAAGGGCAGGTAGCAGATAATGAGGCCTTCATTGCAACATGGTCTGAGCTCGTGGAGCAACTGACGGCCCATCTGGCTAACGCCCAAGAACAATTGATGGAGGCGAGTCACCAGATGACTGTACATCAAACTGAATGGGCGCAGGCACAAGCTAGGATTGGAAAACTGCACTCTGAGGCCGCTGATGAAGAGAGTCTTCATGGAGCGAGAAGCAGTCTTGGAGGCTACCAGCCAAAGGGTAGCGATGTTGGAAAGATCAATCTAGTACTCTGATCCTTAAGGGCTCTGTTTTGGCCATCTCATGAACTTCTTTCTTTTACTGCTCACCATTTTCGAACCAATGTATGGAATAATCCATTTATTTGTACCCTTTGGTTCAATACGATCAACCATAGTCCTAAAATAAATAAAAATTCACCCCTAATCTCATATGGGTCGTACCCAAGGTGAGAAACAAAGGATGCTTGTGTTATTATTTTGTCTGGCTGTGGGGTGTTAACCAAGCTTCAGGAATCTGAAATCGGGCTCAGATTTCTGAGGAGTAGAGGGTTGTCCATTCGAGAGGAGGGGACCTTGGACCGATCGATATATCATCTCCTCATTGTGTTATAACACATGAGCACGACAATGTTGGGGGTATTGAAATGCATCCGAACATAGGGAGATGAAAAAGGTGAATCACATTACACAAATTCGGAACACTATGGGGGAACGAAGATGGAGGATAACTGTTAACTGTGGTGGAAACGCAGCATCCATATCGCATTGTCCTGAAATGGGGTAAAAAAATGAGGGCTGACCACTGACCATGTTCGCAACACGGGGCCTAACTCAAACATCATCAATCAGTCTTCCGGAACATTGGTCCAGGACAGCAGGCAGACCATATGTCAATCATCCATACTGTTACAATAGGATGAGCAAAGGTCTATCAACAATATTTTTATAGCAGGAGGACCATAGGTCGAGTATCCATACTATTTGGGGGTCCCATCAAACATGACCAGTCTTTCGGAATGTTGGCCCAGGACCGCAGGCGGACCATAGGTCAATCATCCATACTGTTGCAATAGGCAGACCAAATGTCTATCATCCATATTGTTAGAGCAGGCGGACCACAGATCGAGCATCCATACTGTAAGGGGGTCCCATCAAACATGATAGATGATGATCTGAATAAAGGGGCACACAAAGCATGGAAAGTGGAGTGGTGGTTTTTCCAAACAGAATCCAACACTCCCAAAATTGTGCCACCGTGGTGGAGGCAGATTAGGCAGATGTATTAATATGGTCCCGGATCATCCCAATTTTTAGACAGGACCTCTCTGGCGAGAGAACTGTTGCTTCCCAACATCACTATGGGGCATACCGAACTTATTTGGGGTAGATGATACAGTTATAAAACTCCCCAAAAAGTCAGGACAAGGGGTCTATAGTGAGGAGGGACGAGATTTGTTAATCCCTGGGGCTGGACCCAAGACGAAATGTCTGGGCGTTCCTACGTATCTCATAAGGATGAGAATGAAGCCACACATAGTTCTAGAAAGGGTCTTAGTTTAATGTCTTAGAACTCGGACCAAGGATTAGTAAGTAGGACGAGAGACACATGGTAAGGTGATTACAAACCCGACATGAATGAGTACAAGTTCCTGCTTACCATGCGTTCCTTGGAAGTGTTTCGGTCAAGGGACTGAGCATGAAAGTTAGGCTGGGCCCATGGGGAAATGCCCGGGTGCTTCTACATATCTCATAAGGATGAGAATCAAGCCATATGTAGTTCGTGGGGGCGCCTTTTAACATCGTTCAAGATGGGACACAGGCGGGCTAATTCTTATAAGAGGTCATACACGGTGTGGCTATTTCAAACCCAACGTGAACGAGGACGAGGTCCTGCTCACCACGCCATGCAGTCCCATGGTCAAGATCCCAAAGGCGGGATAGACACGATGAATTAACGGACCTCAAGTCATTCCCAAAGACAAGATTTCATTGCGTTCCTACGTACCCCATAAGAATGGGGATCAAGATAAATGTAGTTCTTGAAAGGGTGGCACGAAACGACATGCTACCTGTGCAAAGGATGAAAGAGGCATGCGGGTCTAGCCCTCGCACCAAAAGAAGTGGTATTTGATGTATCTTGTTTGTTCTTGAAGGTAGATAGTTTTTCATTTATGTAGAGAAAGGAAGAAACTCCTAGAATCGCCACAATAATCAATCCGTATACGGGCGTTGATAAATGGTATGGTAATTGACCAATACCCAACATGATTTCCCCTACGAAGAGGTCATCACAATGCAGTTCTGTTTTCCATCGGTCGGCTAGGATGATATCATCACAGTTTATGGTCGTGTGGTAGGACCAACCAATACAGTTTAAGGTCCTATGTCTTGGACCTAGGGGAACACACACGATGCGATAAGGCATACCCAATGTAGATAAGGACATAATCCCAAACCATCACCGCACGCGATTCCGGGAGAGGAGCCTCGGGCCAAGGAGCCGACAAGGGTCCAACAATCAGGGGGCAGGAGACACTAGCTTACAGGTGATCTGGGTCTGAAACGCAACATCTGGGCAACTCCTCATTTCCCATGGGGATGAGGGCCAAGATGTGAAGGGTACTTAGAGATACCCCAAGCATATAATTTTAGTGCTCAGATCGCGGGAGCCCCGAGAGATGCCGTAACACAGCTTTATCTGCCTGACGTGTGGAGGTGCACTGTGGGTTAGTAAAAGGAGTGTCAAGAATACACCTTGACATGGTGGGGTGGAACATAATGTGAATCATGCAACTAACATTTAGGGCCTGAAGAAGTTGGCATGATGAAGGAGGAATACTACTGACCATGTTCGCAACACATCATCCTGTCGTGTTACCCTTGGGGACAAAAAAATGATCATCAAGCGCTGACCATATTTGCAACGTGTGATTTGTATCAATTTTTTGTTTTAAGCCCTCGGGGGAGTTGGCCCATGACGGTAGGAGAGCCCCTAGGCGTTGTATCCAATCCGTTCTTGAGGGTCCCTCTGGGTGTGAAAGATAATGGGGGCCCAAATGAAGGGGAGCACGAACCGTGGAAAGTGGACAGAACTTGCCTAAGTTGAATCTAACACTCTAGGTCCTAGACTAGAGTACTCTGAACTCATTAGATGACCACTGGAAAGGGTCTAAGGGCTCAGTTTGAGAGCATCCAAAACATGGCGGATTCTCGGGAGAAGGGGGCATGGCGCCAAAAACCATGTACCACACCTATATATCCCCCCATGGGGAGGGACATGCCAAGAGGCCGAGGTGACAGGGAGATCATGGAATATCCTTAGAGATGATGCTGGACCTGCAACCCAGACATTCAAGCGGTCCTACGGATCCCATAAGGCTGGGAATCAATCCGCACGTAGTTCTAAAAGCACAGTTTAACATCTTATAGGACAAAATGTAGTTTAACGTCATGTGGGGTGAGGGATACATCTCATTTGAGGATAGGTACGGTATGACGAGTAACCTGCCGTGAATGAGGACATAATCCCACACCACATCGTACAATCCCATAAGAGAGACTGAGTCGTTTAAGGCCAAGGGGCCTGAGTCTAGGCCTCAGTCCGGGAGGCCTGACTGGATTGCAGTTTAACGTCTTGCAGTGAGAAAGAACGAGGGGGAATAGGATTTCGTGAATAGGGGAGGTATACGGCATGCCGAGTAACCCGACATGAATGAGGATGAGGTCCTGCCTACCACATCGTACAATTCCATAGGAGAGATCCTGAGTCGGAGGCCCAAGGATAGGCCTCGGTCATGGAGGCCTGGCCGGCTTGTAGTTTGACATCGTGTAGGACGAACGTGCAGTTTAGGGTCATGAGGGACCATGGGCCAGGTTAAGGTCATGGAGGACCCCAGGGTCCCAAATGTAGGGCCAAATACAGTTTTGGGTCATGTTGGACCAAATGCAGTTTAGGGTCTTTTGGGACCGCAATCCAGTTTAAGGTCATGGGGGACCCCAGTTGCAGTTTAGGGTCATGTAGGACTCTTAGGCTCAGTAAAAGTACTACTTGAGGAACTTGGAGTTGGTGGGAGGAGTTATACACTCACCATCCATGGTCACCAAGAAGTATTATCCATTGGGGTAAACCTTATGGATAATATAAGGTCCCTCCCATTTGGGCACCAACATGGGTGGTTTACTGCCGAGAATCATTGGTGTCGTGAGGGCCAGTACAAAGTCACCTTGAAGGAAGGAGAGGAGGCGAACCTTCTTGTCGAAATCTCGAGCCATCCTTCTCTGATGCCTTTCCATGTTGTTCAAAGCATGAAGCCTATTCTCGTCCAGCGCTTCCAATTCATCTAGATGGATTTCAACAACACTATTCGGTGCTTGTTGGTCATAGACCGCTGTGCACAATGAGGGAAACTGAATCTCTATGGGTAGGACGGCCTCAGTTCCGTACACCAGGGAATACGAGGTTACCTGGGTGGCATTACGAGTCATCGTCCAATAATCCCAGAGGGCGTCGATGAGCTTGTCCAGCTAACTTTTCTTGTTCTATCCAACCATATTTTGCAGAATGTTAGAGAGGGTTTTGTTAAAAACCTCGATCTGTCCATTCACCTGCGCATGATAGTGGGAGGCATGATTAGAGAAATTTTTTTACTTGGAATACAATTTCTTCAGCTCAGCCACTCGGAAGTTGGTGTCGTTATCAGTGTGGATAGCATGAGGTACTCCAAATCGATAAATGATGTTGGAACTCATGAATTCAGCGATAGAACGGGCTTTGACTTCCTTTAGAAGAATTGCCTATGCCCACTCGGAAAAGAAATATGTAATGGTCAGAATGAACTGGCATTGGCGGGCCTTTGCCGGTGGGAAAGGTCCTACAACATCCAACCCCTAGACTGCAAAGGGCCAAGAATACTTGGTAGTGTAAAGAGGATCTGGTGGCTGATGCATGAAGTTAGTATGAACTTGGCACACATGGAACCTCTTGGAGAAATCGATGCAGTCATGGATCATGGAGGGCCATAAGTATCCCAGTCTACGAATCTGGTGAGACAACATTGACACGGCCTAATGGGCGCTGCAGGAACCAACATGAACCTCTTGTATGACCTGTGGAATCTCAACTCCTCGAAGGAAACTGAGGAGAATACCATCAAATCCACATCTCTAAAGGATATGCTCAAGGCTAGGACCGCTCTAAAGGGTGAACTGTAGAACGCGGAATCGGACTCGCTCGCGCTCTGCTCGGTCTGCCGAGAGATTACCATGTTGGAGGTATTCAACCAAGGGTGTCCTACAATCAAGAACTATTTTAATTACCATATTTGAAGTACCTGGGGCTCCTGACTTAGGGGAACCAGCCGTAAGATGGATTACCCACGGGCTAGGATCGTCCTCCTGGGTAACGAGAGCGATGACTCTCCGATGAGCCACATGGATAATCAGGTCATCCTGTTTGGGCTCTGCAAGTGATGCGGCCAATCTGGCCAAAGCATCTGCTCGACTATTCTTTGACCAGGGAATATGAACGTCCTCCGACCAAGAAGGGGACTAGGCCATTAGATGGAGGGTGCCCTCCAATTATGGTACGACTTCTGCCTTTCTAACAACATATTCTCCATTGACCTACTTAATGATCAGCTTGGAATAACCTTTCACATGAAGATGGGGAACGTTGATCTCAAGGTCCAGCTCGAGGCCAGTAATGAGGGCATGATACTCTGCCTCATTGTTGGTGCAACCCTCTGACAACAGGAATGAGTATGGCATAACGACTTTCTCCGGGGTGATGAAGACGATACCCAGGCCCACCCTGTTGAGCCTAGGATTGTTGAGTCTCCTACCGGTGTGGCTCCAGGAGGCACCGTCAAAGTGCATCTTCCATCATGGGATGACATGATCGTTTAAGAGGATTGCCTCATTATGAAAACCTCGGTCCAGCGGCTGATCCACGGAGGTTGGGTGGGCAGCTAAAAATTCTACCAATGCATGTCCTTTGATAACCTTCTAAGGTACCAACCTGATGTAGAACTGCTGGAGGATCACCGCCCACCGCGCTAGTCAGCCAGTCAACATAGGTCTGTTCAGGATTTACTTCAACGGGTCTACTCAAGAGACCAGCTGTACCTCATGGTTCGGCAAGTAGTACTATAATTTCTGTATGGAAAATATGAGTTCTAGTCAGCTCTTCTCAATGGGAGAATATCTAATTTCTGTATCGAGGAGCATGAGTCTAAGGTAGTAGAGGCTATTCTATGGTCCCTCGTTATTCTTCTGGGTGAGAAGTGCGCCAAGGGACCATTCCAGGACGGTCACGTAAAGGACCAGTGGCTTCTCTAAGACGGGTGGCATCAAGACCAGAGTTTGGAGCAGATACTGCTTGATTTCCTCAAAGGCGTATTAACACTCTTCATCCCACTCATAGGTGGTGCCTTTCTTCATTAGCCAGGAAAAGGGCTTACACTTTCCATCCAGATTCGCAATGAATCGGTGTATGTAGGCTAAGTGTACTTGGAGACCTCGAAGCTCCCGAATATTTCTTGGAGGAGGCATCTGACTGATGGCCTTGATCTTCTCTGGGTCTATCTTAATGCCTCGGTATCTGACGAAGAAGCCAAGGAACTTGCCGGAGGTGTCCCTGAATGCACACTTCAACGGGTTCATCATCTGGTGGAGGGAACGGAGGAAACAAAACACTATCTCAACTTCCTTGAGCTGGTCCTGGCACTGGCGAGATTTGACCACCAGATCATCCACGTAGCATTCCACCGGTGTTCCCAAAATTGGCTTGAATATGTGAGGCATGGCCTGTTGACAGGTAGCACCCACATTCTTCAGGTCGAAGGGCATAACTTGGTAACAAAAAGTACCTTGGGGTGCCCTGAAGGCAGTGGACTCCTCCTCTAGGGCCATCTGGATCTGGTTATACCATAAATATCCATCCATAAAGGAGAGGGCCTAGAACCAGGCTGTGGCATCAATCAACAATTCTGTCCCTGGAAGGGGAAAATCATCCTTCAGACAGTGGCGATTGAGATCGCGGAAGTCGATATAGACTTTGATCTTCCTGTTCCTCTTCCTGACAGGCACAATGTTGGCTAGCCACCTGGGGTACTGGACCTCCTTGACGAAGATGGCTTTGATGAGCTTATCAACTTTGGCCTCAACCATGGAACGGTGAGAAGGGTGCATCTTTATGGGAGTCTTCTTGAACACGCGATGGTTTGTCGGGAGACCAAGGTGGTGGATGGATACCTAAGGATATAGTCTTTGCATCTGGTCGTAACTCCAAGAGAACACATCACGGTGCTGTTTGAGGAATTCCACAAAACGTTGTTGCTCCACGGGGGCATTGCGGTGCTGACCAATGTAGGTCTCGAGTCTGCCTCACTTCCGAGGTTCACCTATACCAACTCGTCGACCGAGGTTTAGACACCCTCCTCAATGGAGGGGGGAGCATCTTCCATGTACTCCTCTCCAAATGTAGAGGGATCATCCGTAGGGGGGCTGCTTATGACCTATAAAACCCTGATGGACGGCCGGTGCCAGCTTGGGCGGCATTGGTCATCATATCAGGAGACTCATGCACCACTGAGACAATAGCGATGAAGCCAGTCGATCCAATAACATCTGGTCTTTGGCCCAAGGGGCCACGCTTGATGACATCAAATCAGTAGTGTCACGTTGGCTTGAGCCGGTTAATTATAGCTCGGTGAAACAGACATGTATGACGTACTTCAATTGCCATGAGCTTGACATCCCAATACTGTAAAGGGGTATGAGGTTCCGGGATCACCCGATACTGGTTGGTGTATGAGTACGATGTGATTTTCCATCTTCGCTTGGGACTGGAAATATGCCTTCCTCTTATACCCGAAACGACAAAACACTGCCCCATGTTGGGGGTTGTGGACTCCAACCGATGGATTGGGAAGATATAAGCGTCATTTAAACCTTCACAAGGATCAGTTGTGTCAGTGAAATGCTCGATCTCACCTGCCAGAATCCGCTTATCCTTGCTCTTGTAATAGTCGGCATCCAGATAACGGGCTTCACAAGAGGAAAAAGGAGACGCCTCTCCTGGGAGCACGCCTACTCGACCATTAAGGGAGTATTTATGGCATTAGTGATACGATTAAGGGACCATTGTATGCAGGTGGAGCCATGGTCTTCCCATCAACGCATTGTAGGTGGTGTCCTGAGAAACAACCATGAATTTAGTGCTAGAAATTAGGTCAACAAACTAGGTCTTCAAGAGAATCTTGCCGACTGGAGTTTGCTCGGTCCTGTCATACCCCTGGATTCTGAGGTCGGAGGGAGTTAAATCATCTTCATACAACCCCAGCTTCTGCAGTGTCTAAGTTGGGATTAGGTTAATCCCAGAACCCATGTCGACAAGACATCGGCGGACTTCCATGCCATTGAACTGGACAATGATGTACAATGGGTGAATGTGCCCCTGTATGGGAGGGTCTTCATCTTCACCAAAGAATGAGATAACTGCCTGGAATTCAGAATCCTCAATTGCCTTAGTGTGGAAGTCTTTTTCAGCTACTACCTTCATCTCAAACTAGAGGGGGATCCTTAGGGCCTCAGGGAGTGCCTCACGCATTTCAGATGATAGGCGAAGAGCCTAAAGGATAGAAATCCTTGCTGGAATGTCGTCTAGGTGCTTCAGAACATCATACATTCTGGAAAAATGTGAGCTTCTTCTTACAATAGGTCGTTCTATGATTGGAGGCATGATGGGCCCTACCGGCTGGACTGGTGGCTGACTGGTACTAGGAATATCTTGTTGTTCACTAGTCGAATCCTGGATAGTGGCTGTCGGATGAGGATCAGAAGGCTGGGGTTGGCTGGTGACAGGGCGGAGCAGGTAGTGGAAGGACCGAGGTGGATCCGCCTGATCCAGCAACACAAATGGTGGTAGAGGTGGACTTGTCGCCACCGGATGAAGGGGTTGCATGTGCTGATCTCTACAATATGACTGATGTATGGTCTCCATAGCACGCATGCCCTGGCTGGAGGTTTCAACTGTCGTGCCCCGGCGATTTAGGTTGCCATGGATCTGACGACGCTGGCGACGGCTAGGGTCATTGGGAAGGTCTACCCGGCATTCCTCATCGTCGGGAGTCAAAAAGGGACTTACCAACTCTACGGTGTTAACCAAAGCATACACCGGACTATAACTTGAGGATTCATCCACCCCTGGGAAGATTTTTGGAGGAATCCCACATTATGGGGGCATAAATTCACCAAGAGTGCAGGACGATGATGGCATTGGAAGGACACATTCTTTCTTCTTGCACTGTCAGTGCTTGCTCTTCTCGGAAGAGGCTGGCTGAGATGACGATGCCGAAGTAGTAACCTTAGCTTCTGAGGGCTTTGGTTGATTTAGGTGTGCACAGATGATGCCATGGGAATGGGTGACCATCTTGCAGTCCATCCAGTTGTTATACTTCTGGGACCCATGGTCGGAAACCTGCTTCCATTCATCCTCATCGCCACAACTACCATCTGATCTCACAAAGACACCTTCCACTTGTGTCGGGGATGGTCCCAACCTGAATATATTATTATCAATCTGTTCTTGGAGCTAGTCCTTGAACACGTAGCATCACTGGATGGTGTGCCCCAGGGTCTGGTGGTAAGGGTAGTAGTTGGGGTGATCAGTGAGATGCACCTCTTCTAGCTTCCGGAACTCAGGAAGCTGCACAATCCTCTACTCCAAGGAACTACGGAAGTAACCGGGGACCTGATCCTCGTCAAATGAGTAGGTCTGATTCCTTCTGTCCTGAAAGGGGGCTCTTGGAGGCTGGCCCTAACAATGGGCCAAAGGATCATGCCGAGGAGGCGGAACCTTGTTATCTTGCCTAGGCAGTGGTGGTGCGTTACGCGGAGGCACTTTCCGATTTTGAGGCGGTCACTGTTGGGTTAGAAGTTGTGCCCGAGGAGGCGGACCCCTATGGGGCTGCGGAGCTGGCCTCACTGGTAGCAACTCTGGCTTCCTGGGGGCCTCAATCTGGGCCACAGCAACAGGCTCAGCTATGGAAGCTCTCCTTGCAGGGATTACATAAGGCAGTGGGAGTTCCTGACTGGCATGTTGCAGGGCCTATTCATGGCGCTAAGCCTTTTCTGAGAAGTCTCAGAACCCTCCAGGGTAATTCTGAGTGATTTGAGAACGAACCAGCTCTGCCTTGACGTTCCCTATGCACATTGTCAGTAATATCTCATGAGTTAGTGGCATGTCAAGGGAGTATATCAGCCCTTTCTACCAGGTGATGAAGTCTGTGACTCGCTCATCGAGCCCTTTATTGCACCTGAAGAGGTTTGGGATGTTCGTCTTCCAGGTTGTGGAATTGAACTGGTAGAGGAATTGCCTGAGAAGGTCCTCCCAACTAGTCACAGATCTGACAGGGAGCTGGATATACCAGACGAATGCCGGCCTTTCCAGTGTTTGAACAAATCAACAGATCATGGCGGCCTCCTACAGCACTGGAGTCACTAACATAGGCCCACACCTTGAGTTGAAGTGGTCCAAGCTCTATGGTGGGTCTCTTGTCCCGTTAAACAGGGAGAAATTGGGATTTCCAAATCCCCAAGGTGCAGGCATATCATCCACCCATGCTGGGTACAGCTTGCTGTCTGGTGGGATCGCCACCTGCCGAGTCTCTAAAGACTCTAAGCTGGCGATGAGCGCTGCCATCGGATCGTCTGGACGCGGGTTCCTGTCTTGACGAGGATCCATAACAACAAGTGCATTTTCGGTCTCTTCAATTCGATAGACAAGCTCAGCAGCTCGTGGGTCAGCTTATGGAGCGACCCTTAGCACGACGGGAGGAACCCAAGCAGGATCCCTTGGGTGATCACACCACTCAGGTGGTTTTGGAAAAACATATCACGCCCTCTTGACATGATCTCCTCCCTCTCCTCTTACAATGAACATGGCGTGATCGGGGTTTCCTGGGAGAATCTCACCGAGGGTAGTTGTTCTTGCCCCTGCTGCCCCGACCTAGGATCACCGTAATTGGGTTGCCGCTCTGTAATGCGTTCAGCCAGAAGCTCATCGACCAACCTCTTCTACTCAGAAATTTGTTGGCGTAGTGTGACATTCTCAGGATCTTCCCCTTCCTTCTACCCAGAGGTAGATGGGTCAGCGAGCTTGACAGCCCCAATGTTCTCCTTACCCTAGTCGATGTTCTGACTCTGTGTTAATGCCTCAGTGGGAGCGGGGGGACCTAGGAGGTTCCTCTGCTGAAAATTTATCCTCCCTGATGGGTTCAGTAGCGTCTTGTCTCCAGGGGGTGAGTCCCCATCAAGGAGTTCTAGACTGGTCCCCTCTCCAGATAGATCGTCCATATTGACAACCATTTCCTTCAGAGGGATTGTCCTCAGATTCGCCCAGTGAGTCGGGCTACCAGTGAATCACATTGAATAGAAGGGCAGCGTACTTCCCCAATCCATGAACATGCGCGTGGGGGTGGCCTCCTTGATAACATTGCGGAGTACTTGAAAGCTCTGAATGCATTGATGTTGGAGGGCCCTGTGGTGGCCAAGTGATTCGAGGTGCCAAACCACAGGGAGTGTGGCCAGGTCGACCTAAAGACATTTCTTGACGATATCCTCAAGGTGTTCTCGGCTCCTGGGATATGGCACTTGATGATGGAGAAGACGGGAGTGAGTCTCCCGGAGATTCTGGCAGAAACATTGAAGCTCTCTCGGGGTGAGCGATTCTGGTGTATCAAAATCCGACCCTGCAATCGGCCAAAACATCTCGGGGAAGTAGCCTGCAGCGGGGATGGTCCAGATGCTCCATGGCTCAGGTTCAGGATCTGGCCCTTGATAGCCTCGCTCATTAACTAGGATTTATTGGGGAACTGGCAGTGGTGTCGAGGTAGGCCACTGGGCCAGTGGGCTGGCCGGCGGGGAATACGGCGAGCAGGACAATTGGCCGTCGAACCCTAAATCGCCCTCCGAGGGTTGTAGTGTCCTTGATGCCACGTCATGATATTATGGTCCGGAAAACGGGCCTGCTGTCATAGATTCGGTGCTTTCTGGGGATGCGCTATGTCGCGGATCTTTCGCCATCGACCCCCAAAAAAGGTCTCTGTCGTCTCTGGCTGAGATGGAAGGTGATTCCGAAGAGGCCGATGGTGACTGCATGTTTGATCCCTAGGGGTATGCCAGGTCCTCGTCATCGTGGATATACCTTTGGAGGGAGGCTGGGATCATATGGATCTCGCATTTGAGGAGTGCGAGGCAGACACGCCGTGTCCCTATCCTAACCCTTGACTCAAAGGATTAAGGGGAGGGCTCCATCGTCGATTCGTACTCCTCCTTGAAGTCTGGGAAACAGACTAGTCTGATTTCTGTCTGGCCTTCCCAGGAATTTATCTTACGGCGACGACGTCCCGCCTTCCTGCCACTGGGTGGATCTTTGGGGCAAGGTTGATTTCTGTCATAGATTCCTCTGTCTGCACTGGTGCCGAAGCTGAGAGGACTGAGGGCTGGGGTGCGGGGAGCACCGTGGAAAATGTCGAAAGGGACACGGGGAGGACCTCCATTCAGGCGAGTGACCAGACACACAATATCTCCATACTCATGGTCTATGGTAGGGGAAGTGACCCCATAACCGGTGTTGTGGGTGCTGGAGAGATTCCCACCCGGAGTGTTCCTATTACGGGGAAGCCCCTTACCTGCAGCAAGGCTGGTGCTAGGTTGGCCACCTAGCCTAGGTTGCAAGGAGGGATGGCCCATACCTTCTAGAACTGCGTCACAGAGTAGGCCTTCACGCTGGATGGCACTACAGCGAATTGGTCCGCAGCGGCCATTACTTGTGCTAGCAACCGGGAGAGTCGACCTGACCTGCCCGTGGGGTGTTTGGGGCCTCGATCTAGATCGGACATATAACTAACCTTAATCAATGTGTGTGGGGGTTTGATGATAGGAGTCAGCAGTGGCTCGAGCCACAGTGGTTGTTGACATTGATGCCCCGGGGCAAGCCTCCTCTTTCACATGTGCCCGATGCTGGCGTCGGGTCAGGTGGGTTGGAGTCAGTGGTGCGAGCACATGGATTGCCTGCTCCTCATCCCAGGGAGTCGGGCAGCGGCGTCGACACGGCCTGGCGGGGGCCCTTATTGTGAACCCTTGAAGTGGGTTTCCGAGTGGGCCAACCCGGACATCCCCTACCTCGTCGGCATAGGGGGAAGAGGTTTCAAGGCGTTCCGGGGATAAGCTCCCAAAATGGTTGAACGTTGGGGTGGGAAGCGGTGGCTCCCTACGCGGCCCTCGAGGGTGGCGTTGGCGGTGGGGCACAGCTGCCTCGAGATTCAAACGGTCCATGTCTCTAGTGGGGATGACCCCTTCCTCCTCGACCCTACACACAAGTTCGTTGATCACCCTCCGTTGGATAATATCTGATGGGGAGAGGGTGTGTGAGCGCCCGACAGTCACGGTGGTCGGAGCAGCGATGGAAAAGGCGGAACCACTCGAGGTGTACGCATCGTTATTGCCCCTATCCCTGCACCAGTGGGCAGGTGGCGATCGAGCTCCGGATGCAGTGGTCTGATTCCTGAAAGAAGGGAGATAAATCCTTTAACACTAACAAGAAAAGAAATTGACAATGAATAGCCCAGTGCCATTCCATCTTCCTTAGTTGGTAATAGGGATCCGTGCTGACAATGTCACAGAACGGAGTTCTCAACGTCCTGACTGCCCCAACCCCAGGTGGGTTTCACGTCCTGGTTCTGGGTGCTCGGACCTTGTGACATGCTAATCTTCTGACACCCCAAACGCTACCAGTCTTCGTATTTGAGGAGAAGATATTCACATCGGGTTCGCCATTTTCTATTTCTGATGCTTTCCATCGGGGCGCACGCACACATCCGTCATGCAGGGGAGGACGCACGGTTTTTTGGCCAGCATTCCCGCTTTCCAAAGGTGCGCGACATCCATTCCTTATTTAGGGATGTCTGCTCCTTGATTGAAACCGAGATGATGGGATGTCCGTTCTTCCTTCCATGGATTCCTCCTTGGAGCTCATCACCTAGTCTGTGTCTCCCTCGTAGATTTAAGACGTATTCATGAATCTCGTTCCTGGTGCCATATCTTCATGGACACCAGTTAATTACACTGCTTTCATTGAGATTCCCCAAGGGGTCTGGTCGGGGCAGCAACCTTCGGTTTGGAGAGTGGTCATGCTGAGGTGTCATTGGCGTGTCTTGACGCTGGTGGATTGGCATGTCTGTCTTCTGTCCCTTATTATAGGGCTTCTCGAGGGCGTGGAAGCCCGAGGCATCCCACATCGAACGCGGGGAATTGCATGCCATATGCATGATTCTGATGTTTTCCTCAGCATCCCATGTTTAACACGGGGTATGTCACGAGTTTAACATCCAACGGGGGCAGATCGGACGGCTCAGAACACTGAGAGCAGATCAGATAAAAGAACCCCCTAAAGGGAACTCCGATGTTGGGGCCAGCACGTGGGCGGATTCCCGGATACTGTGGAGTGGAATGAGGTGGCATGATCCCACCAGGATGTGGCGGCCCGGGTAAGAATCAAGATGGGTGATGAAGTGAAGATGGGATTGAGCCTCATCGAGGCTTCCTACATATCCCCGTGACAGGGAATCAAAGTCTGCGTAGTTCGATGATACGGTGGGACACCTGAAAAGGCGACCCTTTGAGAATGAACACATGGATGGAATCCAGAGGGAGTAAGGCCTCTAGAGTAGGGAATGAGCTTTCCGAGGCACGTGAGCTCGAGGGAGAGGTCAGTATGAGATGTGGGTGTTGGGATTGAACCTCATGGAGGATTCCTACGTACCATGGCATGGATCAAAGTCCATGTGGTTTGAGTATACAGTTAAATTTCATGCGGGATGGGGGCATTTGGGGCATACGCTCTGAGGAGGCCCAAGGTGGATATGGGGCTTACGCTCTGAGGTGGACCACAATGGTTGATATGGGGCTTACACTCTAAGGTGGACCATAGGGTTAGTGAACTGACGCGAAGGGGTCGGAATGACTGAGTAGTGGGCTTGAACGTCGTGGAGGCTTCCTACGTACCATGCCTTAGCACAGACACTACCACAAAACTGGGCAAGGAAGGTGCATGCCTTTATCAGCGCTAATTGAAAAGCGCTGATAAAGGTGTAGGCCTTTATCAGTGCTAAAAAAAGAGCTCATATAGGTCCCCTTTATCAGTGCTAAAACAAGCGCAGATAAAGGTGTACCCTTTATCAACACTTTTTTAGCGCTGATAAAGGGCACATTTATCAGTGCTTTAAATATCCCTTTATCAGCTATTTTCTTAGCACTGATAAATGTTAAGTTTATCAACGCATTGCTTAACACAGATATTATTTATTGTATACATTAAAAAACATGTTATAACTATATATATATATATATAATTATATAATTATAAGATTACTAATAAATATATTTATTAGATTCATAATATTTATTAGATTTAATAATTCATTATATATTTATTAGATTTATTAATTCATTATATTTATTATATTTATTAATTCATTATATTTAATATATATATTTATTATATTTCATTATATTTAATGTATTTGTTTTATTTATAAATATATAATATGTTTTATTATATATATATAATTAAAATTATTGAATATGTGTGTGTTTTCCAAATTGGGGTCAATGAATATTTCAAACATGCATATATATATGTGTTTTCCATTGAAATGGGGTCATTGAATATTTTATACATGTGTATATATATGTGAATATTGAATAATGTTCATTTATAGATTATAATTCATTACGTTACCCACATAATATATATGTTATAAAAAAATGTACACTTATAATTAAAATTAAATTATATTTAAAAAATTAATATATGATTTATTATATTTTCAATGATATATATATAAATATACCTTTCAAATAATTTTATAAGTATAAATTGAGATATATATACTTATAGTTAAATAAATATATAATATTATAAATAAATTCATAAATTTATACATTTATCAATGCTTTTATTAGCGCTGATAAACTACGTATTTATCAGTGCTACAAAAGCGCTGATAAAGAGTGCCTTTATTAGTGCTAAAATGAAAAGCGCTGATAAAGTAACTCTTTATCAGTGCTAAAAAAGCACTGACAAAGTCCAACCATTATTAGCATTAAAAAAGCATTGATAAAAAGTGGTATTTATCAGCGCTTTTCATTTTAGCGATGATAAATACCCCCTTTATCAGCGCTTTATACTAGCACTGATAAAGGTCCACGTGGGATTCATAAAATTGGCTGGTTCCTCCTCTTCTTCCCCACACCCTGTCAAGATTTCACGGAAGCCCTACTCTGTGTCGCTGCCTCCTCTCTGTCGCTGCCTCTTCTCCGTCGTTGTCGCGACCTCCTTCTCCTCCTCCTCTGTCACGGCCGTCACCTCCTCCTCTAGCGCCTACTTCTCCTCCTCCTCCTCCTCTACCGCGGCTCCTCCTCTTCCTCCTCCTCCTGCGCCGCAACCTCCTCTCTGCCGCTACTCCTCCTCCTCCTCCTCCACTGCAGCCTCCCCCTCCTCCTCCACTGCAGCCTCCTCCTCCTCCTCCTCCACCGACGCCTCCTCCTCCTCCTCCTCCTCTGCCTACTCTGCTGCCTCCTATCCACCAAGACTCTTCCTACACCTCCTCCTCCACCACAGCCTCCTCCACCGCGGACTCCTCCTTCTTCTCCTCCTCCTCCTCCTCCTCATCCTCCTCCTCCTCTGCTTCCTCTACTGCCTCTGCTGCCTCCGAGCTGCCTCTGCTGCCTCTGCTGGCTCTGTGCTGGCTCCGCGCTGCCTCTGCTGCCTCTGGTGCCTCAGCTGTCGACGCCTCCTTCTCCTCCGCCACCAGGTCCTCCTCCTTATGGTGAGTAAAATTGAATTTTCATGAATTAATTATGTTTTCATTTATTGTAAATATTGAGATTAATTATGATTTGGCGTGATTCTTGTGTGTGATGCTTGTGTGTGTGACACATGTATATGTGTTTGGTTACTTGTTTGATCATGATTACATCTCCCCACTTATGGTTGGTTTACTTGTGAATTGATCGTTTTGAGTGGGTTTTGGTGCCTTTTATTCATTGGATCATTTTGTGAACCCTTGTGGTTAATTATAATTCTCCTTGTGTTTATTTCATTAGAATTTTTTTGTATTATTTTGGCCTCCTTAAGTGAAATATTAGATATAGGAAAATTCATATGTGAACAGGGTGCAAATATGGATTAGTACACAAATGATAATGGATTTATAAAATGATTCTCACTTTAAACCCTGGCTTTCGAAACAATTTTCCCCCTTTCCGCTTTATTTTCCTTATCCCTCCTCCTTTCAAATAGTTCTTATAAAACCCCAATGTTTCAAAAATAGATCCTTGGTTCCCAAATTTAAAATTTATTTTAAAATGTGTTCCCTAAATCTGGGTATGTCTGGATTCTTGAGGTGTGGTTTGGTTTCTAAATGGCATAAAGGCTCGTTTGGAATCTTCAAAGATTATGTGGTATTTTCCCCTTGGTTTTGAAAATGGAATTTGATTTGTAAATTTTAAAGATCTATTGGTATTTTGTGGTGTTTTGGAAATTGGTTTTGAAAATCATGTGATGTATTGGCCCAATTGGCACTTGTGTGTGACTTGATATGTGATGGGAACCCCTATGGTTATCCCTCTATGGAGAGGTTTTCCACATAGTTTGTGTTGGAGCTTGAGAAATACATGCATAGAGTCATCTGTGTGTTATTGGTTTATACCATGCATGTGATGGCCTCTTCATTCTCTGGTATACTACTATAATAGAGAATCAATATTGGTTGTTTACTATGGAGGTACAACAAATGTCGGAAGGTGAGTGTGAACCTAGTATGTCTAGGGATTTCTTCTCGGTATGTTTAGGTAATTCTAATGATTACCTATATACATGTTCTTCTTTATTTTTCTACTCTTTGGTTATCTACTTTTCCAGTATTTTTCTACTTTTATTGTTTCAATTAATTTCATCATGGCTCTGTGATCACCTTGTTTGGATTGTTATATTGAATTTTGAATTCTTTTTTAAACTAGATATCTATTTTAAAAAGGGAAGTCGTGATTTGTTCTGAAAATGGATTCTATAAAAAATATGTGTTGGTTCGTTAAATGATAAAAACATATTTTATAAATGTATTTCAAACTAGTGTCTTATTATTATTTTAGGAAAGGTAATGTATGGATTCTGTGGTGCTTACCTACTAAGTTGTTTTATGATCACACCTTACTTGTGACACTCAGCATCAGTAGACCCAAGTTCTTTTTAGGTTTGCGTTTCTTGTTTAGGTTTCCTTTAAAGAAGGTTCGTCTTATAGTTAGTGGTAACCCAAGGGTCACGAGGATATTAGGTCGGGTTCTGATTTATTCTATCTCTGTTTTTAGTTTCTATTTTTTTTCATTTGACGCTGTATATGGATCATGTTTATGTATTCTTTATGTTCTATGATTATGCATCTTCATGGTTTTGTTGTGTGCTCTATTTGGTTTATATATATCCCGATTTCTATATCTCACATCGTATTATCACCTAATGATTCTTATATATCCTTAAAAGGGTGTTCCTCATCATACGTGAGATATAAAACTATATGATCCATCTTCTTTAGACCAAAGACTCTAATACCTACCCAAAAAGCCTTAGAAAACCTAACTAGGCTATACAAATCTCATACCAAACCCGATCCTCTCATAAACACAACTAATCCATGGAGACATAATATCTAGATGATCACAAAATCACAAACATTCAATAGAACCCTCACTCTATCACTTGGTGGATCAAAAACACCCTATTTATTTACATTGGTTTCTCTTTATTTCCATCCCTTTCACTGGAACACATATACTCATGCATGAATTCGCAATCATGCATAAATTGGAACATGGTTTTGTATTATAGGGTCCACATATCTCAAAAAATGGAGTAACCCCCTCACCAAGATCAACTCATCCTCAGCCAAGACTATACATGACTTATCTAATCTTGTACCACTGATTGAGACCCAATCTCAAGGTACAATTCCCAAATAATTAATTATAGAAACGTATAATTAATTATTCAACTTAATATAATTTGGAATAATCTTTTAAAAACTCACTGGGAAACACAACACCACCTAAAACAGACAAAACATGGTACGTTCATCATACGAGGATAACCTCTAGCCAGTACAATCAAAATCTACATCATCTGATTTGATTTGAATATGATATAGTGAAATCATCAAACAAATCCTAGTTAAAATCATCCCAAATCATAGGAAAATAAAGGATAATAGTAATGGAGGAATTATGAGGGAATAACTCACTAACACACTATAAAAAACACCCATGAACCACCCCTCATCAGGGGGGGTCAAAGAGAGGAAGAGATTTGATGAATCCCAAGAACCACCCAAGATTTTCTATTAATGAGGACACCCCCACCATTTTTGAAGTATCTAGTTTTTATCTAAATTATACTTATATTCTTTCTCCCCTAACCTATAAACCCATCCTATGGATTTCAAATAGGATGAATATAAATAAAGAATGGATGAATGCCAATCGGTTGACAAAATAGTATGAAGAAGGCGTGAAAGAGTTTATCAAGTTTGCAAAAGATCATGCATGTGACCCTTCTCAAATCCATTTTCCATGTTTACGCTGTTGTTATTCAAAACAAATTATTCCATAGGAGTTGGAAGAACACTTGATATGTCACTAAATAGATTAGAGTTATACATGTTTGAATAAACATGGGGAAACAGCGAATATTGGTAGTGGCCGGGATGATACAGCGTTTTATGGATCATCTGATATGATTACAAACATGAACAATGAAGATGATCGTATGGAGGATGTTATTAAAGATGTGAATGAATATGAAGATCATATTGAGGAAATGACAAGGACCATCGAAGATAAACTTCGAGATTGCCCAAAATTGTTGGAGAAGATAAAAAGTTGTGCAAAGACGCCATTGTATGCTGGTTGCACTAAATATACAACATTGTCAGCCGTACTGAAGCTGTATAATTTGAAAGCAGACAATGGTTTGAGTGATTCTAGTTTTATGAAACTACTTGCTCTCAGGAATGACATGCTTCTAGAAGGCAATGAGCTCCCGAGCCGAACATACGATGCCAAACGAATGCTACGCTCGATGGGTATGATCTATGATAGAATACACGCCTACCCGAATGAATGTATACTATTTCTCAAGGACCACAAATCACTTAAATAATGCCCAATGTGTGGTTCTTCTCGATACAGGAAAGATGAATCCAGTCCTACTAAAGTTGTATGGTACTTTACAATCATTCCATGGGTTAGGCACCTATATGGAAGTGAGGAGACTGTAGAACAATTAACATGGAATGTAGATACAAGAGTTAAATATGGGATACTACATCATCCGACAGAATCTCTTTAGTGGAAGAGAATTGATAATGAGTATCCTGAATTTGGAAACAATTCGAGAAACCTTTGTCTTGTGTTATCTACAAATGGAGTGAATCCTTTTGGTTTTCAAAGAAACATTCACAGTACTTGGCCGGTTATGTTGATAAATTATAACTTACCACCATGGTTATGCATGAAACAAAAATACATCATGTCATCAATGCTTATATCAGGACCAAAACAACCGGGTAATGATATTGATGTTTATTTAGCTCCATTGATCGAAGATTTGAAATTATTGTGGGATTCAGGTGTTCCATTGAATGATGCTTACAGAAAGGAATATTTAACTTTGAGAGCCATGTTGTACGGGACAATAAATGACTTCCCTGCTTATGGAAATTTGTCAGGATATAGCATTAAAGGAACTCAAGGGTGTCCCATTTGCGAACAAGGTACACAATCAATTAGGTTGAAACATTCATCGAAAATCGTGTTTCTAGGACATTGCAGATTTCTACCGTGACGACATAAGTACCGTTCTTGGACGACATCATTTGATGGGAGTTTAGAAGAACGTACAACACCATATCCACTAACAGGCAATCAATTGTTTTAGAAAGTTAAAAATGTGGAAATTACTTTTGGTAAACCGACTTCAAAAAACCTTAAGAAAATCGGTTTGAAAAAGAGATCAGTTTTTTTGAATTAAAATACTGGAATTTTCTGTATGCCAGACATTTTATTGATGTTATGCATGTAGAAAAAAATGTATTTGATAGTGTCTTCGGCACGTTGCTAAATACATCTGAAAAAACAAAAGATGGAATTAAGGCTAGGTTGGACATGGTTGAGATGGGACTACGAGAAGAGTTGGCACCAGTGAAGGGTTAAAAACAAAATTTTCTTCCTCCTGCTACTTACACTCTTTCCAGGAAGAAGGGATATCAGTTTTCCAACTTCTTGAATGATGTAATGGTTCCAGAGGGGTATTCGTCAAATATCAATAACCTCATGTCAATGAGAGACTTGAAGTTAAAAGGTCTGAAATCACATGACTATCATGTTTTTATGCAAGATCTCATTCTAATTGCTTTACGTTGCATTTTTCCCATGAATTTCTGCCATACATTAACGAAGTTTTGTTTCTTCTTCTAAGTTATATGCAGCAAAGTTATAGACCCGGTGATATTTCCAACTATGGAAAGAGAAATTGCTCTCATATTATGTGAATTAGAAATGTTCTTCCCGCCTTCATTTTTTGATATGATGGTTCATTTTATGGTCCACTTGGTGAGAGAGATTCAACTATGTGGTCTTGTACATTACAGATGGATGTACCCCATTGAACGGTAAATGAAGATTTTGAAAGGGTATTTCAAAAATCGAAGTCGGCCAGAGGGTTCTATTGCAGAGTGATATATTGTTGAGGAAGCTGTTGAATTCTGTACCGAATACTTGTCTGGTGTGGAAAGCATTGGCCTATCGAAATCTCATCACACTGGGCAGCTTGAGGGTGAAGGAATTTCTGGAAGACAGGTTGTTATAATCAATATTACAGATCGGAAGTAGGACCAAATTTATTTTTTTCATAACAGTTTTGACGTTGACCCATATGTTGAAATCCAAAAAGATATTCTTAGGCATTTAAATCAATATAGGGCTGAAAATGGATATCAGATACACATAATCGAAAGTTTATAGGATGGTTTCAAGATCATATTTTTATGAAGTCAGATGAAAATATAGAGTCAATTTTAGAATGACTTAGATGGCTAGCCAGAAGACCAAGTTTTTTTTGTATTATCTTACAATGATTATGTAGTTAATGGTTATACATTTTATACTAATGAACATGATGAAGACAGTACCATGTAGAATAGTGGGGTTACACTTGTGGCTGAAGCGACACATGTTTCTTGTGCTAAGTACATAAATCCAATTTATGCGAATATGTCATACTTTGGCATCATCAAACAAATATGGGAGTTGGATTATACGGAATTTGATGTAAGTGGGTTGATAATAGGATTGTTTTCAAAATAGATTATTTTGGATTCGTGAAATTTGATTTCAGTAAGGAAGGGGAGAAAGATGAATCATTTATAATGGCATCACAGGCAGTGAAAGTATTTTATGTTTCAGATCCTGCAAACCAAAACTGGTCAATCGTTCTGTTATTGACCAAAACAGCTGAAGGGTCAGATGAAAATTCAATGAAAGATGACCCTTTCATTGGGACTTCTCAATAGTTTCGTAGTGGTCCCAATATAGACGATGTTTTGTATGTCATAGGAGACCACAATGAAGGGATATGGATAGTTGATAGAGGGTTCAAATCCCTTCAGCCTTTAAAAAAGTGAGAGTTCAATACTCAGTTTTTTATGGAAATATAGATTGTGTTACATTATGTTATTATCTGTTCACTGCTACTTTTATGTGATGTAAATTAAATATTAAAATAGTTCTGCAGATAATGACTTCTGCACCTGCTGATGCACCCAATCCCGAGACACAATAGGTCTCTCAACCTATTGCTTCTGGTCCCACTACTGAGGTACAAGAAGTCTCACAACATGTTGTAGCTGGTCCCACTAATGAGGTACAACAGGTTTCTCAACCTTTTGCTGCTGGTCCCAGTGTCGATGCAAGCACTTCAGAGAAATATAATGATGATACATAAACCGAGGAAATGGTAGGCGATGAAACCCCGATGACAAAAAAAAACAGGTGCATCGTAGTTTGACAGTTTTAGCCAAAATCCTTAAGGCAAAAGAAAAATCCATCAAATATGATGTGGGATGAATAAACGAGGCCAGCATGTAAACCCCAACAATGCAATGTTTAGTAGCTACATTGGAATCGTCACTCGGCAACACGTGACGATTGATGTAGAGTCATGGAACCATGTTGTCAGCGGGATGAAAACATTAATGTGGGAAGAGATTACGGTAACATTACGATATAATTTATTTAATTTATTAAAATAAAATACTGAAATATTGACTAAGTCTTTATCATCTCTTGTAGAGTGAATTTATAGTAGATGTTTCGCACAAAAAATATGTATTAAGACTGGCAGGATGGGTTCATAGAGGCTTTCAAAGTATTTTAATGAAACATCATCTGAAAGATGCTGAAGGGAAAATCAAGCCGCACCCACCTCCTCTTTATGCACACTTGATATAGCAAGGAGCGTGGGATGTGTTTTGCAACCGTCGTGCGGAACAGACTTTTCAAGTACATTGTGTTTGGTTACACGTTGTTTAACGTTTCCTATATTCATCATGTTTATTGACAGTTGTTTATTTATGAAAAAGCAACTCAGGGTTCAAAATAAAGAACGGGCAGCAAAACCAGCGTTCCCCTACCATAAATCAAGGCTGGGGTATGATTAAATTGAAAAACAATTGGTATGTATTTTAAAAGTACTGTAATAATTTTATGTGACATAAAACAACACCGTAACCATGTTTCTCTGTTTATATGAAGATTGATGAATCAAAATCCCAATCCACTTCCATTCCACCCCATGAGCTATGGAAGGAGGAGCGTGTTAATAAAGAGGGTAAACTGGTAGATAAAACCACACAAAAAGTGTGGGAAACATGTGTAAGTATGACATAATATAAACTTGTTTTGATTTAAATCACTATTAAATAACGATGATTACTTATTTTTCCATATTTTCTATCTGACATAGTCATAGGAATCAACAACACTCGCACCGTATGAAGACATACTTTCAGCGACCTTGAAACAGCCAGAACAGTATGGCTGCGTCATAGGTGTGGGTTTTGGGGTGACACCACGGGCATATTTTCAGAAAAAAAAACAGGAGGATGAACAAACTAAATAATTTCAAGTAATGAGAGATAGAGTAGCTACCCTTGAAGAAAAATTCCAATTTTAGGGAGAGATGCGAGAAAATTTGATGGAGGAGAGGCGAAGAGAACAAACAACTCAAGAACAACCTGCGAGAGAAGATCCCGCCCCACCCCCACCAGCTTTGAGGCGATCCATTCCCCTCAAAGACTTGACTTAACTGAGGTGATCAATGTTCTAATATTCATTTCTGTGAAATTTGAATCACATAGACACTAATACCTTTCTTGTAGTGATATTCTACTGGGTTAAAATGACTGTGATTTATATCTGTCAACTCCCACCCATCGCCTTGTAGCGAGGTTTATGGTGTTCAATATGAAGAATGACACGGTACACTCCAGACCACTTCTAACTGGTCATGTAAAAGTGTCGATTAACATAGATCATGAGCTGAGTGATGAGCTACCCATGTCAAATGA
Organism: Viscum album; assembly: GCA_963277665.1. Taxonomy (NCBI): domain Eukaryota; kingdom Viridiplantae; phylum Streptophyta; class Magnoliopsida; order Santalales; family Viscaceae; genus Viscum; species Viscum album. The sequence continues at coordinate 593,939,911 of OY728119.1, forward strand.
TGATGAAGACATTCATACGGTGGATAAAGTTATTGGAACATTCATTGCATGGCCGTCAAATCATGTAAAAAACATGTCGACCATGAGGTATTCATTTCCAATTCATTTTTCAAGCAGAACCTTTAACATTAAATTAGAAAATGGATGAACCGATGAATTTTATTACATAAGGACAAAATGGAGGAGCTAAAAAAGAAAGAGTGGCTCAAAAGGATCAACCAACCGAGAAAAACAATCTACTGAGAGCGCGTTCACCCCTCCTGTTCTATATCCACATTTAATATCATTGCAAGATCATGTGGATATGAAAATGATAGGCAGAAGGAGTCACACAATTTTTTGTGAAAACTATATGTATGGAGAGGAAACATTAGATTTCGTTAGTGCTAACGCTGTTTCTGAAATCATCACATACGACTGGCTAGGAGCCTCAGTTATAAATGTATACATGAGGTATGTTTTCATGAATTAATTTTACAGAAGCTTATATACTTTGATAAATATGTCCAAATACATTTAATATTTTTCACAGGTGTATATATGAAAAGCAATTGAAGGGATTTTCCCATGAATACAAATTTGGACTCTTTAGTCCTCACACCATTTCTACACAATGAGAAGAAATAGATTCTGATTTTCAGGATAAATTAATGTCAAATCTTCTCAGAACGTTTCAAAGAAGAATTACGACTGACAAACTCTTTTTAATACCAACTTTACAGGGGTAAAGCTATAAATTTTAATCATATCCATTATATTTTCATTTCTATCAGTACTTATTACTTTTTGTGTTTCTGTGGAACATTGGATGCTCATTGCAGTCAATTTGGATACTCCAAAGATTTATTTTCTGGATTCACTGCATGGATATCAAACAAAACAACCACACATGATGGAGATTTTCAATTCGTAATAGACTAGATCCAACATTTTAGAACTAAATATCTAGTTATATAATTTATATTATCTTTTAATGAGGATTCTGTTAAGATAGGGCGGTGTATGAATATCGTCTAAAGGCTAGAATGAATCCAGGGCCTAAGGATGACAATGCGCACACGATCTACAAATGTAGAAGTATCTGGGTATATATATTTATATTTCACTATCCAAATACATATAAAAACAAATTACTTATTTTTCTTGATGTTTCTGCAGTGTCCGAAACAAACAAACAACAAGTACTGCGATTATTATGTTTGTAAATTTATGAAAGAGATCATATTTCATGAACAAACTAGCATCGCTGAAGAGGTATTTTTTAAAATAATTAATACTTAATTTAAAATAATTATTAATCCTTTGTGTATTTATATTTTTTCAGTACTACTATGACTGTTGCAAAAAATCATATTCAGAAGATGATATAAATGTGTTTAGAAAAGAATGGGCAGCGTACCTAATGGAAGAATGTAAACAAATAGGAAAATGAAGGTGAACTCCTAATATTTAAGTTATGTTTATATGGTCATTGATTTCTCCCTTGTTTACACTTATTAAGAATATATGTTCACCCTTTCTTATGTTTCATATCCTTATATTTGTGAATTCCAACTACTCAGTTTGAAATTTACATTAACTTTAGAAAACAACAAAAGTGACATACGGAAAACAGAGAAAGATCATTCGGATTGTTTTGTTACTTAAGAAAACGATCCATTAGTCATTTTTGACATGTAAGAATCGATCGAACCTCAATCCGACGCACAGTGTGACCGGCATGGCTAAAAGTTTCTGATATCAGTTTCGATTTGACATAAACTTTAGAAAACAACACAAGTGACATACAGAAAACTGAGCAAATGCATTCAGATTGTTTTTGATACTTTAGAAAATGATCCATGAGTCATTTTTTACATGTATGAATCGACCACACCTCAATATGACACATGGTGTGACTGGTATGACTAAAAGTGACTGCTATCAGATTCAAATTGACATTAACTTTATAAAACAACACAAGTGACATACGGAATACTGAGAAAACATGTTCTGATTGTTTTGATTCTTTAGGAAATTGATCCATGAGTCATTTGTGATGTGTACGAATCAACTGCACCTCAATCTGATGCACGGTGTGACCGGCGTGGCCAAAAGTGTCTAATATCATTTTTAAATTGACATTAACTTTATAAAACAACACAAATTACATATGGAATAACGAGAAAACACGTTCGGATTGCTTTGATACTTTATTTCAATGATCCATAAGTCATTTGTTATGTGCACGAATCAACCACACCTCAATACGACGCACGGTGTGACCAGTATGGCCAAAAGTGTCTGATATCAGTTGGAAATTGACATTAACTTTAGAAAAAAACACAAATGACATATAGAATACCAAGAAAACACATTCGGATTGTTTTGATACTTTATTAAAACGATCTATGAGTCATTTCCGATGTGTACGAATCGAACGCACCTCAATTCGATGCACGGTGTGACCGGTATGGCTAAAAGTGTCTGTTATCAGTTTGAAATTGACATAAACTTTAGAAAACAACACTACTGACATACCAAATACTGAGAAAATGTGTTCGGATTGTTTTGATACTTTGGGAAAACTATCTATGAGTAATTTGTGACGTGTAAGAATTGACCACACCTTGATTTGACGCACGGTGTGACCAGTATGGCTAAAAGTGTCTGATATCAGTTTCAAAGTGAGATAAACTTTAGAAAACAACACAAGTGACATACGGCAAACCGAGAAAACACAATAGGATTGTTTTGACAATTTAGTAAAATGATAAATGATTCATTTTTGACGTGTAAGAATCGACCACACCTCAATCCGACGCACAATGTGACTGGTATGTCTAAAAGTGTCTGATATCAGTTTCAAATTGAGATTAGCTTTAGAAAACAACAAAGGTACATATATAAAACCGATAAAAATGGTTCATATTGATTTGATACTTTAGGAAAACAATCCATGAGTCATTTTTGATGTGTAAAAATTGACCGCACCTCAATCCGATGCACGGTGTGACCAGTATGGCTAAAAGTGTCTGATATCAGTTTCAAATTGACATAAACTTTAGAAAACAACACAAGTGACATACAGAAAACCAAGAAAATTAGTATGTATTGTTTTTATACATTAGGAAAACGATCCATTAGCCATTTTTTATGTGTATGAATTGACTGCACTTCAATTCGATGCACAGTGTGACCAGAATGGCTAAAAGTGTATGATATCAGTTTGAAATTGACATTAACTTTAGAAAACAACACAAATGAAATACGGAATACCGATAAAACGTGTTCGGATTGTTCTGATACATTAGGAAAATGATCCATGAGTCGTTTTTGACATGTACGAATCAACCGCACCTCGATCCAACGCACGGTGTGACTGGTATGGCTAAAATTATATGATATAAGTTTGAAATTGATGTAAACATTAGAAAACAACACTACTGACATATGTAATACTAATAAAATTCATTCTTATTGTTTTTATACTTTAGGAAAACGATACATGAGTCATTTTTGACGTGTACAAATCAACCTCACCTCAATCCGATGCACGGCGTGACCGGTATGGATAAAAGTGTCTGATATCAGTTTCAAATTGACATAAACTTTAGAAAACAACACAAGTGACATACGGAAAACCAAAAAAACGCATTCTGATTGATTTGATACTTTAGGAAATCGATCCTTGAGTCATTTTGGACGTGTATGAATCGACCTCACTTCAATACGATGCACGGTGTGTCCAGTATGGATAAAAGGGTCTGATATCATTTTCAAATTGACATAAACTTTAGAAAACTACACAAGTGACATACGGAAAACCAAGAAAATGCGTTCGGATTGTTTTGATACTTTAGGAAAATGATCCATTAGTCATTTCGGACGTATAATAAGTGACCGCACCTCAATCTGACGCACGGTTTGACTAACATGGATAAAAGTGTCTGATATCAGTTTGAAGTTGACAACTTTAGAAAACAACACAAATGACAAACGGAATACCAAGAAAACACGTTCAGATTGTTTTGATACTTTAGGAAAACGATCCATGGGTCATTTGTGATGTGTAAGAATTTACCTCACCTCAATCTGACGCACGGTGTGACCGGCATGGCTAAAAGTGTCTGATACCAGTTTGAAATTGACATTAAATTTAGAAAACAACAGAAATGACATACGGAATACCAAGCAAACACATTCGGATTGATTTGATACTTTAGTAAAATGATCCATGTGTCATTGTTTTGTGTATGAATCGACCTCATTTCAATCTAACGCACGGTGTGACCGGTATGGCTAAAAGTGTCTGATATCAGCTTGAAATTGACATAAACTTTAGAAAACAACACAAGTGACATACGGAATACTGAGAAACTGCGTTCAGATTGTTTTTATACTTTAGGAAAATGATACATGAGTCATTTTTGACGTGTAAGAATTGACCGAACCTCAATCGAACACATGGTAAGACCGGTATGGCTAAAAGTGTCTGATATCAGTTTCAAATTGACATAAACTTTAGAAGACCACATGAGTGACATACGGAAAACCAATAAAACGCGTTCACATTGTTTTAATACATTAGTACAATGATCCATTAGTCATTTGTGACGTGTACGAATCCACCATACCTCAATCCGATGCACGGTGTGACCGGTAAAGATTTTCATTAGATAAAGAATCAGTATTCATTAAATGAGATAAATCATCCAAAAAAATTGAGTTTAAAATTTCATATTTTAGTTTCACATTTCCATATTAATGTATTTTTTAATATTAATGTTTTAATTTTTTTCATTATTGTATTACTGACATAATATTTGTTTTCTTATATAGGTGAATTTTTTTTCCTTGGGTTCGGATGCTTTGTTCGGCAACAAATACCATGGACGACAATTTTTGAGAGCAGATCATTGATATCAAAGGATGAAACATGAATTTTTATAACTATTGTTGAATAATTTTAATTTTAACCACGTAAAACAATATTTGAAATGTATATAGAAGTGTGTTTTTTTATTCATGATGTTAAGTTAATGTATATACCATTGTCTGTCAGAATATTGTGTGTGGGTGCTATTTTGTGCAGGTGTGCATGTGCTATTTTGTGTAGGTATTCTGGTTTGTGCAGGTGTGTAGGTGTGCAAGTGTGCAGGTTCTGTTTTTCAGTTGCAGGGGAAGGTGCCTTTATCAGTGCTTTTTTGAGCGCTGATAAAGCACACTTTTAACAGTTCTAAAAGAGTGCAGATAAAGGACCCCCTTTATCAGCGCTTTGAAAAACGCGGATATAGGCTACCTTTATCAGCGCTTTTCAGAGGGCTAATAAAGGGTACCCCCCTTTATCTACACTGGAATTAACAGTGCTTTTATAGCGCTGTTAATGTCAGTTTTTAGCGCTGATAAACGGCCAAGATGTAGTAGTGGGGTCAAATTCCCCATAGTTTAGGTGGTCTAGTTTAACGTCATGCGGTACGAGGCAGACAGTTTAACATCTTGATGGAATCCATACAGTTTAACTTCGTGTGGGATGGAATTTGGGGCTTATACTTTGAGGCGGCCCAAGGAGTTAATGAACCGACACGAAGGGGTCGGAACAATTGAGTGGTGGACATATCACGGATCAAAGTCCTCATTGTTTGTCGGGATGGGGCTTACGCTCTGAGACATCCCACAAGAGGATGTCATGGTCGATGCTCACTCTAAGCCCACGTGAGTCATGCTCAGTGTGATAAACAAGAGGTAGCCGGGACTAGACGATCACGTTGCGAAAGGTGCGTCCGTGGGAAGTAGAGAGGGGCTTACGTGTTGAGTGTCCCATGTTGCCGGGACTTACTCCAGGATGAAGGCCCAAAGTGCGACAAGTCTCCAAGGGAGAGGGATTTGGGACCGAACAAAGTATATTCCTTGTTTCCTATCATGCCCTCCACTGTCCTTGGCAGTGGGGAAGTACGAAGGTGCATGGTTGATACCTTCTGCAAGAGAGGCTAGGGGATTACACCAAGGTGGATGCCCTTCCCCCATGGACAAACTCCACTCCGAGAGGGATGAAATCATTCTATGTGAGGAATATTCCCTTTTTGTGGAGACAAGTGGCGTAAAAATGTCCGAGACGGGGGGAACCCTACGTGCGAGGCACGGGGCTGGATCACAGTTTAATGTCATGTGTTGAGGACGAGGTGCTTGGCAGTTTAATGTCCTGCATCTTGGACGAGGTGGGTTCGCTCCACATCCCTAAGACTTACATAACCGACACCCTATACCTCTTGTGGGAGGGAAGGATTCGGCAAGGCCGTAGTAAAGGGGGGCCATAGAGCGAACCATCGAGGGGTCCACGTTAGCGTGGATATGTGAAGAAGAAATAGTCGTTAGCGTGCCTATGCGAAGGTGCATGAGGCAAATAAAAGAAATGGGAAACACTACCCAAGGGGCCTTGAGGTTACTTCGTACGAGCCTAGAAGTCCATACGGGAAACAGCGCATGGCGTGCATGCCCGGTATGGAGGTCATCGGGTGCCTACGCAGGGAGGCACACGGGGGGTTTCATGGTGAGGGGTCCTGGGGATTGTGCGCAAAGAAAAGGTGTGTGCGCAAAACACCTGGATGGTGCGTAATTGGGGTAGAGGAATTGCGCATGGATTAGGAGAATTGCGCATAAGGGAATTGAATTGCGCGCAAGTGGAAAAGGTCGAACCCTAAGGCAAGGCGACACCCACCAAAGGGATTGCGCGCAATTGGACCTCTTTGCGCGCAACAGAAGGAATTACGTGCAAGGGAGGAACCCTGGGGAGTTTGGAATTATATTTAAGCCAGTGGGATTGCACGCAAAGGTTTCTCCCGGGGCGAGGTTGTGCGAAAAGGGTCAATACCTGAAGGCCATATTGCACGCATGGAAGTCCTATTTCGTACACCATAGCCAGATCAAATTCTGAAACCCCGAAATGGGAGGGGTCTCCTTCTATTTATAGGCCTTCGGCATCGTGGAATCTAGGTGGCATGCGAAATGTTCCGTGCTAGAGACAGTGGCGCGAAAACAGGCACCGAGCGGGGTGGGAGCGCAATATTGTGCGCCGAAACCGGGGACCTTTCACGAATCCCGGATTCCTTTTGCGCGACCAACCTTTTTCGCACACATAATCCTTTATTTTTTGCATTGCTTCTGGGCCCTTCGGACAGGCTTCCGGGTCCGAATATGAATTCGCTTCATCATTTCAAGAATTTCTTTAGTAGTTACGGACTTTTCGGCATCTACAGTCCCATTAATAAATCCCATTGTACCAATTTTGAATAGGTATAATATAGGAGTTCTCATTTTATGTTTTGTTTTCATATGGAAATATCATCTGTCGCACGCCTCTCCTCCGCCACGAACGCACCTTCACCATTCCTTGAACGATACCTTCATGGTGAGTTTTCTCCTCTTACCCAATTTTTTTCTCTTGGTCACTTGTTATTACTATTTGGTATTGATGGTTATGTTGTGAATTGTACATGATAAATTCCCCCACTAAAAAGCATGGTCGTTGGTGGTCCTTATTTGTGCAATAATTGAATTTCATGTTGGTTGGTTCTAGTTGAACATTTGAATATAGAAATTGGTAATTTTTGTATAATTTTCTAATGAATGAATTCCCCAAAATGATAAAGCTTCTATGATAACCATCAAATTAACTAGTAGAATTTAATAAGGGATTATTTTTAAAATATGAAATTGTTTTTGTTTGGTTTGTATAGTGTTGCAATTGTGAGCACTATTGTGGGTTTGTATGGTTTTTCAGTTGTTGGCATGATTGGTATGCCATTTTTTTCAATGTTGTAGTTCCTCCACCATTGAATTTCAATCCAAACCTTACCCATTTCAATGGCACCACCACTGGTTACTAGTGAAATTACACTAAATCTTAGAAAATCACTTCACTATAGGACTCTATGGAAATCTTTATGGACACCCCAGTCAAATAAATATAACAACACAAGTAATGAATCCTTCCACCTGAAATCACTCTATAGAAAATCATACCATCTATTAGTTTAGTCCCATGGTTCTTGACTCGAGACATTATGTTTCTAGAGAAACACTAAAAAACTAGTTTACAATAATGCATATAGATCACACATTTGATACTAAAACATTCTATTGAAAGGGATCATCATAGCTAGTTCCATTGATCCGGTGGTTGGAAAGATGGGTGTGATCTACATTGGTCCTGAGTAATGCATGAAGAGGTAAGGGTATAGTTTACCATAGATAGTTCCATTGATTATAGTTGGATGATGACCATAGTTGAACATCTTTTCTGTATTTATTATTTTCAATATTTATATTACTGAATCAAATAAGATGAATATGAATAAATAAGGTATAAGTTCCAATCAGTTGAAAAAAGTGTATGAAGATGGCATAAAAGAGTTTATCATGTTTGAAAAAGATCATGCATATGACCCTTCTCAAATCCTTTTTTTGTGTTTAAACTGTTGTTATTCAAGAAAAATTAGTCTAGAGGATTTGGAAGAACATTTGATCTGTCATAGAATAGATCGATGTTATACATGTTGAAATAAACATGGGGAACAAATGAATGTAGGTAGTTTCTAGGATATCATAGCATTTTACAGACCATCTAATATGATTACAAGCATTAATAGTGAAGATGACCATATAGAGGATGTTATTACAGAGATGAATGATGATGAAGATCATATTGAGGAAATGAAAAGGGATGTTGAAGATGACATTTGATATTGAAAAACATTGTTTGAGAAGTTAAAGAGTTGTGAAAAGACACTATTGTATTCTGGTTGCACTAAATATAAAGCATTGTCATCTATTCTGAAGTTGTATAATTTGAAAGCAAGAAATGGGTGGAGTGATGCCAGTTTTACAGAACTACTTTATCTCTTGAATGACATGATCCCAGGAGATAATGAGCTCGTGAGCCGAATATACGACACCAAAAAAATTCTATGCATGATGGTCATGATCTATAAAAGAATACATGTCATCCCTAAAGGTTGTATACTATTTTACAAGGACAAAAAATCACATAAAGAATTCCCAAAGTGTGGGGATTCTCGATACAAGAAAGATGAATCCAATCCTATGAATGTGGTATTTTAATTTCCAATCAGTCTAATATTTAGGTGCCTATATGGAAGTGAGAAGACCACAGGACAATTAACATGATATGCAGATACAATAATTAAGGATGGGAAACTACATCACCTAACAGACTCTTCTAAATGGAAGAGAATTGATCATGAGTATCCAAAATTTTGAAATGATCTGAGAAGCCTTCATCTTGCAATATCTACAGATGGAGTGAATCCTTTTGGTTTTCAAAGCAGCACTCATAGTACATGACCAGTTATGTTTGTAAATTATAACTTACCACCTTGTTTGTGCATGAAAAGAAAATACATCTTGTTATCTATGCTTATATTCATACCAAAACAACACGGTAATGATATTGAGGTTTATTTGTCTCCATTGATCAAGGATTTGAAATTATTGTGGGATTAAGGTTTTACATTTTATGATTCTTAAAAAAATGAAGATTTCAATCTGAGATACATGTTGTACGGAATGATAAATGAATTTACTTTTATTGAAATTTTTCAAGATAAAGAATTAATGTAACTCAAGGTCATCCCATTTGCGATCAAGGTACACAGTCAATTAGGTTGAAACATTAATCTAAAACCATGTTTCTAGGACATCGTAGATTTCTACCCTGACTACATAAATACTGATCTTGGATGACATCATTTGATGGAAGTTCATAAGAATTTACAATACTATCTCCACTAATTGGTGATCATTTTTTTGATAAATTAAAAGATGTGGACACTTCTTTTGGTAAAGTGTTTTCGAAAAACCGAATAAAAACTGGTTAGAGAAAGAGGCTAGTTTTTTTTGAATTACCATAATGAATTTTTTTGTATGTAATACATTTTATTGATGTTATGAATGTTGAAAAAAATGTATGTTATAGTTTCATAGGCATGTTCTAAATTCTTCTAGTAAAACAAAATATGGAATTAAGGCTATCTTAGCCATGGTTGAGATGGGAATACGAGAAGAATTGGCACTAGTGATGGGTGAAAAACGAACATTTCTTCCTCCTGCTGTTTACACTATTTCCAGGTAGGAGAGATATCTGTTTTGCATCTTATTGAATGATGTAAAGCTTCCATAGGGGTATTCATCAAATATCAAGAACATCGTGTCAATGAACAATTTAAAGATAAGGGCCTGAAATCACATGACTGCCATTTTTTGATGAAAGATCTAATTCCAATAGCTTTATGTTGAATTTTTCCCAAGGATGTACACCATACATTAACGAAGCTCTATTTCTTATTGAAATATTTATGTAGAAAATTTATAGACCTGGAGAAATTGGAAACTATAGGAAGAGAAATTTCCATCATATTATTTGAATTGGAAATGTTCTTCTTACTGACATTATTTGATATGATGGATCATTTGATGGGTCACTTGGTGAGAGAGATTCGACTATGTGGTCTTGTACATTATAGATGGATGCACCCCATTGAACAGTATATGATGATTTTGAAAGGGTATGTCAAAAATTGATGTCATACAAAGGGTTCTATGGTGAAGCGATATATTTTTGAGAAAGACATTCAATTTTATACCAAATACCTATATTTTTGGGATAGCATTAGACTAACAAAATATCATCACGCTCATAGGATTGAGGGTGATGGAATTTCTGGAAGAGAGGTTATGACAATCAATATTACAGATCAGGAGTTGGAACAACTTTACGTTTTGCATAATAGTTTCGATGTTGACCCATATGTTCAAACCCAAAAAAAATTATTATGATTTTTAATAAATCTGGGGCTAATAAATGGATATCAGATACACGTAATCGACAATTTACAGGAAGGTTTTTGGACCATATTTTTAGGAACACAGTTGAAAATCCAAAATCAATTTTAAAATTACTCTGATGACTAGCCGGAGGACCAAGTGTGTATGTATTTTCTTACTATTCTTATTTAGTTAATGGTTATACATTAAATACCAATGAACATGATGAATATTGTAACATGCGTAATAGTAGGGTTACACATGTGTCTGAAGCGATGATTGTTTCTGATGATATGGACAAAAATCCAATTTATACGAATATTTCATACTGTGGAATCTTCAAACAAATATGAGAAATGGATTATACAAAATTCCAAGTGACGATTATTCAATGAAAGTGGGTTGATAATAATAGTTCTATTAAAATAGATGAATTAGGATTTATAAAAGTTCATTTCAGTAAGGGGAGAAATACGAACCATTTGTAATGGAATCATAGGTAGTAAAATTATTTTATGTTTTATATCCTGCAAACTGAAACTATCCAATTGTTTAATTATCAACCAAAACAATTGAAGGGCCAGATGAGAATTCAATAGAGGATGACCCTTTAATTTAGACTTCACAATAATTTCACAGTGGTCCCAATGTAGATGACATTTTTTATGTCAGAGGAGACCACAATGAAGGGATTTACACAGTCGATAGAGGAGTAAAATCTATTTATCCATTAAAAAAATAGTTCAACAATCAGGTTATTTTTTTATTGTAATATACATTGTGTTACCTTATGTTATAATCAATTCGATGAAACTTTTATTTAATCCAAATTAAATGTTAAATCACTCCTAAAAATAATGAATTATTTACCTGCTGATGCGCCCAATCCCCAGGCACAATAGGTCTCTCAACATGCTGTTGTTGGTCCCTATGTAGAAGAACAATATGTTTCTCAACCTATTGTTGTTGGTCGTAGTGCTGAGGTACAACAGGATTCTTAACCAGTTGTGTCTTGTCCCAGTGTTTTTGCTAGCGCTTTGGAGGAACATAATGATGATGCTAAAACTGAGGAAATGGTAGTCAATAAAACCCTAGAGGTGAAAAAAACAAGAGTACCGTAGTTTGATAGTGTTATCCAAAATACTTAAGTCAAAATCAAATGGCTTCAAATTTGAGGTAGGATGGAATAAGTGGGTCCAACATTTTAACCCCAAAAATGCCATCATTATTAGTTACATTGGAATCTTCACTCAGCAATGCACGCCGATTGATGTACAGTCATGACACCATGTTTTTATCGGGATTAATACACTAATGTGTAAAGATATTATGGTAACATTATGATATCATTTCTTTAATTTATTAAAATAATATAAATTACTAAAACATTGACTTACTCAACAACATCCATTGCAGAGTGCATTAATAGTAGATTCCTCTCACAAGGAATGTGTATTAAGAGTTTCAGGAAGGATTTATAGTGTTTTCCACACAATTTTAATGAAATATAATCTTAAATATTTTGAAGGGAAAATCAAGCCACACCCACCTCCTCTTTATACACACTTGATATCCCAATGATCATGAGATGCGTTTAGTAGCCTTCGGGGGGAGCAGACTTTTAAGGTACATTGTGTCTGGTAATACGTTGTTTGATGTTGCTTGTATTAATAAATTTAATTGATAGATTTTTATTTATGAAACAACAACTGAGTTCTCAAAATAAGAAACGGGCATCAAACCCAGCATACCCCTACCGTAAAGCAAGGATGGGGTATGCTTCACTTGAAAAACAATTGGGACGTATTTTAAATCTATCGTAATACTTTTGTGTGACAGAAAACAACACAATAACCATGTTCCTCTATTTATATAAAGATTTATGAATTGAAATTGAAATCCACTTTCATACCATGCCATGTGCTATGGAAGGAGGCTCATGTAAATTAAGAGGGGATAATGATAGATGAAAACACCCAAAAAGTGTGGGAAACATGTGTAAGTATGACATGATATAATTTTTTTTCTTTAAATAACTATTACATAAAAGTGATTACTTATTTTTCTTTATTTTCTATTTGAAATAGTAACAAGAATAAACAACACCCGCACCAAATCCAGACATACTTTAAGTGGCCTTGAAGCAACCAGAATAGTATGAGCACGTCAGAGGTATAGGTTTTGGGATGACACCCCGAACATATTTTCAGAAATAAAAAAGAAAAAGAAGATCAAACTGAGGAAATGAAAAATATGAGAGAATAATTATCTATATTTCAAGAATAATTACAATACCAGAGAGAGAAGATAACAAGTTTGATGGGGGTAGGAAAATAGAAGAAACAACTGATGAACAACCCGTGCATGAACACCTCGTCCCACCCCCACTAATTTTTAGGTGACCCATTACCCTAAAAAACCTTAATTGGATGAGGTAATCAATGTTATAATATTTTTTTCTATGAAATTTGAATCAAATAGACACTAATACCTTTCCTGTTATAATATTCTACTGGGTGAAAATGATTGTGATTTATATCTATCAACTCTAACCTATCGCCCTATAGAAAGAGCTAAATTGTTCAATATGTAGAACGAAATGCTTTACAATAGAATATATCCAACAGATCATGTTAGAGTGTATATTAATATAGCTCATGATCCGAGTGCCGAGCTACCTATTATAAATGACGATGATGAAATTCATATGGTCGAACAAGTTGTTGGAACATTTTTAGCATGGCCGTCAATTCATGTAAAAAAACATGTCAACAAAGAGGTATTTATTTCCAAAAAAAATTCAAGATGAACCTTTAACATTTAAGTAAAAAAGTTCTAAATCACTAAATTTTATTACAGAATGAAAAAGAGAAGGGGGTGAATCTAAATATCAGCTCAAAACTATCTTAAGGATTAACCAACAATTTGAAACGATCTACTGAGAGAACCTTTGGATTACTTTGATATATTATGAAAACAATCAATGTGTCTCTTTTTATTTAAAATTGACATTATTTTTAGTAAAATGAACAAGTGATATACTCAAAACTATGAAAACACATTCAGATTGCTTTGATACATTATGAAAACAATAAATAAGTCATTTAGGACATGTAGGAATCGACAACACCTCAATTCAATTCACAATGCGCCAAGTATGACTCAAAGTGTCTCTTTTTATTTAAAATTGACATTAATTTTAGAAAAAAAACACATGTGACATACTGAAAACCAAGAAAATATATTCAGATTGTTTTGATACTTTAGGACAATTATCTCTGAGTCATTTTTGACATATGTGAATAAACCGTACCTCAAGCAGATGAACAGTGTCACTAGCATGGCTAAAAGTGTCTATTATCAGTTTAAAATTGACATTTTAGCTCAAAATATTTAACTAATTGAAAACCAATAAAAGCCTCTCCAATTCTCTTCATAATTTAGAATAATGATTTATATGTTCTTTGTGACTTGTATAAAGTAGTATCATATCGAACCAATGCATGATGTGACTGGTATGACTCAAAATACATGTTTCCATTTTGAAATGACATTTTAGTAAAAAAACAACTGACATACTAAAAACTAAGAAAATAAATTAGTATTGTTTTTATACATTATGAAAATTATCCATAAGTCAATTATGACATGTAGGACTATACCACACCTCAATGAAACAAAAAATGCGACTGGTATGACTCAAAGTGTCTCTGTTTATTTAAAATTGACATTAATTTTCGGAAAAAAACAAGTGACATACTGAAAACTGAGTAAATGTATTATAATTGTTTTTTCTAAATGAAGGAAACTATCCATGAGTCGTTTTTTGTATGTAAAAATCAACTTCACCTTAACTAGATTCTTGTTTTCACCAGTATGGCTAAACGTGTCTATTATTAGTTTAAAATTGACATTTTAGCTCAAAACGTGTCACTCATTGAAAACCAAGAAAACCTGCTCCAATTGTCTAAAAAAATTAGGATAACTATTCATAAAAACGATGTGACTGGTATGACTCAAAATGCGTGTTTCCCATTTGAAATGACATTTTAGTAAAAAAACACCACTGGCATACTAAAAAAATGAGAAAATGCATTTGGATTGTTTTGATACATTAGGAAAACGACCCATAAGTCATTTATGACATTTAAGAATCAAACAAACCTCAATTAAATTCACAATATGACAAGAATGACTCAAATTATCTCATTTTATTTAAAATTGACATTAACTTTAGAGAAAAACACATGTGACATATTGAAAACTGAGCAAACGCATTCATATTTTTTGATACATTTGGACAATGATCCATGTGTAATTTCTGGTGTGTATGAATTAACCGCACCTCAATCTGATGCATGCTTTCACCAGTATGTCTAAAAGTGCCTATTATTAGTTTAAAATTGACATTTTAGATCTAAATGTGTCACTGACTGAAAACTAAGAAAACCCACTTGAATTGTTTTCATAATTCAGGATAATGATTCATAAGTTCATTGTGATGTGTATAAAGCAATCTCATATCAAACCAATGCGTGATGCAACCGGTATGACTCAAAATACGAGTCTCCAGTTTGAAATTAAGTTTCTTAAAAAACACAACTGATGTACTACAAACTGAGAAAACACATTCGGATTGTCTTGTTACTTTATGAAAATGATCCATATGTCATTTGTGACATGTAAGAATAGACCACACATCAATTCAATGAAAAATATGACCGGTATGACTCAAAGTGTCCCTTTTTATTTAAAATTGACATTAATTATAGATAAAAATACAAGTGACATTATAAAAACTAAGCAAACACATTAATATTGTTTTGATACTTGAGTAAATTGATCCATGAGTAATTTTTAACATGTACAAATCAATCGAACCTAAATTCGATGCATGGTTTAACCAGTATTGATAAAAGTGTCTTTTATTAGTTTAAAATTGACATTTTAGCTCAAAACATGTCACTCACTGAAAACCAATTAAACCCACTCCAATTGTCTTCATAATTTAGGATAATTATTCGTATGTTCTTTTTGATGTGTATGAATAAGTCCCATATCAAACCAACAGACGATGCGATTGGTATGACTCAAAATACATGTTTTTAGTATGACAATCCTCTGAGTCTTTAGTAACCTAGTCATCATACAGACCTCTGGATAGAATTTCCTTGAAAGAAACAATGTACTTATGTTCACTTACTCCCAAATCAGTCCAAGAGACTGTGGGTTTGTCTAGACTAGACCAGACAGTAGTACACAATATACTATTAGGATTTGGAGCAACATTCCTGGACTATATACCTTCTATGTTTTCTTTTTCCAACCTAGTGAAATCTTAAATGGGTCCACCCTTATCATTTAATGAGATTGAAACATTATTAATAGAACTCAGAGATGGAGTTATGATAGGAGGGTGAAGTACTCCAACATCTACATTCCCCTCTACCACATTAATAATTTAGCACTCTTGTCACTTCTTCCATAGTTATCTAAGTCATGTACCATCAGATAAAATTCATGACAAATCATTTTTATTCAATAGTCTGAGGTAGTATGACCAAGAATAGTACATTCCTAAACAAAACAGAGTAATTTTTAATATTCCTCTATAGGATTAATATCATCCTATAGTGTATAAATCACAATATTATCAATCCTTGGAATACTCAGATCAACCTCTACCATCATACAATAAAAATGGCCAACAGACATCATTTTTTTGGCAGTGTTCATTTTTATGGGGACACTTAATGTAGATGCGATATCAAATAAAATTTTTGGATTCCATAGGATCATGTTTAAGCCATCTATTTTTACCCAAACAAGGGTATAAGTCTCCTTGAAGTCGTACTGGTTGAAATTTTGATGCCAATAATGTAATCTGAAAGTTCATGGCCTAAATTGATTGAACAAGTGCTCCAAGATTTCCATTTCAAGTCCGCAGAAAGAAAAAATATGGAAAACCCCACGACCAAAAAACACATTTAAAATCGAAAACCCCCCCAAATGGTTGTAAGTAGATCAACAATATGTACAAGTTTTTACAAATTCGTTCATTTTGATATTTTTGTTTGAGTCGTGATAGATAACTTACAGAGATCTAGACTTTCTGCAATAGCATTATTGGATGCCAAGATATGGGTTGTTGTGCCTTGTCGGATAATGTGATGCATTGTAAAGTTGCAAAAAGAAATGACAGTGGAACCTGCGAAGGCCATCTTGTTCCCTCCATCTTTCACCTTACTGTTCCTAGAACGGTTTACTTGATGCAAGACCACTTGAAGGGAATCATAGGTATACAGATTCATATTTCTAGGGTTTTATGTTGCAACATGTCCGCTAGTGAAAACCAAAGAGAGGGAGTCCCGATCCTCCATCCTTAAATATTTGATATCATTTAATTAATTTATTATTTCATATTAATGTTTAATTTTTTTCATTATTGTATTAATAATATAATATTTGTTTTCTTATATAGGTGGAATTTTTTTCTTTAGTTCAGATGCTTTTTTCAGTAACTAGTACAATTGAAAAAAATCTTTGAGAGGGGATCACTGATGCAAAAGTATGAAACCTTAATGTTTTTAACTATTTGTTAGATAATTGTAATTGTAACCACATAAAACATTGTTCGAAATGTATCTTGAAGTTTTTTATTCATGATATCAAGTAAATGTATATAGAATTGTTTGTGAAACTCTTCTGTACGCAATTTCATTCTTATATACTTTGTTCGTGTGCTTGTGTTGTTTTGTGTTGGTGTGTAGGTGATGGGAGTGCTATTAAATAAACAACACATACCAAGAAACTAGGTCTTTATCAGTGATAATTAAGCGCTGATAAATTGGGCCTTTAGCAGGGCTCAATATAGCACTGATAAAGGTATCCATTTATCTAGGCTAAAAAAGCATTGATAAAGGGGCGGACCTTTATCAGCACATTTTTAGCATGGATAAATGGCCCCCTTTATCAGTGAATTTTAGCACTGTTAAAGGGGACCCCCCATCTTTACAGCGATTAACAGTGCTTTTCTAGCACTTTTAAATGCGGTATCTAGTGCTTTTAAAATTTTTATTTGTTGTAGTGATAGTAAATTCAATCATTTACTGTATCTTCTAATGAAAAGGGGAATTCTCTAAGAATTACTTATTACTCATCGACATTATGAATTTTTAATTTTGAAAACGGAGTTTGAAATTATTTTAAATTCTTGTGTAGATCCTCTCCAGGATGTTCATGGAATTTTGGTAATAAATGAATTAAAACAGATTTTAGTTCAAAATTGTGTGCCTCGCCTTGTATTTGAATGTTTACAAGTTAGATATCAACATCTGGAGAGGTTATATCTTTTTGTGTTCTATAGTTTTTAGCCATGTTATACAAGTTATTTTCAGGTTCTAATTTGGTTTCACAAGATGATTAAGGGTGAAGACAAGTTTCAATCTGTGGTGTGTCCTCCTTTAAAGTGTTGTCTTGTGTATCTCGTTGTCATTGACAAAGGATCCTCTCTGGTTAGGGTTCTAAAGGAGATAAATCTCCCAGAGTATAACGTGTTATTCACCCAAAATACACAATAAATATATCATAACACAAAATTATTGAAAATGTATAACAGAAAACCAATAAATATTCACAAAAATTACAAAAAACTTATAAAAAACACGCACTAAAAACCAAAGCGATCACCAGAAAAGGCACCAAAATTTTACCGTGTTTTCATGACACCTCAAATTGATAGTGATTTAAAGATTGTTTTTTAGTATATAGAATACACTAGGTCACCTATTAAGGAGGGTTGATTTGTTTTGAATGTGTATTTCCAATAAAAAATTTCAAAAAGAGGGGGTGGTTTTGAAAATTGTTTCAAGGAATTAATTTAATTTAAAGAGTTATAAATTTTAAAGACCAAGTGGATTGAGAAAAATATGAGATAAATAAGTGATCAATGCTAAGTTACTAAAAAACTTTAACAATTCCTTGTTCTTAATTGAATATTAGGTTTTAGTGTAATCCTTTGGTTGAGGGTTAAGCAAGATCTTGGGTACCCACAAGCCACTTAAAAAGATGTGATTAAAACTAAACCATGACATAAAAATAATGTAGTCAAGTTACAGCCCCTTATCATGCTTTATGGTTTCTAAAGGAACATTTAAATCTCTAATTTTTGGGAAAGAAAAGGGTTCTTATGTTTTCTAATCAGAATAACACAAGACACATACTTAAAATTGTTGAGTCAATAAGGTTTTCCTTATGACTTTTCCATTCCTTCTTGTTTTGAAAATCACAAACACCTTATCTTTAAGGAAAATCGCTTTTATAAGGAAAAATGCTTTCTTAAAGAAAATTGCTTTTATAAGGAAAATTGCTTTCTTAAGGAAAATCGCTTTTATAAGGAAAATTATCCTTATCATATTTTTCATATTTTTCTTAAGTGTGAGATTCGGATTCGTTTTCTCGGAGTCATTAAAACTTTGATATAAAAGCATTCTGTTTTAGGATTCGGTTCTGGACAAGAACTATAAGGAAGTTCATTCCGAATTCTGGATATGAACTTTGACTAAGTTCTATTCCAGATTCAGGATACGAATTCTGAAGAAGAATTCTCATTACGAATTCTAATGAAGAAATTCCCTTGCGAATTCTCATTACGAATTCTGAATAAGAATTCTCATTACGAATTCCAATGAAGAATTCTCATTACGAATTCTAATGAAGAAATCTCATTCCGAATTCTCATTGCGAATTCTGATGACGAATTCTCATTACGATTTCTGATGACGAATTCCTATTCCGAATTCCTATTCATAATTCTCATTCCGAATTCACCTATTAAACAGAATCTGATTATCATTGTTTTATACACTCTGAATTTATTCACTCCGAACCTTCACTACGAAGTTTCTATTCCGAACCTTTATGTTAGAGTTTAAAACGATGTCGTACATTCTGTTACACTTGTTTTGTTATAAAACGATGTCGTCCATTTTGTTATAAACTAACCGTTGTCTAAGTGACACGTGTACAGGTCCCTCCGAACTTTAAGGAAAATATGACCGTTGGAGAAGGAGCCGACCTTACCTATAAATAGGAGCTCATTTGAAAGAGCTCGAGGCTGATAAATAGCTGTTGGAAAAACAACTGAGTTTTGTGCCTACATGCTGTTGAAGTGATTTCTAGAGAGAGAGTCTCTTATTAACTCTCAAAGCTTCGTGTGACTCCGAATGTTGGTGATTACATTCGAGGGCTTCCGGGGATAGGAAGACAGAGGTGCCGACTACCTTAAAGATCGAGGGCTTTCTTGCTGAGAAAGACAGAGGTTGCCAACTACCTTGAAGTTGAGGGCTTCCGGGGATAGGAAGACAGAGGTGCCGACTACCTTAAAGATCGAGGGCTTTCTTGCTGAGAAAGACAGAGGTTGCCAACTACCTTGAAGTTGAGGGCTTGCGGGGATAGCAAGACAGAGACACCGATCTTCGTATCGAGGGCTTACCCTGGTGTGGGTAAGACAGACTTGCTTGAAAGTATAAATCAAGGGACCTTTATCCAAGGTTGTTGGATACCCTTCTCTTTGGGTTAAAAGACTATTATCTTGTTACTAGTAGTTTTACTACATGTCTTTATTCCGCTGCAATTTGTATCTTAAGGAAAGTATAACTTTCTTATACTTCCTTACTTACTCTGATTAGTTTAGATTCTATACGCTCTAAGGTAGAATCTTATATTGTAACTTTTGTTAAGTTTCATTTTCCGGAATCACATTTCCGGAACCTACTTTTGGAATCCCTTTCCAAGTTCAGTTCGGTGTTAGAGGTGTTGTGAATCTACTTAGTTTGACTTTGTTAAACTTAGTCCTTTCCTTTTCTTAAGGAAACTTTAGTTATTCATAACTAACTTTAAAGGTTCCAAAGGAATTTTTAAAGTATACAATTCACCCCCCCCCCCTCTTGTATATTGAGCATCTCATATTATATTTCGATCCTACAATTGGTATCAGAGGTTGGAAACCTCTTACTCTATACCATTCTTACATTTGGTATCAGAGCCAAGGTTACTAAAATACTTTTACTCACATACAAGTTTTTCTTGCTCATTTTTCTATTCCGAACTTTGTCATTCCGGATTATCCATTCCGAACTTTTCCCATTCCGAACCTTGTTGATTTCGATTCTAAGCTACTAACAAGTCTGTATCCAAGTTATTTTTTAGTATGGAAGGAATTAATGTTGGTTCGATTGACAATCTGAATCCTACAAGACCACCAATATTCGATGGTAATGATTATGAGTACTGGAGAGATCGTATGAAGACTTTTGTTATCAATACTGGAGTAGATAACCTTGTGATTCTTACTGGTGATTATAAAATTCCTGACAAGGAAGTCAGAACCTTTACTAACCAGGAAAAGCAAGAATATCAACTCAACTATAAGGTAAGCAATACTTTATTATGTTCAATGACTAGAAATATATATAGCCAAATTTCTTCTTGTGAAGCAGCTAACTGTATATGGAATAAGTTAGAGGTTACACACTTTGGGACTTCTAAGGTGATTGAGACTAGGAGAGCTATGCTTAGAGCTGAATATCATGGCTTCAATTTTCCTTATGGAGAACCTATCTGTAAAGTTCAACAAATATTTATGACAATCGTCAACAGTCTACAATCTATGGGAGAAAAAGGTTTAGATGATGAAGCTCTTGTGGACAAGATAATTGACATTATGCCCAATGAGTGGGAATCCAAGAGAACAACTATAGATGAGAACAGAAAGGTCACTCAAATTACTCTTGATGAATTATTTGGAACTCTTCTACAACATGAGACCAGAATGAAGAGAGATGCTGACAACATCAAGAAGAAGAATGGAAATGGTACTGTTGCTTTTACTACAACTTCAAATCAGATGAAAGCTAAGACTCCTGAGAGAGTAACCAGATCCAAATCTAAGAAAGTCATTTTCCAATCCGAATCTAGTGAAAGTGAAGTTTCAGAAAATGAATTAGACAATCTTTCTCGAAGGATGAACAAGATAGCTAGACAGAGAAACTTTCAATCCAAGTATAAGAAGAAGGACAGGAAAGATAAGAAAGATGGAGAAGTTACTTGTTATGAATGTAAGAGAGCTGGACCTATTAGACCAGATTGTCCTATGCTCAAAAAGAAAGAAAGGAAGGAAAGGCATTCAGACAGAAATAGGAAGAAGTATTACAAATCTAAAGCTAAGAAAGTTTTGAAAGCTAATGACACCTGGAGTGCCAGTGGTGGTGACTCTTCAGATGAATCTTCTGAATATGAATCTTCAGGACAGAAGAATCTTGGACTTATAGCCAGATTACCTATTGATAATCATTGTCTTATGGCTAAGGTACAAAATGCTGAATCATTGACCAATGTTTCCTTAAATTCTAATGATAGTAAGTATTATAACTCTTCTGATGAAGAATCATCTTCTGATGAGGAAAATACTTTACCTACTTATGAAGAAGTCTCTAGATTTTCTGAACTTCTTGAGATTGAGAATTCCAAACTCAACAAGAAAATTGATAAGGCAAACTCTAGGAATTCTATTCTTACTAAAGAGATATCAGATCTTTCCAAAGATCTTGATAAGAAAAATGCTGATTTTGAAAGTATTTCAAAAAATCTTGAGGAAGTAAGTTCTGAGAAGAATAAACTTTCTAAAGAATTAGAAAAAGTAATTTCTAATAAAAATGTTTTCGAGCCTAACTCTAGTTCAAAAACTAATGATTTTGAGGATAAAAACTTGGTTGTAAAACTCAAGTCTGAAATTTTTTCCTTAAAGAAGTGTTTATCAAACTTTACCCATGGTAAATAAAATTTTGATAAGATGTATTCTCAAATACGACCTTTAAGAAATAAATCCGGATTTGGTTATACCCATGCAAAACCAGTTTTCAGTAACAATTATTTTGTTCCTCAAAGTGCCCCATTTTGTACCAAGTGTCAATATGGTGGTCACTGGGCAAAAAATTGTTTCTTAAACAAAACCCAATCCTTAGGTTTTCATAAAGCTTACTTTTCTAAGAAAATGTGGATACCTAAAATTTTATTGTCTGGAAATCTCGGATCCAAACAAGTTTGGATTCCAAAAATCTAACTTTGTTCTTAATTTCAGGAAAATAAAGAAAGTTCCAGCAACAATATTTGGTACATGGATAGTGGATGTTCCCGGCACATGACTGGTAACAAAAGCTTTTTTGAAAAGATTATCAAAACCAAAGGAGATATTATTCTTCAGTTTATCAGAACGCAAGATCAACTTGCTGACATTTTCACAAAATCCTTGCCTTCTGATAGATTTGAATATATTAAACAAAAGTTAGGAATGATAACCATAAGGTAATCTTCCTTAATTAACTTTTTGTTGAAAAAGTCTCCTTACAGTAATAAACTCCTTTTCATAGGGGGAGTACATTTCATTGTTTATTTAACAAAGTTTTTCAAAATTTGTTTTCAAACTTTTCGGAACGAAAATTTCCGGAATGGAACTTCCGGAACTACAATTTTCCAGAAAGGATATTTTCGCACAGAATACTTCTGGAATGGAAGTATTTGTATTGAAAATTTCCGGAATGGAAAACTTTCGTACTGGTATTTTCATAACGGAACTTTCGTACTGAATTTTCCATAACAACTTTTCGTATTTACTTTTTCATATTGAGTCTTTCATAATGACTTTTCATATTTACTTTTTCGTATTGAGTTTTTCGTAGTCGTATTTATATTACCCATTACGAATAACTTTCCAAAGCTAATCTGAAAGGTATGATTTCCTTACTGAAGTTTTCGTAATCATATTTTACTTGCTGGCAATTTCTTATAGTTTGTTTTTGGTTTTTGGATTTCTTAATTCTTTACTTTAATAAAACCTCAAAAAGATCGGATTCATGCTTTCAACCGTTAGATCTGATCTCAGATCATTCTAAACCGTTAGATCAACCGAGGAAGTTGAACCGTCATCCCATTGCCTATATAAAGGGGGACCCTATTTTCTCGTCCCACATCGATTTCAAGCTTTTGCGTGCTGATGCTCTGACTCTCCGATTTAAGGCCGTTCCGAACCAAAGTTTTCTCAGTTCCGAACTTCAGTCTTCTCTGTTCCGAATATCTTAGAGGACTTCTAATCCGAATGTCTGCAGAGTTAGCTTCTCAAGAAATGTCTTCAACTAAGCCTATTTCTCAGTGGTTAGTCTACAGAGAGAGATTAGTTCATCCGAATTTCTTCAGCAACTACGATTCTATTATTTCAAAGAATATCAAGCTGAATGGCTGGGAAAGTGTTGCGGTATCAAAAACCGGCAACCAAGATGAAGTGTACTCTGACCTGCTTGTCGAGTTTTATGAGTCAGTTGCTTTCTTCGAGGAAGATAATAGAGAAAAATTTTCTTTCAAATCATATGACAAGACATATAAGCTTTCTTACACCAAGGCTGCAAGCTTGGTAGGGCTAAGTTATGAAGGGGAAGCTGAGTTTATTTCACATGTATTGCCAGATTCTTTGGGTAGTTTCAACAAGGAAAAGGCATTAGAAATTCTCGGATTGGATGATGACAAGGCTCCGAAAATAGCAAGTCTTTCTACAAACTTCCGGATTCTGGAGTTATGGGTGCAAGGGCTTATTGTACCGAGAAAAGGAGATAAGGATAGTCTGAAGAAAAGTGAGATATATATCTTAGATTTCCTGATAAATCTAAGAAAGTTCAACTTGATGAAGCATATTCTTCTTAACATTGAAAATTTGAAGAAGGGGAATCTGAGAGCTCAGATCGTGATGTACCCGGCAATATTGTCAAAGCTCATAGTTCGGTGCCTAGAATATTTCAAGGTAGCTTGCAGTTCTAAGCCGAATGTTTGTAAGATCATGTTGCTCAGTGATGCCACTCTTAAGAGAATGAATATAGATTTTGACAAGGAGTCAGGGAAGTTTATTGATCTACCTCCACAAGTAGAAGTGACTCCGAAAGTGGCTGATCCGGAATCATCCAAGTCGGTAAGGAAGAGGAAGCTGAAAGAAGTGGTTGTCGAAGCTGAGGAACCCAAGTCTAAGGAAGTCCACTCCGCACCTCCTAAGTCTAAGAAGAAGAAAACCTATACTGATGAGGTTGCAGCAAAGTGGAGAGCTGATAAAGAGAAGAGGAAGGAAGGAGATCCGCAGTTCGGATTGGATCCCGCAGAGGCTAAAGCTCTGAAAGAAAAGGCTGCTGATGAGCTCGAGAAGCAAGCAAAGGAAAAGAAGCTTAAGAAGAAAATGTCTGAGGCTGAGGTAGCTCAGGCTTTGTTAAAGTTCAACGAAATGGTTTCAGCAACCATTCCCGTTCCGAGATCTTTCTCTCTGGAAACTTTACCTGAGACGCCAGGAAGAAATCTTGTTACTCCGGAAGAGGCTGTTGCTACTGAGGAAGTAGAGCAAGTGGAAGAAGTTGAAGAAGCTGCTGAAGGAAGTGGTGAGACAGGAGATGTGCTCAAACAAGTAGATGAATATAAGGGAACTCCTTCGGAACACTTGTCGCTCCGAACATATGAAGCTCAATATTCGAAGCTTGTTACTCCGAATATGGAAGAAGAGAAAGGCGAAGAAGAAGTTTCTTGTCTGAGAGAAGAAGAATATCTTTTACTTGATGCTGCTCAGAAGGAAAATGTAGAAGTTGCTGATGAGGAAGATTTTGTTGTTCAAGTGTCTGATAGCGAGAAGAAATCTCCGGAACAGGTTTCTATTCCGGAAAAAGATAAGGGGAAACAAATTCTTGCTGATACCCCGAGTTCAGAAAAGAGTATGAGGAAGGAAGCTGGTAGTTCTTCTAAGAGGAAGTTGGAGCTTATTGAGGAAGAAAATTCTCCTAGCAAGATTTCAGATTCGGAGTCATCATCGTTGGGGCACGATTTTGTTGTTCAGTCCTTGAAGAAGTTGGTGGGAACCATTCCAACCTTCTCCAGTATTGACTCTAGATGCCAGATGCTTCAACATGCGCTGAATCAGAAAACCGACTCTGTATCCATGGTAATGGATAAGTGTGTTGAGATTGAAGCTCAGTTCAAAACTTTCTTCGTTGGTTACGAATCACATAAAAGATCTTGCAAGAGGATGACAAGCTGGTCTAAGAAAACTGTGGAAGAGATGAGGTTGCTGGATGAGTTTCAGGATAATGTTAAGGATGCATTTGAAACCGAGGACAAGAAGATTAAAGAGCTGACTGCATCATTCGAAGAAAATTTGACAAAGGAAAAGAACATTCGGATTCAGGAAGTGAGAGATCTGAATGGAAAGCTTAACTCCGTTAATCAGAGTTGGAAATTTCAAAGGGATCATCGGATTGATTTTCTAGAAAGAATGAAAGCTCAGGAAGAGAAGATGAAAGATCAGGAAGAAAAGTTGAAGGCTCAGGAAGATATCATTGAAGCTCAGTCAGCAAGAATAGTTTCCTTAGAAAAGCAAGCTGAAGAAGATCACAAAGACTTAAAGAAAATCAAGACGATTCTTAAGGGGCTCATGTCGAAGGAGAAAGATCCGAAATGACCAATCCGATCTTTTTGTTGTAATCTGTTTTTATTGCTGACATTACAAATATAATGAGAATTGTGTTTGTTGTTTCGTTTGTACTAATTTTTCAGGAACTTTGTTAAGTTTTTCCATTCCCTCCAATTCTTTTTGAAAATCACAAAGGGGGAGAAGGAAAAGATTCTTAAGAAAAAGAGGAAATCTAATAACTGCTTATCAAAGGGGGAGAAAGGAAAAATACCCAAGGAAAAAGAACTCTAATAAGAGTTTGTTTAAGGGGGAGTTTTTCTTAAAGAAACATCACTCCGGAAATATGAATACGATCCTTAGAGTGTCAAAGCCTAAGGGGGAGTTAGTCATATTCATCTATATCCTTAAACCAAGGGAGATAAGCTTTAATGTGTTTCTTTCTTTCTTAGAATAGCTTTTTCGTAAGGATGTTTGTGCTTTCCAAAAAGGGGGAGATTGTTGAGTCAATAAGGTTTTCCTTATGACTTTTCCATTCCTTCTTGTTTTGAAAATCACAAACACCTTATCTTTAAGGAAAATCGCTTTTATAAGGAAAAATGCTTTCTTAAGGAAAATTGCTTTTATAATGAAAATTGCTTTCTTAAGGAAAATCGCTTTTATAAGGAAAATTATCCTTATCATATTTTTCATATTTTTCTTAAGTGTGAGATTCAGATTCGTTTTCTCGGAGTCATTAAAACTTTGATATAAAAGCATTCTGTTTTAGGATTCGGTTCTGGACAAGAACTATAAGGAAGTTAATTCCGAATTCTGGATATGAACTCTGACTAAGTTCTATTCCAGATTCAGGATACGAATTCTGAAGAAGAATTCTCATTACGAATTATAATGAAGAAATTCAATTCCGAATTCTCATTAAGAATTCTGAAGAAGAATTCTCATTACGAATTCCAATGAAGAATTCTCATTATGAATTCTAATGAAGAAATCTCATTCCGAATTCTCATTACGAATTCTAATGATGAATTCTCATTACGATTTCTGATGACGAATTCCTATTCCGAATTCCTATTCCGAATTCTCATTCCGAATTCACCTATTAAACAGAATCTGATTATCATTGTTTTATACACTCTGAATTTATTCACTCCGAACCTTCACTCCGAAGTTTCTATTCTGAACCTTTATGTTAGAGTTTAAAACGATGTCGTACATTCTGTTACACTTGTTTTGTTATAAAACGATGTCGTCCATTTTGTTATAAACTAACCGTTGTCTAAGTGACACGTGTACAGGTCCCTCCGAACTTTAAGGAAAATATGACCGTTGGAGAAGGATCCGACCTTACCTATAAATAGGAGCTCATTTGAAAGAGCTCGAGGCTGATAAATAGCTGTTGGAAAAACAACTGAGTTTTGTGCCTACATGCTGTTGAAGTGATTTCTAGAGAGAGAGTCTCTTATTAACTCTCAAAGCTTCGTGCGACTCCGAATGTTGGTGATTACATTCGAGGGCTTCCGGGGATAGGAAGACAGAGGTGCCGACTACCTTAAAGATCGAGGGATTTCTTGCTGAGAAAGACAGAGGTTTCCAACTACCTTGAAGTTGAGGGCTTCCGGGGATAGGAAGACAGAGGTGCCGACTACCTTAAAGATCGAGGGCTTTCTTGCTGAGAAAGACAGAGGTTTCCAACTACCTTGAAGTTGAGGGCTTGCGGGGATAGCAAGACAGAGACACCGATCTTCGTATCGAGGGCTTACCCTAGTGTGGGTAAGACAGACTTGCTTGAAAGTATAAATCAAGGTCCCTTTATCCAAGGTTGTTGGATACCCTTCTCTTTGGGTTAAAAGACTATTATCTTGTTACTAGTAGTTTTACTACTTGTCTTTATTCCGCTGCAATTTATATCTTAAGGAAAGTATAACTTTATTATACTTCCTTACTTACTCTGATTAGTTTAGATTCTATATTCTCTAAGGTAGAATCTTATATTGTAACATTTGTTAAGTTTCATTTTCCGGAATCACATTTCCGGAACCTACTTTTGGAATCCCTTTCCATGATCAGTTCGGTGTTAGAGGTGTTGTGAATCTACTTAGTTTAACTTTGTTAATCTTAGTCCTTTCCTTTTCTTAAGGAAACTTTAGTTATTCATAACTAACTTTAAAGGTTCCAAAGGAATTTTTAAAGTATACAATTCACCCCCCCCCCCTCTTGTATATTCAGCATCTCATATTATATTTCGATCCTACAATTGGTATCAGAGGTTGGAAACCTCTTACTCTATACCATTCTTACAAAAATCACACACCAATCAGTTATGAAATTAAAATTGTTTGAATTCAATGCATCAAAAAAAAATTAAGATACATATTAAAGAACAATTAAATCCACAATATACACTAAACTAGTAGATAATTATGTGTCGTAACGCCTTATTCAAGTGTGTATCTCCCTCACAATGATCACCCATGTCTTAGCTTGACATTGAGGGGAGGAGGAAGCTTGGATGAAACTCCTTCATTAGTCATCCCACTCTAAGGATAGGGGCCTCCATAACTTCTAGGATGAGGTGGATACTCTTATAAGACTCCAAAATGGTAAAGATTTTATTTTGGTTAGAACTTGAAAATGAGGTTCCCTTGGTGCCCTTTTATATCCAAATGGTAAGTGGTTTTGAGAACCCACTTTTGGTGATACCATTTGAGCCTCTTTTTCGACAAGTAAACAGCCATATCACGACTTGGAAAAAAATAATGGAGTTATTGGGAGGCCTCTTGATGATCTCTTAATCAATGTATTTGGCCATTTGACATCTTTATTGGGATATATTATCAAAATACCTAACCAAACTTTTGACTTCATGCTGATTTTGTCCCCTAGACAGAGTGGTTTGTATGGGCTCTTTAGTGGACAAATGTGGATTGGGTGCCTTGATAAGAGTTCTATCCCATGATGTTTTGGAGAGGAACAAAATGTTTCAACCCATTTGAATGTACGGAATTCTTGTAATTCTCAAAGAAGTGGATATATGTCTATGGGATGCCATGTAATTTGGCCCATTTTTCTTCTAGATCATCTATGGGGTCTCCAAATTACCTCCACCTTCAATGAAAATATCAAAAATAATATAATTTATCCTTTTACCTGTGATAAAAAAATGAATTAATCAAACATGAAGTTCAATTTATTATTATATTTCAAATTTACAACAAAAATTCAGTTTTTTACAATGGTGTAAGGGTGAAAATTAAATAGTGAATTGTGGTGCGATCATCGAGTCACCTGAATTACCTCCTCATGTTACTGGGAGTGAAAATGGACATGATCAATGCTCAATTTTAATAGATCTAGAGGGGATCTTAATTTAGTAAATCACGTATAAATATGGTCAAAGGAATCCAAAAGTGAATTGTGAAACTACTCACTTATTATCTAAGAAATATTTCACACCATGAGTGGTAGCTTTTGGTATGATGATGTGGATGATCATCAGCCCCATGAACTAGATTTAACCACTTTAAGTATTTAAGGAGTCACCCCCACTTCTAGACTAGTTGAGGATGAGTAGGTTCGTTCTACTGAATTGATGGCATTTTTCATTCCAGATAAAGAACTCCTGTGACATTTCTAACTTGCTGGCATTGAGCAGGTTATTAGCACATCAAATCATGACACTGAGGTAAATCATTCCCTAACTACAACCATCAAAATTTATGGAGTCACCAGTGGCTTAATAGAAATTTACAATAAATGAAGTGGAAAGAATAGAAAATTCTAGGAGATTATGACACAATCTAGATGCCCCCAATCATAGGGAAAAGACTATAAACAATGAAGATATTATTTTAGAATTGTCAAGGGATTGGGAATTCCCTAACAACTAATGCCCTTAGATATTTCATTACGAACTAAAAATCTATAGTTATTGGATTTTCTGAACCAAAAAAAAATATTTTTGAAAAATTGAATAAATTTAAGTGGGATTATATTAGATACAAGTTTGTGTCACAAAATTCTCCTTAATCTGATATGGATAACCTGTGGTTCTTAAGGTATGAAACCATCTGCATTAATTCCTGTTGTAATGGGTCTAAGAGTATTCTTAGTTATTAAAGCATAGATGATCATAATATTTCAATATGTTTTGTTTATTTTTCCAATTACTATATAAATAGATCGAAATTATGAGAAGATTTTAAAGAAAGTTCTCACTGGATGGAAAAAAATGGGTTACTCTTGGAGACATCAACATCGTGTTTAAACCTAAAGATAAAACATGAGGTAATTTTAATTGGATTGTTTCTTCTAATTTTTTCCATGCATTGATCATTGAAATCTTGTTGAAGTCCTAATTGATGTAGATGATGTCACATGGTGTAGATAAAATTATAATGGGAAGAAATTATATAAACATGATAGATGTTTCATCCAAATGGATAATCAAAGTGATGCCCATGGGATTTCAGCATTGACACTCCCCAAACTTCACTCTGATCACAACCATATCATTGTGGATATCAAAAAACAATTGACAAGGTCAAATCCTATTCCCTTTCAACTTAACAATGGATGGATTTTGATTCCTAGATTCAAGGTGATTATACTAGAATCATGGAAAATTGAGCCTATCAGGAGCTCATTTCATAGGTTGGATAAGAAATTAAAGCATCTCAAAAAAATTCCTAAAGAATAAGAAAATAATAATTTTCCAAACTTGATTATAACATTATGGTTGTTGAAGAGGAGTTTTCTTGCACTCAAATCAGGAAACATCAACAGAATAATACATCTAGAGAGAAAATCATGGAATATACATAGTTATATTATTTATTAATTATCAAGGATAGGCTGGTGAAAAATCATCTAAATGATTAATGGATAAAAGATAGAGGCCAGAACTCTAAATGTTTTCAGACTACATAAAGAGAAGAGATCACTAGCTGGGGATTAGGCAATTATCATTAATAGTAATCTTTATACATCTGAAAATGGGATTTACTTGGATATTGTGGATCATTTTATTGGGTTATACTCAGATGAGGGGAATTCCATTACAAAAAAAAGGTTGAAAATATAATCCCCTGCATTGGAGATCATTATAATCAATCTCTTACCACTCATCCACTAAAGTACAAAGTCAAAATAGCCCTTCTCTCTATTAATATAGAGAGTACTCCAAGTCCAGATGTGTTTAATAATACATTTTTCATGTTTAATTGGGATGTATTATAGGATGATATTACATAATAAATTAATAAATTATTTATTCATTCCTATATACATTATGGGACGAATTCTTGATTTATTACCCTGATACCCATGAAATAAAATGCTCTTGATATTAATGATTTTAGACCAGTTACACTTGATAACAAGATTCCTAAGATCATTAGTAATATCCTCATGAATTGGATGAGAGGAATGGTTAGTGACATGATCATTGCAAATAAATTTGGATTTGTTCTAGGAAGAAGCATTAAAATTTTCATTTCATAGCCTCTGAAAGTGTCTACTTAATGATAAGGAAGATGAAAGAAAAAAATTTGCACATAAAATTGACATGTCAAAGGAATTCAACACATTAAAATGGGTCTTCATCATAGATTTTCTTAAAATGTATAGGTTCTCCAATTTGTTCATCATGTTTATCAACACCATTATTTGTTCATCAAGGCTATTTATTTTTATAAATGGTGCACCCAAAAATATTTTCTCACACTAGAGGTGTGAGACAAGGTGATTTGCTCTCTAGAATTTTATTTTCCATTGCTGAATATTAAATAAGCATATGTATGAATAAAAATTCTCATATGGGACTCTAAATGAAAATTAAATACATTAAGAATTATTTTGATCCATCTTATTTGTAGTTTGATGATGAAATTATTTTTATTGGGCACACTTCAAAGAGGATTTTATCCTCTATAAATGATATTTTCAAACATTATAAAGAGGCGGCTAGTCAATAAATTTTTTTGGATAAATACTTTATTGTCTTTGGTAATGGAGTAATGGCTGGTAACCGTAACTAGATTTTTAGAAATTTTGGGATGAAAAGGGGATCTCTTTCTTTTCACTATCTTAGTGTTCCCTTATTTTGGGGAAAGGTGAGAAGATAGTAATTGGAATGTATATACTATGGTATTGTTAACTATCTTTTTATCAGCAAAGGAAAGATCATGTCTCTTGCTGGGAGGGTATGTATTGAAAATTCAATAATCAAATTGATGTTTTTTTACTCTTTTCACTATATAGATGGCCTAGAGGTCTTATAAAAGATCTACAAGGCATGTTACAAAATTTTATATGGATAGGTTCAGTTCATGAGAGGTAGTTGGTCCCTGATTCATAGAAGGAATGTATCATTCTATTTTAATTAGTGTCTTGGGGTCAAGGATCTCAGGATTTTTAATAATGGTCTTATTAGGAAATTCACATGGGGTTTGATCTCAAATGGTGTTTTTTGTGAATTCTTAACAAACATATTTACAGGAAGGATACTAAATAGATATAAACAATATCTTGTTGAATATTTTTGGGAATCTCCCAATCATTCTTTAAGGAGAATCATTCATGATACAAAATGACTGGTCAGTAGGTGTTCCAATCTCAATTTTTGGTATTTGATATGGATTGAAAAAACTCTTCAGGACAACATGAATTCCCCTCCTAAAGCAAAAAATATCTCCATTTCTAATTTTGTTAACTCAAATGCATACTTTTGATTTCATGGTCCCCTCTCGAATAGAAATTGAAATTAAAACCTATACATTCATGGATTGTGATACTCTAATATGGAAGCATAATAGGAATGGTTTGTTTACTAATAAGGATTAAAATTAGATGGAATGTGGTGGGTTCTAATCATTCACCAGCCTGGATTCTGCAATTTAGGACTTAGTTCATTCAACAATCAATATTTATTATAATATAGATGATCTTGAAATATAAACTTCATAATCATTCATTGGCCAGACTGTCCAATGCTTGATGTAGTGAATAGGTTCACAGCCACATTCCAACGTCTCTTGTAGTAGTTATCACAGCCATAGGGACTGCTCGTAATGCTATGATATTTGACAATATGCAGAATCCTATACATATTGGAATAACAACTATACATAGAGAAGTTTAGGCTTCCTCGATGGTACAAACATGTTTAATGAGTAACAAACTTTCTAACATGAATAACCTCAGTCTTCTTAGAGTTTCTAGTAAACTGAGGAAACCTAAAGTACTCAAATATTTTTGTTAGATACCTATAATTAGCTCATGGATTAAAGTGAATGTTGATGGAGCTGCTTCTAGTACACTAGGATCATCAGGATTCGGTGATGTATTCCGCACATATCATGGCTTTGATAAAGGATTCTTTTATCACTATAATGATGTTGGTTTCTCCTATGAAGCTGAATTATGGGTCATAATTCACGCATTCAGGTATGTTATTCAATAATATTGTAACCTAGTGTGGATTGAATCAAATTCTCAACCTACGATACATGACTTGAAAACTAGAACACAAAATGTGCCTTAGAGAGTGTTACCCCACTGGGTTGACAACCTCAACAGGGTATCTGAACACAATTTGGTAATATCACATGCGTATAGGGAGGCCAATCAGATGTCAAATGCTTTGTCAAATAAATAATTCATGGAAAAGGATATGATGTGGTCTTTTACAGCCCCAAATTATTGTGTTCCAATAGTGGATATGGAAATGTGTGGTGTCATGTACTATTATTTTTTATAATAATTCCTTGTATGTCTGATTCGTCTTCCTCTTTTAATAAATTTTTTTAGACCAGTTTTGACCAGATCCCAGACTTCTGGGTAAATTGACTAAGTTAGAACATTTATGACCCATTAGGGAGTCAACAAATGTGCATAATCCATGACACTTCTAGGTCCAATAAATTATTTGACTCTATGAAATTACTTCTTCCATTAAACCTGATAAATACCTAAATTTTTTGTGTAAGTTCAAATAGAGGTCTTCATGAAGTAACACGGTCTCATTTGAAGAGGTTCATGGTTTATTATCTACATATGGATGGTCATACTAAGTAGGCTATCAAGATTCCTATTTATATACTTTGAGTGTGCATGTTGGATATCAATGGTTCTTGGGAGAAGAATCAATCACTATTTGAATAAACTTATAATAATAATTATCAAGCCCCAATCAAGATGGATCATTTGGAGGCTATATATAGGAAACCATGAATGTATCCTCTCTATTGGGTAGATTTGGGAGATTTGTCCAGATTGGGATCAGGCCTTGTTCAATAGACAATAACGGCAACATAATTAATCCAAAATAGGATATCAATAGTTCAGAATCATAAAAATCACTTGGAAATCATTGATTGTTTTGGAGTATTTGGTTCGGGATTTGGTGTTTTAAATATTTCTCACCATTTGGGGCATCATCATCTTGGGAGAGATGGTATATTGGTGTCTCATTATGTTAGACCGTTTGAGATTGTGCAGTGTCTCGAGGTGGTGTCCTATCTTTTATCTATTAAATGATATATTTTTTCCATCCATGATGTATTCCATGCATCAAAATTAAATAAATACAATCTGAATCCATCCCATGTGATACAATGAGAGGATCTGATAGTAGATCTGGATACCTCAGTTGTTGAGTGGCCATTATGAATTTTGGATTTTTAGAAAAAAGTGATGCATGGTAAATCATTCCCACATTTTGGTGTCTTATAGTAGTGTGGTTGGGAATATGCATTTCAAAAATTTAAAATCTATATATCTATATATATATATAACATATTTCACCATAGAGATAGTGTATCCCCATTTTCAAGCTAATTATTACATCTTTTAACTCATGATCACGAGTTGGATAGTTTTATTTTTGTAATTTTAACATCCTTGATGTATAGGTAACCAAGATATCATTATACGAAAGTAAAAATACCAATCATTTCATTCATATGTCGCTATATATCATGAATAATTATTATCTTGATGGTAGAGTTAATACTAGTGCATTGATCCATACCCTCTTTAAACCATCAAAACGTTATTTACATTCCCCGAACCAGGATTACATAACCCCATTATATGTCAACATGGTTAATAGGTTTTCCATTCTTTTTTTTGAATAAATAATTGATAGTAACCTCCCAAACAAAGGAAACAATATATCTTAGTTATATTAATTAGTGTGGACCTTTTTTTATTCCATTATCTTTAATATATAAATAGATATTATAGAGACCCAAATTTTCCTTAAATGACTATTATATCATTTTATTGATAAACAATATAATAATGATACAATTAAAGATAAAAAGGTTTAGTGTGTTGGGAAAAGTATGATCAATCATCAATATGAAATAATAAAGCATAAATATTATATCTATTCTTTTTCTTTATCCTTGTAAATCACTCATGGTATCCTTAGTATATATTTCTACTTGAAGATATTTATTAAAGAAAGAGGTAATAAAAATACTAGTAAGGGAAAAAATAAGGGGAGTGAATTTTTAGTACATGGGTTAGAAAAATCAAAATCATCATATCAAAATAATAGGATCTTCATATTAATCATGAGGGACACATTTTTTAATGGCATGAAATTTGGAATATTCCTAATAATGAAACATCGTATCATGGTGTTTAAACACCAAATATAGTGGTGAAAAATGATATCATCATGTTCATGCATAATACACATTATATCATGAGGTAAATCACATTACCCAATTCATTTTCGGGATATATAATTCTATCCACACCCATCACATCTTAAATTCTCATATTCATGCATGGCATATAGAATTTGTGACAATCATTGTCATGAAATAAACTCATGAAAGGAATGGGTTTATAAAACATTTCATATATCATACATCATGAAATGGGAATTAGTATTCATAAATTAATATGGAATAAAATACTTTGTTGTAATGTTCATTTTCACATTTTAATGTGAAAAAACTCAAAAGGATTCAATATATGTATTCAAAATTGAAGTCTTTTTTAAAAAGAATTGTAAATGGATTAGAAAATGGTTTGGGGAGGGTAAAAAAGTATATCCCTCAAAACAGATAATTAATATTGATAGGAACTATTTTTGATATTATAGAAACATTAATACTAATATCAATGTGAAATAAGAGATCACCCAATAGAAAAAGTTTTCATTTTACACACCACTTACCTTAAATCCTGCTTTATTTCACTATTTTTTTGTCTCCAAAATAATAAAATTAATTTTATTAAAACATTAAAACATAAGTGAAATATTTTTATTTTATCACTATTTATTAATTATATTTATTGGATTATATTCCTCAGTTCCCTTAGTTAATTCCGAAACATTCGGATATCATGTTTTCTTTAAAAAATCCCACTTTGCTTTGATTTCTCTATTTGTGTTCAAGGTAATTTATACATTAGTAAAATTAATTATAGGAAATTTAAAATACATATTTATACATTTAAATATCATAATTAATTAATTACAACCATATATATGTTTGTTGATAAGGAAATAATTTTCAACATCCTTGTTGGTAGTTAATCGATCGTTAATGGGACATTGTCCCTTAAGGAGGTACAAGAATTATAAAATAAAATTACATAGTTGATATGCTTATATAAGTTAGATAACATTAAAAATATCATTTTAAAAAAATTAATTAATTATTATTATAAGATTTTAGATTGGAATTAATAGAGAAAAAGTGTAAGAAATGAGGAAAACATAAATAAGAATTAATGAAAACATACCATATTCATGGTGTTTCTTCTCTTATACGACACTAAAACACACTGATTCTTGGAGTTGGATACTCCAATTTTTATAAACTAATTATAAGGGGTTTGAGGGAGAATTATTTAAGGGTTTTAGATTTGGTATGTGAGGGAGGAGTGGTTTCCCAAAGTGAGGGAGAGGGGTTATTTATACATAAAGAGATAGGTATTTTTAGAATAAAATAATGAAGAAAATATTAAATACATGGTAAAAATTCAAATAGTAATATTTATAGAATTATCAATTATATATAAATAAAATATAATTTCTATGGTAATTAAACACATTTATAAATCTAATAAAATATTTATTGAAATCAAATGTTGAGAGGTGATTTTTTTTTATTTTAACAGAATACTTTAGACTCTGGACTTTTTGAAAAACTTTTTAGGTTTGAAAAAAAAATTATTATAATTGAAAGAATAATTTTCATAATTTTATAAGTTCTTGGTATCTAAATATTTTATATAATTGATTTGGTAATTATTATATCTTTAATAATGTAATTTAAAATACATCGGTTATAGAAAAAAACTATATTTTTACTATTCACCTAAAAAATGATGTATTCCAGAAAATTAACAAAAGAGAAATCCTCATAAAATTTCAATGTTTTGATATGAAAAATGACATTAATTTTATCAAAAAAAACTTCTATCATAATTTATTCTAATATTTAACATAAAAATTAGGATTTTTATGAAACACCTTAAAATACAGTTTATTAAAAATAGCTTATATTTTATTTCATTTTTTAATCTTGATATTTATTTTACTAAATTATTGTATTTATATTAACTAAAAATACTCATTATAAGTATTATTTAAAGTAAATTGTATTATTTTGAGATCAAATTTACTATTCTAGCGATCATTTTACCATTTGAAATGGCAAGGTTACTATTCCTAATGGTCATGTTACTATTCCAAATGGTCACATTATCTCATATAAATACCACTTCATTTATTCATTAAATATTAAATAAAATTTCCCCTAAGGTTATATATTTTAATTTAATATTATTTTGATTGGTTTATCAACATTTTTTCCATTTTTAGAGTGTTTTCCATGGGCATGATGATTCTAGCTGAATCGTAGGATCCACATTTTTCCATTTTAAATTTCATTGTTTATATTTTTTGTCCAATTATAATTTTTTTCAATTTCATGGGATTAGTTACTTATTATTAGAACAATATTTATTGATTAAATAACTTATTTTCAGTTTCTTTATGTGATGTATGTGTATAATACAATACAATATAATATAATAAACATTTATTTCATGAAAAAATATCATTTATAAACTATAAATTGTAACATTTTTCCCCGGTTTTTAATTTTTCCGTAAAATTTAAAATCATATTCATGGTTTAGAATATGAAACGGTATTTCTATTTCATTTTTTCAATTGTTCCCATGTATCCTTTTTATACATGTAGTTCCTCTAAAACACTTTTCTAAATTGATTTGTCTTATTGCATAAACATTTTTCTCTATGGTCCAAGATATTCACTGGTTTTTCTTCATACAAGACCTTATTCTCTTGTAATACCACCTCTAGATTTAGTAAACATGAGTGATCAGGTATGTACTTTATGAGGAGATATATTTCGAACACATTATTAACATGTGTCATATTTTGTTGAAGTACATGTCGAAGGGCCAGTGGTCTTATGAAATCAATGATCTCCAAGAGGGAAATGTGCCTAGGTAAAAGCTTCACTTTTTGTCTAAACTGTATATCAATTTTCCAGGTTCATATTTAAAGGAATACATTGTCTCTAACTTCAAACATTAAGACCCTTCAATGGTTTTCATCATAGATCTTATATTGACTAAGAGTATCTTTAATGATTTCTTGGATGGATTGAACCTTCTCTATCATATCGTGAACATGATCAAGTCCAAAGAGCATTAATTCGCAAAATTCATCCAAAAAGTATGATTTTTATAACTCTACCAATATAGAGGTTCATATGGAGCTATTTGAATACTTTAGTAGAAGATTTGTTTTTGTATGGTAACTCAACTAATGTGGGATGTTGATCCCATCCTACACTAAATTTCATTGAACAAGCCCTCATATTTTCCTTACATTTTTGGATAGTCCTTTCAGATTAGCCATCAGTTTTCAAGTGATATGCCATATTGAAAAAAAAATTAGTATATAGATGATTTTGAATACTTATCTATAATTTAAAAGTTATCCTTTTCTAATGATCAGAGACAATTGAGAGTGTCATGACATAAAACCACACCACTTCATTTACATAAATATTACCATGGAATTAAAGTAAGAAATCATCGTGAATTTTGATGAATTGGGAAGTATTGGTGAGTCAATACACAAAAAAACCATATCATGTTTCTTCCTTTAAATATATTAGGTAGAGTAGTGAAAAATTATATGGTGTTTTTTTACATTTTTATGCGTGTAAAAGAAATTT
This sequence comes from Viscum album, assembly GCA_963277665.1. Classification (NCBI taxonomy): domain Eukaryota; kingdom Viridiplantae; phylum Streptophyta; class Magnoliopsida; order Santalales; family Viscaceae; genus Viscum; species Viscum album. The sequence continues at coordinate 593,979,462 of OY728119.1, forward strand.
AAGAACCATCCCATTAGGATTCTATCATTCTAATTTCAACTTTATAATATACCTAGAACTTTGAGGTGTACTCAGTGATCTATTTATTCATTTTTTCTAAAATAAGTGTTCTCAAAGACCATATTACATCTTGGAACTACTAGGATGGATGAAGAAATTTGAGATATGTGAATTATTCAATAGGTCTATCTTTATCTTAATTTATGAAAGTGAAAAAATTATAGATAGGAACTGAATCAAAATATATTTGTTGATGTGGAATTCATGAAGCTTATCTTCCTTTAATAATTTCAACCTTTTTGAATATCTATATCATATTTTTTTTATTCCTTGATATCTTATTAGATAGAATTTTGGAAAATAATTTGTGTATGGTATTATATTTCCTGCCTTTAGGATTTATAGATCTATCCTTTAAATATCCTCAAATATATGAACTTTATTAATCAACATCATAGATAAAATAGAAAGTTATTTTATACTAAGATAAAAAAGAATCCATATTTTCATTTAATGGATTGTAGTGAATAGAGAGATCCTAGTCCTTGATCATATCTAACCATCTTCACTGACACATATTGAGATAATTATGTTTGAATATTTAGTTTGGAATATTATGGTCTATATATAAGTCACAATTCACAAAATATAGGTAGTTCATATAGATATATAGAGTATAGATCACAACTGTTAGATCTAAATTATGCATCTGGTAGTACTACCCTTGGATATTTAGCTTTAATGAGGTGAATGCTATCACTTTTTATTTTTTTCATGAGAAAACAACCAAAGAATTTATTTGAAGTATCACTTAATATCAAAAAACCTTCTCCACTTAATGGAACTATGAGTACAAGATCAATGATTATACTCTTCATTATATCCCTAAATATTTCCGTGCATTCTTCCAAACATGCATTCTTTACCTCTTTCCATATTAACATGGTTAGTGGGATATACAATAATGAATAATTTCTCACGAAATGTTGTCATTACACTGATATGAGAATAAAACAATAGATTTCCATCACATTATTTATTATAGTGAATTCTCCAATTTCCTTTATCTTTAAAGGATGTACAAAGATTCCATAAATTATGATAACTTTCCCAAAGGGTGTGATTTTATGCATCCAAAAGTCACAGTTGATGAATATTGCCAACCTTTTCTCCTTCATAATAAAATCAGCACAATCTTTAGATTCACTTCATGTTCTTCCATTATCTTGAAGTAAATGAAAGTATCATTAACAAAGGCCACATAATTTTTTTCAAGGAACTATCTAAAGGATTTATTTATAAAATACATGAATATTTAATGGGAATTAGTAAGTCATAAGGGCATCACTATGAGCACATGGTTCCCATACATTGAACTAAAGTTTATCTTCAGAATATCTTCCTTCATTACTTTTATCAGGTAATATCGAAAAAAAGATATATTTTTGTCAAGTACTAAGCTCATATTTGTTGATAAAATAAGACATTAATACTTGGAAGGGGGTACTTTTCTTTTAGGATGATCTTATTAATATCACAAAAATATAAAAAAAACCATATTTATCCATCATTTTTCATTAAAAATATCAAAGGAAAACCCAATTGTGATGCACAATGGATTACGAACCGTATGTCCAAATTATCTTGTGGCTACTTCTTTAACTTATCTTGTTTTATCTGGGAAATTTTCTAGAGTAATTTGGATAAAGGAGTATATCAGAGCATAAGATCAATTGATATATCTGGCACCAAATATAGTGGAACTCCATGAAAATATTTGAGAAATAAATATGTGTATTCTCTAATAATGGTAATTTCTTCAAATTTAATTATTTCCATAGGCTAAACCATTTTATTATTGTATGTTTCTTCATAGGGTATCATAATCCACACTAATGAGGGATTATCCAATAGAGATTCCTGATCTTCCTTTAATTTTTATAGGATGATGCAATGTTCTAAAATATTAAAATATATTTCTATTTCCTGATAGTTGATGTTTTATGTATATAATGATATCTAATCCCTATTTAGTATAATTTCACATTCCACCAAGGAGTGTATTAAAACATTCCCTATAATATCCTCCCACAGATTCTAATATGATAATAGTTGAATATCTTGGTTTAATTGATAGAACCAAAATGTGTTTTTAAAGATATATCTACTTTAATGTTTTGAGTCTTTGATTCAACCGTTGTAGTAAAAATTATGGATAAAAATTGATAAATAGATCTGATATCATATAAAAAATTTCAATAGTTGTGTGAAAAGTAAGTATACCTTATATGAATTCATTTTCATGTTCCACCTCATCTTTAGTGATGGTATATACATTCCCTTACAATTTCATATTTGGTGGTTGATAATGCATATTACTTTCAATGACCCATGGTTTAGTGAAATAGGATGCATAATGAACTTGAGACCTCCAGTTGATGGTCTAAAAAATTGGTTGTTCCTTTCTTTCATCAATCACAAGTTTTCCTTTTCAGGTCTCTTTGGTATTCATGATCTTGATGTTCATATCTCCCAAATTTAAAGAATTTACTTATCCCTTGGTGGTAGTTCCCATGACACATGCTCCCAAATTTTTAAAATGTTGGTGTTTTGATATTATTTTATCCTTTTTTATTTGATCTTATAATATGGAATTCCATCAAGAGATGTTTTGGATATTTATTTGTTTTTGAAAAATCATTTGTAACTGGATTATAATTTTTTTTTGGAAGGGTTAAAACATGTATATTCCAAAAATAAAATATAAATAACACTAAAAGAAAATATTTTAGATATTACATAAATCTTAAAATTTATATAAATGTGATATATGAGATAACTTGAAAGAAATCATTTGGGTTTTTGATCCACCACACCTTTAATTGGGCCTTACTTTATCATTTTTATTCCCACTAAATAATAAACACATGCTTTTTAAAATATTAAAATAGATTTTATTTTTTTATTCGTATCAGTATTTATCAATTATAATCATTTTATTATATTTATTATCTTCTTTGGTTAAAGGTAAAACGATTTGATATGTTTTTTTCATTAAATATTTTCCATTTATAAGTGATTTCTCTATTTTATCAAGTTATGTTTTATATTATTTGAATTAATTAAATAATATTAAAATTAATATATTCATACATTAATATCTCATAAATAATTTATTAAAAAATTACAAAAGGCTGGTGACAAGGAAAGAAATGGAAGAATCCTAGTTAGCAGTTAACCGACCAGTAACGAGACATTATCGAAGGAGGAGGTACTAGAATTATGAAATATAATTACATAAAATATATTGTTATTTAATTAGTATAACATCCTTAATATAATGTTAACATACAACTTATTTAATCTTAGAATATTTTAGTTTAGAAGGGAGAGAGAAAATGTGGAGGAGAAGTGGAAAAAAAGAAGAGTTGGTGAAAACATACCATATTCTTAGTGTTTATTCTCTTGTATGGATTTATACTCCCTTATTTCATATATATTGTTACTCAATAATATCCCTTAAGAATAAAAGGGGATTTATAGAGAGGATTTGGGTAGGTTTTTGGATTTTTAAAGTGATAGAGGTGTGGTTTTCATAGCGGAGGGATATGGGTAATCTATACTTGAGGAGTGTGGTATTTTTAGAATAAATATATTGAATAAAATTCTATATCCTAGGTGAACATATTAATGTTGATACTAATAAAAATGGATCATATATCAATAAAATATAATGTTTTTAGTACATTAAAACCTTTATAATTTGTATTCAGTAGTTTACTGAAATGGAAATAGGAAGAAATTTAAAAACAGTATTTTGAAGGAATACTTTAGACTTTAGAGTTTGGAAGATAATTTTAGGTTTGGAAAACATGTTTATTATATTTAAATAATTCCATTAACAAAATAAATAAATTTTTGGCCGAGATATATTTTATAGAATTAATTAGGCCATTATTACATCAGGAAAATATACTTCTTATCAAGGGAAGATGATATGATATTTGGATAGGTTTTGGTCGAGATATTTGTCTCAAAGTAGGGTAATGAAGATAAAGGAGTGGTTCCCTTTTATAATATAGGAGATGGAAAATCCTAGAAATCCATAAAATATTATTATATAATAATGTTATTATCTATCTCCAATCTCTTTACCTGGATATATATTTTAATTTAAGGTAGCATATGGTTCAAATCCCATTAATAAATAAAATTTTGGTAGGTTTAAGTGGGTTTTAAACCTTATATTTTGGTTGAACCCATTATTTAATAAATATTATCCTTAACTATCGTAAAAATTATTTCAATCTTAAAGGGTTATAATATTAAATATATGCTTAAAATTGTATCTCAAATAGCCCAGGGATGATATTTTACATCATTTCTCTTCCTATTTATCATATTTAAAATTTTAATGTTTTTTAAACTGTTTAATAAACTATTATATTTCCGAAAATATTATTAATGTCATTTTGAAAATATTAAAATAATATGAATTTGAACACAAAATTAATGAAATGAAAATATAATAAATTTTTTACATATATATAATATGTTATATTTTCTAAAAAATTTTGGAGAAAATAATATATCTAAATTTTATTACTTTTATTATTTTTAAATGCATTCATTATATTATTATATTAATTGAATAATTATTTTATTGGTGTTTCCTAATAATTTATAATAATTATTCAATAACTAAAAATAAAAAATTAAATTCTTATGGTAAGTAATATTGATTTATTTTTAAAATACATATTTAGAACTAAACATAACCTAGTTCTACTAATGTGATGAAATATTTAAGATATTATAATGAAGAGAGTGAAATTTTGTTTGTATTCATTTTATATATTAATATAAAGGTCCTACTCAAATAAATATAACACTATGTGGACTTATCTTATAGGTTTAAATTTATATTTATAAAATAAATTCATCTAATAGGATAAAGAATATTTTTTGAGGTATTTTAAAGCATTATGAAATTTTCTTAACCCTATTATACCCGTTTTACCCATATTGAGTTGACAAAACATTTCTATGGTAAAAATTTATATTGAAGAAAAATAAATGGGAACTGTTTTCCAAATTTTAACATCCTGATTATGAATATGTAATTTATTTTTTCAATATTCAATTTTTATAATTGGTATAATGTCATTTTAAAATAAAATTTCATAACATGATGAAAACCGTTTTTAGGAATACATTTTAAGCATAAAATTGGATATATATTATTATCCCATGTAAAAAAAATTATAGGAATGTTAAAAAAGTTAATATATTCATTTCATTATAATAATTCCCTGATATTGATCAGTTTAATTTACTAAGATAAAAACACATTGTGTGCATAAAAACATTTATTTCATTAAAAAAACTCTTTTACTTTCAAATAATTTTTTTTTTCATTTTAACCATGTAATAACCAATGATTTAGTTTTATTAATATGTAAAATATACAATTTTCATAATTTTTTATTCCAATTAATACATTCCAATCCAATGTCAATATGATAATCGTATACTTTGTTATGGTTCATTTTGACACGAGGTTGCATATATGGCAAGCAATCAAATAAATTAACTTTATTTAAATATAAATATGTAATATAATCTTAACAGTATTATAGTTAAAAAAAAATTACATATGTAAAGTTAAAATTTAGTGGAAAGATTTATTAATGGTGGTGAAAATATAATATCCTGATATTTAAAAAAACAATTTTCGATAGAGTATACAACTCCAACATCGAGTTTAAACGAATCAAGAAATAATAATATTTTAAATTTTAAAATTATAACCTTGATATTGGGTTGTTTAGTATAATTAGAATAAATTTAATTATTAGATACATATAAAGATTCTACTAAATAAAAATGTATTGACTAATGTTTATAATATAATAAATCAAATTTAGTAAATCCATTTTATTTTTCGAAAATATATTTTCATCAAAGATGGATTTTTTTGTGAAAATGTATTATAGTTAATTTCTTAAAATTTGAAAAAAAATTGAGAAAAAATATATTTTTTTAAACTATAAAATAAAAATTATCTTATGGTGAGTTTTTGGGATTTTTATGAAAAGATAGATTTTTTAGTGAAAAGTGAAAAATATAGATTTTTGTAAAACTAGAATTTACATACATTTAAAAGTATAATTATGGTAATAATTTAACCTTAATGTAACTTAATTAATATTTATTTACATATAATACAATTAATTAATATTGAATATTCATGCTACATGATTTTTTTATAAGTTTATTTTTTTCCTTAAAATCACATTTTTTTCTATTTTTTTCATTGTGTATTAGGTATTTATATTAAAAATGATTTTTAAAGCTTATAGGGATTGATTAATGATTAAGATATCTGATTTTTGGAATCATGAGGTTAGTATTTGGTAAATATGTCATGTTTTTGTAATTATGAATAGTAACCATACTAAATTTGTGTCACCTTGTAAGGGAAAATTAGGTTATGAGTGTTAAAAATAATATGATAAGGGGTAAAAATGATCCTAAAACTTTCTTTTAATATATTTTATGATTATTAGTATACCATACACATCCAATGTTATATGTTATGTATATTTTGTTCTATTTTTCAATAAAAAACTTATATATTTTTTTAAGGAAAGAAAAAAAACGCCACTCCCTTGATTTTAAATTTTTATTATATGGTCAAATATATATATAAGTAAATTATTAATTAATATTAAAGTTTATTTTTAAAATAATAAAATTAATTTTATTTTTTATTTTTATTTTATTTTTTAGTGATTAAATATTCAACTTAAATTCTTATGCAACACCAACATAGTTCATAAGCAAGGTATAGAGAAATCATGTAATTGAAGTTAAAAACTCTAAAAGTAAGAGTGTTTGGGGGGAGTTATAGTTTAATAATAATTGTACAAATAAATATAACATATTATTTACATGTTAATGGTTTATATTGAAATTCCATTTTTATCTTCACGACTTTAAATTAAATATAAATTAATAATTCAAAAATGACGTTAATGATATTTTATCATAAAAAATATTGTATTAAATGTTTTAAAATTGAAATTAATAGTAAATTCATACATGATAAGGGTAAATTATTTAAAATACCAACCATGGTTCATTTATGTGTCACTTTACCTTTTAAAGTAATTTTTTTTACCCCTAAATAATAAAAAATAATCTTATCATGGTAATCGTCAAAATGGTTAAGGGGGTTTAAACAATGGGATATGGTTGAAAACATCCCAAAAACACATAAAAGATTTTTTATGATATTTTTTATACTAATAAACTTAATATATATTAATTATATAAATTTTGATCCACTTTTTAATTTATGTTAATTTAATACATTAATTATTTCAAAGAGTTCCCCTCCCAAAAAATATAAAAGTAGACGTCATATCCTCTCTTCCACAAAAATTTATAGCTATTTATTTTATAAAATATCTACCAAAATAACTTCCCAAAATCACTCCCCTCAATATTGAAGTCTTATTTTAGCTATAATACCCACCTTACAGGGATTAAATCGTAAATCAAAGGAGGTTGTCTGAAGAAGATGTATAGTTTTTAACCGAATGATTTAGTTTTACATATTCTTCTACCTCATTAAAATATTTATCAACCATTATGAAATAATAATACCAGTATCATCCATATAATTATATGTTATTATACTTTTGTAATAACCAATATCCATATCCTCTTTAATCAAATGGGAAATGAAACCATCATTCGGGGGTATGATAAACTAAAACCATGCAAACCATTTTAATTAAATTTACATCACCACCTCTCATTGATGGTTATAATAATTTTTTAAATGTGTGTGTATATATTTGTGATATTTATAAATTAATAAAATTATAGAAATATAACATACCAAAAAGTTTCTTACATTTTGATCCATTGAAAATTGATAACATCATTTGTGCTTACATGAGGATTACTACCTCCACGAAGTGATGTGATTAATGATTCATCACCTCATCACATGGATTATATATATATAAATTACATAAAGTTATAATATGATATTTATGATTTAATAAAAATTATTTATTGATAAAATAATACTTACCTTTCTTCCCTTATGCTCATTGAAAAATGGAAACATTACTCATGCATACATATGACCCACCATCTCCATGATTGTAACATAATTAATTTTTCATAACCATATTACATAGTTGGTATAAAAGTATAATTAATGTATAATGATGATAATTATTTCATTTTTTTCTGTATATGTTGTCACAGTTACCCATTTTACCATAGTAAATATAACATATCCCTTTTGAAATTATCAACCAAACATCCTCAAAACACCCAATATGGACATAATCGATTAATTAATTAAATATATAATTAAAATAATAGAAATAACGTTTTTATGTATAATGAGGAAATATTATAGATAGTTTTTAAGAAATAAAATTATTTATATAATTTAACTATAAAAGTGTTAAATGACATACATAGAGTGTCAGAACATGTGGTAAGGGATATTGCCTCAATTTCTCTTCATTGAGGCTTCTATTAATGTTATACACCTAATTTATTTTAGATGTTGAATATAGTGAAAATTTTAAATTTTGAATCATGATAACAAAAAAATTTATCTTATTTTATGTTATAACTAAAGTTATTTTATCTAATGGGGTTTTATTTGTATTTTACAAAGTGGTGAGTGGTTTCTTATCCCAATTTCATTTAGTTGGATTTTATGTCTTATGAATTAACTTTTTTATGCACTGATCCTATGTGAATACATATATAAACTTATTTATAATATATTTCTACATATTTTATGTGGAATAAATTATGTACATATTAACTTCATGGATTAATTATAACTTTAAAAATCATGATCTTTTCAAGGGGTTTCTTTTTTTAATCTCATTTTCTTAAGACATGATTCATGTCACATACTAGGATTTATTTTATTGGTGCATTAATTACCCATTAATTATTTCTTTATTATTAATTTATATAGTTCATTGGATTTAAAAATCTATATAATTATCTTAATTTCAATGAATTTACATTAACAAATTTACTAAAGAGGTAAATGTTCTATGCTGCAATCTCATTTATTTTTTGGGTTTTTATATACAAAAATTATTTCAGGGGAAATAATGTTATATTATTTTATTTTAAAACATATATCTTCTATTATTATGGTTATAAATGTTTTTTACATGTCTATTTTATATTTCCTCTAATATTTATTAAAGATAAATCAATATTTTTTTTGTATGTGATATAGATATAGAATATTCTTTTAAATCATGAATCATTCTCCTCCATGTAAATGATATATAAAATATTTTCATTAATTATATATTATAAACATAATTTTTGTCCTAAAATTATTTTACATGATAATTTACATTCTTTTAAGAAGGTTTTAAAAGGAAATTTCTGAACGTTTCTTATATGGGTCACTTTTGACTCTATTTTAACATGTTTGAGAAGAATGTTTATTTTTAATCCTTATAACTTGAAAATATTTTCCTACCCTCGTGACAATTATTTAATTTTAATAATCATTTATAATTTCGCATCGTTATTTTTAAAGAAAATTATTTTCTAATTATTTTGTGATTTTTTATTTTTAAATGATATTTTCAAAGTGGAAAGGGTATTTTCCTCAAGAATGTCTTCAATGATATCATCCTAACTATTTATATGGATAAATTATGATATTTTAAAATATATTTTTAAGGAACATATTTATTTTAGCATTTTAAATCAAGATAAGATATAAAAGTTTTAATTATTTTAATGAAATGTGAATGATTTTAATTGTTTTCTGATGATATATTAATTAGGAATTATTGATGAAAGCCTGATTGGGGTGTGAATCTGATTCCTTAAGGGACTTTGTCTAATATATTATAGGAGATTCTATGATATCCCTCTAATTATTCCTGAATTTATGAAGAATATTAATAAATATAAGCTAAACCTAAGATAATATGATGTTTGAAAGGTAATAGGTTACCCCTAAGAGATTATGGGTATAAACTAAGAAAAATTATCCCATATGTAAGGTTTGTTGTGAGGGTTATATAATGATAATATAATAAGATACAAACAAATTTTATATATTATTTTTAATAGTTTTCAATTATTCCTTTGATCATGATTAAGATTACATGGCTCATGATTATTTATTCTAAGGACTCTTTCTTTTGTTAAAGCATTATGGCTTGTCAGAGTTTTAATGATATTAGTTTTGATGGATACAAAATATCTTATGTTATTCTCATGGACATTGATTATGTCATCACACACATATTATAATATTATTTTCATAAATGAAATTTAATTTTTATTGTTTATTTTTATCCTTACTGAGAATCTAAACTCACAATTACTATGTTTTATTTTACCCAAGTTGTGAATAAATTATTAAAGTATGTTATTCCTAAGAAGGTTACTAAATGCGAAGAACAAAGTTGGAGGTGATGTTGATTTTTATGAATTAGTTATTTATTTATCCGAGTTTCTATGTTATATTTATTACTAATTCATTAAAACTATAAACCTAAAATCCCTTTGATTTTAAGTGATCAAATTTTTTAGTTTGATATTATTTTTTTAAGTGTTAATATTGGTTTTCTTTATTGGAATCAAAGCAAAAAATATAAAGATTATATTTTTAGACAAAATAAAGGAGTGAATGTATAAGGATTTAATATACCCAGATCAAGAAAAAAGTATGAGGATGAAATTTAGAAAATGTGGTATAAAGTTATTCATTACGATTTAATAAAATATTTCTTTATTTCACAGAGGATATAACAAGCCACATCGAGCTTAAACGAACCATTGAATATTTATATTTAAATATGGTCATTATAAACTATACATTAAATTATAGAATATGAATATATTTAATTGAATATATATATATATGTTCTACCCAATAAAAATTAACTTATTAATTCTCAGTAAATATGCCCTCAACTTTTTTGAAGTGAATTTATTCTTTCAAAATATGTTTTCTTCAAAAAGTAGTTTTATTTATTTTTGTGAGAAGATTTTATAATTAATTTATGAAATTTTTTAAAATAATATTTCATTAAATTATTTATTTAAATCAATAGATTACAATTATCTTACTTTTTTATTTTTTGATTTTTTCTAAAAATATTTATTTTTCATTGAATTGTGAAAAATACCAATTTTTGTAAAATTATCATTTATTTTTAGTAAATAAATTAATTTAAATGTAATATTTAAAATTAAAGTAAAATAATTCAACATTAATTATATATAATAAAATTAATTACTTTTAAATTATCATTATACTTTATTATTTTATATGTTTATTTTTAGGCTAAAAACACATTTTTTGAAAAACTATATTACATTGTGTTTTATACATTTACATTAAAACAATTTCTACCAATTATATGAATTGAATATTGAAAAATGGATTCTATATTTTTAATAAAGAGTTTATGATATTTAAAATAGATCCCTTTTATTATTGGTCATTTTTGACAGTATCCATGGTAAATATTTGTCACCTCAAAACTGATAAAACTAGAAAAATAGTTTTAAAAATTTGGAAAAAATCCTGATAATATAATTAAAAAATTTATTATTTTATAGGATTTGTTTTTTTCAATAATGATAATTTAATAACAATTTATTTTGGTAAATTCCTACCACCTTCCCTAAATTATAAAATTTATATTTTTTGATGAAAAGGGTAATGTCAAAATTTTCACACTCATTTTTTATAATCAATAATATTTTTTTCATAGGGATAAAAAATAATATCTCTTAAAAAAATTATATAAAATATTAATTTTTTAATGTTGTAATTTTTTATATTTTTTTTAAAGAAATAATTACTTCAAATGTTTAAACAATACTGACATCATTTATGTTCAACTAGTTGAGAAATTAAGTAAATGATTATAAAAAACACTAAAATTATTTTTTGGGGGTGTGATATAGTTTCCCATAATTTTTTAGATTAATATGATATTTTTATGTTTTTTTAATTTTATATTCAATTTCCATTTCTATCTTGATGTCTTTAGAGTCACACTATGTGAATAGTCTCAAAAATTACTATATAGGTATATTATATTTAAAAATATTATTTTGATGATTTTGAATACATAAAAATATTATCTTAAACTAAATTAAATGGATATAGTCGATAATATCAAACATGATAAAATTATGGGTCACTTATTATTTTATAGTAACGTTAATTATCCGTAATGTGTGGTAATCATTAATATTGTGGTAATATTTAGAAGGGTTAACAAGTTGTTAAAACTAAGAGATAAGTGTGAAAAGGTCACATTTATGTATCCAAATTTTATTTGATGAGATTATTTTGAATCATACTCAACCTATATTAAAATATATTAATTTAGTTCCACTTTTCCATGAAAATTTATTTATGTTAATGAAAAACTGTATGTAATTCCAAGTGTTCCCTATCCATCACTTATAAAGGAGAACATCCCCTCCACTCCTCATGAAACCATTTTAACCCTCTAGCTCATCCAATAACTAAACATGTATATCCCCAACATACCTTTCTAAATTTTAGTTATCTTAGTATCAATAAAATACTAAATTTTAAATTCCTAAGGTGTAATCCAAAGTGGTTATCGGATGAAAAGGTATACTTCCTAAGAAACCCATTTCAAGTTTATTGATTCTCTTACCTTATTCATTTATTAGTTAACCATGATAAAAAAATATTTAATATATTAAATTTTACTAAATTTTATATTTATTATGGTGAAATCCCTTTTTATCTCCTTTTCCATAAAATGTGAAATAAAAACATCACTTGTGGTACATATGGATCACCACCACCTTGAAGAGACGAGTTTCTATTTTCATCCATAGCTTATAAGGAAGATAATTATGATAGATATAATTTATATATATTATATTTATGACAAAATTATCATTCTTCAAAGATAATATATCTTATTCTTCCCCACCAATCTATCCACCAAAAAATGATAAAGTCGTTCGTGTGTATGTGTGCACTACCGCCTTTATGAAGTGTTGTGTCATATTTTTTTATATACACCATTCATGAAATTTTATAAAATTGTATTTAATATGTAATAATAATGATAATTTAATTATTATGATTCTATAGGTGATGGTACAAAAAATGCTTTGACCATGATAATCCTACCAAAGCTATTTTGGGATTTTAAACTAAACATACTCAAATCATCCAAGGTAAACAAAGCAATCTATGTAAATAAAACATGGTAATAAATAACATAAAATAGATAAAATAATTCTTAATAAATTAAAAAATATATAATTTTAATATTATGGAGTTAAATATTGAATGACACTAGAAAATATATAAGGTAAGAGACTTTTAAAATATACTGTTTTAATATTTATTTTACAACTATTTTTCTTCCATGTCCACATTCTTTAAAATAATATAAGAAAAATATTATTTATGCTTCAATGGATTATAAATGTCTTTTTTACCATATTTTGATTTCTTTATAATGGATTAAAATTTAACTTTTTAAACATCTTCTCTATGGTTCACTTTAATTATTTTTATCTAATTATAAAAAGAATTTTTTTCAACATATATGGCATGAATGTAATTTCCCAAAATCATGAAATTTCATTGCTTTAATGCTTATTTTATATGTTTCCCTGGTTGATTTCAAATAAAATAACTTCCAATATATTTCAGTAATTTTAAATTTTAATGATATTTTAATAGAAACGTATATTCCTACATATTTTTTATGAAAAAATTGAAAGTGAATTTTTTAGGGGGTTCAAAATAGATTTTCAAGGGTCTTATGAAAATATTTTCAAGATGAAGAAAATATTATTATTATATAGTACTTTAGAATTACAAATGATGATTGGTGAGACCTATACAAAATATATAACTGGTGACACATATACAGATATATAAAGGGTGATATCAATAGAAATTATATAATAGGTGTGACCATTATATCTCTCTAATCAATTACATTATGTTACATGTAATTAAATACAAGAATGAGGGTGTTAACCTGGGAGGTTTCTCCTATGTATTTTTCTAGGTGATTTTTATTTTTAACATGAGATTGAAAGATTATAAATATGATTCTTCAAGTTGATTATAAGGGTTTTTATTTGATGGTTATGGGGTTTAAATTTTTTATTTGATAAAAACACTTTTTTATAGGTGGATTTTACTAATTTCATATTATTAAAGAATAATTTAGTAGAGATAAATATTTTATGGGATTTCATGCTTCTCACTCGACTAAAGAATCTATTTCTTTTATATATTTTACTTAGATTTTGGTTCTCATCCTATGATTCCATATTTTTTATTGATGTTTATTGAAGTTCAGGGAAAAATAATAAGTCACGTTCAAATTGACAATGATTTTTTATGAAAATAAATCATGGTTATTTTTAAAAGACTTATATTATTGAAAAAATGTACACTAGGTGGAATGGAACACTTTGTAATGTATGTGTTTTTTTAGGATTTATGGCCTAATTATCTAGAAATATAAACCAAAAAGTTATTTGGGAATAAACAAAGTGATGTCTTGCCTAAGGAAACTAGATTTTTTTTATTTTAAAAGGCTAGGTACTTATATCCTCCCACTCAATTCCTCTTCATAGATTTTAATATATGGTTTGTTTTTTGTGCATTCATTCAGGTTAATTTTTAGGTATTCCATCTCTAAAACATTAATTTCTTATTATATTGTAATTTTTTCTTTTTATATATTGTAAGTATATTCAATAAATTTATATTTTAAAAAATTATTGGTTTAATCCATTCCAATACTGCATATTATTCTTTATAAGTTTAAATATTAAAAGAGTGGATTTTTATATAGATTTTAATTTTGGTTTTAATTTTTCTCTATTTTTTAGTGTTATTTTTAATACTTATTTGATATGGACCCTTAATTTTGTTAAATTTTAGGTTCATATAAATAATTATTTGTTTTCACTAGTAGTAAAAATAAATTGATAATATTACATCTGGAATTTAGATTGATTTTAGTTTGACTTATAATATAGAAGTTTTGATCTCATAGTCAATTTATTATATGTGGTTATATATTGTTTAATTTATACCTTTAGAAATTTATTTGTGTGATCCGGGTATCAGTGTATATTATTTTGCGTTGGTGTAACAATATGTGGACTTTCTACTCTGAGTGACTCTCATACTATTCATGAAACATGTCTCCCATATTTTTTTGTAAAACTATTATTAAAAATGAATTCATATTTTTGAAATATTAATGGAGATATTTATAATAGTTTTATATGTAACATAGAAATGTTTATAATGAATTTATAAAGTATATTATAGGTACTTTTACCCCTTGTATATTTTTGGTATTTTTAATGTATTTTTCATCAGTTGAACACATGGAAGATTTTATTATTATTATTATTATTATTAGAGTTTTTTTATAGATGTGAGTTGAGTAACCCTTGTTTGATTTATGTTGTATAACCCCTAAGTATGAATATGTCATTAAACTTCCCCAATCATACATATTATGATGAAATGTGAAATTGTGGGTTTCTCTTTATGTAAAACTACTTAGGAACATTTTTTATGTTAAGGATTATCTCTTGAATTACACCTCAGTTTATTGAATTTTAGATGAAGATAGTTTCTTTGAGTCATATTGATGTTTGAAAATGGAAATATATTTACTTTTATTGAATTAAAAGTTAACGAACCACACGTTACCTTATTTTAATAGAGTGTTTTAGTGGATATGTGATTGTGAAGTTTATGTTATGATAGGAAGTGATTTGACATAAAAAACATAAGGATTCACATTTTACATGAATATTTTTTTATATGAAAATAAAAGTTTTTTTAATAAATTATAAGGTTGTGGATCATTAAGTAAATTTGTTTTTAAAGAGGTAACCCTATTATAATTATTTTATAATAAAATTGTATTCCTTTATTTATCTTAAAAAATATTTACCAAGACATGTTTACAAGAAATACCCACTTTTGTTTATTTCTACCTCATCCTTCTAAATATTTGTTTTATGAATATGTTTTTCCAAAACATTATTAAAATAATAATATAAGAATTAGGTTTTCAATTAAACATTTTATGGGGTTTCATTTGTTAATAAAATTTTTACTTGTATAACAAAAATAAAGTGGGTTTTACCATAATAAAAATCTATTATGTTAATAATATAAGAATTTTAATCCATATGTAAGTCATTCAACTAAATTGAGATATGGGACTAGTCTGGTTATTCTAAATGGACATTTAACAATTTATACATCTATTTTTATCAATTCATTTTCTATTTTAGTATGAGTGACCTTGTTAGTTGGTTCTAATTAGTGAATCACATGGAATGTTTATGCCAATTCTAAAACTTTTTTATCACTATATATATGTCTTAATTTTGATCCCATATAGATTATCTTAGGGATAATGTATGTCATGTATTGAGTTTTATTTTAAGTTGACACTATATGTTTGAATACTTACGTGTTATATTAAATTCTTAGTATTTTCTTCATCCTGATTCACAATGCACTAGGGAAAACAAAATGGAATGGCAGATAGAAACCAATTTTTTGTTATTATTAAGGGATTCACATTATTTTCTCCATTTTTCTTTCATAATGAGGTGAATTGTGTCCCCTTTTTGTGGAAAAAATGTTCACACTGGGACATGGTGTTATATCATTTTCCATGTCGCATGGAAGGTGCCACAGTCGATTGGTCCGGGAAGGTGATTGAAGGGGGTTAACTGTTTTTTGAAATCAATCAATTTCAGGTATGATTTCCTTAGATGGTCTCAAATGGATTTATTCAAGAAGCAAGAAACACCCAATGACGATTTTATCCGAGATTCATGGACCTACATTCCAAAGGCAGGTGCTCGTTGGATGACGATTTGTCTGGTGACACTTAAGGACTTGATTGGTTGAGAGGATGGGTGTTTAGGATCATTACACCCTTTTGGGGGTAATTATTACATATTATAATACTCTCTTATAGATTTATGAAATTTTCATATTTTTGTGAATCCCTGGTTCATTCCCAAGAATGTGTTCGTAGATTACTCATAAGTTGAAATATCGATCCTAGATACATGTAAATCTAGAACCATTTATACATATCTAAGTTTCTCTATTGATAAAGTTACTTGTATATACTCTAGGTTTTCATTAATGTTTCCCTTTTTTGGATAGATTAGGAATTCATTTATCTTTTACTAAAACATCACATGTTTAATCCATTTGATGAGGTCATATGGAGTTTATCGTCATCTAGTTGGGATGGGAATTAATCAGGTATTGGGTTTGAACCCATAATATGGGATTCCTATGTATCCCTATGAGAGGAATCAGAGTCCATGTAGTTTGGTTCCACCTAACTGGACACATATCCTTTTAAGGTCTTGTGATACTGACTCATCCATGCCGATTAATGTCATGTGGTGAGAAGGTATAATAAAAAGGATAGTAGTCAAGTTTTGATGTGGGGCCTATGACGAGGGGGTATGGGATGTCTAGAATAGATAAAATCTCCTCAGTGAATATTACCCTACTAGGGATATGTCCTAGTGAACACTAGGGTAATTTGTGGTGTCAGGTTTGGACCTCAAGGAGTCATCTTATGTATCCTGGTTTGTTAGGAATCAAATCCTCACAGTTCCGTTTGGGTTAAGAATTACACCCATGAGGCAGACTATTTGAGATGGAAATGATTTAGGAATACACAAGGAAGCTTCTCAATAAGTTAAGTCTTACTCATGATAAGGATTACCCAGAAATATTGAGACAATTTTATTGAGACTGACTTCTAAGGAGAATATCCCTTGAACTTGAGCCTTAGGCATGTGTCTTTAGTATCCTGATCAGAGGAGGAATCAGTGTTCTCATTATTCATTTGGTTTTTACACTACACTTAATAGGATACCCATGATTTATGTTTATGAATATTCCATGATCTCTACCATCCTCTAATACCACTCATGTCACTCTAGGTGTGAGAAATAGGAGTTAGTGGATATGAAGATCGCACATCCCACATCATCTGGTGATAGATCGTGTTGGGGTCCAAAGGGAGAGCGAGAAAGGATATTTGAATTTTTGATTTTCCTCTCCCATGATGATATTCATGATAGAAATGTATGACGATTTATCCAGACGTGTATTGGTCTAAGCCTAAGAGGATAAAGAGTGACACTTCCCATTGATGTGATTCCACTACTAGAACAAGAGGTTGATACCATGCCGGGGGAATCCATTGTGGATTCACCTAAATCGTTTTCTATTTCATCCCCAATTGACGAAAATCATGATATCATATCGAAAATGGTTTTAGGTAGGCTGATGGTCCTGATTCTTCCCTTAATGAGCTTTCATGTCATGCTTCATCTGTCAGGATGATCCCTATGGGGTAGAGGTATATCTAATGGAAGTGTGTGTTGACACTCTACATGGGGAATATACCCAGTATGAAGACTTTCTCATGGTATCTTAGAAAATCTCTCATTCATGTCTTCCACCAGTTGAGAGAATCTCTCCACGAGCATGAGGTAAGTGTTCACATTTGGAGGAGGAGGTGGTTTGTAGGAAACCGTGCTTTTATTATTCTTTTTATTGGGGATTCATGAAAGAGGTAATGATGGATTAGATGAGGTAGCACCCAAATTTAATATTGCTCATTGGTTCCAGGTATACACACCTTCATGATCGGTGTGGACCACCTTCAGAAGGGAACCATCTTCTCTTTAATCCTCCTCATTTGGATTATATTTAGTATGTACCATGTTATTTACATCCATGAAATTAACCAATGCATACCACATTAGGGGTAGAATACTTGGTGCTGAGTGGTAGGAGGGCACCATACATCCCTTATTGGATATTCTCCTTCCATTATGGGACCCTCTACGAGTTTCTTGGAAAAGAGTCACTCGAAGGGATCCTGAACATGAACTAGAAGTACACCTCATCCCTAGGGGTCATGAGTCATGATATGGGATAGGGAAATTAACCCAAAAAATTTTTTCATCCCTTTGCGGGAAAGGAATAAATTTTTCTTGGAGGGTGGTTGAGGTAAAACTTTCATCATCCCTATGGGCTGGGGTTTCTCCCTTTCTCCTATTGATTTGTCTCGGCCCAAATTTTATGGTCTTATAGGGGCAATTTGTGTTAAAAATCCCTCCAACCATGCTGGTTGGGCTTTATCCCATACTACAGTGGCTGCTGATACTATTGTTGCCTTCTTGATTTTGCACATTCTAATATGGGAATGAGAAATATATGGTGCTAGATCTGCTCATGAATTATTTGCTTCCAAGGACACGATATGTGGTCGTTGGTTAGATTACCTTAGGAAAGAAGCCTGCTGAATTTTCATTGTGGAATATTTTAATAGATTCAAGGGGGATTTCTCCCATCAGTCTTAATGCTTTTGAGACATACTTAGGGAAATTTATTGTTGTGTGGTCCTCTTTTCCTTGATGTGTACGCCATTTGGATGTCTTCTTGGGATGATGGAATTGAAGGATTCCATTTATACTGGGGTCTTCTAGATGGGATGTGGGGTGAAGTGAAGAGCTCCATGTTCTCCTCATCCTTAGATGTGAACACCAGATAGGGCATCACTGATGGGCCAACATAATTAATGCAGTGCATGGAGGAAATCCAACTCAGTTTTTTCTTTTACTTTTCTGATCATAGATATCATGAAGATGAAAGGGATGGTGAATATTGTGCATAAATTATTCTAATAAATCTTTTTGGAATGATTATCTGAGAAGTAGTTGTGATCTAGAACATAACAGGTATTCCATCCATAGCTTGTTTTCTTCTCACAAGCATCATATTATGATGTTATTATACTGGGGATTCCTCTACATGTTTTACCCAACATTGATTCTTTATGATGATTTTATCCAGAGTAGCAGGACTACTAGGGGTTGCATTGATATATAAATGGTGAATAGGTGGATCAAAAGATGAGCATGACACTGGTCCATATTCTGGATGAGAAAGGATGTGACTATCATTGACATGGTTTCGAGTGTATCTGACACTGTCCTTCCTAGTGCCTTAGAATATGATGGATTTATCATATTTGGACCGACAAGGGGAGGACCATCTTGCTAATGTGAATTTGGGATGTGGGTAGGACCTTAGAAACCAATGTTGTGGTGGTGAGGACTACCATCAAAGGTTAGCGTTTGACTATAGGGAGATTTTCCATGGTTTGTACCTTGGGGAGGACTAATAAGACAGACTTCAGTAATGGGAGGACCTTAGTACTACTTTTTTCATTGTTGGGAGGACCATTGCAATGACTTCTATCATGGTGATGGATACCATTATGGCTTAATGTCTTGTTGTAGGGAGAATATCTAATGTTTACATTTTGGGGAGGTCCTTAATGATGTATTGCAATAAGGGGAGGGCCTTATCATTCTTTAATGTCACCACAAGGAGGGCCTTAATAGCAACCACCATCATGGAGAGGAAAACCATTATTGATTGCGGTATGACTATAGAGAGAGTAATATCTATAGTGTATACAATTTGGAGGACCATCAGGGTGGACGAAAGTAAGGGTAGGGCCTTCTTTCAATCCAATCTTCTAGTCAATGGGAGGGAAACCCAGACAAGCATCAAGAGATAGGATCTCATGATTGATCAGTTTTGTCCCACTGAGAAAGCCCCCATGGGTGCTTTGAGGAGGTACTTCAGAGCTACTGGTAGCAACATTGTGTGGAGGCCCTTCCCAATTTCTACTACCACTTCCATAATTTGGTAATGAATAGACAGGATCATGATCCTTTTTTGTTAGGTTTTTATGTCATAAAAAACTCTAGCTTCCAATAGAGCAAAATCATGAATTTTTTCTTCATTTTCCAGCCACATTTGGAAAGTTTCATTTTTTTGGTTCTTTCTTGTCATAAACTGGGGCCACCATCTATTTTTAATGAAAATCATATACGGCAACCCATTTGGATGGTTCCTGTGATTTCCCCAGGATATGAAGATGAATATCTTGAGTTTTGAAAGGGATCTATGTTTTCCCTATAGTGGACACCACGTTGGACTAGTGTCACCCTGTTGGAATGGGGGTTTATTCCTGATCTGGTTATCCTAGTATCACATAATATATTCATTGACCCTCCTGGACTAGAGCAATGATGCATGTATGCTTCAGAGGAACCATTTAATTTTATGGATGAATAACCCCTCCCAGGGAGAAAGGATCATGGGAGTGACTCATAGATTTTTCTGTAGATGTGATGAAATATTGATAGGTTTCAAGGATATGGTCTAGAATAAATGTTTGATCCTCCATAATTGATTGGATGTGATGAGATATTTCTTGGGAAGGAATGAGTATAAATTCTCATTTTGATATTGGAGAAAGTGTTTGTTCCTGCTTCGGTTCTCTATGTGTTGCTAGTGGGTATTGTAAGTTCTCCTACCCCAGGGTCGGGGGATGAGTCTACCTCTGACTTGTAGCTAGGATATTCCAGCTACTTTATTTGGATTCCCCTGTACTCTACTGGTAGGGATTTATATTTTTGATCATGGATTTATGTCTTCTCTTTTTTCATTGTATTTGTCTCATGGGATTGATGTGAACTAGTAGGAATTTTTCTCAACTTATATTTTTCCACAATATTTGAATGAAGGGCTTGATATTGGTTGGTAATAATTTTCATCTTCAAGTTAATTTCCACCATTTTTTACTGGTGGGATCCATATGCATTGGCAGAATTGTATGGATGACCATAGTTTTCCACCTTATATTGATAGTGGGATTGCCATGCATTAGCAGAGCTTTATGCCTACTTGTAGCTAGTTTCCACCCAATATGGATGGTGGGATTATTTTTCATCGGTGGGGATTTTCATTCTCTAATAATTTTTAACCTTATCTATGTGTCGGGACCGACGAGCATTGGAAAAGGATTTCACCGTATTGTATTATACCAATATATATCTATGACGGGATTCAGAAGAGGATGCATAGTTGTATGCCTTCCTATGGAATGCCACTATATTTGGATGACTGATCTCCTCCTCAAGAACTAGGGTAATGACCTTCTCCTGATTAAGTGTTCACCACCCTTGGTGGGAAGCCCAAGGGGCCTGTGTCCCTTGGACATCAGCAGGTGTTCACTGTATGTGATCCTCATCAGAGTGATGATATTTGGTTGTATGCCACTAGTGGTAACATCATCTAGTAGTATCCCTTTAGGGGTTACTATATAGATGTAATGAATTCATTAGTGTTGAATTAATCTTTCTCTCAAATGTATGGGAGGTACTCATTGTCGTGTTCTAGGGACAGACTCCCATAATGATTAGAGATAGGCAGTGGGTCCACCCTATGTTGGATTACCGGCTACATCTAAAGAGGTGGATGGTCATATTTAACTGATTGGAGGGACATCCTTATAGCCTAAACCCTAGGGAGAGTAACATTTTGGTGATACTATTTGATTATCCCATTGAAAACCTAGTGTTAAAGATGTTGGGTTGGTGAGGGGGTCTTATTATTCATTGGGGAACCAATCACCTATGTAGTTGCTAACATGCATGTTTGAGAAAAATATTAGGATTCCACTAGATTTAAGGTATCTCTAGGTAATTCCTATGATAGATATGACATATACAGAAAATAAAAGCCCTTAAAATTATCATCTCATGATCATATGTATTATTGATGATCATTACTAGCCCTCTATCTTTTTAATGAAAAAGGGTCTTGAGGTGAGTTAACCTACCACCTTGGTTAAGGATTCACGTCGAGTTCCGCATTTTTGTTTCCTTGTGATTTTCATCACACCAAGGAAAGGGAAATGGAACAATGCATAGTAACCAATTTTATATTATTATATATGGTTTCACATTCATATCACCATTTTTTGTTTCATCCTGATGTATGTTGTGTCCCTTTTTGGTTTACCAGATGGTCACACTAGGATTAGGATGTATATCATTTTTCATGTCACAAAAGAGGTTCCATATTTGAATGGTTCTAGAGGGCGATTAAAGGTGGTTAATTCTTTTGTAAAATCAACCCAAGTCAGGTATGATGTCCTCAAATGGTATCCAATGGGTTTATTCATGGAGCTAGAAACGCCCAATGACCCTTTTATCCATGATTCATGGACCTTGTTTTCAATGGAATGTGATCATTGGATAACAATTTAGCCAAAAAAAACTTAATGACTCTATTATTTGAGAGGTAGGGAGGTCGGACTCATCACACCCTATTGGCGGGAATTATTTCCAATTTCAGGACTCTCTTATAGATTTATGAACTGTTCATATGTTTGTGAATCCATGGTTCTTTCCCAAGAATTTGAATGTGTATTACTCTTATGTTTCAAGATCGACCCAAGATGCATATTGATATGGAACCATCTGTATGTATCTGAGGTTCTCCATTGACAAAGATACTTGTATATAATCGAGGTTCTTCATTAATGTTCCCCTTTAGTGGGTATATGAGGAATTACATTATCTTTTACTAAGACATTGTGGGTTTATGTAATTTGATGAGCCACTCTGGAGTTTATCATCATCCAGGTTGAACAAGAATTATTTTGATGTTGGGGTTGAACTCATAATGTGGGAATCCTATGTATCCTCATGAGAGGAATCAGATCCTACGTAGATCTATTCCACTTAACTGGACACATCACCTTTTAAGTTCGTGTGATGTGGACCCATCCATGAAGTTTAATTTCATGTGTTAAGGATGTCTAGGTGAAAGGATCCCAGTAAAGATTCAATGTGGGGCTTATGCCGAGGTGGCCCAGGATGTCAGGAGGAGAACAAACATCTAGTTTGAATATGACCCAATCGAGGATATGTCTTAGTGAACACTAGGATAATTTGGGTTGTTAGGTTTAGACCATAGGGAGGATACCTACATATACCAGTTGTTTAGGAATCAAAGACCTCATAATTTGGTTAGGCTTGGGACATAAACCCTTGAGGTGACCCATTTGTGAGGTACATGATTGGGTCTTACACATGGGAGATTCCCAAAAATTCAGGTCTTACTTCTCAAGAGGATACCATAGCTAGGTAGAGGGAATTTAATTGGAACTAACTTTTATATATAATTTCCCCTGAACTTGGGCCTTAGGATGGCTTTCTACATGTCCTAATTAGAGCAAGAATCAGAGTTCTCATAGTTCATTTTTTTTGGGTCTTACAACTAAGAGGAGGCCCATGATTTTGGGGTTATGTGAATTCCATGATCACCACCAACCTCTAAGACCATGTGATTCATGAAAGGTGTAATAAATAAGAGGTGTTAATGAATTTGAAGATCACATGACCCACATCATCTACTGATTGATGGTGCTGAATCCCAACGGGAGAGATAGAAAGGATCTTGGAAAGTGAAAAAAATTTCTCCCATGTTTATATTCATGATATCCATCTATTAAGATCTATCTGGAAGTGTCTCGTGATGATCCAAAGAGGAGAAAGATCACCACCTCCCATAGAAATATTAGGATCTTACCTTGGGAGGAGTTCCCTATAATGTGTTCTAAAAAAGGGGAGGAGCATCACTCCACATCAAAAGAAAAGAAGGAATGATCCCATTGACTTGTCACTACCCCTCATTGAATGGAAAATACAGTGATTACCCATGATCCCTAGAATAGGGAGGTTCACATCAGTATCCCAATGTCGGACCCTTGGTTAACATGGGAATATAAACTTATCGACATTTCAGGGGTCCACATCGTTGTGGGGATTACCCACATGACTCTGGTTACCATGTGTATATAACCTCAAAGGGTGTGTTGATGAGACCTATGTTTTTATCATATGGGTCTGATGGATTTGGAATATGATTTGGCTAGATTCCATTGGACTGGTTCGTGTAGGGGATATGGATGAGGCGACATAAATGGAACAAGATGATCAAAGTCAAGGGGTGGAACATCTGAGGGTACCCCATTCTGCATAACATTTCTTCATTCGGGATGGGGTCCCTCTGCATAGTGTGTTGATACACGAGAGGAGGGACCGTCCATCTACAATGAAGGTATACAGACCTATAAGTGGTCTATGTAGTTCTTTGCTATGCGGGACCAGGTTCTAGCTGTATAGTGGTCTGCTATGTTGTGACGTGTTATGTCAGCGTAGTGAGGTGCTATACAACACGGGCTTCCATCCTTGTAGCTTTGTGCTACAAGGGGCATTGGAGTGAAGAAGGGTAATTGATCCTTTGGTTCATGGAAAGTTCTTCCTCTACTGAGATATGGTTCGCGGTTCACCAATTAGGTTTTAGGTATAAAAATTAAAACTATGTTTTCCTGTTTTAATGCTATGTAGTGAGTTTATACCTATGAAGATTAATTAAAATAGGTCTGAACCTCTTCGATCTTGATCTGCACAAATTCATCTCACAAGTCCATCCAATCCATTGAAATATAGTCCCCTTTATCTTGGCTCCCTTTGGGGTCCTTTTATAGAGTGTCGGGGAAGATTGATCTATGGATCTAATGACACCATTTACATTATCCAATGGGGAGATCACTCGGCCTCTAGAAGACTCCATCAATATGGACCCAAGGGGTTTCAGTTCACGACGGCGAAACACACGGACTCTATCCTATGAATGACTTCATCTTGTTCAAGGAGAACTACTAGTTTTTCCTCATCCACAATCTATAGAGTTCTCAGGGATGGTATGCAGGGGAAAGTTTTCCACCCCTATTTTGACAATGAAATCATTCGAGGCGGGAATCATACATGGGGGTGAAATTCTCTACATTGATTCTACCAACGACATGTTTCTTAATGGGTGGCACCATTGTCTTCATTATACATACTGTGTTTCCTGATGTCTAACACTCCATGGGATATCACCTTTAGGGTTTCATCAAACTATCAGTTTGTGGCCGTCATCTTCTGCGTACTATTTTCAAGACTCAGTACGTGGATGGGTTATTTTCCTATCCCATTTTTACTTATTCAACAATTTTTTCTAAATACTTCATTCAATTAGTTTTATTATCTTTTTCAAAATTATGATAATATTTTTCAGGACCCTACAATTTTTTTTTACAATTTATATCAATATTGTACTCTATGTTGGTTACTTTCATGATTATATGATCTGATTATTAATTATATTTAGAATGACTATGATTTTATTATATTATGTTCATTGTTTTATTATTATATTGAGAATGTAAATTTCTATTTCTTATAGTATTACCTAATTCATGTCTAATTCTTCTCATATAACATGTTTGTTGATTTCATAATCAGTACATGAATTCCCTATATATTAAATATTGTATTTATTGATTAATTGACGAAGTAATCTAAAATAGAGAACAGGCTAGAGACATGGAAATGATTATATTTCCAATACTATATAGGAACTATTCATTAATTATTTAGAATGAGATTCCATATTTTCATGAATTGTTATACCCATTCCCTTTATAGCATATAAAACACTTATAGATATTCAATTTTCCTTTTAGATAAATAATTCTTATCATAATTAAGTATACAATATTATTTAAAAACATCTATCATGTAATTATTTATTTCATTAAAGGATAACATCATGAATAAAAAAATAAATATATCTATGATAATTAAAAAATATATCGGGTAAATAAACAAAAAAAAAATAGACGAATAGGAAAATTAGGATCATCATGATCCCCTAGAATCATAAATACTACAACAAATCTACACAAATATACATAACATTAATAAAACAATTGAACTATTAGAAATAAAAAAATGGAACATTGAGATGAATTGAAGAAAATTTTGAATGATGGAATGAACTTGTATTTATATGATGTAATATGACCATCAGAAAGATTGGATGGGGGATAATGTTGAAAATGGGGAAAAACCTATATAGAGTGTTCATGAAGATTTTAGGAAGATGAATATGATTAAAAATTCAAATGCATAGATTCTATAGAGGACTCTAGGTGATCATATAGGTAACAAAGATTTATTATACACTGTTTCTAACTAGTTGAATGTGATGGGATGTGTTCCATATGATATTTCTATCCCATGGAATAACTTCATTTAAGTTATGAAAGATTGATCGAGTCTCTCTTTCTTGGAAGTTGACATACCTCCTCCAAGAATAGTGATAAAAAAGAAAATAGTTTCTAATGTTTCACCTAAAGAAGATGTGATTGAAGATTGCGTGAACCTATGTGGGAACTATATTATCATGCATTCCTTGACTCTAAAATGAGAAAGGATTTGGAAGTTTCATGACCTCGCCTGAAAGATTTTGGTGGTTTGGGGCATTAATGATGTAGAGGATGACATAGATGGGGTGGGGATACTACCATGTGGTGTTCCCCTTTGATGAGTGAAAACAAAGGGCATGTAATCTGGGTTTAGTTTCATTGAAACCTATTTTTCTATGAATTAAATAATGTGATAATAATTTTGATCAGGATAATGTCTGGAATACACATAAATAAGTATGGATCCACATATATTGTTTGAATTTTCTTTACTGGAACCCATGAATTATATGGTAAATTTCCTCCACTATAGGAAATCCCACTCAAATAGACAAGAAAATGGATAATTTGTGGCTTATAAACTATGAAATAATCATGGTAGAGGTCAAAATTTTCAACACGTTGGAAGAATATGTGGTGCAGAAAAAAAAATAGATGACAACATGTTACTTTCAATTTAGTATTAAAGGAGGCCAAATTTTTACATGGGTAGAAAATTCGTTGGACATATGAACTCAAAATATAATAGGAAAAACTGATGAAACTTATACAATGAAAAAGGGAATGATGATTCCACCTTCTAAAATGAGAAATGAAAAATGAAAAAATTATTTTTACTAACACAATCAACATCAGAAATCATGTACCCTCCAATTATGGTGAGGTGGTCTGGGTTGGTAATTAATAGATAGAACACACCCGAGAAAGAATGTTTGGGCACCTAGAACTGACCCCAAAAACCCATGAGAGAAAAAATCTCAAGTTATATAGTGAATTAATATCTCTTATTAGAATCATTTAATTTAAAAAAGTTCCTAATTTTCTTTAGATGTAAGGTATCCATCTTGAAGTCTTAGTTCTGGGATTCAACCATGACAACTCAGTGAGGAAATAACCCATTACTAAACAATTAATGGATTGTCATGACATGGGAACCTACTGATTACCTAATAATTTTAGAGAAATAATTGTAATTAATGAAGTGCTCCCATAGGGAGAATAATCCATCCTTACTTAGGCATCATATCCCAAAGGAACCATCTGATGAAACATCTAATACGGATGGAGGTAAGGTACCTTGTTCAACATGAGGAAGATGTTTTGATGATTTAATATGGTAATATATAGTAAGAATCATCGAATCTAACCCATCTAATGAAAAAATCATCATGTGTAGAGGTTAGCATGCCCAAAGTACTAATATCAATATTATGTAAGGATATTTATCAATGGTACCCTCTTCTAACGATGCTTTAAGGAAAGATCCTATGGATGAAACTCATAATAACAAGAAATATAACAATAAATTCATCCATCAAAGTGGTATTTTCTGGTCTGATGACGCAGATGACCCATACGAATATGGCCAAATTAGATTAATAAATGTGAAATTAAGGGGTAGGACTAGGTTTCTAATGGTATGTATGATTACAAGTTAATTAGGAAGACAGACAAAGAAGGAGTGGACATAACGCTAAAAGAAAATAGAAAAATTAAAAATATAGAAAGAACAAAGGCCATTGGAATGTTCCAAAGCACGAAGGTCCCCTTACAAGGAGTAAATCCTTTTGCCAATGAAGCTTCTATACTAGATTTTTAAAGGGATATATAATTTTCCAATGAATAAATACTATATACATTACATCATGGCCTATAAACCTATTATTATTTTACTTTTAGATATAATAATTTTTTTTCAAATGGAAAGATTTGAAATGGGCCTCATTTGGGTATATATTCATCTCCTGAAATCTACATGACATAATTATGGATCATATTTGGATCCTTAGGAATGAAAATTACCATGTCCTTTAATGCATTAATAATCAACAAAGTAGTTCAGTATCTCACAATTTTTAACGCCATAATCATGACGT
This sequence comes from Viscum album, assembly GCA_963277665.1. Lineage (NCBI taxonomy): Eukaryota > Viridiplantae > Streptophyta > Magnoliopsida > Santalales > Viscaceae > Viscum > Viscum album. Next base: position 594,008,662 of record OY728119.1, read on the forward strand.
CTCATTATTATATGCCTCTAAATAATCCATTAAGAGAAACTATCTATGGAAAAAGCATGAGGAAATCATTGGAAATTTAATACTTAAAAAGGATGGTTATAGGGGAGTTCAATACAATTTTGAAGCCAGATAAAAATATTGGAGTGATTTTCAGCAGGTCAACCTCCACAGAATTCTCCTCGTACATTGATTAATGAAACCTTCCAATCACCAATTACAAGATTTGATTTCACTTAGATAATTTATACCTTGAATGGAAGACAATAAAGTATGTTGGATAGATTTTTAGTTTAAATGGATGACAGAATTGATACTAATTTGGTCTCAGTCTTTACCCTCCCAAAAAATCATCAGTTAATACTCTCATCATTATTTAGATCTCCACTAAATTTTTTTGGTCAGTCCCTATCCCATTTAGATTAAAAAATGGGTTTCTTGTTATTCTTGGTTATAGAGAGATTATTTTTGAGACAAGGAATATAGAGCAACTTAGAGGTCCATTCCAGACCTTTGTTGAATAATTAAATAATTCAAAAATAGTTCTAAGATAATTGAGAAGAAAATAATTTCCCAAGATGGATCTTTATATTAAGGCTAATGAAGAACAAAATTCAAATAAAATATTAAAAATAAACATTAGAATAAACTTTTTAGGGAGGGAAAACAATATCTTTCTAGGATATATGATCTCCTAACTATTTTGGAAATGCTATTATGGAAGTCTCTAAATGTTAAATGGGTAAACAATGGTGACGTAAATTGGAAATTTTTTAATAGAATGTATAAGAGAAAGTGGGTAAATACATGGAATAATGAAATCAAAATCAATGGATGTATTCAAAATTATGGGTGTAAAATATCAAATTTGGTGGTGGATTATTTCAATGGGATATAATCTAATGATGGTCTAGGAAGCTCACACAAAATTACTGATACCACTATTACATGCATTGAGGATCCCCAAAATCAAGACCACATCATGCCCCCCTTATAAGTGGAAGTCCTGATAGGCCTCTTCTTTATCAAAATGGAGAGTGTAGTTAGCCCAAATGGATTCACCAAAAAATTCCTCATGATTTACTGGGATATTCTGTAATATTAAATGATCAATTCAATTATGGAATTCTCTTATAATTCCACTATACCATATGAGATCAATTGTAATATTATTTACCTAATACAAAACAAGGAGAATGAAATTTATATCAAGTATTTTAGGATGGTTTCCACTAGGAAAACTATTCTTAAATTCATAAATAAAATTTTCATGACTTAGAATGGTTGAATAGTTAAAGATAAAATCACCATAAATAAGTGTGGGTTTATTTCTAGTAGAAATATTCAAAGCTGCATAATTTTTTCATCAGAAAGATTTAATTTCATAGAAATGAAAAAATGGAACTTTACTCTCAAAATAGACACTCCAATCATTTTTGAACATATAAATCAAGTTTCATATTTTCTTTCCTTAGAAGATATGCGTTCTCAATTTCCTTCATTAGTTTAATCAACACCATCTTAAGATATTAAAGGCTATAAATCCTAATAAATTGATTCCCAGATGATTATTTCGTTGTACTAGGGGTTTTATATAATTAGAAACACTGTTAGGATGTCAAATTTATAAATCTAAATATTACACGAGATCATTAATTAATGAACCTAAATGAAATTGTTCTTATAAGAAAATAAAATTTTTCAAAGACACATTCAATATATCATATCTTTTTTATGGGGATGAAATACTCCGCCTTGGAAATTCCTTATGGAAAACCATTTTTGTCTTTAGTGACTTTCTTTACTCTATAAATAAGTGGATGTCCAAGCAATCATCTGTAAAAAATTGTTTATTATCCGTGGTGGTGGTCTTTGGATTTGAAAACAAAATAGAATCACTTTAACTATTGTAGTGAAATGAATATCCCTTCCTTTAAACTATCTTAGTGTCCCCCTGTTCTGGGGAAAGGTGAATAGTTAATATATTAGGGTAATATGATCTATCATCACAAATAATATATCTAGAAACAAGGGGAAGGATATTTCACAAGATGGAATGGTGTTCTTAGAAAACTTGGTTCTCGCCTTTATGTTTTTTTCTATTTTTCTCTCTATATATGGTCGAGAAGTCTCATCATTGCCCTTTAATGCCTGATAATGAATTTATATTAGATTGGTTCACTGCATGAAAGGATATTGATTACTATATCATGGAAGCAATTAATTACAACCATTGAAATTGGGGGCCATTGAATCAAAGATATTATGATTTTCAATGATGACCATATTAATAAATTCCACAGAAATATTCTGAATTCTTATGAAACTTCCGTTCATTTTTTATCATACAAATTTAGAATGACGTATCTGAATAGGTACCAATACAACCTTTCATCATTTTTTTGGAAATGAATCAAAAACTCCATCACTGATATTATTTAAAATAAAAAATGGCTGGTGAGTACACAATTCAATATTAATAGTTGGATCACTCCCTAGTTGGATAGTTCTCTCAAAATACTGATAGAGTTCTCATGTATGACTCAAATGTCTATTTATAATATTCTTTACAGAAAAAAAACATGAAGATTTTTTCCCAATTCAAGATGGCTTGGAGATCCATACCTTCCCCTTCATGGATGGTGACACTCTAATTTGGAGTCCCAAAAAATGGAAAATTTATTGTTAAATAATACTGCATACTGGAATGTGATGGATCCAACCCACCACCACCATGGATATTGAAATTCAAGGTACCATTCATCCAACCTGGAAGATTTATTCTTTTATGGATGATCAGAAAAAATATATTTCAAACTCATGATCAATTTAGGATGTCTTTGAATTAACTTCTACCATAATTCCACTTATGTTTAAGGGATGAGGAGTAAATCTAGAATCCCATTATGGGATTTAGTTTTTATCAAGAGCTATTGAGATATAAAATTAGTCTGTTCAGCATTGGATTAGGTACATACAACTAGTTTAATGATTTCATGTTGGTCATCTATAAATATGGACAAGATGACTATATTTAAAAGATCTTTCTTGCTACTAAAACATTAATTTTACTTCTTTCTTGAAAATATGAAATGAAGAAATTTTTGATTTCATGTATCCCTCAATTCATGATGGGATATTATCCACGAACATGGATGTATATGATACTTATTGGTGAAATTGGGTTAAATTAATAATATCATCAATGATCTAAATATTTTAGGAATTATTAGTTCTCTAGTAACACAAAGGAAGTCTCTGGTTATGAAAAATATTCATTGGATTCCTCTCATCTACTCATGGATGAAGGTCAATGTTGATGGTGAAGCCTCTAATATGCCGGGAACCTTGGGCTATGGAGGTGTATTCCGAACACACCATATATTCATCAAAGGTTGTTTTCAACACTTTATTTGATCTATAATTTTATATAAAGATGATTTTTGGGCCATGATTTCTACTATCAAGCATGATTTCATCTAAAAATGGAATCCCATATTGATTGAATCAGATTCAGAGCATGTCGTTAAATGTCATAAGAATAAGAAGTATATTGTGGTGAGTACTACCTGATGGTTTGACTATCTAAAATAGGCCAATAATCCCAACATGACTATTTCACTTGTATATAGAGAAGAAAATCATGTTTAAGAGGCGTTTTCAAAGAGATCGATAATGGAAATGATAGCTATGTGGTTATATAGATCTCGTGAGTATTGTGCACCTATGGTAGATGCAGATATGTAGGGAGTTTTTATCTCATATCTTTGTAAGCCCACTTGTAATGCGGTAATTGATTGATTCCATTCTATTTAATTAATTTTAGGTCTGACTTTTCTCAGATCATGGATATTCTTGCTAATATGACCATTTGAATAGTGACATTACCATTGGAATTGTAACTCGATGGTTAGAAATAGTAACTTGACAATTGGTAATACTAACATGACCTTTGGATTAGTCATAAAATAGTAAAATTTCATAAAAATATTAATTATACTTTTTAATTTAAGAAAATATAAATATTTTAATGAAATAATACAAATATCAAAATTTAAAACTAAAAGAAATTACAATAATTTTTTAATAAACTATATTTTAATGTATTTTATAAAAATAATAATTCTTATTGTAAAAAAATAAAAATACCAGTGTTAAGAAAATATGTTCATAAAATTAAAGTAATTTTTATACTTGGATCATCAAAATTATCTATGGGGTTTTTTTAAATTTTTTTAAACACATATAATTTTAATAAATAGTAAAAATATAATTTTCACACAACAGGGGTATTTTAATTAAATAATTCAAGAAGTAATTATGAAATAAAAAATTCTAGAATTTTTTTCTTCATCAAAACCCATTTAATAGGATAAATGATTCATTTAAAAATCAATAAAATTAAATTCCAAAACAAAAAAGGGTTTTCAGAATATTAAAGTGATAATGTATTCCATTAAAATATCAATTATTCATTTTCCACCTTCCTTTTCAATAAAATATGAATTTTAGTTTTGGAATTATTTAAAAATCATAGAATATTTTTTTAAATATGACATCAAATTTAAATAATATCGCAACTACTATTTCATCCAATTAAATTATAAATTATTTAGTATTTTATCCCATTGACATCCTCTCCCCAATAATAAATACCCCCTATCCATCCTCTTGGAAAACTGCTTCTTAGTCACTTACCAAAGCAAAAAATATAAAAAAGTATCTCTATTAATTCCATTAAAATCCTTAATTTAATTCTGAAGTCACTCAACACCATGAATTAGAGGATTTTAGTGTTGTAGTAAAGAAGACACATGTAAAAGGCACTTTAAAAAAAGTCAACTAACAGTAGCGATTTAAACTGTCTCCATATGGTTCTGTGGTGATTTCAAAAAACCACTACTATTTTTGGTGTTGAAATCCAACGCATGTCACTCCCAACCATTTAGTGGAATTTTTTCAGGGTTTTAGTGGTATTTTCGGATCCCAAAACTATCGAGAGTATTGTGGCAGTTACATGCGCCGCTATCGCCTCTTCATTTTTTTGGGAGCATAAACTGCCGTTAAAATCTACAAAATGGTGACTAAATAAATTCTGACCTAATATATAATAGTTTTAAACCATATCTAAACCTTAATTTTAAATACATAGCAGCGTTTTAAATTACACCTATATATCACTTTTCAAAAAAAATACAAGTGAAAAATATGCTTAACCAAAAATGCCAAACAAGAAAAAAATTAGTTAGAAATATTCAAACCAAACCAGATTTAGTATAATTTACACACACATATATATATATAAACATTAATTGGAAGTTTAAAAAATAGAAATGCAGAATACGTATTAAGACACTCTTTAAAAGCAAGGGATTCAATAAGATAAATCACCAAAAGTCCACAAGAAATAAAAACTGAATCAAAAAATAATTCAAGACCTTAACATTATCATATGAGATCATTTTAAATCAAAAAACCGATTGAAAAATAAGAACCAAAATATAATCCATTTATCTATCTTATCAAACTGATGGAATAAGCCTATATCCTTTGAAACTAATTTATAAAATATTACCATTCATTAATCACTGTATGAAATCATTCGAAACCACTAAAAATAAAAACATTTAAAACCCAAGGGGTCATTGGTTTAACGAAGGTGTAATAGATACAATAGGTTACATTTCATTTGGTAAACCATGAAGTTATTTTTGAAATCGAAAGGAACTGATTCAAAACGTGAAAGGAAATGTGCAATTATTAAATATCAAATGTGGAAGATGTTCTAATATCATAATTGATTTAGTGGAAACCATCACAAAAATGAACCATAAAAAGAATGAAAAAAGTGATATAATTAAAAAAAATATTCATAAAATAATGTTAATCCTAGAAAATGATAAAATCCATGAATAATCCATGAACTACCATAGGGAATGATGTAATGAATGGGTGAAGAAATTATGTTGTGAAAATAATTCTTAGTTTATGAATTTATAAGGCCAAACAAAGGAGAATAACATAAGGATTAAAAATATGGGGGGGCAGGTCATTTGGTTATATAGAACATGTGAAATGCTGGTGATTCTCATGTGAAACATTGGGTGGCAGTAAAAAATAAATTTATCTAGAGTCATGTAAAATATTCTATAGAACTTATTACAAAGACGTAACCGGTTCTCAAAGATAGTGTTAGAGTGATAATATTTTGGTAGAGTTGGACACACTATGAGTTTTTTTAGGGAATTTAAAAGGTTAAAAAAAATAATGACCTGATGTAACCATATCTCAACCAATGCAACATTAACATCATATAAAATTATTTGTGGATGTTATATTTGTGCTAAAATTATTGTAGAATCAAATTCCTAGATTTTTTTATGTAACAGCCCAAGATTTTATAAAAAATATTCTTTTTAATTTTATTAATGTCTTGTGTTGTACGCTACACCAAAAGGATCTTGCACAACACGCATCCTTGTCTTGCCTTTCATTACACGCAATCGCGACCTTCCTCGATAGCGTGTGTAATACGCAATACCGAGTTTCACTAAACAACGATGTGCTATTAAAATATTATTAAAACTAGCCGTTATGAATAGTAATAACCACTTTTTAAAATTCTGTAAATCTTATTTTTCAAAATGAACTTCATTCTTGGATTTGGAGTATCGAATTTAGCCTAAGGTGAAATTTTGGTACTTTTCGGATAACTTTCATATTCTGATGAATAGTGAAAATTACTAAATTATAATTAAAAACAACTTTTTTAATCGAAATAATTAATAGTGATAAATTATTAATTTGAGTAGTTTTAAAGTATATTTAGAATATATTTTTACAATTTAATACAATGTTGGTCATTGGTTGTAATTTCACATTTAAACCAGACATAATCAAGTGTCAATCTTTTGATATATATTGTTTCCTAAAAACACGCTATTTATTTTAACAGCAGGATTTAATTTTAAAATTAATTAATGAAACTTCTATGTTATGAATTTGGTAAAATAGATTTCATTTTTGAATTAGGAATATGAAGTATAGCTTAGGATGAAATTTTGGCATTGTTCTGAAAAATTTCAATTTTTGATGAATAGTGAAACCACTAAGTGGTAGGTTAAAAACTGAATTTTGCATAAAACTTAATTTTACCGCTTCTGTGAATGAAATTTCGAAAATCCGAGAGACACGGTTAATATCAAGGACTAAAATGTGGTTCAATGAGATGAAAATAATTTTTTGGTGAATAGTAACTTTTTACCTTTTTTACCACGGTTAATAGTAAATAAGGTAACTAAGGGTAAATATGATATTAATATTACCCTAACACATGTCCTAATTCTATTGGACAAGTGTAATTCGACCAAAAACAAACTTAGGAATAAAATATGACCAATTAGGCCCACTTGGATTAGATTAGGACATTTATTATTAATTTATTTAAAGAAGGGTTAAAATAGTTAAAATCAAAGTTTAATAAGTAAATCATTTTTAATATGGGGTTATACATAAGATAAATTCAACTATAAATATTCATTAGAAAGCTAAAACGATTTCCTACATGATGGTATTTTATTTTTAATTTTTAGACATCAAATAATATAATTTATTTATGACACAAAAATGATGCAGTAATTATCTTATTAATGAAATATTGACATAATTGATAATATAAATACCAAAATAAATGTAATTTAAGACTTTTTATGAATTCCACTAATTTTCTAGGTTACTATGATATATTAGTGTTGATTTAATCAACTTGGTTCGAACATATAATTCTGTTATGACTTTCACAAAAATCATATATCAAATAGTGTCAAAATTGACACAAAATAGTTTTTAAATCAAATATTATATTATTAATTGTTATTTTATTCCTAAAAATCTAAGGTTCGGCCAAATGACTTAGATAAGGATATATGTATTAATAATATACAATTTGGGGTTCGTTTGGCATGTTATAGTAAGTTTATTAACCATATAGTGAAAGAAAACAAAAAGACACGGTAAAAGTTAAATTATTTAACTTAGAGTTAAATCTAATTGATAAGGTTAAAATAATACCCTAAACTTGTCTAAATCCTATTTTTTGATAGGATTGCGACCCATACCCACTTTATCTTCGAAATAAGACCCTTTGGAACCATTATAAACCGATTTTGACTTTAATATAAAATAATATTTTGAGATATTCCTAAGGTGCCCCTCTCCTCCCCTATAAAAGGACACCTCCTCCCCCTCCTCCTCACACCAATTTGAGCACTCAAGCTCGGCCAACCCCTGCCAATTTATCCTCTCCACTTACCTAGCAACATCCTAGAGGTTCTGGTCTTCCTCAAAGACCAATTTTAGTGCCCTAAGAGGAGGTCTCAAAGAGGCACTTCAAAGAAGAGGTAATTACCGTTACCAATTCTTTCATCTTTATTTCTTCTTCCACTTCTTATTCTTAGGTTGTTTCATTATGAAGTAATAACATCAGTATCACTCATATACTGATATGTTATTATAAGTATGAAACAACCCTATTTCACCATCTATCCATCCTACGGAAAAAGAAATCACCGCGCGTGCGTACGTACGGAATACCGTCTCCACGTCGTGGTGTAATCTATTTTCCACCACCACCTTACATGGATGGGTATAATGGTGTAAATAATAACTATACATAGTTATTACAACATCATATTGATTCTGATATATTTTATAATACACTCCAATTCAATTCAATATTTATAGAAATGATATTATCGCTCGTGCGTACGTACGGAATACCGTCTCCACGACGCGATGAGATTCATTCTCCATGTTAACCATTTAAGAATGATTATAATGTATATATAAGAAATAATAATGAAATATATGACATTATAAAGCTACTGGATTTATGTATATATATACATATGTATGTCATCTACTTACTTCCATTTCAAGACAATAAGGAAAGTAAAACAGCGTTCATGCGTACGTACGGACTACCGTCTCCATGAACGGTGTTTTTCATTTTATTTATCTATCTATTATATATATATATATATATTGAATATATATGATATATAAATCATATTTTATATTATGGAAGTAAGTAGATCATGATATAAGTAATAATGATGTCAAGAACAATAAGTCAAAACACCTACGATAAATGAAACGATTTTACCCAAAACGCTTCTTTAACATGGAATTTACAAAAGAACGGGTAATATAATGTCATAAGTGAACCATATATGATATCATAACAATGAATATGATTCTGGAATAAGTCAATAACATGATTTAAATCATTATACAGGAGGTTCGGACACTTACAAAGCAAGTCGGACATAAGGTAAGGGAAATATCACAATCTCATTTTTATCCGAGATTGTTTATTCGTAAGTATTTACTGGGGTGCATTTTATCATCCACATCCATGTTTTATCAATATGTAATATTATTTCCATCCACCTAAAATTGTTTAAATCCATTTTTACCCTTCGGTGAGTTTTTAGTAATACGTATGAAAGGAATCTTTTGTCGTTTTTCGTATGAGGTACTTTTTGACTTTTCCGACAAAAGTACGAAGAATGTTTTTTTTAACTTATACGGCACGAACGGATTTCTACTGTTTTATAAATCCTTATTTTCATGAAGCTTCCTCTAAAAGATTTCATGACTATTTTCAATAAAATCTCTTTCTTTTAAAATTTCATGATGTTTTGTGAAAAGAAATTGATTTTGAAGAAGAAAGGATATTTTCCTCAAGAATTCAATTCAAGTGTTTTATCAAAATTATTTTCCATCTAAGATAATAAAGAGTTATGTTTCTATCCATATTTTTACATTGATTTGACTATGTTGTGATGGAATTATGTTTATGAATTCCTTTATCTTATATGAATTGATTTATGATGTCATGATGTTTCAAGAATCCCATTTTTGTTACATGTGTTATGCGATGATGTATGTTTTATGATTATGTGGCACACATAAGAAAGGATTCATTATAAGATGGGTGGGACCTATATCTCCCTCCAATGCATTGGGTAAAGATTTTATATCTCATGAGATAGACAGGGCTGGAACGGTAGGTTATACTGGTTCAGTGAAACAGGACTGAAACGAGGGTTACTCGATTCAGAAAGGGACTTTGTCCACTAAGATAGTCTTGGCAATGAGTCATGACTAACAAGAAATGATTTTCCATGATTATGTGTTCATGCCACAAAGTTTCAAGTTTCATGTTATGATTATGGTGATCTCATTTTCACTTCTATGATTTATCCCATGTTATGATATTATGAGCTCTTTTGCAGGTTAAGATTTCCAAAAGCTATGTTCTTATGTATATGATGTGATTGATATTTCTTTTGTTTACCCTTACTGAGCATTTGAGCTCACCCTTTTATGTTTTCTTTTCCCCAGGATATAAAGAAAAGTTTTTAGGTAAAAAAAAGGGGAAGATCTTTATGGGAGATATTGAAGATCTTTCACCACGATTAGAAGATTACGTTCCGAGTTTCCAAAGACACTAAACTATTACGATCCTTGTGTGTGTGTTTTTGTTATGTACTAAGTATTCCGCAAAAGTGATGTAATGTTCATGTACGTCAAGATACGGGTCTCTACAGTTGGTATCAGAGGCAAAGGAGGTAGGAATGTATCCGATCCTTGGGAACTCTCACATGTGAGCGTTGGACGAAGCATGGCTCTCCGCCCAAGGGCTTCATGAGGAAATGGCTGCCACTGGGGATGGTGGTGTGTCCCGCCCAGGGGGTGTAGCCGCCCATGGAGTGCCCTGATAGGTATCAATTGTAGTCCACTGGAAGTAATTCTAGACCGCTACAGTTGGTATCAGAGGAAAGGTTTAGTCAACCTTTGGAAACTAGGATGCGAAAACGTTAGTGAGATCCCTAGAGATATTTCTAAGGTATGTCTAGGGATGTCCCTAGGGATAAGTATACGTATAGGTTATAGTAATAGAATTACGCTAACGATCATAGAATTAAACCTAAGATGTTGGATATTGAAGGTACTCCCCCTTTATAATGTTGTTTTCCCTAGCATGATTTTTGCCTCTCACACTATTCTTTTTGGGTTTTAGAAAATGGCTGGAAACAAGGTGATTCACGATAATGGAGGATATGCTGGACAATGGAATGATATTTTTCATGAGCAACCAAATGAAATGGGATTTGGATGTCCAAAAATCATTATTATGCCGAATCAGCAATCTCATAATATGATCAATAAAGTAAAATTTGGTAAGTTTCCTGACTCGGCTAATAAGAGAAAGATGGAGTTTCATGATGATCATAGAGGAAAGAAAGTTCAATTTCCCCTATGTAAATCATGTGGAAAGAGGCATCAAGGAGAATGTTTCAAAGGAACTGGAAGATGCTTTGGGTGTGGAAAAGAAGGACACAAAGCAAGTAAGTGCAAAGGAAAAGGTTCAGTTAACATCATGGATGAGGATAATGGTATTGCTACGACATCAACAATGGTTAAATGCTTTAAATGTGGAATGTACGGGCATTATGCAAACCAATTCCCTAAGGGAAAGTCTCATGAAGATAATCAGTATGGTCGTATGGGAAGTATTTATGTTGATGATGATGAAGAGAATACAAATGATATGTGAGATGAAAGAATTGTTGAAGCTCAGTCAATGGTTTAAGAATGTAGTGGAATGATTACATGTTTATCATGTGTAATGTTGTATAAGAAATCTCATGGTACTATGGAATAAAGAGACATCTAAGGATTGTTACACTGTTGTCTTTCCTTGAGTTTTGAAAGTGTATGATGAATGGTACCAGTAACCATAAAAGGTTATTCAGATACATTTGGAAAGTAGATGATAAGTGCATAATGAAAGGATAAGAATATAATGAGATGTTTGATTGTATTCATGAGCTCATGATTGATATAAGGACTAAGTGATATCATTGTTTGAGTATATAGAAATTTGAGGATTTTGGTATGTGGAAACTGTTAAATTTTAACTGCATTCATGTTTTCACTAAGGTTTTCAAGAGAATACATGATTAAGGACTTTGAATGTTTGGAATGTGACCAACAAAACATATCTTATGATATATGGGGATCAACGATGGTATTAAATCTCTGGTAATCGTTTTCACTATGTTATGAGAGTGGACTACAGTATTATGGATAAGCCTAAAGATTGAAATGGATTATGTTGGACATAAGTGAGTATTGTTTAAGGATATAAGTTTTTTTTTCGATGTTATTGATGGGATGTTATAGTAATGTAGTTTTAGAAAAAGGAAAACCTGCAGGACGGGCGACAGCCCATCGCGTCGGACAAGGCTGTGGGAATCGAACCCACAACCGAAGTGCGACTGGCATTTATCGCCTACCACTGGCCTACAGGAAGTCCCTGGTTAGTATAAACTAGTTTTATTTTATTAAGCGGTATGATATATGAAGTATGAGTTCATTTTTGGAACCATATACGATTAATCTAACCACAAGATGGACTTATAACTTTTGAAAGAGATGGAATAACCCATCATTCTATCCCATGATCTACTAACACATCACGAATAAAAAATTCAACTTCATTTCTTTAAGGGATGAAGTGGAAATTGTTAAATTCACGAACAACAGTTAGATTGTACCAAAATCAAGTAAGTATTTCTTCTAATACAAAATTTTCAACTTTAGGGGAAATGATCTTGAAAACCAAAAATGTTGTCCTAGTGATCTTATACCTGATGAATCAGATGGTACCTTATATCATCACATATCTATGGATTTGTGATTACTGGCTTTTCCATAGCCATGTTCTCTACCACTCTCCATCAGAACATGATGGTTAGATTTCTCTTCCATATCCATATTTTCACCTATGTGGAAACCCAATGATTAGTTTATTTGGGTAACCGTTACGTTTCATACTTTTGTTTTTAAAGATTGGTTTTTATATTCCTTTTTACGATGTGGGTTTATATTAAAGAAACTTTTGAATAGTAAACCATTTATAACCCCGACGAATTTCGAGGGCGAAATTCATTTTAAGGGGGGTAGAATGTAACAGCCCAAGATTTTATAAAAAATATTCTTTTTAATTTTATTAATGTCTTGTGTTGTACGCTACACCAAAAGGATCTTGCACAACACGCATCCTTGTCTTGCCTTGCATTACACGCAATCGCGACCTTCCTCGATAGCGTGTGTAATACGCAATACCGAGTTTCACTAAACAACGATGTGCTATTAAAATATTATTAAAACTAGCCGTTATGAATAGTAATAACCACTTTTTAAAATTCTGTAAATCTTATTTTTCAAAATGAACTTCATTCTTGGATTCGGAGTATCGAATTTAGCCTAAGGTGAAATTTTGGTACTTTTCGGATAACTTTCATATTCTGATGAATAGTGAAAATTACTAAATTATAATTAAAAACAACTTTTTTAATCGAAATAATTAATAGTGATAAATTATTAATTTGAGTAGTTTTAAAGTATATTTAGAATATATTTTTACAATTTAATACAATGTTGGTCATTGGTTGTAATTTCACATTTAAACCAGACATAATCAAGTGTCAATCTTTTGATATATATTGTTTCCTAAAAACACGCTATTTATTTTAACAGCAGGATTTAATTTTAAAATTAATTAATGAAACTTCTATGTTATGAATTTGGTAAAATAGATTTCATTTTTGAATTAGGAATATGAAGTATAGCTCAGGATGAAATTTTGGCATTGTTCTGAAAAATTTCAATTTTTGATGAATAGTGAAACCACTAAGTGGTAGGTTAAAAACTGAATTTTGCATAAAACTTAATTTTACCGCTTCTGTGAATGAAATTTCGAAAATCCGAGAGACACGGTTAATATAAAGGACTAAAATGTGGTTCAATGAGATGAAAATAATTTTTTGGCGAATAGTAACTTTTTACTTTTTTTACCACGGTTAATAGTAAATAAGGTAACTAAGGGTAAATATGATATTAATATTACCCTAACACATGTCCTAATTCTATTGGACAAGTGTAATTCGACCAAAAACAAACTTAGGAATAAAATATGACCAATTAGGCCCACTTGGATTAGATTAGGACATTTATTATTAATTTATTTAAAGAAGGGTTAAAATAGTTAAAATCAAAGTTTAATAAGTAAATCATTTTTAATATGGGGTTATACATAAGATAAATTCAACTATAAATATTCATTAGAAAGCTAAAACGATTTCCTACATGCTGGTATTTTATTTTTAATTTTTAGACATCAAATAATATAATTTATTTATGACACAAAAATGATGCAGTAATTATCTTATTAATTAAATATTGACATAATTGATAATATAAATACCAAAATAAATGTAATTTAAGACTTTTTATGAATTACACTAATTTTCTAGGTTACTATGATATATTAGTGTTGATTTAATCAACTTGGTTCGAACATATAATTCTGTTATGACTTTCACAAAAATCATATATCAAATAGTGTCAAAATTGACACAAAATAGTTTTTAAATCAAATATTATATTATTAATTGTTATTTTATTCCTAAAAATCTAAGGTTCGTCCAAATGACTTAGATAAGGATATATGTATTAATAATATACAATTTGGGGTTCGTTTGGCATGTTATAGTAAGTTTATTAACCATATAGTGAAAGAAAACAAAAAGACACGGTAAAAGTTAAATTATTTAACTTAGAGTTAAATCTAATTGATAAGGTTAAAATAATACCCTAAACTTGTCTAAATCCTATTGGTTGATAGGATTTCGACCCATACCCACTTTATCTTCGAAATAAGACCCTTTGGAACCATTATAAACCGATTTTGACTTTAATATAAAATAATATTTTGAGATATTCCTAAGGTGCCCCTCTCCTCCCCTATAAAAGGACACCTCCTCCCCCTCCTCCTCACACCAATTTGAGCACTCAAGCTCGGCCAACCCCTGCCAATTTATCCTCTCCACTTCCCTAGCAACATCCTAGAGGTTCTGGTCTTCCTCAAAGACCAATTTTAGTGCCCTACGAGGAGGTCTCAAAGAGGCACTTCAAAGAAGAGGTAATTACCGTTACCAATTCTTTCATCTTTATTTCTTCTTCCACTTCTTCTTCTTAGGTTGTTTCATTATGAAGTAATAACATCAGTATCACTCATATACTGATATGTTATTATATGTATGAAACAACCCTATTTCACCATCTATCCATCCTACGGAAAAAGAAATCACCGCGCGTGCGTACGTACGGAATACCGTCTCCACGTCGTGGTGTAATCTATTTTCCACCACCACCTTACATGGATGGGTATAATGGTGTAAATAATAACTATACATAGTTATTAAAACATCATATTGATTCTGATATATTTTATAATACACTCCAATTCAATTCAATATTTATAGAAATGATATTATCGCTCGTGCGTACGTACGGAATACCGTCTCCACGACGCGATGAGATTCATTCTCCATGTTAACCATTTAAGAATGATTATAATGTATATATAAGAAATAATAATGAAATATATGACATTATAAAGCTACTGGATTTATGTATATATATACATATGTATGTCATCTACTTACTTCCATTTCAAGACAATAAGGAAAGTAAAACAGCGTTCATGCGTACGTACGGACTACCGTCTCCATGAACGGTGTTTTTCATTTTATTTATCTATCTATTATATATATATATATATATTGAATATATATGATATATAAATCATATTTTATATTATGGAAGTAAGTATATCATGATATAAGTAATAATGATGTCAAGAACAATAAGTCAAAACACCTACGATAAATGAAACGATTTTACCCAAAACGCTTCTTTAACATGGAATTTACAAAAGAACGGGTAATATAATGTCATAAGTGAACCATATATGATATCATAACAATGAATATGATTCTGGAATAAGTCAATAACATGATTTAAATCATTATACAGGAGGTTCGGACACTTACAAAGCAAGTCGGACATAAGGTAAGGGAAATATCACAATCTCATTTTTATCCGAGATTGTTTATTCGTAAGTATTTACTGGGGTGAATTTTATCATCCACATCCATGTTTTATCAATATGTAATATTATTTCCATCCACCTAAAATTGTTTAAATCCATTTTTACCCTTCGGTGAGTTTTTAGTAATACGTATGAAAGGAATCTTTTGTCGTTTTTCGTATGAGGTACTTTTTGACTTTTCCGACAAAAGTACGAAGAATGTTTTTTTTTAACTTATACGGCACGAACGGATTTCTACTGTTTTATAAATCCTTATTTTCATGAAGCTTCCTCTAAAAGATTTCATGACTATTTTCAATAAAATATCTTTCTTTTAAAATTTCATGATGTTTTGTGAAAAGAAATTGATTTTGAAGAAGAAAGGATATTTTCCTCAAGAATTCAATTCAAGTGTTTTATCAAAATTATTTTCCATCTAAGATAATAAAGAGTTCTGTTTCTATCCATATTTTTACATTGATTTGACTATGTTGTGATGGAATTATGTTTATGAATTCCTTTATCTTATATGAATTGATTTATGATGTCATGATGTTTCAAAAATCCCATTTTTGTTACATGTGTTATGCGATGATGTATGTTTTATGATTATGTGGCACACATAAGAAAGGATTCATTATAAGATGGGTGGGACCTATATCTCCCTCCAATGCATTGGGTAAAGATTTTATATCTCATGAGATAGACAGGGCTGGAACGGTAGGTTATACTGGTTCAGTGAAACAGGACTGAAACGAGGGTTACTCGATTCAGAAAGGGACTTTGTCCACTAAGATAGTCTTGGCAATGAGTCATGACTAACAAGAAATGATTTTCCATGATTATGTGTTCATGCCACAAAGTTTCAAGTTTCATGTTATGATTATGGTGATCTCATTTTCACTTCTATGATTTATCCCATGTTATGATATTATGAGCTCTTTTGCAGGTTAAGATTTCCAAAAGCTATGTTCTTATGTATATGATGTGATTGATATTTCTTTTGTTTACCCTTACTGAGCATTTGAGCTCACCCTTTTATGTTTTCTTTTCCCCAGGATATAAAGAAAAGTTTTTAGGTAAAAAAAAGGGGAAGATCTTTATGGGAGATATTGAAGATCTTTCACCACGATTAGAAGATTACGTTCCGAGTTTCCAAAGACACTAAACTATTACGATCCTTGTGTGTGTGTTTTTGTTATGTACTATGTATTCCGCAAAAGTGATGTAATGTTCATGTACGTCAAGATACGGGTCTCTACATTTTATCTTTCCTTGGTGAGTAATATTTTCCAAAAAAATATGATATATCATAATAGTATCAAACCATTGTTTTTAATAGATTTCATGTATTTTCAAGTTGAGTAAGTCCTTGCATAATTTAGTGGATATCTTCTTGAATAAAGTACTTTAATAGTGAAGGAATATTTGTTTTACATTATTATGAAGTAATAATTTAGTTTCATATAAATGTTTTTTCTATATTACTAAAAGGATATTGGGAAGAATCTATTTTGACCATCAACTGTTTAATCTAAAAAAATATGTCTTATCTAAGAAATGTGTCAGGAAACGATCATATGTTTAGTTAAAAAACATCTCCAAATCCAAAGTGAAACCAAATCGTTACCAGATGAACATTCATCAACACCCTCTCTATATCTATCTCAACTTCTTTCTTTAAGAACCTAAATTAAAATTATATTGAAAATCAAAAAATGTTGTATATTTAAATTGAATCATAAAACCAATAAAATTTTGTCTATTAAATGATTATGAAATTGTGTGATTTACCTCCTCACCAGCATCCACATGTTCAATATCAGCAGGGATATATCAATCCATCTTCTAATATAATTCAATCAGTTCCTTTGGAAGAGCATCTACCTTTGCATCTATAATCCATAAATGATCCCCCTATTCCTGAATTGTGTTTTTCATTGTATCAAACTCCCTATGTCCATCTCAAGGTAGGGAGTTACGAAAACTAGGAGTAGATGTTGCTATAATCTCCAATGGCCTTCCAATGACCTCAGATGGGAATGTTCCAAAACCTATGTTGCACACTTGACTGGGATTCACTTTCCCAAGTACATGACCAACTCGGTCATCTTGGAAGATCGAGAATGACCAATCACGATTGGAATCCCTTAATTATTTTATTTTTACCTATAAATAAAATATCATTCATATTTGAATCAATACATATTAACATATTTATATATGAAAATTATATATATTCAATGAAAAAGTAATTCCTACCTCAACATATTTAAATGTCTCATTAACATAACTCCCATCATATTTTTTATAAACACTCATCCATGGTTCTGTTTCAGAGACTTGGTGACTTAAATTCATTGACTACATGAAAAAAATATATATAAATTAATATATTAAATAGATAATTTTTTTATAAATATTTAAACTAATGAAAATATTGAAAAATTCTATCTATTTCTGGAAATACACTTTTACCTGACCGGGTGAAGGATTATTTCTTTATCTCAACATGATGCATTTTTCCGTGAAACATTCTGAAATCAATAACATGTAATTTAATAATAATGTATACAATTCCATCTCCTTGTCATATGCATGAATATATGTAAAATACAATTAATATAACAATATATATTTGAATACCACATGCTTATCATGAAGATGGCTATAAAAAACCAACCATTTTTATCTTGGTACCCCTTCAATAACCTTATCAAACAACATCAAATATAATGAAAAAGTTTCATTGAATTCATTCAATAATCTCTATTTTAAATCCTTCCATTTCTTACCCAAAATTTTCAATGTCCTTTTTTTGTGTGATCAGATCAACAATGATAAAGTATAGAAGCCTCTATAAAAAGAGATTATTTTTTAAAATATTTGAATTTTATTATATAATGAAATTTAATTACACTATAATGCAGTAAAATTACCTTTTAATATGAATAAAAACATTATTTTTTCAATTCTGAGGAAGATTCCTCGAATCATCATAGGTGATCAGAAGGGTACCCAAATCTAGTGCATTTTGACATATGATTTGGGTAAATAATCATGTATCATCATCAGTAGGGACCCCATAATAGTCAAATGGGAAAACTATATTCATTATATTCAAATTACAGACATCTTAACTATTCATATTTCTCTATTTAGTAATATTATTATCATATTTTATGAAAAAATATAGTTAGTAATATAAAAAAATTTCAATAAACTTATTAACATTAAACATTATACCTATAACTATCACCCTCCAATATCATTGCGAGAAAACCTATTCCTGCAATGCTGAAGTAGTTGAATGGGGACCCAATGTCTCAGATGTTTATGGGATGATGACGGAGTGTGTTCCAGATGCTAACAGAATAGAGGGTGTGAGAGATGAAAAGGGGGCGGGGAAAGTGTGTATCAGATGTTGTAGGGAGGGAGACCAATGGATCATCTTCTGATAGTGTGGTGGGGGGAACATCAACTTAGAATCGTCTAGGATCAATGAAATTATTCCACCATGGAATTACTTTCATTTAATATAATAAAATTAACTCCAAAAATATATTTCAAAAAATTCAAGCAGAAAAAAATTTAAAAATGATATCAGATGCATAGTGATGAAAAAAAAAATATACATATCTATGATAATGAATGATTGCACATATAACATAAGTTGTTGAAAAATTAATGGATTACTACACATAAAATCATTTTTTTCCTTGAATCATGTCGTTTTCTTTCCCCATCATTACTCCATCCAATTTATCCACCCTTGCAAGACTATTAATTTCACTATGATGGTGGAGAAAGAATTTCTCTTCTCACTATTGATGGTATTTAATGTAAGAAGAAAAATATTCAACTTCATCAACCATATCATACATGCCTCTTTGTTTTACATGAACAACTAAACTTGACCCTTCATCCATGAAATCTTCCAAAAAATATTCCATTATCTATTGTGATGAGAAGTTATATACAAATATTGTAATTCTTTTTCACTAACATCTATCAAGAGAGAGAATTTCATAGATGTAAATTTCAATTAATCTCTTTTAACACCCCTAGAAATATTGACCCACTTGAATTTGAATAAAATGAATAAAATGGATGTGGTAGTTTAATTATATAATTTCGGTCAACATTACATAGTATCCCAATTTGGTAACCTTAATTATACCACTACTATGTATTTTCAACCCCTCTTCCTGATCGACTGTATGAAATTTAAATCCATTCATATTGAATTTGTCAAACTTTTTAGACTATTTTAGGGGATCTCAATCTAGAAACATCAAATATTCTGACAACTCATCCCATTTATAAGTATTCATGATCTAAAAAAGTAATATAATTTGTTATATTTAAAAAATAAATGTGTCAACTTAATATCAGTATTGATTTCGATATTTATAAACTTAAACAATGTTCAAACCATTATACAAGATCTTTATTAACAGCTTTGTATATAACTTGATCATTTCATATTTATACTCTCATTAGTCTCTTCTTTTATCATGAACTATTTAATAAATGGATCTACAATTTCACTATTTATGAATACATATCATTGTTCATATAGTAATTCCTTTTGCTGCAGCAAAACATTTGAGCTCCTCTTAATTGATTAGTTAATAGAATAAAATTTGTTTGATTTCCCATGTAGTTGAGAATGAGTTGATGTTTCTTTAACACAACCAAATCCACTGAATCTTTTCCCAATATCATCCATGTATCAAAAATAAAATTTAAGACACCCCTCGACCAAATGGCCTTCAGAAATAGAGCCTTTAGTTTGTTCCTTGATTTTCACATATGATTTCAAATTCCCAATATATATATATGAAATAAAATAAATAAAACATAATTATGTATTTATTGAAGTTACATTATTTTCTACATAAGATTAAAAAAATATAAATAAAGGACCAGTCAATTGGATACATCCATCAATAATGTATGGGGAATCCTAATTTAGTTTCCTCGACCGAATGCATAGTTAAATGTATCATGAAAGTATGAAATGATAGAGGAAAGATCATATCAATTGAACAAAGTGTCGATAAAAATATCTCTTGAAGGTTATAAATCTCAGATGGTGGTATAGTTTTCTCACATAGTTGTATGAATAATGTGTAGAATTGTATTACAGTAACAGTAACCTTTTTTAAGTAATAATGTACATAATTCTAATGGAAGTAACGGCCATAAAAAATATATAGATCTTGAATTTTAATACCATGTTACCTAAGATACTTTAAGTAAACACCCCTTGATATGTTAACTAAATACACATCAAATAGATAGACATGTTTTATAAATCGACAGAATGAATCTTTCTACTAGTTTTTCATTGAAATATTTGTCAGAGCATACTTTCCATTAGCATCTGACTAGAGATCGCACTTTTTGTTCATTGTTTGTAAGTCCTTCTAATCATTGAGATGGTCCTTTCATTTTTTAGCCTCATTAAGAAATGTGAAGATCAAATCATCAATTTTTTCCCCAATATTCATAACATAAAAATTATGTTGTAATAAATTAAATTCCCAAAACACAATTTTGAAGAATATAATTCTTTTCTTCCGTTATTTTGTTCCAATTTTACTTTATTATGTACTTTGAACTTGATTCCCACATTCATTAAAATTATGCACCTTCCCAAAGTTTTTTTTGAAAATTTCTATGTTTTGAAAATATTCTAGAACCTATCAACAACATTGTAGGTGTTCTATGATCAATAGAACCATTTAATATTTACTTATTCAACTGAAATAAATGAGATGCATCAAGAAATATTTCATGATAGAAGAAGAACAATTTTTTATTGTGAGTTTATAGTTTAGGCTCAAAATCAAAGTTAAAAAGAGGCCAAGACAAACCCGTATATTTTTTCCAACCAACTAAATTCTCATATCCAAGTAAGTCACTAATGGTCCACAATAGAGAAACATGCATTTTAGTTATTTTTCTTGAAGAGACATCATATGTCTCAACAATATTTCTTTGTAACTCCCATAATTATTAAATTAGAGGCTATAAGTATACATCAATATCATTATTAGGAATTTTTTATCTAGGAATAATGAATGAAATGAAAAAATACATTTTTTATACACATCTATAGAGATATATTGTAAGGGATTAGAAGAACCGACCAAATGAAATAACTAGTGCTCAATGTCCCAAATGGGTTGAATCTATCGAAAACCAATCCCAACCACACATTCCAAGGTTCAGATCAGAAATCTAGATGCAATGAATCAAATGTTTTCAATTATTTTGAATCTATTGGATGAAACATTAACCCATCATTACTATTATCTACAGAATAAAACTTCATGTCATCAATGGTTTTTGATGACATGAATTATCTTTGCAATTGATGCTTTAAAGGAAACTAATGAAAGAAATTTTTAAGTGTGATATTTTTCATCTTCTTCATAGGAGTATATTGATTCAGAAATAAAATTTAACCCACTGAATTCCATCTTGAAGAATAATATTTTCTTCAATATTGTATGCTTGAATCCTTTCCCCAAAAAAAGCATACAGTCATTGGGAAAATCTTGTATGTTTTTATAATTCATACCAAACTTGTTAACACCTTTTTTAATATCATAAAAAGACTCAAGGAACTTATATTTAATAAATTAATCATAGAATAACTCCAATATAAAGAAAATTTATTTATTTTTAATTCCACGTAGTCATTTGATATGGTACAACATTGGCATAAAATAATGTTTTGAATATTTCGAACATCCACCATTGAGATGTTGATTTCTATATTATACTAGACTATGATATACAATTATATTCTCATTGAAGCTCTCTCTTATATTACTCTCCCCAAAATCAATAAGGAAATCTGATGACATGTTACAATCTTGATATGGTTGTCTTATAGTCCCAAAACATCACTTTTCAAGTTGATATTTTTATCACCATCAACTGGTTGTTCTAATATGTTTTATGTTTAAGTTGTTGTATTTCAATTCTATAATCACCATTTATACGGTTTTTAATTTCATTTTTCAATTTCGATAATGTTTGGATCTCATTCTATTAATTGACATCAGTGCTCAATATTTATGTAACTTTCTATTCTTCATTCCAAATCCTATAAAAACATTGATTAGGGAATTGCTTCAATATCAAGTTTTCAAAAACATTATCTCTCTTCAACCATCTTCCAAAATTACATTTATCACATGAATATATTATTCTATAATCAATAGATTGAATGAAAATTTCCAAATATAAGAACTCATAAAAAACCTTAGCATACTGAGGTGTGTTCCTTGCTAATGTGATATATATTTTATCCATATACATCAAAATATTTAAACAATTTAAAAAAAATAAAACACCTAAGTATTACTAAGTATGAAAATAAATAAATGGATGTGAAAAAACACAACCCAGGTAATCATAAGAAGAATCATATAAGTAGTAAAAATTCAAGAAAAATTAAATCAATCATTGAAATTCATCTCCATAAATTTTCATTGGAAGAATTCACCTCAATCAGGGCACATAAACCTTAGACACAAAGAATTATGAAATGGAATACCCAAAATAATATTAGGATTTCACTGGGTTGTGTGAGTAGTGACACCGATGGAAAAATTGAATCTAAAAAAATTCTCAGTGTCTACATAAAACCTCAAATAATAGCTAATTTTGGTTTAGTGAATTATAAATATATATCTAATTAATCACCCTACGAATTTATATAAAGGAATTATTAAAATATATAAAATGTAAAACCATTTAAAAAATGGAATAATTGTATACACTATAGAATTTTTATCTTAAAAATGAAATCTATAAAATACCATGATATATGAAACTATTTATTTAAAAAGAATTATCTTACACATTTTAGGAGATCAATCTGATATGTTCATTTTGTAGAAATTACTAAAACCATGTCATTGTTACTTTTTCTACAAAATAACATCTCATGGGTACATAATAACCTACTAGTGTGTCTAATATCCTTAATCATTTCTCTCAAAAATAAATTTAACTCAAAAAGTTTAATAATAATGAATAATTTATATAGTGTGTCTACATCAATTTAAAATTTCAAAATATGACTTTTCATTACGACCTAAATTAATTTGACATGTATACTATGGGAATTCATCTTTAAAAATAGTCATTAAACCAGTATGTGTTACATTAGAACTATAATAAAATTTATATTTTTTCAAAAATTAGAGTTCTAATAAACTCTAGAGTTAAAATATGATGTACTAATAAATAATACACCAATCTTATTTTATTTCTTCACAAAATACTCAAATAAACTTCTATTAACATTGAAGTATAATTATAACAATATTCCCTACATTAAAACCAATTAAAGACAATAAAAATAAACTTTTACCATGTTCCATCATTCACTTCCAATATTTTACTTAAGTTACAACACTAATATATAAGAATAGAAAAAATCAACAAGATCATGGGTCAGAATAGATAATCAATGGGAAACTTATTCAAGTCTGGGTCCAACAAGATCATGGATTGAAATATTTGGGACCACAAATAATTAAATCAGTCAAATTATCAATTAAAATAATACATATAAATGAAATTATTTTTTGAAATAAATAATATTTTTGAATCCCATAATTCATTATAATGAAAATTTACCACATAAACCATATATGAAAAAATAAATAGTATCATTTTTGAACCAATTCCTTTTAAAAAACACTTGACCCACTCCTCTAAGAAGCCCAAACTGACAACCAAACAATGTTAAAAAAATCATTAAGATAGTAATAAAAATAAAAACTTCATGATTCCAAAAAATATTGAAATTTAAAACAAATCCCTAGGACACATCATTTCTGTACAGCCAAATGAAATTCAAAATTTTGTTAATTTCATTCTATGAAATACATAACCTGAAATATATTTTACAAGAATACAGATAATCATGGATACAGATTCAATAACCAGGATCGAGGACACTTTCTTCCTTTTTTTTGTCTTCTTCACATAGGTATATGGGTTGAGGATCCCTGATTTAGTGGGAAGGGTTGGGGAAGTGGGTTTAAGGTCAGTGATGATGGGGATTATTAGTGGGGTGGTCATGGGGGCAGCAACGAAAAAAGGTTTCGGGGGGAGATGGGCTTGCAGCTCGAGGGGATTAGGGGATAAGGGGTTCAGATAGGATGTATGGGATTTGGGGGAGTAGGGTATGAAGGGGGCCGATAGAGATAGATCATATGACAAGGGGTAGGGTGGAGAAGGTTAGGGCTTTGGTGGCTCGGGGTGGGGGAATTAGGGGGGTTTTAGAGATGATGTTTCATTTCATAAAAAGATGTAATTTTTTTGCATTAGTTAATTAAGATTTTCCACTACATTTTGATGTTTTTTTAGGTGTGGTTTCTTAAACCATCACTAATTGATAATTTTGGTGTGTTGAGAGGGTAAGTTTTCAATAATGTTTTATCAAATTTTCTTCTTATCTTTCACATTTTCTCTATTCATTTCAATAAAAAACATTATGAAATAAATTAATTACTATTTTGACATTATATTAATGTTTTTAACCTACTATAATGATTATGTTTACACTGTATATATATTTTATACTTATCCTTCATCCTCTTTGAATAATGTCTCATCATCAATCGATTAACCCCCCAAGAGGATGTTTTGAACACTATAATTGTCACAATCATTATAGAAAATTATAATAAATTATTTATAATATATAAATGTATAATAATATGTAGATAATATTACTAATGTGTAAGTACTAATAAATATAGATCATTAAATCAAAGAAACATGTTTTTAATTGATTTTGTTTCTACGAGTCACCTTATATAAAAATGTTTTCTAGAATTGGGGAATCGCATCCTCACTAACTTTAAGTAGTGATATATGCTAAAAAACCTAGGTGTGAAATCATTGCAACTCAATTTTCTGAAATGTATCATGTTAGTGTCAATGGGAATATTATTCTAGTGATTCTTATAATCCTTCCTTTGGAAGAATTTGATGCTATAATGGGAATGTATTAGCTCTCATTATATTGTTCTCCCATAGACTATTGGTAAAAGTAATTATCTTTCAATATTTTGAACCATACCATGATCTTTTAAAAATACAAGTAGGATCTAAAATTTCCTTTGGAGAAATAGTCAACGTTGTGGGTGTTGATTCAAAGTGAAGAATAATATCCTTCCCAAATTGTTGTGTCAATGTAAATCAATAACCATAGAGAAATTAAAATTTTGAAGGAATATAATAGTGCATTTGTTTAAAAGTTATCCAACCTTACCCTAAATCATGAGGTGAAGTTCTTAATAGATCTTATACCCTAATACACTCCTATCTCTAGAAGTACCCATAAGATAGACCTAATAGATTTAGAGTATTTTAAGAAGTAGTTGTATGTGAATTTTAACAAAGGGTTCATATTCAATAGTGCATAAAATTATATTCATACAGTGTACTTTTCAAAGAATAATGATGGACCTATGTGGTTGTGAATTGATTACCAGTAGATCAACAAGATCACCATGACGAGAAGGTATCCCCAGCCAAAGATTGATGACTTCTATGATCAAATTTGAGGTTATCAGTACTTCCTAAAAGTTGATCTTCATCCCAAATATCAAAAGATAAATTTAATGAAGGAATATATTCAAGAGATTGTCTTCAATACAAAGTATTAGGACTATGAGATTATAGTGAGTTCTAACAGAATTACTACTTCCCATTAAATCTCTATGGATTTGGTAAATATATTAATTATAGAAAACCTCAGAAATTATGAGGTAGTATTTATTAAAAATATTCGCATTTACTCCCAAATAAAGGATAATTATAAAGATAATCTATGGATTGTGTTGGATACATTAATAAATGAGAAATCTTATAATATGTTCAACAAGTGATAATTCTAGATGTAAGAAGTCATGTTCTTAGCATACATGATTAGAAGTTGGTGAACTTATATGGACCCTTCGAAAACAATGGAAATTTTGGAATGGATTATAACCTAATGTCTAAAATAAATCTATATTTTTTTGGATTAGTGGGGTACGAAAGATGAATTTTGAGAAATTTCTTACGGTTTTCCCGCTATCTAACAAAGTTAACATGAAAAGGGGTAATGTTTGTTTGAGCATAATAATGCATGGGAATCATTATGAAGATCAATATGAGCATAACCACTGCACCTGTACTCATACTACCCTTATGTGGAGAAGGGTTTTTATATACATTGATTCTTGAAAGAATGTCTTGGTTTTTGTACTAATGATAAATGTAAAAGTGATATCCTATTCATTATGACAGTTGAGGATCCTTGAGAAGAAGTACCTAAAACCTGATATATACATTATCGATGTGATATTCACATTTAATATTAGGTTACCCTACCTTTTACATGATAATGGTAAAATATATACATATCAAATGAATATAAATTATATATTCACATAGAAAGAGATCGATATGCATCAATAAATATTTTTTTTCTTAATCAAGGACTAAAATTTATTTATTCACTGCCACCCTTGAAAGGTAAATAAGGTAGCTAATTATATTATTTGAAAAGAACCTATTACATTATCCATGATGTGGATTGAGAAAGACCCTATCTTCTTGGATAAGAAAATGATGGATCTAGAAATCCAAATGGTTGGGGAGACATCCCACATTTACCAAATGATTCCCCATGTATCTGTCTATGGGATGGTCAAGGTAGAATAAAGGGATAAATTAGAGCTTCAATAGAAGGTGGAATTAGTAATAGAAGGGAATCTTTAGGAATTTCACATTTATAAATATGATTTCATTTAGTTTGGAACTAATATTTCTTTGACTTTATCACCTTAGATAAATAAATAGATGTTGGATATTTCTCATAGATCATATTTTTTCATAAATACTAGAAGTTACTAGATCTACTGAGTTATTTTAGAGAACTTGTGGTACGAAAACATGAATAAGGATATTTTTTAGTACACCTCATAGTGCTTTATATGTCAACAAGTTAAAATTGATAGATAAATGTCCAACAAGATGATATGACCACCGACTATAACCATGTAGAAATGGGATAAAATCACCATATACTTTCTCACTGGTCTTCTAAATACATAAAATGGAACTAATTTGATATTGGTTTTGGTAGATCAACTCATCGATATTCAAGAAGATTTATCTCGTGACCAACATGCAAAGATATATGCAGAGGAAGTGGTGATGGTGCATGGGACACCACATTTGATTGTCTATGATTACGATCTAAGGTTGACCTGTAAATCCTGAAGAAGTATTCAATATGATTTGAATAATAAATTGGAATTTATTACAACTTATCACACCCAAACTGATGACCAATATAAAAGAACCATTCATGAAATTGATGACATTCTATGAGCTTTCTCAATGGAATTAAATGGAAAATGATATCAACATCTCTCACTGGTTGAGTTCTTATGAAAAAATATCTTCTACTCATGTATTCAAATTTACACATATAAAGATATATATTGGAATTAATTTATAACTCCTACGTGTTGGGATAATTTGGTGAATAAAATCTTCTTATACACGATCTTGTGAAATAAATGATAAATAATGTTTAATACATCTAGAAAAATATGAATTCCACTCAAAGTGTGAGGAAGATCTATGCAAAAAAAATTATGTTTCCTATAGCTTGATTATAGTTATAATTTTCTCCTTAGAATATTAATAATTACGATATTCATGTGTTTTTCAAAGAAAGGAAAACATTACAATTCGTATATTGGAACCTTTGGTATCCTCGATCATGTAGGAGTAATTGATATCAATTAGCACTTCAAAAAAAATTTCTCACGTTCATGATACATTCCATGTATCTCTCATAAGGAAGTATGTACCAAATCCATCACATGTACTGATTCTTGAGATGGTACAACTACAGAATGGCCTATCTAATGTGGAGAATCCATTGAATATCATAGACCATAGAGACTATAACAACCCAGAATTCTATAAAATGGAAATTCCCCTATTATAATTATTCCATGTAGTATAAATCACCTAAAAGCACAAGGATAATACAATACAAATTTTATAAATGAATAATGAATGGAATAGGAATTATTTCTTGAAGTTAAGGAACCTATACCAATGAAATAGTAACTTGGCCTTTGGAATAGAAATATGAACATTATGAACAGTAAATCAACCAATAGAATAGTAACCTCACCTATGAAAGAATAAATATTATTTGGGTGTCTTATAAATTAAAATATGATATATTTATATATTGGTATAAGTAAATAAATGTTTTAAAAATGATAAATTAAGGGTTTGTATTTTTGTAAATCATAAATATTTAATTACATTTTTATAATTAATAAAATGATTTAAAATAAGTTATATTTTTATAAAATTGAATCGTAAAATAATATTTTTTTATTATGATTACAACATAATTTTATGAGACATTAGTTAAATTTTCAAGGTGATAATAATAGTTATAATTTTAAAATTGGTATTTTATATTTAAATGATTCCTTCAATTAAAAACTAAATTTCTTATATTTAGAAAATTATTTTCATAAAATGGGGTGAATTTTTAAATTTTAATTGTAAAAAATGGTTAGGGTGATTTTTCTCGAATGTTATAAAATAATTGAATTTTTTCTCAATGTAAAATATGGAAGATTATTGTATATATAAATATTATAAATTAAATAAATTTTTCCCTAAGCAATGGTGAATGTAACCACTATAATAATAAACTCCACATATTTATTTTAATATATTTATTCATTATTCTCCAAAATATTTATATAATTGATCCAAAATAATAAATTAATGAATAAAACAATTAAAAAACACCCCTCTTATCCACTATAAATACCACCCCTCACTACCACTTCTTCTCACACATTCCAAGATTTGAGCCCTATCCAATTTATGGTAAGTGCTATTTCCAAGTCACACCCCCAATTCTAAGAGCCCTTTTTCTAAACAAAATAAAAGACCCCTCTCCCTAGGATGGTTCTCGAGGATGAGAAATTCAATAGGTGAAATCCTTATTCATTTTCTTTTATTTTATTCTAATTTTATTTTATTTTCTTATTTTATCTTCATATTACCTTATAAAAGTGGAATGAAAAACCTTTATCATATATATAATGTAATTTTTTAATTTTAATTGAATAATTCATCATCATTTATATTCTTATCCCTTTTTTATTAAAAATGAAAACATCACCTATGATGTGTAAATTTATCGCATTCAAGGACATGGATGTTTTCAATTTACATTATCTCCTTCAAGAATGGCGATATAACCATTTTTATAGTTAAAACTAATTGTAATATATGTATTAAATCCTATTTAATGTCCATGAACTATTTTATATACATAATATTAATTAATAAAAAAACTAGTTTGTGTTGATTAAAAACCACCAAAATAATCTAAACAATTGTCACTAACATATTATCTAATGAATCATCCTTACATAAAATAACCAAATGAATTATATAACAATTTATTTATATGTATATTAATTAAAAAAATATAATTTCAATTCTTGAAAATTATTATCATTTTACATGATTTTCAATACATGTATACAACTAAACTGATCAAGAAAACCAATGAAAAGCCTGAATGAAGGGAAATTCCCAATATCTAACTGATTTTAAAGTTCATTCAATAATCTATTATAAGGAACTATTATTTTTATAAAATCAATTATTTCATCATTAAAAATAACTCTTTTAATTTATCACTTTATTAAAACTAATATACCTTATCTTAATTAAACTCTCTTTAATAGTTTCTTTATATTACACTAAAATGTTTCATTTATAATGGATCTTAAATAATCAATTTACAGATTTTCACTTCATTTTAAAATGTCATATCATGATATATACCAATATTACCAAATCAATGTTCATTTATTATTTCAATAAATTATTTCATGGACTTATTTCTGATATTCCCTTTTTTATACATTATGACCTAATTATCATACCTAATTATTTCAATGAGAAACCCTTATTCTTTATTCTTCATGTAGAACACATATGCATGAATATTTTTTGAAGGGTGCACCTAGATATCGCTATGATGAATTGGGAAATTTTTAGTTACATTAGATGTCATGTTGGGACAATGAGTGAATATGATTCATTTATGGGACTTTTCACACCATGTGATATAGCCTTGGAATTTAGCCTTGACTCATTTTTATGCCATGTCATTTATGGTTAACACATTTATATGATTCCATGATTATATGCTCCCATGTTATTCTTTTTTATGTTTATTCGTGTTACATGACATATATTAAATCATGTTATGCCTTCTATACCATGTGCTTCATTTTATTCCTATTCTTATTGCCTTACTAGGTTTTTAGGTCATCCCTTTTGTTCATGTATTCCCCAGGTTATCCTATGCAGATGTAAGAGACCCATGGAAGTTAGGAGATCATTATCAATATTAAATTTTTTTTTTCATTTTGGTTTCATATTTTCAGTTTTATGTACCTAATCCTCCATAGACACTAGAATGTTCAAACCCTAGTTTTATTTGATGCTTAATTATACTAAAAATCATGTAATAATATGTATAAAATGCTAGGGTTGTTATAGTTGGTATCAGAGAAAGGTCTAGTTTTTTTTTCAAGATTATGACTAGAGAACTTTAGTAAGAACCAAAGGGAAAATTCAATCACTGTGGATAAACATGATTCAAATGAAGGGTATCACAATTTTGGATATACTTTTCATATATATGTTTATCCTCATATGTTTAATTTTTTATTTCTATATGATTATTATCTAAGTATTCTAACCCCCTTATTATACATTTGTTTCTTAGTTAATGGATATAAATAGAAGAAACAAATCCTACAATCAATGTGACACGTAATGTCATGATTACACTAATGATATTATAAATATGATAGGAATGGGTGGTCAAAACATTGTGATAACACTTTCTCAATTGTCTCATGATGTGAATAATATCATGAATCATGTGGAACACCATCTTATCCTAAAAATGATAAGTTTCAGTTGAATACTTCATGTGAAAAATTAATCCTATGTCTAATGGATATTCTGATCCTCTCCTCATATAACAATGGATTAACTCAATTTAGAATATATTTTATGTCCTCCAGTGATCAAAAGAAGAGAAATTTGTATTTTAGGTCTATCGTTTTGATGGGGAAGCTAGTTAGTGGTGGAAATTGATCAAGAACATGAAGTCTAAAGAAGAAATTGATTCCATGGATTAGGATGTTTTCTAGAAAATATTTTTCAATTAATATTTTCATTGATCCCTCCATATTTATATACAAAGGGAGTTACTTGGATTAAAGAAAAAGGGAAGACAATTTTATTGGATCGTATGAGGAATAACTCACAAGGCTTGAAAGATATTATTTTTCCTATATCATGAACACTGAATATAAAGTGGATCACTTCTTTATAAGATTGAAGGAAAGTCTATGAAAATAATTTTTGATTCAAGACTTTGATATCTATGAGTAGATTTTATATTGTTTCCTTAAGGTTCAAATAGATATTAGAGACTCTCAGTGGTCTCATGGTCCTGAAGATAAAAAGTGGAAAATCAATATTAATATCGGTGGACGACCAAATAAATCCCATGCTGGAATGAATACCCAATATCCCACATATTAAAAGTGCACATAAAGGGTACCAAGAGATTCTTCAAATATGGAAGAGAGGGCCATATAGATAATAACTACAGAAGTGATTTAAAGAATCCCACTACTGTAGAGGAAGAAATTATGGTTCAGATCAATACTCATCCAATATTTTAGTGTTTCAAAGGAAAAGAACATGATAATTATTCAATAAATTTTTCTAAGCCAAGGTTTGTTAGAGGAAATCAACAAAAATAACCTCCAAGGCAACAATGAAGGGTATATAATATCACTACTACTGAGGTGGATACCAAAAATAATCTAGTGAAATTTATGATGATTATTCATTAAATAATAGATAACATACTATTTTATTCTAGTTCTATACATTCAATAATATCTTTCAAGTTTATTAGAACTATTAAAACACCACCTCAAAATACAGAGGTCGAGTTATCTGTCAGAATATGAAAGGGGGAAATTATAGCATTCATAGTATATAACTCCTCCCTAGTTAATTATAATGGACTAAATATCCTAGAAGACATATTTTTACTTATTTTGGTGGAGTTAAATCCTATATTAGTCATGTATTGGATATCTTTATAAAATGAAAAAAATAATTGTTATGAAATTGACATAACTCTTCACATCCTGAGGTATCCTCCAATTTGGTACATGTGTAAGTAGAGGGAAGAATCTTCATTAGAATTATCATATAAATTTTGTATATTATTTCCTTATAATTAATCATATTTATCTATAATTATTGAGAAAAATGTGAGAATCGTGATTGAATTATTTCCCATTGTGAGGTACTACAATGTTGTGCTCCCTGGATAATTTCTTGGTCTTCCTTATGATTGAGAATTTATGGTCCCTATTTAAATTATTCCTATATCATTTACAATATAAAAGAAACCATATAAATTTTACATAGTTGAGTTAGAAGAACTAAAAAATAAATATAGGATAATCTAGAAAAAGGTTTTATACACCTGAGTGATTTACCATGGGATGCGTCAGTCCTCTTCATTAGAAAAAGGGATGGATCAATGTGGATATGTATTGATTATCTTGAACTCAAAAAAATTCAAATAATGAAAAATTATCCCCTTCCCTGGATATATGATTTTTCTGGTTGACTACATGGGGCCAAGTATTTCTCTAAGGTGGACCTTCGATCGAGATATCACCAATTAAAGATGAGGAAGGAGGATATTTCTAATAAATATTTTCAAATGAAGTACGGAAACTATAAGTTCATGGTGATTCCATTTAGACTTAATAATTATCTAGAAATTTTCATGGATTTTATGAAAATATTCTTTAGACGTTACCTTGACCAATTTTTGGTAGTCTTTATTTATGATATCCTGATATACTCTAAGAGAACGGAGGAACAAGAGTAGAATTTTAATATTTTGTAAAGACTTTGCAAAGGGAGAAACATTATGAAATGTAGAGTAAATGGGAGTTATGGATGGATGAAATTTCATTCTTGCGGTATGTTACCACCAGTAAAGTAATATCTTTGGGGCCCTCTAAGACAATGGCTATTAAAGAGTGGCCCAACCCAATGTATATAATGAAGATCTGTAGTTTCCATGGTATAGCTTAGTATTACTGATGATTTGTGAATAAATTATCATGATTTTCCAACCAAATGACCAACATAACTTGGAAGGGAGTAATGTTTGTTTGGACCAGTGAATTTGAAGACTTGTTCAAAGATTCGAATAAAGGCTTATCACTACACCAGTTCTCACTCTACTAACAAGTAAGATACTATTTATTGTGTAGAGTGAGGATTATTAGAAGGGATTACGCTATGAAATAATGAAAAATGATAAATTGATAGCCTACGCCTCTAGGTAGTTGAAAATTCATGTGAAAAACTATTCAAACATGATCTAGAGTTGGAACATGTGATATTTTCGTTGAAAATCTGGTAGCATTATCTCTATGGGGAGAAGTATGAAATATATACTGATCATAAATACTCAAGTATATATTCTCACAGAATTAGATTTATATGAACTAGTGAAGATTGTAAGATCTCATCCAGGATTATGACCACATAATCCAATACCATCATGGTAAGTCAAATAAGGTTGAGGATACTCTATGTAGAAGGGGTCCTACTTCTTTATCACTGATGAGAATTAAGAAGGATTTAATCTTCTTATACTTGTAAATGATGTACAATGGAATATTTACAAAAGGAAAATCATCAATCTTTTCTCAAATGATTACTCAACCATTATTTACTTAGAATATATGGTATTTTCAACGAAATGATTTGGAAATTCACAAAAAAGGGAAAGCTATCAGAAATTGAACTCCTCGGAGTTTGAAATCGATAGGGAAGGAGTTGTAGGATTTGGGACACAACTACCGGTACCAACTGATCCATAGATAAAGAATGATATTCTAAATGATTCACCTAGCCCAACTTTTTATATTCACATAGGGAGTGTAAAGATGTATCGAGATCTCTGATAAAACTATTGGATCGACAATATGAAGAAATAAATCACTGAGTATACATCAATGTACTTAGTATGTCAGTAAGTGAAGGAAAAAAGGAATGATTCTAAGGTTTTTATTCAACCATTACCCATACCAACATAGAAGTGTGAGAACATCACAATGGACTTTATCATCAGACTTCCGAAGACATCCAAAGGAAATAATGTTATATGGGTTTATGTGGATCTTCTCACAAATACGGGTCCCTCTAGATGAATTTGAGTGGAATTATTATTAGATCATCATTCATAGATATATATCAGATAAGTGGTAAGGATTCAGGGAGTATCACTATCAATTGTATCCAATTGAGATCAATGATTCACTTCAATGTTCAGGAAAAGTCTCTAACAAGAGCTAAACACTAAGCTAGTCTTTTTTATGACTTATCATCCTCAAACTGATGGCCTATATGAATGGAAAATTCAAACACAAGCTGACATGATGATATCATATTATATAGAATTCATGGGAGGATGGGACCAACATCTACCTCTGTTCAAGTTCTCTTAAAACAACAGTTCCCACTAAAGCATTCAAATGGCTCCATATGAATCCTTTTATGGGAAAAGATATAGAACACAATCATTTGGGGATGAGGCTAGGGAACATAATTTTATCTGACTTGAAATGAAAAAATAAATGGTAGAAAATGATAAAACCATTTAGAAGAACATCAATGTATCCTAACCCTCAAAAAAGATCTATGCATATAATCATCAATGAGACCTTGATTTTATGATTGGAGACATGGTATTCCTACTCTATAGAGACCCTAATTTTTATTACATTATTATTCAATCATTAAAGACAACATAAAATAATTACATGACTAGGATCAAAAGGTTTAGTTTCCTGGGATAATTAGGACCATACATAAAATTTATAGAATAAAACATAAACAATTATTTAATTTCGTCTTCTATAGATTCTTATTGGCCCTTGAATTCTCCATAGTACAAGTAGTCACATAAGGATATACATAAAAAAGGGATGAGCTAAAATCCTAGTAAGAGGACAGATAAAAACCTGAAACATTATAACATTGGGTGAATATAATCATAACATCATAATCATAATCATAAGAGGAATCATTAGATTAATTAATAGAATGTGGAAATTTATAAAAATGAAACATCATGTCTTAGTGGTCAACTACCACACATAGTAGTGAAAACATATAGCATCAAGTTCATGTATATTACACATTTCTTAGGAGATACATCATGTTACCTAACAAATTGGAGCGCTATATACTTCTGGGCACACCCGTCACATCCTAACATTTTCATTGTGCTATATAATTTTGGGCACACCTTCCACATCATAACATTTACATTATCATTGTTTCTAACACTTTCTTCGGGGTGTGCATGTTCACCTTTTGGGGGGGGGCACTGTCTGTTGCCCCGCATTCCCGCTTTCCAAAGGTGGGCGGCATCCATCACTTATTCAAGGATGTTTGCTCCATGATCGAAACATGATGATGAGATGTCGGTTATTCCATCCATGTATTCCTCCTCAGAACTCAATACCAAGTCTGGGCCTCCCTTATAGATTTAATATGTTGTTTGTGAAACTCTTCCTAGCACCATATCTTCATGGACCCCAGTTTGTTACACTGCTTCTGTCGGGACATTCCAAGGGGTCTGGTCAGGGAAGCAACCTTCGGCTAGGGGAGTAGTCACTTTGGGCATCACTGGCATGTCTGGACGATGGGACACTGGTGAGTATTTCTTTTTTCCCTTATTATAGGGCTTCTTGAGGTCGTGGAATCCCAAGGCATACCACATCGAATGCGGGGAATCATATGCCATGGGCATGTATCTGAGGTTTTCTGCAGCTTCCTATGTTTAACACAGGGTATGCTGCAAATTTAACTTCCAGTGGAGAAGGATCAGACTGATCAGAACACTGACTAGAGTGGATTATATGGGTGAAACCCCTAGAGGGTGCACTAATGTTGGTGCCAATGCATGGTTTACATACCTGTTACTGTTGAGGGGAATGTGGTATGAGGTGGCAAGATCCCACAGGGATGTGGCAGCCTGGGTAAAAATCAGGATGGATGATGAAGCTGTTCAATGAAGTGGATGGATAATGGGATCGAACCGCCATGAGGATGATGATGGTTTTGGGAATTAGCCTTGAAGAGGCTTCGTACATATCCCCATGACAGGGAATCAAATTCCACGTAGTTCTTCTGACGATGGCTTACCACTGATTGGGGTTCCAACAGCTTACCGCTGAATAGAGTGACAACGGCATAATGTTGAATGAGGAACAAAAAGGGGAATACAGTTTAAGTTCATGCAGGACCAGGGTGGACCGACATGAAGTGGTCGGGACCATTGGTTGTTGGGATTTAACCTCAGGAATGCTTCCTACATATCTTGCCTTTGAAAGGATCAAAGACCACATAGTTCGGGTATAGGGAAGGATTCAGTGAACCGGCATGAATAAGGACCTAGGGTCCAGGTGGATGGTGGCCATATACCTTAGGGAGTCTTCCAATGTACCTTTCCTTGGAAAGGATCAAAGACCGCGTAGTTCAGAACGGGGCATGGAACCAAATGGATGGATCCAATGGGTGTTGGGATTGAACCTCGTTGAGGCTTCCTACGTACTTTTCCTTGGAAGGGATCAAATTCCACATAGTTTAGGATGATTTGTGGGGCTACACTCAAGGCTGCCCCAGGTTTTGGTGAACTGACATTAAGATGGTCGGAACGACCGATGGGTGGTGGGATTAAACCTCAGGGAGGCTTCCTATGTACCTCACCTTAGAAAGGGTGAAAGACCACGTACTTCTGGTGGTCGGAACCGACGTGAAGGTGGAACTAGGGTCCGATGGTTTTTGGGCTTGTACCTCATGGAGGAATCCTACATACCATGCCTTAGCAAGGATCGAAGACCATGTAGTTCAGGTTGGTGGTTTGGTGCACCGACGTGAAGGGGGTCAGAGCGACCAATGGGTGGTGTGCTTGAACCTTAGATAGGATTCCTACATACCTTTCCTTGGCAAGGATCAAAGTCCACGTAGTTTAGGTTGGTGTGGGGCTTACATTATAATCTTCCCAAGAAATATTTCATGGTCGGTGCTCACTCTAAGCCCACGTGAGTCATGCTTGGTGTGAGAAACAAGAGGTAGCAGATACCTGACAATCACATCGTGAAAGGTGCGTATGTGGGAGGTAGAAGTGGGGCTTACACGTAGCTAGCAGCCTGAAGAGGGTGGGACTTACTCCGGGATGGAGGCACGGTGGGGACAAAGCCCAGCGGGAGAGGTATTTGGCACTGAAGAATGGAGGGGTCCGGTGTCCATTCTCCCCTGGTCCTTGGGACTGAAGAATAAAGGAGGAACAGGGATGCTGCCTCCTGAATGAAAGCTAGGGGTTACACCAAGATGGATTGACTTTCAGCACAGACAAACTCCACTCCGATAAAGAGGATATCATCCCCTATGGGGGAATATCTCATCCTCGTGGAGACCAGTGGGTGTGTAGAATTTCCAAGGTTGGGGAACACTAGGTGTGGGTCATGGAGAGATGTCATAGTTTAACACCATATGCAGAGGATGATGGTGCATGATAGTTTAACATCTTTCAACTCAGATGAGTTGGGTTTTCTCCACACATCTAGGACATACATAATCGGTACCCTCTGCACCTTAGTGAAGATAGGGGATAGGCAACGCCATGGAGAGGGGGTGTTATGGAGCGAACCATCAAGGGGTCCACGTTAGCATGTATATGTGAAAAAGCAATAGCCATTAGAGTGCCTATGCGAAAAAGCATGAGGGGAAGCAACGCAACGGGAAGTATCGTCTAAGGGACATTCAAATAACATCATGAAAACCTAGAGGGACACATAGAAAAAGGAATTTAAAAGAATATGGGTTCATAGGTAGGGGTCTTGTGAAGATTTGGTGCTCCGCTTAGTGGAGGGTACTTGCGAAGGAGTGTGATTCATGAAGAGGAGTGCCTCAACCTAAGCATAGAGAAAAGGTGCATATAGGAGGTCCTTCATGAAGTGGAAGGGGATTCGCAGAGCACTGCCTTGTGGAGAAAAGGTTCCTCACGAAGCAAGGTATCGTGAAGCAATATGCTTTGCAAAGTACAGTGACCCTACCTTTTCATGTGGATCATGTGTACATGAAGGGTATTTCGTGAATCATAAATGCTCCACAACAACCCATGTCCCCTTGGGGATCCCCTTCCTTTGTGGAGGCCCTTAGGCTCCATGAAAGGCATCCCTCCTGAAAGAGGGGATCAAAACGATATGAAGGGGAGGCACTTCGCAGAGCAGAAGCACCTCGCACAACTCATGGTTCACATAGTAGAAGGGTGCTTCGCGGTTCAGGAAATTTTAAGTTGAAATGTTGGATTGTCCGCCTCCTGGACTTGGGGGAAGGCCAGTATTTATAGGGGATAGGTGCCGTGAAGTAGCACGCGCTCGGCGTGAAGCCCGATTTTTCGTTGATCCGCAACGGGTCGCGAACGTCAAGTGCGTTTGTAGAGCATATACCCTCCTTACTCCGTGGAACATTGTGAATGTCAAATTCATTTGTGGAGCATCATGTCTCCTTGCTCTGTGGTGGGTCACAAATTTCAAATGCATTCGCAGAGCATCCAGCCTCCTTTCTCCGTGGAAGGTTGCGAACGTCAAAGGGGACTTCGCGAAGGGGCTTCGAGAGGCATCCATCCTGTCTAGGTCTTCTTCTCCTCCCCACATTTTGGCATCAAAAAATTTCCCCCCTCAGACTTGGAGCCATGGAGAGATCAAGGATTGAAGTATGAGGGTAGATCGCCAAAATCATCAGTCATTCATGAAGTTATGTCGTGAAGAGGGCTCTCCAAGTCGGAAAGTGAAGCTCCGGCCGGATGCGCCGCGAAGCTCGCTTCAGTCGATATGCGATGAAATGCTTCGAGGGTCCCTTTCCTATAAATAGGGGACCTAAAATCTATTTTTTCTTTTCTCCTCTCTACGATTATGGACTTTAGCGCTCTCGATTCGTGAGGCTCTGTATACTCTGTGATTGCTCTCTACAAATTGTAAATTCTACTTTGTAGCGCTTCAGTGAGTCTTTGACTTCACGTCTCAGTGCCTCGTGACTCTGTACCTGAAGGATGAGGTACGGATCCATGAACAGGCTTCACGAATGTTCTCCGTGAATTTCTTCCACGAACTAGGTTCGCAAACCAACCCGGAAAACTCCCAAATTTCAAAATTGAATGGATCATTAAGAAGCTTCCCAGGGGGTCCTTGCAGATGCCGCCTGGAGGGACGAGATGGAGAACAGTCTGGGTCTAGGGGAGTTGTTATGAAGCCACTCCGACCATGATTCGCTGGTGAATTTGCTATCAGAGAGCCAGAAGAACTACCCATTGTGTAAGATGTTGCCTTTGTATGGATTCGGGATGAGGGATGATGTATTCATCCCAGAAGGAGGTCAGTAAAAACCAGCTTACTGTTTCAGGAGCACGTTGTGCCAGCGTCGATGGTTCATGGCGGCTGACAGCCATGCCCGGGAGGATTTCACACCCGTCATTGTCAATTTCTTATACAACCACCTGAATAATTTCGATGGGAAGTAATTATTGTTGGAAAACTCTCCCCCTCAGTACCAGATGATTTTGAATACATCTTTGATAAACCCGATGAAGGGGTGGTCCAAGGAATGGGACCTGCGCCAGGGTGGAAACTTCATCAATGATTGGGCTTGGGCCTATTGGGTAGGCACCTCGTGTTAGGAGTTTGGGGCTGATATGAGGAGAGTGGTTTTGTATGAGGTGGGTTGGGCCTCTCAATTCCACATATATCAACTGAAACAGTTTATGCCAGAGATGTTTAGAAGATGGTCATCGAGGACCAATACCTTTTATTCACACCATGGGGAGGTCAGTATCAGCTTGTAGGATGTCCACCAGATCTCGGGGGTCCCGATATTGGGGGGGCGATGTATGACGAATTCCTCCCCATCATGAGTGTGTGGGAGGATCCAGAGCAAATGCCACGGTTGGCAATGGAGTTGACGGAGCTAGTGCCTGGGGAGGACAAGGAAGAAGTAAGGGATGTCCATTTCATGTGGTTGTTCAAAAAATTCATGAACTTCTCGGAAAATTTGTAGTTTCCGACATGGCCTCAGACCATCCCTAAGGGGTCTAGGAGTAAGGAGCACTCGTACTGGCGGCTTTTGGAGAACAGCCAGTGGAAGACGTGGGGATTCAGTGTCATCACTGAGCAATAACCAATAGTCATGATG
The DNA here is from genome assembly GCA_963277665.1 of Viscum album. Taxonomy (NCBI): domain Eukaryota; kingdom Viridiplantae; phylum Streptophyta; class Magnoliopsida; order Santalales; family Viscaceae; genus Viscum; species Viscum album. The sequence goes on from OY728119.1 coordinate 594,050,144, forward strand.
GCAGCGTTCATCACGGTTCTTATCTATGGTTGTATCTTACCAATCAGGGATACCAACATGAAAGTATGCCCAAGCACATTTATCATGATGTCCACATTGGCGACGGGAGGGCGGGTCAACCTAGGAATCTTGATGCTCACCAAACTGTATAAGGTGTTGGGTCATATCAGTGAGGGGAAAAGGCCGCATAGGGTATTTGATCCATTCAACATTCTTTTATGGGTCGATAGCAGCACATATCAGGGGGTTTTACGAATACCCGAACCCTATATCTCCTCCAGGCTCAAACTTCTTCCCATCAACCCTAAATGTTGTAGGGAGATTTCTTCCCAAGCTGACCACACCGTCGGTTCTGAACAAGGTGGGGGGGGGGCGGAAATCAATTTCCACCCATTTTTGTTGCCAACAGGGGTATTCAATGATGACGACCGGGGGACAGAAGAGAATCGGGCTTATCTCCTGTACTTTTGAGGTGGAGTCCTAATGGCGAGGGTGGATCGTGAGCCCCTCTACGAGTCGTATACCCCACACTGGTTTGAAAGGTAATTCTGGTGTGTGCAGCGGCTAACCCCACAGGTCTATCTAGAGGTTCTCCTTGAATAACACCCATGCGTGATGAGGCAGATGTGGCTCATGTTCACGTAGGAAGATGGGAAAACGTGGAATGAGTTTCTTTCACCGACCGCCATCCTCGGGATGGTAAAGGAATATGCCAAGAGCTGGATGGTGGCCTACTCAAGGGAGATGCTGAAGAAGCGAACCATTCGAGTCGGTGATGCTTAGCTTCCCCGACCTCAGGGTCGGGGCCGAAAGGCAGTAAGGGAATCTTGCGGTGGAAGGGCTGTCGTGGCAGTGAGGCTCGCACCAGTTGAGGGGGAAGCAATGGTAGCAGATCCGGCAGTGGCAGCTGACCCGATGATTCCATACGAGCTGAGTTATCCAGAGGGGAGGCTGCTGAGAAGATTCTGCAAGATACCCACCCAGGCTCCGGGGAAGCGGCTACGCCATATTGACATACTAGATAATGCTGTCTTTCCAGAGGCCTGGGACATCTGAGATTTCAACAAGTAATTCCTTGGCCCCACCATGTTGTGGAAGAACCTGAACCGTCTCAGGATGGATTTTCTGGGAATAGGCCCCATCAGGGTCGGCTTTACGGTGTCCCAATCTGAGGGGGAAGAATATCTAACTGAGATGGAGGAATTGATGCACTCCTTGGGTGATCCTCTTCCAATGAAAGATCAAGTCAAGGTGTTTCTTGATCGCACTACTCCCCCACAATTTTCGACTGCTGATTTGAGAGAGTGATTCCCTCTTCCAGAAGAATCAAAAGTGTCCTCATGGGGAGACGAGGCCAGGAGAGGGAGCATGTTGGAGGAGGTCGAAGTTGGAGATTAATAATCGGATCTTGAAGAGTTCACAGAGGCCCTTGAGGTAACAATCTGAAACCACCTTCTCCGAGACATTATCTGAGGTCATTCTAGACTCTTTGCTAACATCTGAACCTTGAAGGAGAGTCATACATACAGAACTTGTTCTCATCCATCAGTGGATGAAGATGTGGGACCTTCAGGATCTACGCCTGCCTCTAAATCTATTGCTGCATCTAGCGAGGCTAGGACACCTGAGTCGACCCCTCCAGAGTTTTCAGACCTTTCAACCATATACGAGGGTCCATGCTTCGGGGTCCCGATGACATCAATCCAAGAACAAGACCCAAAATTAGATCTTTATAAGTCCCCTCTATCAAATTTTTTATTGTCATCCCCTAACCATATTTACTGACATCTATGTCCTTTTTTGGTGCTTCTAGTTCTTAAAATGGAGTGGGTCACCTTGGTGAGGTTGGTCGGGGCTTCTTACAGCGTCCTTCCCAGGGGAATGCTGATGATCGTGGAGGTGGAACACCAAACTGACTGAGCAACGGTGCTACGGATCACTGGTGGGACCTTCAGCAGGGCTGAACCTGAGATCATTAAAGTAGGATTCAATGATGATGACCAGTCAAATAGCCCAGGTCCCTCCATGCCTGATAAAACACCAAACTTGGACCCTACTGAAGAGTTCATGGGGGTATTCCCTGCATTTGAGCCTTCCAATCGTGCCAACTAGGATGAGACAGCCTCTGGAAAAGAGGATAGAAAGATAGTCTGTTGCCAATCATAGAAGTTGATCACACGCATTATCAATTACACCCCCAAGCACTATGGTTGGATGAGATGAATAGACTTCACTCGCGACTGTGTGAACTGTGTGTTGGGGGAGTGGATGCCCATCATCCCCACATGCTCATACGAGATCTTATGGCAGAAAAGATATGGGAGTATGATCTTGGACTTGGTGTGGGCTAGCAGTGGAGGAAAGTGGTAAACATTAAGAGGCAACATGAGGCTGAAGATGATGTTCAACAGTTGAATGCCTGGGTGGTTGATCATTCTGCTTCCCTTGACACGCTATCAGAGCTCGTATCATGGATGAAAACCCAACTGGTAGAGGCCTAAGGGGGCGTGAAGTGAGCTTTCGTGGAGTTCACTGTCATTCAGACTGATGTAGAGTGGACCAAGATTGCGGATGATGAATTGTGCCCCATCGCTGCCAAGGAAGAGCGGGAGCTGAATAGGTGGCAGCAACTCTTGGACACCACCATCCGTAGGGTGGCAGAGCTTCTATTCTCTTTTGACAAGGTTAACCCGTCCCTGGGGGGAAACAACCCTTAGGTACTTTAGTGACTACTAATCCTCAAACATACTTTCATGTTTTTATTGTTTGATTCTATAGCATGCATGAGTTCCCTTGTTTATATCGATTTATTACATTCTCTTGATATTTGTGGAGCATACAACAATCATTCCCTAAGCTCACATGGTCTGGGACCGATGTGAGAAACAAGGGATGACCACCTTATCACACCCATCCAAATGTAGGAGTGCGAACCAAGCTTTAGGCATCCATGGTTTGAACAATTGGCCCGGGTTTTTGGGAGGAAATGGTAGAGACCTAACTGGATAATGAAGCTCTCAGAACATCCAAATTACCATTTTCCCAGTGTGATCTTGTGCATGAACGAGGTAACGCCAAGGGAGTTGGAATAAATCTGAATAGATGGTAATGGAAGGTGTGAATCACAATACCTAGGATTCAGAACTCTGTGGGGGTGGCATGAAAATGAAGGATAACTGATGGCCATGCTTAAAACGCAGTATCCTAAATGTGTTATCCTGAAATGGGGATAAAAAATTAGGGTTGATAGCTGACCATGTTCGAAACATGGATTCTAACTCAAAATGTCATCCATTAGTCTTACAGAACATTATCCTAGGATAGAAGGTGAGCCATAGGCCAAGCATCAATACTGTTAGGGGGTTCCTTCAGATGTGGAAAGGGACGAGGGTTGGAAAAAGGGGAAAGCAAAGAATGCGTGGTGGAGTGATGGGTTGTTCGGATGGGGTCCAGCAATCCTGAAATTATGCCACTGTGGTGGAAATGCATTGGGTGTGTGCATCGATCTGATCAGGGATCAAGCATAATTCTGAAAAGGACCTCTCTGGCGAGGCCATTGTTTCTTCCGAACGTTATTGTGGGGAATCCAGGACTTTCCCATGGTAAATTTTCAGTTACATGGTTCCCCACAAGGGGTCAGGACAGGGGGACAAAAATGAGGTGGAATGGGATTTATAATTCTTGGGCTAGACCGAAAAGCAAGACGCTTGGGCGTTCCTACGTATCCCATGAGGATGGGAATCAAGATGGACGTATTTCTAGAACATGTCGTGCAGTTTAATTTCATGTAGTAAGTACACAGAGTGGTCTTAGTTTTTGGTCATAGATCTCGGACCATGGATCGGTATGGAGTGCAGGGGACACATGGTAAAGTGATTATGAAACCCGGTGTGAATGAGGACCTAGAGTCCTGATTAACATGTGTTCCTCGGTAAGGTTTTAGGTCCAGGGACCAGAAATGAGAGTTAAGTTGGTCCCATGGGGGAAGCACTCGGACGTTCTTACGTATCTCATGAGAATGAGAATCAAGCTGTACATAGTTCTAAGAGGTGGCACGGTATGGTACCAGTGTCGGGGATAAAAGTGGTGTGTGGGTGTGGCCCTCACACCAAAATAAGTGGTATATGATGTGTCTTGTTTTTTCTTTAAGATGAATGGGTTTTTTTGTGAAGTGACAGGCCTAGGATAGAAATTTCCAACATCGCCACAAGAATCAAGCCATATGCAGTCATTGACAAATGGTATGGCGTGTGACTGATACCAAACATGGTGTCCCCTTGAGTGGGGAAATCACGATGTAGTGTTGTTTTTCGTCATGCGTCTAGGATGATAATGTCACAGTTTAGTGTCATGTGATGGGAGAAGGTGTGCATTTTAACATCATGTGGCACATACGTAGTAGATATGAGGCTAAAGGGGGAATGTTAACGGTGCAATAAAACATACCTGACGTGAACGAGGGTAGAATCCCATACCACACTGTACGCGATTCCTTGAAAGAAACCTTAGTCCAAGGGGCCAAAATAGAGGTAAGAGGGTAATGGGTAGGAGAAACTAGCTCCCAACCGAGTTGAACCTGAAGATGAGATGTCTGGATGTTCCTACGTATCCCATGAGGATGGGAATCAAGCCACACATATCTCAAAAAGAGATCTTAGTTTATGGTCTTAGATCTCAGACCATGGAGAAGTAGGACTACCCCAAGTAAAGGCAGACCTTATCCCAATCTTTAAGCCTACATGAGTCCAAATCGGTGTAGGAAACAAGGGCGTTGCAGTTTTTTTTCTTCCTAACGTGTGGGTACGCACTGAGGAATAGTACCAAGAATTTCGAAGTTCTACTTGGACATGATGTGGTGGAGATGGATGTGAATCATGTAACCGACATTTTGGGCTTAATGATGTTGGCATGGCGATGGAGGATAACTGTTGACAGTTTTTGAAACAAAACATCCATATCGCGTTAGCCTGAAATGGGGACAAACAAATGAGCATTGACCACTGACCAAATTCGCAACGTGGGAATTGTATCAATTTTTTGTCTAGAAACCTATAGGATGTTGGCCCGTAATGGTATGAGGGCCCTTAGGCCTAGTATCCATGCCAATCGGGGGTCCCTTTGGATGTGAGAAGTGATTTAAGCCCTAATGAAGGAGAACAAAAAGCCTAAAAAACAAGTAAAGGCATGTCTATGTAGAGTCCGAAATTCCAGGTACTAAACCAGAGTTCCCTTGGGCACATTGGTGAATTGCCGAAGAGGGACGAGGGGCTCATCATTAGAGCTACTGATTTTAAAAGACAAGGATATTACAAGGGGATAGAAAACTCTCACGATAAGGAGGTAAATGGCATGGTTGTTACAACACCCGGCATGAGTGATAACATAATCCCATATCACACCATATATTTCTCTCTCTAGGGGAATGCGCACCAAGGGACTAGGAGGGGGATGGACCTGAAGATGAGATGCTCGGACAGTCCTATGTATCCCATGGGGATGGGAATCAAACCACACGTAGTTCTAGAATTGCACATAGGGGTAAGATACCCTAATGAGGGGGTGTATGACACAATGAGTAACCCGACGTGAATGAGGATATAGCCCCATACCACACCGTACAACCTTGAATGAGAACCTGGGCCAGAGGCCAGAAAGGGCAGAGGGGCCTGAGGCTGGGCCTCAGTCAGAAAGGACAAGGGGCCTGAGGCTGGGCCTTGGTCAGAAAGGCCAAGGTACCTGAGACTGGGCCTCATTCGGAAAGGCCTAGGGGCCTAAGGGTTGGCCTCAATTAGAAAGGACCGATCAGCTTGCAGTTTAACATCTTGCAGTGAGGAAAAAATGTGTAAGATACCCTACATACAGGAGGTGGACGGTACAGCAAGTAACCTGATGTTAGGACATAATCCCATACCACACTGTATACCCATAAATAGGAACCTGGACCAGAGTCTAGAAATGGTCGAGGGTCCTGAAAGGGCTGACGGTCCTAAGGTCGGGTGTCTTGACTAATGGTAGCGATACAACCTCTTGTGTGGTTACCGCCTCATCATAGCTCCTAAGCCCACATGAGCAGTTCTCAATGTGGGAAACAAGGAGCCGGATTCGGCACTCCCTTCCATATAGGGGTATAGCGACTGGCATCGCCTGGTGAGAGTTCATCGCTTGGATATATAGTGGGGCAGAATGAACCACTACACTCAAGGTTTGGGACATATTTGGGTGGTCCTGATGACAAAGGATAGTTGTTGACCGTGTTCTAAAAACAGTGTCCTTATAGTGAACTGGAATGGGAACAACAAATGAGCATCGACCACTGACCATATTCACAATGTGGGATTTTTATCGATTTGTTTCTCAACATCCTCAAGGGAGTTGGACCAAAATGGTCGGAGAGACCTTAGGCCTAGGATCCATGCCATTCGGGGGCCCTTCTAGATGGGAGAGATGATAGAGTCCCAATCAAAGGAGTGGGTGAAGCATTGTTGTACCCATACATATTAAAGTCTAACAGGACGATGAAAGAGGCAGACACCTTTGGGGAATACGACGTATGGAGGAATTGAGATGAGCTCGATGTGAATTGAGGTAAAGGCCAGCACCACACCATATAGCAGGCACATGGTTTGACCGTTATAATCCTAGAATGAGTGGGGATAAGGAAGCCTACACCATATCATGCAAGGATCCTATGAGATAACTATACCCAGGGGGGGTAGTCAAGGAGAAGAGTTCGAAGCTAGGCTCAAGATGAAACGCTTGAGCATTCATACGTATCCCATGTGGATGGGAATCAAGCCATATGTAGTTCTAAAGGTTAAGTTTAACGTCTTACAGGATAGTGCATAGTTTAAAGTCATGTAGGACTGAATAGTATAAGGTCATGCTTGACAGAATAGTTTAGGGTCATGCCGGACCATCTGGCTCAAGCATAGTATTGCTTGAGAAACTTGGAATTGGTGGGAGGAGGTATACACACACTATCCATGGTCACCAGGGAGTATGCTCCATTGGGGTAAACCCTATAAATTATGTAAGTTCCTTCCCATTTAGGATCCAACTTGGGTGGTTTCTTTCCAAGGATCATTGGCGCCCGGAGGGCCAATACCAAGTCGCCTTGTACGAAAGAGTAGAGGCGAACCTTTTTGTTGAAGGCTCTAGCTATATTATTATGATGCCTTTCCAAATTGTGCAGGGCATGAAGCCTAACCTCGTCAAGTGCTTCCTATTTAGCCAGATGAATTTCGACTTCCTTATCCAGCACCTGCTGGTCATAGAAAATTGTACATAATGAAGGCAACTGAATTTTGATGGGCAGGACGACATCTACCCCATACACCATGGAATATGGGGTCACCTGGGTGGAATTATGAGTCGTTGTTTGGTAGGCCCATAGGGTGTTTGGGAGCTTGTTTGGCCAATTATTCTTGTTCTGACCAACCATTTTCTGAAAAATGTGAGAGAGGGTCTTGTTGAACGCCTTGATCTGGTCATTTTCCTATGCGTGGTAGTGGGAGGTATGGTTTGAACGGATGTTGTACTTGGCGTACAACTTCTTCAACTCCTCTGCTTGGAAATTGGTGCCATTATCAGTGAGGACAGTGTGAGGGACTCTAAACTGGTAGATGATATTGGAGATCACGAAGTCGATGATAGAATGGCACTTGACCTCTTTTAGTGGAACTGCTTCTTCCCACTTGGAAAAGAAATCTGTAGTGGTTAGTATGAATCTGCACTGGCGAGTGGTCATCGGTAGATATGGTCGTATGACAACGAGTCCCCACACCAAAAACGACTAAGAGTACTTGATGGAATGTAAAGGCGCTGGTGTCTGATGCATGAAGTTATCACGAGTATGGCATGCGTGGAATCTCTTGGAGAACTCAAAGAAATCATGGGTTAGGGAGGGACAAAAATACCCCAGCCTCCAGATCTGGTGAGATAGTTTTGGCCCAGTCTGGTTGGCACCACCGAAACTGGCATGAACCTCCTACATGACATGAGAAATATTGACGCCTTGGATAAAACAGAGGATAACACTATTGAACCTGTGTTGATAGAGGTTCTGTTCAATACTGGGATAGCTCTGTAGTGTAAACTATCGTGCGCGGCATCAGATTCTCTCATGCTCGACCCGATCTACCCAGAGGTAAAAATTTTGGAGATACTCGACAAAGGAGGCTCTCCAGTTGGGGTCACTTCAACCACTACATCTGACGGACCTAGGGGTCCTGATGTAGAGGCTCCATCGATAAGGTGTCTTACCCGCAGGCCATCTTCATTATCTGGGGTGACAGGAGCAATGAATCTTTGATGTGACACTTGTATAATCAGATCATCCTTCCTGGGTTATGAAAGGGATGTAGCCAGGCCGGCCAGGGCATTGGCTCGTCCATTCTGAGATCGAGGTACATGAGTAACATCCAGCTGAGATGGAAACTCAGCCATTAACTGAAGGGTGCAATCCAACAATGGGATGAGCTCTGGCTTTCTAACGACATAGTCACTGTTGATTTTCTTGATGACTAGTTTGAAATACCCTTTCTCTTGAAAATGGGGCACATCGATCTCGAGGGCCATCTCGAGGCCAGTGATAAGAACCTAATACTCCACCTCATTGTTGGTGCATCCTTCTGACAACAGTAACGAGTATGGAAAAATGGATTGTGATGGGGTAATAAAGACAATACCCAGGTCTTCCTTGTTGAGACCGGGGTCATTGAGTCTCCTGCTGGTGGGGATCCGGGAAGCACCATCAAACTGCATCTCCCAACCTGGGATGGCATGATCTACCAAGAGGATTGCCTCGTCAGGAAAATTTAGGTCCAGGGACTGGTCCTCAGGAGCTGGATGGGAGGATAGGAATTCTGCCAATGCTTGTCTCTTGATGGATTTCTTAGGAAAAAACCTGATATCGAACTGCTGGAGGATTACTACCCACAATGATAGATAGCCAGTAAACATGGGGCAATTCAAAATGTACTTCAGCGGGTCTACCCGAGACACCAATTGTACCTCGTGGTCCTGAAAGTAGTGTTGCAATTTCTTTATGGAAAATAACAATGCAAGGCACCTCTTTTCATTGGGGGAGTATCTAGTCTTTGTATTTATGATCATACAACTGATGTAGTAGATGATGTTTTATATCCCCTCAATGTTCTTTTGGGTAATAAGGGTGCCAATAGATCATTCCATGGTAGTCATGTACAGGATCAATGGTTTTCTGGATACGGGTGACATCAGGACTGGTGGCTGGAGCAGATACTGCTTGATTTCCTCGAATGCATTCTGGAACTCTTTTTTCCATTCGTAGGCAGAGCCTTTCTTCATGATCTGAGAAAAGGGATTACACGTGCTGTCCAGATTCACAATGACTCAGCATATGTAGGAAAACTGGCCTTAGAAACCCTGAAGATCCCGAATGTTTCTTGGGGGAGGCATCAAGATGATGGCCTTGATCATCTCTGGGTCGATCTCGATGCCCCGATACCTAACCTAAAACTTCAATGAACTTCCTAGAGGTGACCCCAAAGGCAAACTTCAATTGGTTCATCATTAAGTAGTGGGAACAGAGAAAGCCGAACACTTTCTCAATGTCCTTGAGATGGTCCTAGACCTAGAGAGATTTGACCACCAGATCTTCAACATAGAATTCCACCAATGCTTCGAGGATTTTCTTGAATCTGCGGTGCATGGCCCACTTATAGGTGGCACCTGCATTCTTTAGGACGAAGGCCATAACATTGTAACATAAAGTACCTTGGGCATCCTGAAAGTTGTGGACTCTCCATCCTCGGGGGCCATTTGAATATGATTATATCCAGAGTAACCATCCATGGAGGATAGGGTTTGGAACCTAGCCATAGTGTCTATCAAAAATTCTATCACCGGAAGGGGAAATTCATCCTTCAGATAGTGATGGTTGAGATCTTGGAAGTTGATGCAGACTCCAATCTATTTGTTCTTCTTTCTGATTGGCACAATATTGGCTAGCCACATAGGGTATTGGAACTCCTTAACGATGTTGGCTCTGAGGAGCTTGTCAACTTCAACCTCATCCATGGCATCGTGAGAAGGGTACATCTTCCTGGTCGGCTGCTTGAACCCACAATTATTTGCAAGGGGACCGAGGTGGTGGATGACTACCTGAGGATCTAGTCCTAGAATCAGGTCTTAAATCTAGTAAAACACATCGCAATGCTTCTTCAAGAAATCTATATACCGCTGCTGCTCCATGAGGGACATGGGGCACTTATCAATGTGGGTCTCGGATCTACCTCGCTACCAAGGTTCACCTGTACCACTCCATAGACCGTGGCGGAGACACCTTCTTCAATAGTGAGAGGATCATCCTCCAGATCCTCTTCTTCTCTTGTGGAGGAGGGATTCACAGAAGGAGAATCTTCCTCTGGGTTGGAAGATCCTGACGAGAGGCTGGTACTAGCCCGAACAGCGATGGAAAACATATTCGGAGATTCATGTGCTACAGAAACCATAGTAATGAAGGCAATTGATCTGATCCCATCTAGTCTTCGGCCCAATGGGACACGCTTGATGATATCGAAGAAATAGTAGCATGTCAGCTTGAGTCGGTTAATTCCAACCTGGTGAAACAGACACGTATGACATACTATCGTTGCCATGGGGAAGACATCCCGATACCATACGAGGGTGGGAGGCTCTAGGATTACCTGAGCCTGGTTCTTGTAGGAGTACGAGGTAATTTCCCCCCATTTCTTGGACTTGGGAATATGCTTCCCTCTTATACTAGAGACAACAAAAACATTGCCCCATGTCGGGGGTCGTGGCCTCCAATTGATTTACCAAAAAGACATTTCCATCATCCAGACCTTCCCAGGGGTCAGTTAAGGTCGTTGCAGGCTCAACCTCACTTGCCTGAATCTATCTATCCTTGCTCTTGTAATAGTCGACATTCAGGTAGTGGGCTTCACAAGAGGAAAAATGAGACACATCACCTTGGAGTACGCTGACTCGACCATTAAGGGAGTACTTGAGGCACTGGTGATATTATGAGGGAACAACCACGTGCAAGTGGAGCCATGGAATGTCCATCAACACAATGTACGCGGTGTCCTTGGAGACAACCATAAACTCGGTGCTGGAAACTAGGCCACTGAACTGGGTCTTCAAGCGTATCTTACCGACTGGGTTCTGATCTGTCCTGTCGTTTCCCTGGTTCCTTAAGTTAGAGGGAGTCAAGTCATCTTTAGATAACCCCATCTTCCGCAGTGTCCACTTCGGGATGTGGTTAATACTGGAGCCGGTGTCAACAAGACATCGGCGAATTTCCACGACGTAAAATTGACCGGTGATGTATAGGGGCGGATGTGCCCCTATATGGGAGAGTCCTCATCTTCTCCAGAGAATGAAATGATGGCCTGACATTTGTTGTTCTCGACCACCTCAGCATGAAATGTTTCTACAGCTGCTACCTCCGTATCAATATGGAGGGGGATTATTAAAGCCTCAGCATGGGCCTCACTCATATATGACAAAAAGTGAAGGACATTGAGGATGGAAACCCTCCCTGGAATGCTGGAAAGGTGCTTGAGAACATCATATATCCGCACCATTAGCACACTTCTACTTGCAGACAGTCGTTCTATGATAAGAGGCATAGCGGGCCCTACCGGATGGACCGATGGCTGGTTGGTGCTCGGCATGTATCGCAGTTCACTAGTGGAAGCCTGGAGAGTAGCTGCAGGATGAGGATTGGAAAAATGAGATCGGCCTGCAGCAGGTCGAGGCTGGTCACGGCATGGTCGATGTAGCTCTGCCTGATCCAGTAGCACAAATGGTAGGGAAGGCGGGACCGATGACGTCGGATGAAAAGGTTGTGCATGCTGTGCTCTAGGCAGGGCATGTTGTCTTTTCTAAGTAGAATGAATGGCCTCGATGAAGGTTCCAACTAATGTTCCCTGACAACCAATATGGTCGTTGATCCGCCAACATTGACGTCGGCTGGTGACATTGGGGAGGTTCTCCTGGCACTCCCCATCATCGAGAGTCATATAGGGGTTTACCAACTCCACGGTATTAACCGAAGCATACCCTTGACTATCATTTGAAGAGTCATCCAATACTGGGCGGATTCTGGGAGGAATCCCCATCTCCAAAGGCATGAAGTTGCCAAGAGTGCAGGATGACGATGGCATTGGTAGGGCACATTTCATTCCCTTATGTCGCCGATGCTTTCTCTTCTAGGAAGTGGCCAGCTAAGATGATGATTCATAGGTGGTGGTCGCAGTTTCTAAAGGCTCTGGTTGATTCAGGTGTCCCTGAATGATACCATGGGCCTGAGCGATCGTTCTGCGGGCCATACAGTCATCATACTTCTGGGACCTGCAGTTAGAAACCTACTATCACTCACCTTCATTGTCGATACTACTGTCTGGCCTTACAAATACGCATGCCACTTGTAGTGGTGCCAGGCCTAGCCTGACTATGTTGTTGTCGACCTGGTCCTGAAGCAAGTCTTTGAACACATAACACTTCTTGAGTTTGTTCCCCAGAATCTAGTTATATGTGAAATAGTTGGGGCAATCAGTGAGGTTCACCTCTTCCAGCATTCTTCACTCAGGAAACCGCATGATCCCTTGTTCCAAAGAACTTCTGAAATAGCCTGGGACCTGATTCTCGTTCAACGAGTAGGCCCGGTTTCTTCTGTCTAGAAAGGGGGCTCTTGAATCCTGGCCCTAATGAGGAGCTGGAGGTTCCTGTCGAGGAGATGGATCTTGGTTTTTGTGGCTATGTGGTGGTGGCACATTACGCGGAGGCGCTTGCCAATTTTGAGGTGGACACTGCTGAGCCAGAGGCTGTACCTGAGGTGGAGGGCCTCTGCAAGGCTGTGGGGCTGGTGCCATTGGTATAAATTCTAGTTGCCTGGGTGATTATATTTCAGCCACCGCAATGGGCTCAGCTATGGTAGCCCTCCTTTCTGGAATTGCAGGGGGCAACAGACGTGCCTGACTGGCCTGTTGCAGGGCTTCTTACAGACACTGGGCCTTATCGGAGAAGTCTCAAAACTCTCTAGGGTAGTTATGGGTGATCAGAGAAGGAACCAGTTCCATATTGACATTTCCTATTCACATCATCAGTAATTGTTCTTGAGTTAGTGGCATGTCAAGGGAGTATGTGAGACCCTTACACAGGGTGGTAAAGTCTGCCACTCGCTCATCAGGCCTTTGCTTTCAATTGAAGAGGTCTGTGATTCTCATTTTTTGGGTGGTAGTGCTGAACTAGTAGAAGAATTTCTTAATAAGGTCCTCCCAGCTGGTTACGAATCTGATGGGGAGATGGATGTACCAGAAAAATGTTGAACCCTCCAATGACTGAACAAAATAGCGGAGCTTTACAGCCTTCTACTATGCTGGAGTCCCTAACATGGGTCCACACATTGAGTTGAATTGGGCCAGGTGCTATGGGGGGTCCCCCTTCCCGTTAAAGTGGGGGGGAGGTGGGATTCTCAAAACCCAGAGGCGACGACATGTCATCCACCCATGCCGGATATGGCTTACCATTAAGTGGGATTTCTACTTGTCGCATTTTCAGTTCCTCAAGTTGGGCTAGGAGTGCTGCCATTGGATCATCGGTGCAGGGGTCCCTATCTTGACAGGTATCCCTAACTACGAGCACGTTGGCGGGTTCTTCAACATGGTAAATAGGCTCAGCGGCTCATGGATCCACTTGTAGAGTGACTTACGGGGCAGCTGGGGGAACCAGAGCTCGATTCCTGGGATTTTCACACTGTTTAAGAGGGTGTGGAAAGACATACCGTGCCCTCTTTCCATGAGCTCCGGCTTCAGCCCTGTCCATGCAAGTAGCATGATCAAGGTTGCTTGTGGGCGGCTCGTTGAGGGGACGTTGTTGCTGCCCCTGCTGTATTAACCTATGATTTCCGTAGTCGGGGTCATCTCTCTACAGTGTTCATCGACCAAAATTTTCTCCTCAGTAAGTTTTTGGAACAACGTGGCCTTCTTAGGGTCCTCCTCCATCTTCTGCACTGAGGCGGATGGGTCGGAGTTCTTAGAAACTTTTACTTGCTCTTTGCCCTTACCATAATTTCTACTGAGTACCAATGGCTCAGGGGGCGCAAGGAGACCAAGTAGGTTCTTATGCTGGAAAGTAATCCTTCCTGATGGGTCCAATAGTGGTGGAATTCCCTTGGGGGGTAAGTCTCCATTGATAATCTCCAACTCATACTCCTCGTCCACTAAGTCTGCCACATTGACAGTAACCCTTCCCGACAGCATGTCTTTGATGTCGCCCAGCAAGTCGGGCTGTCGTCGGATAGGACTGAAGAGGAGGGTAGTGTACTACCCCTAGACACATATTTTCACATAGGGGTAGCCTCATTGATAATTTTTTGGTGTACCTTGATACTCTGAATGCATTGATGCTAGAGGGCCTCACGGAGACCTGGTGACTCAGGGTTCTGGGCCATAGAGAGTGCGGAAAATCAACCAGAAGGAATTACTCGCTGATGTCTTCGAAATGGTCTCGGATCCTAGGATAAACCACTCTCCAATGATGAAGACTAAAATTCATCACCCAGAGGGTGTGGCAGATACACTCAACTTCTTCCAGGGTGAGGGATTCTGGTATACAGAAATTCAGTGTTGCCACGGGAATGAACTCCTCGGGGAAGTGGTCCACTGCAAGGATGTTCCAGAAGCTCCTCGGCTCAGATTTAGTGTCTATCCCTTGAATTCCCCACTTGTCAACTGGGGGTGGCTGAGGAACTGGAAGCAGTACTAAGGTGGGCCACTAGGATGATAGGCTAGCCAGTGGAGAGTCTGGCGAATGGGCTGACTGGCCACCGATTCTTGGGTTATCCTCCAAAGAGTGTAGCGATATGGCCACTACATCATGATAAGATGAGCTGATAGCCACCATTCTTGTTTTAGAGGCTAGGGATACTAGTGATAGGACGTGATGCTGCTCGCCTGCCATTGGTCCCTTGAATAGCTCTCTGTGATCTTATGTGGAGGTAGAGAGCGCTTCCGGTGATGATGGTGGTGATTGCGCAACTGTAACCTGTGGGGTTGCCAGATTTTCATCTACCTAGATATACATACAGAGGGTGACAGGAATCCAATAGACCATACTTTCTAGGAGAACCAGGTGGATGTACCTCATCCCTGCCCCAGCCCTTAACTCATATGAGTGAGAGGAGGGTTCCCGCATTGATTTGTATTCTGCCTCGGAGTATGAGAAGCGGACTAGTCTGACCACTGTCTGGACCTTATCAGAATCATTTTTATGGTGGTGACATCCTGCCTTTTTGAACCTGGGTGGCTCCTCGGGACAGGGCAGATTTCTGACACGGGGTCCTTCAGCCGCACTGGTGCTGGGGCGGAGAGGGTCTCCACCCGAGAAACTCGGGGTGTGAGGAGAACCAGGACAGATGTCAAAGGGGACATGGGGAGGACCTTTATGGGTAGCACTGGAGTGGGAAAGGCCTTAGATGAAAATGGAAGAAGCATGGAGATGACCTCCATGATTGTTCTCCCTGGCGAAATCAGTGCGAGGAGGGTCCTTCTACCGATTTATCTGAACACAGGTAGGACCGCCGTGTTGGGTGCGGGTGGAGCAAGGCTGGCCTTCACCCCTCTAATTTTCGAGGTGAGGAGGACCTTCACCAGCTGCTGAGAGGACATGGGGATGATCCCCATGTTAAAGAGAGACCTGATGGGAAATTTCCCTACACCGGCAGTCGAGGGCAGGAGAAATGACTCCTTACCCACTGTATTGGGCACGGGAGAGGCTTCCGTGCTAAGTATCACCGCCATGGTGAAGACCCTCACTTGTATTAGGGGGGACCTCCATGATGATCCTCGAAGTCAGAAGGCACACACTCTCTGTGGTAGTGGTATGGGGAGGACCTCCATACTCAGTGGCATCACTGTGGGTTAGCTCGCGGTGACCACTGCTCGTGCCTGCGACCACGAGAGTCGACCCAGCCTACACGTGGGGCGGTGGGGGCCTCGATCCCGATCGGCAATATAAGGGCTCCTACTCAGTGTATGTAGGGAACTGATGATTTGTGTCGGGGGTGGCTCGGGCCATAGAAGCTACCGATGTTGATTCCCCTTGGCAGGCATCCTCCTCGGCTTACACCCGACGCTACCATCGGGTCAGACGAACCGAGGCCGGTGGTGCAGTTACGTATCTTACCTGCTCCTCTTCCAGCAAGGTCTGGCGGCGGCACTAAAGTGGTCGGGTGGGAGCCCTCGTTGGGAGCCCCTGCAATGGGACTCTGACTGGACTGGCTTGGACCTCACCTACCTCATCAGCTTAAGGCAGGGAGTCGTCAAAGGGTCCCGGGGAGACGCTCTCAAAATGTTTATATGTTGGGGTGGGGAGAAATGGCCCCCTGTGCGGCCCTCGGGGGCAGCATTGGCGATGAGACGCAGATGCCTCGAGATCCAGGTGGTCCATATCCCGTGGCGGTATTACACCCTCCTCCTCGTAACGGCGCACGAGGGTGTTGATTACCCTTCTTTGGATGACCTCAGATGGAGAGGGGGGGCGTGGGTGTCCCATGGCCGTATATGTAGAGGCCATCGTGGAAGAGGTGAAGCCACATGGAACAGACATGTGGGTTCTGCCCCTACCCCCATGTAGATGGGTAGGTAGCGATCGCATCCTTAGAGAAGAAACTTGATTCTTGAGAGCAGGGAGATTAACTCGTCAGTGCTTAGATAAAAAGGAATCGACGACCAATGCCCCAGCGCCATCTCATCTTCTATAGCCAGTAAGAGGGATCCACGCTGACAACGTCATAGAAAAGGATGTCCAACGTTCTTCTGCCCCAGCTTTTGGTGAGTTTCACACCGGGCCCGCTATTTGCTTAGTGGGACATGGCACTGGATAACTGGATCCAGTGACATGTCAATCCATTGATTCCTTGAAGGAAACTAATCTCTTTTTTGATGAGAAGAAATTCATGTAGGGTTCACCCTTTCCGTTTCCATCTATTTTGCTGGGGCGTGCGTGTCCATATCTTTTGGGGGGGTGGTGGTGTTGTCTGTTTCCCTGCATTCCCGCTTTCCAAAGGCGGTCGGCATCCATCGCTTATTCAGGAATGTTTTCTCCTTAATAGAAACAGGTTGATGGGATGTCGGTTCTTCCTTCTATGGATTCTTCCTCAGAACTCGTTACCTAGTCCGGGTCTCCCCTATAGATTTAATATGTTGTCTGTGAAACTATTCCTAACACCATATCTTCTTAAAAACTATTTAATTACACTGCTTCTGTCCGGACATTCTAAGGGGTCCAGCCAGGGCATCAACCTTTGGTTACGGGAGTAGTCAAGTTGGGCATCACTGGCCTATCTGGACACTGGGACACTAGCGCATTTGTCTTATGTCCCTTATTACAGGGCTTCTTGAGGGCGTGGAAGCCCAAGGAATCCCACATCGAAAACGAGGAATCATATGCCATGGGCATGTATCTGAGGTTTTCCTCAGCTTCCCATGTTTAACACATGGTATTCTGCATGTTTAACGTCTAGCGGAGATGGATCGGAGTGATCAGAAAACTGACTAGAGTGGATCATATGGGTGCAACCCTTGGAGGTAACACTAATGTTGGGGGCAACAAGTGGTATACATCGCTATTACTGTGGAGTGGAATGGGGTATGAGGTGGCATGATCCCACTAGGATGTGGTGGCCTGGGTAAGAATCAGGATGGATGATGAAGCGGTTGAATGAAGTGGATGGAGAATGGGATGGAAAACCATGAGGATGACGATGCTTTTGGGCTTGATCCTTGAAGAGGTTTCCTACGTATCCCCATGGTAGGGAATCAAAGTCCACTTAGATCATCTGATGACGACTTACCACTGATTGGGGTTCTAATGTCTTACCTCTAAAAAGAGTGACAACAGCTTACCGTTAAATGAGGAACAAAAAGGGGAATATAGTTTAACGTCATGCATGACCGGGGTGGACCAAAGTGAATTGGTCGGGACCGTTGGTTGTTTGGATTGAACCTTAGGGAGGCTTCCTATGTACCTTGCCTTGGCAAGGATCAAAGACCGCGTAGTTCGTGTATGGGGTAGGAGTCGGTGAACTGGTGTGAATAAGGACATGGGGTCCAAGTGGATGGTGGGATTGAACCTTAGGGAGGCTTTCTATGTACCTTTCCTTGGCAAGGAAAAAATACCATGTAGTTCATAATGGGGCATGGAACCAAATGGTTGGAACCAATGGGTGTTGGGATTGAACCTCTTGGAGGCTTCCTACATACCTTAAATTGGCAGGGATCGAAGTCCATGTAGTTCGGGACGGTTTGTGGGGATTACACTCTATACTTCCCAGGGTGTTGGTGAGCCGATGTGAAGATGGTTGGAACAACCTAAGGGTGGTGGGATTGAACCTCAGGGAGGATTCTTACATACCTCTCCTTAGAAAGGATCAAAGACCATGTAGTTCAGGTGGTGGGAACCGATGTGAAGATGGACCTCAGGTCTGATAGTTGTTAGGCTTGAACCTCATGGAGGCTTCTTACACACCCTGCCTTAGCAAGGATCAAAGACCATGTAGTTCAGGTAGGTGGTTTGGTGCACCGACGTGAAGGGGGGCGGAGCGACCAATGGGTGGTGGGCTTGAACCTCAGGGAGGCTTCCTATGTACCTTTCCATGGCAAGGATCAAAGACCACATAGTTTTGGTTGGTGTGTGGTATACACTCTAGGATACCCAAGTAATATTTCATGGCCGGTGCTCAATCTAAGACCACATGAGTCATGATCGATGTGAGAAACAAGAAGTAGCAGAGACCTGGCGACCACATTGTGAAAGGTGAATTAGTGGGAGGTGGAAGTGGGGATTACATGTAGTTATCAGCCCGAAGAGGTTAGGACTTACTCCAGGATGGTGGTCTAGTGGCGAAAAAGCCCAGTGGGAGAGGGATTTGGCACCAATTAATGGAGGGTTCTGGTGTCCATTCCCCCCTAGTCCTTGGACCGAGGAAGAAAGGAGGAGTAGAGACGCTACCTCCTACAAGAAAGCTAGGGGGCTCACACCAAGATGGTTTCCCTTTCCCCTCGAACAAATTCCACTCTGATAAGGAGGATATCATCCCATGTGGGGGGATATCTCATCCTCGTGCAGACTAGTGGGCGTAGAGAACATCCAAGGCGGGGGAACCCCGCATGCGAGGCATGGGGCGAGGTCACAGTTTAACGTCATATGCTGAGGATGATGGTGCTTGGTAGTATAACATCGTCCATCTCGGACGAGGTGGGTTTGCTCCACACCTATAGGACATACATAACCAGTACCCTATGAACCTTAGTGAAGAGAGGGGACATGCAACATCGTGGCAAGGGGGTGTTATGGAGCGAACCATCGAGGGGTCAACATTAGCGTGGCTATGCGAAGAATCAATAGCCATTAGTGTGCCTATGCGAAGAAGCATGAGGAGAAGAAACACAATGGGAAGTATCATCCAAGGGAGTTTAAAATCACATCTTGCAAACCTGGAGGGACGCATGGGAAAAGGAGTTTCAAAGCATAGGGGTTCATAGGTAGGGGCCTTGTGAAGCTCTGGTCCTCCAGTTGGTGCAGGGTACTTGCGAAGGGGTGTGCTTCACGAAGTGGAGAGCCTCGTCCTAAGCATAGGTAAGATGTTCATATATGAGGTGCTTTGTGAAGTGGAAGGGGATTCATGGAGCAATTCCTTGCGGAGCAAAGGTGCCTCACGAAGCAAGGTGTCATGAAGCAATGTGCTTCGCAAAGTACAGTGACCCTACCTTGGCATGTAGATCATGTGTACATGAATGCTGTTTCGTGAAGCATAAATTCTCTATGACACCCCGGGTCCCCTTGGGTATCCCCTTCCATTGTATCAGCCCTTAGGCTCTATAAAAGGCATCTCTCGTGAAAGAGGGGATCAAAACCATATGAAGGGGAGGAACTTCGTAGAGCAGAAGTACCTTGCACAGCTCATGGTTCGCAGAGCAGATGGTTGCTTCGTGATTTGGGAGCTAGGAAGTTGAAAGGTCAGATTTTCCACCTTCTGGACATGGGGGGATGCTGGTATTTATAGAGGAGAGGTTCCACAAAACAGCATGTGCTCGGCGTGAAGCCCGATTTTTCGTTGCTCCACACCGGGACGTGAACAACAAGTGTGTTCGCAGATCGTCCCACCTCCTTTCTTCGCGGCGTGTCACAAATATCAAATACATTCACGGAGCATCCCCCTCTTTTCTCTACAGTGGGTCGCGAATGTAAAATGCATTTGTGGAACGTCCCACCTCTTTTCTCCACGGTGGGTCGTGAACGTCAAAGGGGACTCTGCGAATGGGCTTCATGAGGCAGCCATTGGGTTTGTGTCTTATTCTCCTCCCCAAATTTTCGCCTCAATAGTCATGAATTCCACATAGATAATATATCAATATAGAACATAAAAGAAAAATAAAAGAAATGGGTTTTAATTCATAAATCATAAATTCCTAAAATTTGGGTTCCAAATGAAATAGGAGATGTCACACATGATATAAGAATCATTAACCTTGAGTGAGAAGTAAATGGTGTGTCTTTGTTTTCAAAAGAATGTTTCTTTTGGAAAACATTATCTTTTTCATAAATTGAAGTAAGATAAATGTATATCCTAGAAGAGTTAAGATAATTATGAATAAAATATATTTAATGATTATCAAAATTGAAAATGGGGTAAATGAGGTAAAACCCATAGAAAGATAGTGGGGTTCGACAATTACCCTTTGTGTTTGAATGATTTATTCACCTTATTGACCTATATAATCGCATTAGATTCATTTGATAAAAATTGAAAAAACATTTATACCTAAATAAAAGTAATTATGTTTTTATTAAGTTTTTTATAGGCCTTTGGACGATTTATAGAGTTTAATTTCATTGTTCAAGGGTGTCTGTTTTCATAGTTTTCATAATTGGTTCATCTGTATACATGAATGGATGTTCCTGTAAAATGGGGATAAGCATCCAGAATTGTAATTGTATGTTATAAATGATATTAAATAAGTTTAAATAATCTTAAATAGAATTTTGTTAAATACCATGAGGATTAA
Organism: Viscum album; assembly: GCA_963277665.1. Classification (NCBI taxonomy): domain Eukaryota; kingdom Viridiplantae; phylum Streptophyta; class Magnoliopsida; order Santalales; family Viscaceae; genus Viscum; species Viscum album. Next base: position 594,071,221 of record OY728119.1, read on the forward strand.
TTAGTAGATAAAAGTTAATGATGATCATTTTAGGTTAAATTTGATAGTGTTTCGATCACAAAGATCTCTTTTTGTTTAATCATTTAGTATTATGTATAAATGTTAGTTACAAAATATAAAGAGGGTTATATCATACAAATTAAAATATATTTTAAACCATTTGATGTATTTATTAACATCCTTGAAGTCATTTATTGAAAATGAAAGTGAATCTCCCATGATGTCGGTAAATTGACACATCATGAGAAATGATTTCAATTTTATAATAAAATAGTGAGAGAGAAGAGTTTAATGATAAATATTCCATTAACAAGATATAATTATAGTATATCATACATAATGGAGTTATAAATCTATTTGGATAAGTTAATATGTTGATAATAGAATAAATGAAATGAAATTGAAAGGAAATTAAATGAAAATGAGAAAGGCTTTACCTATTGAATTCTCCTCTAGAGATCCTCCTCAAGGATGCTAGGTTTGGTATTTGTATGAGGCAAAGAGATTATGGATATGGGGAAGGGTCTAGAGAATAGTATTATGTCATAAATTAGGAATAGATAAAATCTTGAGAGGTGTGAGGAGAAGAAGGGGTGAGGTGTGGGTATTATAGTGGAGGAGAGAGGTGTTTACTTGTTATTTTATTCATTAGTTTATTAATTTCCCTAAAGTCAATAAATAGTGATGATTCCATGAATAAATAAGGTAATTAGATCATCTTTTCAAACCAATGGTTCTTACATCATCAATGAATCAATGAATAGTGTACATTACTTATAATGTATATATATAGTAAATTATTGTATTTCACTATTCACTAAAATTCAACTAATTCATAAAATCCCAAAAATTCACTCTAACCATTTTCTAAATGAATAACTATAAAATAAACTAAATATTATGAAGATAATTTTCTAAATATTATTAATTTATTTTTTAATAAAAATTATTATTTACATGGAAATAATGATTTTAAAATTATAACTGATTTTATAACACGTAGAAAAATTACATAAGGTCTCTTTAAATTATATTAAAATCATAATACTGTGATATATTAATTTATGAATACATTTTATGAAAATTAGATATATTTTAAATTATTAAATTAAAATTGTATTTAAATAATTATGAATTATAAAAATTATAACACTTAATTAATAATTTTTAAAATATTTCCTTACTTATAACATAATATACTTATATCATATTTTCACTTATAAGATGAAAAAATTTTATTTCTACTTTCATCTAAGAGGATAATATTCATTTTTCTTGTTTAATATTCATAAAGGTCATTAATATTCTTAAGGTCAAGTTACTATTTCATCTGTATTGGTCCCTTAACATTTATAAAAATTTATTATTTCATTATTTTCATTTATAATGTTTTTATTATGGTCTATAAGTGATTTTATGTGATTTATACAATATTAAATTTATTTAAGAAGGGATAAATTTTGTTGATAAATGTTTAAGTTGTTACATCCTTCTTTCCATTTGAAAATTCTCCCATGAAATTACATTTTACATAAACAGGTGAGGGTACTTATCCTTCCTCACCTCCTCTAATTTCCAAGTTTCTTATTTATACTAAAGGTTCATCCAAAACACTTCGACGGGGTGGGTTGTCATGTTTTTTAGAATTGTATCTCTCCTATCCAAAATATTTACTCACTTATCCTCATAAGAGATATCATCTTCAAACTGTAACACCTATGATTTCAGTACATGTGAGGGACTTAGTATATACTTATTTAGGAGTAATACATTGAACACATCATAAACATAAACCATATTGATTGGATGTGGAATCTAATAATCCAAGGATCCCATGTGATCCATGATTTCATAGGGTCAAAGGTACCTTGTTCTTAGGTTCAATTTTTTTAAAAGTTGCATGACTCACTTCAATGGTGATATCAGAAGGAAGACTTTATATCCCTCAATGAACTCCAAGTCCCTTCGATGGTTGTCATCACATCACGTTAGCAAATCTGAGTAGTTTTGATATTTTTTTGGATGGATTGAACCATCTCTATAATCTACTACACAAGTCTATGTCCATGTAGATTTCATTCACCAACTTTATCCCAACATGTTAGGGTTCTACATCACTTTCCATAAGAAGATTCATATAGATCCATCTGAATACTCAAGTGAAAGCTATTATTGTATGAGATCTCAACCAATAGGTATTGTTGATCCCATCCACCATTGCATTATAATGACCAGGATCTTAGGATATATTTGAGTGTCTGAATAGTCCTTTTATATTGGACATCAGTTTGAGAGTGATTGGTTGTGTTGAAATTTAATTTAGTACTCAAAGCATATTGAAGGGTCATATAGAATTTAGATGTGAACCTAGGATCACGATCAATGAAAATTGAGATTTTAACCCCATATAGTCTCAGAACATCCTTCACATATATATTTTCATGTTTTTCAAGTAAGAGATATTCCAAAATAGATATAAAGTGGGAAGTCTTGGTGATTTGGTCCCCCAAAACCAATATTTCATCGTTTCCTTTGGATGTTTTTGGGAGACTGGTGACAAAGTCCATAGTGACATTATCCCATTTCCACATGGGTATAGAAACTGGTTTCATCATCCCATTGGACTTCTATCTCTTGGATTTAACTTTATGACGTATCAGATACATTGAGATATAATCAGTAATCTCTTTCTTCAAGTTGTCCTACCATAAGTGTTCTTGGAGATCACTGTACATCATGGTACTCCAAGGATGGATAGAGAAAGTTGATCTATGTGCATTTTTCTATGTCTCCTTCATTATACGAGGTGATGAAGGCCCAAAAATCATAATTGCAAACCAAATAACTCCATAATCATCGATATGTAACTCTTGTAGTTTCCCTTCCTTTACTACTATACGTTCTTTTGTAACTTGGATAATACATTTGTGCCAAATTAATATTTTTATAGAAATTTGATTTTGAAATAATTTGGTCTAGGTATGATTTATTCCATCCCATTATGACTTCCAAATCCCTAATTTTCATATCCATGAAGATATGGTCTTTCTCAATCTGCAACAAGGATAGAGTAGCAGGTTCTTGTCTACTTGGAGCAGCAACTACCTTGTTCACCTAGCCTGGATGATAGTGAATAGATAAATCATAGTCTTCGATTAGATCTAACCATATCTTTCGATACAAGTTGATATCATTTTGTGTGAGTATATAATTTAGGCTATTTTTATCAGTATATATGTCACACATCTCACTATAAAGGTGAAGGAACCCAGAATACCCTGAGAGGGGAGGGGTGAATCAGGGTGTCAAATTTTTCTTTTAATGATGTGGATCTTGTTCCCACGTTGGTAGGAACTTGTAAAATCTATCAAACAAATGAAAGTATGAAGTTGACACACCAGTTTTACTTGGTTCCCCACAAAGGGCTATGTCCATGTAGCATACGCCGACAATGTGTCGGTTGTACCAAAATCCACCAATCTTCACTAGTTTATGGATTACAAGTTTTGGTCACAGTCACTCTCTGCTTGACATACAACCTTTAAAAAGGTTTAGGGACCACTCAATGTATCCCTCAGATCACCACCGTCAACTCCCCTCGGATCACTGCCTTGAGAGAAGTCAAACACAGTTTATCAATTTTAAGGTCTCTTAAATAGTTTTTCATTGAATTATTTGTCTCCATTCAGCATGAGACACTGCTTGCGTCGAAGTCCTGAATTGATGCACTTGAAATCACTGAACCACTAAACCAGATATTCAGAATGTGCAAACAGGTTACATGGATGATTTCGCGAAACACCTATCCTTTGCGTGAAAGATTTCACTTTTGCGCACAATACTTTAGTTTTGTGCGGAAATTATTTCACACACCAACCCCATTTGTGCATAGCCTTCACTTTTACTCACAACCTTAAATTTTTCGCATAGATTTTAATTTTTCACACACCAGAAACTTTTACATGCACCCGTAATTTTTCGTGCACCTTCAATGTTTACAAGTAACACCAATTTTTATGCACACCATCAAAATTTTCACGCAAGATAAACTTTTTCATGCACCACCCTTTACGCACATCAGAATTCGGATCTTCTATAAGTCTTCAACCGTATCGAATGAGGGGGTCACCTCATATTTATAGGAAAAAACAACCCCTTCACAAAAAACCCTCCTTGAGCACGTAATTCACTTCGAGCGTAAAAAACACATCTTCCACGGACCATCATTTTTCACACAAGGCTCCAATATTTCGCGAACCTCGTGCCTTTTCCAATTTTTGAGATTCTGATCTCGAAAAAATTCTTACACGAAAAACACCAATCCTCTATTTCACCCACCACACCAATATTTTGGGCACCTCTCCAATATTTCGCACACTTCTCAAATTTTTTTCGCACCACATGCCTTTGCCGATTTTTGAGCTTCTCATCTTGAAACACCTCAGGTACGAAAAACCTCACTCCACTATTTCACACACCAACATCGTTTTCATGTACAATCCACCTATTTTGTGCACCACTTTTTTTTTTGCACGCATATCCTTTTTCCAAAAACCCATGTCTTTATTTTACAAATTTCAGGACCAAAAATTTATCAAACACTGGGAAATGACGCCACCTTTAATATTGTTGTCACTGTATAATCACATTACTAGAAAACATTATAAACATCTAATAAGGATTTACAACAAACAAAAACCATACTCCAAATATTTCAAAGAATGACCATGGTTCTAATAAGAGGAAATGCCTCATGATTTTCAAGGAAAAAATCACAACTACTAAATCCAGATCATGTGTTTGGTAGTTCTACTCATGGATCTTCAACTGCAGTGAGGCAAATGCTATCACATCATCATTTTTCATGAGTAAAAAACCCAATACTTTCTTTAAATCATCAATGTATATCACAAAAATTTCTACAATTTTTGTAAGGTGAGTACAAGTGTAGTGATTTGCCTCTTATTTATCTCTTTGAAGCATTCCTCACATTCTTCCATCCAAACATACTTCACCCATTTCATTGTTAATTTAGTTGGAAGTCTTGATAATCATTAGAAATTTCTCAAAAATAATCTATAGTACCTTTCTAAGTCAAGAAAACTACAAATTTTTGTGACATTAGAGGGTCTCATCCATTACTCATTCGCCATTTTCATTGAAGGGTCCACATAAATTCCCTTATTTGTGATCACATGTCCCAAGAATGTGGCTTTATGCATATGAAAGTCACACTTTTTGAGATTTTCATACAACTTCCCCTTCTTTAATGTCACCTAAAAAAGCTTTAGATGTTCTTCATATTCCTCTTTACTCTGGGAGTAAATAAGGATATCCTTAGTAAAAAATACCACAATTTTTTGAGGTAATTTCTAAATAATTTATTCATCAAATCCATAAATATTGAAAAGGAATTTGTATGTATGAAGGGAATCAACAAAAAATCATTGTTCCCATGCCTTTTATGGAAGGGAGTCTTCTAAATAGCTTCATTCTTTTCCTCTAACAGAAGATATCCAGAATAAATTCCACCTTTGAGAAGTACTGATCTCCTCGCAACTAATGGAACAAGCCATCAATCCTAGGAAGAGGATACATATTATTTAAAGTGATCTTGTTGAGTTCCCAATAATCAATACAACACCATATTTATCCATCCTTCTTCTAGAAAAAGAGCACTAGTACAACCCATGGTGATGCACTTGGGAATATGAAGCCTTTTCCCAAATGTTCTTATAGAATCTTCTTTAACTCCTCCAGTTTGATAGGATCCATCATGTAGGGGGAAATTTAGATAAGAGTAGCTCCGAGTATGAGTTATATTGAGAAATCTACCTCAAGATCCGGGGGAGTCCAGGTAACTCTTTAAGAAATACATCACCTTATTACCTCATGATGGGCATTTCCCTTAGGTTGATGACTTCCTTTGAATCATACATTAGAATGAGTTATGCTTATTAAAATGGAATTAATACCCAGACCATTTAAGGGTTTTCCAAATGAGATTATTAATATTCCTTGCATTTGTATTGGAACATGGGATAGTTTGGAATATAGAAAGATATTTCCTTTTAATAATAGTTGATATGTGATATATATAACTAGATACAATCCCTACCTAATATAGCATCAAATTACCACAAGGGGTGTATTTCGAGATTCTATGGAAGAATCATTCCACTTATGCCAATAGGATAAGAGTCCAAAACTTGGGTTATAATGATTACAACACTATGTGTTTTTATAGATATCATTATTTAAAGGTTTTAGGCTATGATTCAATAGTTACAAAAAAAAACAAGATATAGAGGAATGAATAGAACCAAAATCAAATAAGCCTTTTTACATTCTTAAGTGAATAGGGTGTGTATCTTGTAAAACTTCATTTTCTTATTCCACTTCCGTGGTAGTGAGGTCATAAGAATTAACTTGCTCCTTTTCCTTTGGTGGCTAATGACATTGATTACCCACGAACTCTTGAGGTTTATTGAACTAGCTTTCATATTTTCCTTTCTCCCTATAGTCATATCATTGGACCATGGTTGGTTCTCTCCATTACTCCACCAAATTATCGTATATCCTCTTCTCTTTTCTAAATTAGTGATCTTGGTGACCTTCCCTCCCACACATGAAGAATTTACCCTTCCCTTTGAGTTAGTTTCCATGATGCCTCTTCCCACACATTTGACATGTGGGATGTTGATTTTTCTTTCCAATTTTCTCATTATATCCTTCATCTTGAAACTACATATTTTGTTTCCTATAACCATATCCATGCTAACATTCTCTAAAATTAATATTAAATTTGAGATCACATCAAAAAAATTCTTCATAGTACCTAAAGTGTTGAATCTCTTTATCCTTTCGAAGGTTTGGTTTTAAACAATGAAATAATATATCAATTTTTCTATCATTTTTTAAAACAAGACCTAAAGCGTACCTTCAAAGCCTTATGAAATTTTCTTCATAGGCCATGATAGATTGTACTTCCTTTTTCTTCAGCTCTATTAATTATCTCTCTATATTATAATCCAGTGTTTGAGGGAAATACATATTAGGAAACATTATCTTAAAGACTTACCAATGTATCTTATTAATTTCTTCCCTAAGATTTGTGTTCTTAATAAAATACCACAATTGATCGACCTCTCCATCTAGATGATAAACAACAATAATCACCTTCCCTATCTCCGAACATTGAAGAAAATAAATGACCATCTCCATCGAGTTAACCCACTATTCCACAACTACTGGATCAAATAATCTAATATATTATGGTGGGTTTTTTCACATAAAACACTCAATAACCAATTTATCTCTCTTATGTGAGGGTGAAAATTCAACATTATTCACGTTATTATTCATAACCTAAGACAATTGGGTAAGAATCGCCATGATATTCTAAACTCCACCTCTAAAAGCATTAGGTATATTTTTCGGGAAATAAATGAATTATCCCTTGCATGGGTTTTTGGTTTGGTTTATCCTGGTCCCCACCATTTTCTAAAATAGAAATGTTTTGAAAAGAACATAAGTAAAAAATCATTAATAACTAATTTATTCCTTTGTGAAAATAAGTCTAGATTCATATCTTATGGGATACCTATGTTTCAAATTTTATAAAAAAAATTCATGGGTTCTTAATTACACTTAGTCTTATACTAAGGGATCTTCACTAAGGTTCTCCAATCCAAATTCCCAAATTAACTAAATTGTTCTCTGATACCAACTATAGCTACCCTAATTTTTCTTAAATTACTATTTTATAATTTTAATGGTAAAAAAAATCATTACATTACCATTTTATAAAGTTTTAGTTTATTGATAAAATTTGAAACATATATAACATTAACAAAACAAATCATAAACACTTATTTACTTCATTTTTCTGTAGCTTCTTATTGGAACTTGAATTCTTCTTAGTACAAGTAGTCACCTAAGGATATATATCAAAAAGGTGTGATCAAAAATCCCAGAAAGAGGATAGATAAAAACATGAAACAATTTAACATGGGGTGAAGATAAACATATAATCATAATCATAATCATGAGAGGAAACATCAGATAATGGTATGGAATTTTGAAATTCATAAAAATGAAACATCATGTCTTAGTGGTCAACAACCACATATATTTGTGAACAAATATAGCATCATGTTCATGAATATTACACTTTTCTCATAAGAAAAATGACATTACAAAATACATTGGAGATCTCTATAATTATAGGCACGCCCATTACATCATAACGTTTTCATTCTTCTATATAATTCTGGGTGCACACATCACATCATAACATTTACATTATAATGCATGCCACATGAAACATATATGAATATTGAACATAAAACAAACCAAGTATATGAAGAGGGTTTTCTTAAAAAATCATAAATTTATAAACTTTGGGTTCCAAAATGAAATAGGGAATAACACACAAGATATAAGAATCATCAACCATACATGAGAAGTAAAAGGTGTGTTTTTTTTGAAAGAAGGGTTATTTTGGAAAATGTTGTGTTTATAATAAACTCAAGTAGAAAAAATGTATATCCCAAAAGAGGTAATATAATTTTGAATAAATTATATTTAAGTAATATGCAAACTAAAAATGGGGTGAAGGAAGGAAAACCCAAATAAAGAGATTTGGGTTTGAGAATTCCCCTTACCTTGTGTCTGAATGCATTAATCACTTCAATGTCTAGAATAATCACATTATATTCATTATTTAATAATTAAATAACCTTTTATACATGAATTATATTCATTATTTTTTATTGCATTATTTTATAGGCCTTTGGATGAGCTATAGAGTATTATTTCATCATTCGGGGGTGTTCATTTTCATAGTTTTCACGATCAGTTCATTTGTTGACATGAATGGATGTTCGTGTATAATGCAGATAAATATACAAAATTGTTATTATTTTACTAATGATATTATATAACTTTAAATGATATTATAAATAATTTGTTTATATTCCATGAGGATGATATGTTAGATAAAATTTAATGATGATCATATTTTGTTAAATTTGGTGGTTTTTCAATCACAATGAACACATTTGGTTTTATCATTTTGTATTATGTATAAATGTCAGTTCCATGAGATAAAGATTATTTTATCATAATAATTAAAATATTTTTGAAACCATTTAATGGTTTTATTAAAATCCTTGATGGAGTTTAAGGAAACTGAATGTGCATCACCCATGATGTCGGTAAATTGACACATCATGGGTGGCGATTTCATTTTTATAATAAAAGAGTGAGAGGTAAGAGAATAATGATTAATCATACATTAGCATCATAAAATTAGTGTATATAAAACATACTAGACTTATAACTGAATTGGATAAGATAACGTGAGGAAAATAGAAGAAACAAAAGTAAATTGAATGGAAATTAAAAGAAGAAGATGGTGGATTTACCACTTTAATTATTCTATTGTGATCCTTCTTATGGAACATAGGCTTGGTATTTTGATGAGAAAAATTGATCCTAAGCATTGGTAAGTGGGTATGGAAGATTATTTTTGAATAATTTAGGCAATGATCAAATCGTGAGAGGCGTGAGGAGAAGAGTTAGTGAGGGGTGATTTTGTAGTGGAGGAGATGTCTGTTTTCTCATTATTTTATTCATTAGATTATTAACGTCCCTAATGATAATAAATAGTGATGATTCCATGACTAAACACAGTAATTAGATCACGTGAGTTCAAACCATCAGTTCTTATATTAGTTATGTCTCAATGAATAATGTATTTAGCTTATAATGTATATATACTATAAATTTATGTATTCCACTATTGACCAAAAAAATCAACTAATCCAGAAAAATCACAAAAATTCACCTTAAAAATTCTTCAACATATAGAAATTAAAAATATAATCCATTTTATGAAAATAATTTTCTATATATTAGTAATTTATTTTTTATTTAAAACCATAATTTACTTGGAAAGTGCATATTTTAAAATTATAACTGATTTTATAACACTAAGAAAAACTACTTAAGGTTTCATAAAATTGTCTTAAAATCATAATACATAACAATATTAATTTATAAATAAATTTTATGAAAATAAATTTCCTTTACATTACTAAATTAAAATTGTAATTAAATATTTATTACTTATAAAAATACCGACTCTTAATTAATAATTTTAGAAATATTTCCTTACGTATACTATGAAATATTTATATCATATTTTCACTTATAAGATGCAAAAGTTTTATTTTTTTACTTTCATGGGTGAGGATACTATTCATTTAAACAGTTCAGTATTCATAATGTTCATATTACTATTCTTAATGTCAAGTTACTATTTCATCGGTATTGGTTCCTTAAGATGTATAAATACTTCTTATATCATTAATTATTCATTTATAATATTTTAATTATGTTTTTAAAGTAATTTTATGAGATTTATACTATATGAAATTCCTTTAATAAGGGTTAAATTTCAATGATAAAACTTTAGGTCATTACATGTTCATATCTCCATGGAAAAGGATCATGATATTTAGGAAGAAAGAAAGCTAAGACCTAGGTACATCAGCCCCTTCCAGATTCTTGATTCTATCAGAGCTATGGCCTATAAACTAGAACTTACAAAAAAATTATCAATTACAAGACGTATTAAGAGTATCAATATTTATGAAGTATATACCAGATCCTTCACATATACTGAATTCAGTGGAGGTACAGTTGGAAAATGATATCTCTTAGGAGGAGAAGATGGTGAAGATCTTGGACCATTGAGATAATGTTTTCACAACAACACTACTAACTTAGTAAAAGCTCTATATAGGAACTATAATTATAAAGAGGAAACGTCCTAAACAGAGGAGGTGATAAAGGATAAGTACCCTCACTTGTTTTCACTAAATTTTGTAAAACCAAATTTTGGGGGGAAAATTTAATAATGGGGGAAGAATGTAACAACAAAAAATTATATCATTTGAAATTCCCTTATTATAAGAATCCCATGTATTATAAATCACATAAAAACACATAGAGAACACAATACAAACTTTATAAATGAAAAATGAATGGAATAAGAGGAATTTCTAGAATTTAAGTAACCTATAACAATGGAATAGTAATTAACTTGTCCTTTGAAATTGTAGTATGACCATTATGAATCGCAAACTGACCAATAGAATAGTAACCTTCCCTTTGAAAATATAAATATAATTTTGGTATCTTATATATGAAAATATAATATATTTATATCTTGTTATACTTAAATAAATGTTCTAAAAATGATAAATAAGTGTTTGTATTTTTTGTAAGTAATAAATATTTAATTAAAATTTAATAATTAATATAATGATTTAGAAGAAAAATATTTTCATAAAATAGACTCATAGATTAATGTTATTGTGAATTATTATTATATGATAATTTTATGATACCAATATTAATCTTCAAGGTTTTGTAAAATTAGTTATAATTTTAAAATTGGTATTTTTTAAGTAAATGGGTATATTAATTAAAAATTAAATTTATAAAATTTATAAAATTAAATTAAAAAAGGTGAGGGAAATTTTTTGGGATTTTTTTGAAATACATGAATTTTTGGTAAATAGTAAAATATAGTAATTTAGAGTTTATATATATATTATAAATTAAATACACTATTTCTTGGGTCATGGATGATATAAGAACCAACATATCTAACTACTCTTATTTATTTAAATATATTTAGTGATAGTTATAAAACTATTCAATTTCAGGATCCAAAATAATAAACAAATGAATAAAATAATGAGAAAACACCCCTCTTTTCTACTATAAATACCACTCAATGCCACATCTTCTCATAAAAACTTAAAAAAAATTATCCTTGTAAATTTTTTTCCTTATACACTTTCCATGTTTCTCCACCACATCCATAATCCCATGGTCTCAACAAAATACCAAACCCATTTCCCCAAGAAGGTTCTCAATGAGAGTATTCAAGAGGTAAAATCATATTTCATTTTCTTTTATTTTTTTCAACTACATTTATTTTTATATTTTGTCCTCACATTACCTTAAAAAAGTGTCATGAAAACAAAATTATCATATATATACCTTAATTTAATAATGTTAATGTAATAATTAATCCTAATTTATATTTCCCTCCCGTTTTTTACTAAAAATGAAAACATCATATGTTATGTGTTAATTTATTATATTCAAGGACAAGGAAGATTTCAACTTCCATTTCCTCTTTCAATAATGGTCATGAAACAATTTTTATGGTTAATAATTATTATGATATATTTTTTAAAGTATATTTAATGTTCTTAAACCATTATATATACATAATATTAATTAATAAAATAAATCAAGTCTGTAATGATGGAAAAACCACCAAAATAATCAAAACGATTATCATTAACATATTATCTAATGATTCATCCTCATCCAAAAGAAATTAAAAAATTATATAACTATTTAATATTATTTATGTTAATCAATAAAAAATAATTTCAATTATGGAAAACTAATATCAATTTACAGGATTTTCCATACATGTATACAAGTATACTGATCATGAAAACCAAGGACTTGAATGCTTCCAAACGATAAAATTGTATATTATAACTCATTAAAAAGTCCTTAAATGAACATAATAAAATTATAATAAATAAAATAATTTTATTAGATGTTCATAATTACTTAATTAATATATTTAATTTTTTTTTCTATGACATTAAGATCATGTACAAAACACTTTTCGACATATGGTAAGGTATTCTCTCTGAACCCCCATTTGTCCTCCAAGTTATGATTTCTTTATATTTATCAAAATTTAATTATTAATTATTCTTATGTAATACTCCTAAATTATTTTTTTGTTCCAAACATATGTTCTAGTCCCTAATATTCTTTATTTTATTAGTAAATACATGTTGAATATGGTTCCATTCTCAAATATTCTCCATAAGAAAACCCAATTAAAGGGAACCTCCAAATTTATTACCCATTTTTAATTTTACTTCACTAATATATTTTAATACACCATTATTTTTATAAACCACACATTTTTTTCAGGAAAAAATATATTAGTTTTTTTCTGGTTTTATGAAAAAAAATATTTATTTTCTTATTTAAACTCTCTTTAATATTATCCTTAAATCGTAATAAAGGGTTTAATTTCTAATTGATGTTAAACACTATTTTTACATGGTCTCAATTCAGTTTGACATCGCTTATCATGACCTATACCTATTTTACCATATAAATTTTCTTCTATGATTTAAATCCATTTATTAATGGGAACCATTATTATATTCCCTCATGTTATGCCTTATGATATGATTATGATACCCAATTCGTTCCAAGAGTAACCCTTCTTCTTGATTATTCATATGGCACACATATTAATGCATATATTATTATGCGGGTTCCTAGAGAGTAGTCTAATGAATTATATAATGTTTAGTCTCATGAGGCATCATGTTGGGATAGGGAGTGAACCAGATTCCTTTATAGGAATTTATCCACCGTGTGAAATATTCTTGCCAGTGAGCCTTGACTCATGTTTATTTCATGTTATATTTTTTTGCCACATTTTTTTTATTATATTATTATATGTTCCCATGTTTTTCTTACATATGTTTATTCATGTTACAAGCCTTATATGAAAACATGTTATTCCTTCTAACCCATGTGCTATGTTTTATTCCCGCACTTATTCCCTTACTTAGATTTTTAGCTCACCCATTTTATAAATATGTTCCCCTAGTTATCCTATGAATATGTAAGAGCTCAACAGATGTTAGGAGATCATTATAGAGATTAAATAAAATTTTATTTCATTTTGTTTTCAATTTTTTAGTTTTATGCTCCTAATCATCCAAAGATACTAGACTTTATGATCCTTGGATGTATTTAATGGTTAATTATTTTAAAAATCATGTAATAATATGGGTAAAACTATAGGGTAGTTATAGAGGAAAATTTATACATGAAAAGAAAATTATCCTCGTTAATGTTTTTTTTTTGAAAAAAATCACATATATGAAAATTCAATATAGGAAACTGATAATGAAATAAAACAGAACTACCCTCATTTATTCTCAACTGAGGTTATGAGTTTAAATATTAAGTATTATATTTCTTAAGTGGGAGTAATTAAATATTATATACATTTATAAATATTTAATTTAACTTCTAAATAAATAATACTCGTCATAATTTTCTATATAAATTTTAATAAAACATGCTTTATTTAGTAATTTCTTTTATGAAATTATAAAATTGTGTTTATATAATAAATATATCAATTATAATTTAAAATATAACAATGGGTAAAAAAATAAATAATAATAATTCTATAATAATATTATTATTTGGATCAGCTTGATCCCCTATAATCATAACAATGATGATTGAAACTATAAAAAAATTAAAAATATCAATAAACAAATTGTAATTTTAGGGAAGAAATGTTGAAATAGGATAGGAATTATGGAGAAAATTTTATAAACTAATGATGTGATATTTATAGGACGTAGAACTTCCATTTTAAGGTCATAAGATTTTTAGAATAATAACCCGACAATTAGAAATAGTAACATGACCGTTAAGAATTGAAACCTAACAATTGAAATAGTAAATTGACTTAGAAATATTAAATGTAAAATAAATAATATTATACTTAATAATTAAAGAAATTATAAATATTATAAAGAAATAAAATAAATATTAAGATTAAAAACTCAAATAAATCATAAGAATTTTCTAATGACATTTATTTTAATTTATTTCTCAAAAAATAATAATTTTTAAGGTTAATAATTTAAATTACCCATGATAGAAAATTAGTTTTACAAAAAAAATCTCATATTTAGTATAATAATTTTTAAATTGTATTTGGGTAATTTTTTGGTAATTCATTGAAATACATGAATTTTTAGTGAACAATAAAAATGCATTTTTATATAGCTCGTGTAGTTTAATTATATAATTAAAGAGGTAATAATGAAATAGAAGATTCTATAAATTTATGATTTAGAAAATAATTTAATAAGATAAATGATTCATTTAAAAACAATAAACATAATTTCGAAACCTAAAAATTGTTTTCTAAAGTCTAAAATGATAATTTATTCCATCAAACAATAATTTTTCCATTTTCTAATTTATTTTTTAATAAAATAATTAATTCGATATCCAAAATATTTTAATGTCTTTGAATACTTTTATATTATTCATATATGAGATTGTATTTCAATAAAATCATTATACTAATGTTAACTATAGTAATTATATTTTTTTCAAAATTGTATACTAAAACCATTCTACTCCTCAAGTATATATACACTCTCTTCCTCCCTTTGACAAAAATTATCTCTTACTTACCAAGTAAAATAATCTACCAAAATTTCCTCTGTTAGTCTACTTAGTGTCCTTATAAATGTTTTGTATTCACTAAAATAAATGTATTCAATGAGCATAGTGCCTTTGAAAAGAAGAAACACTCGGAAAATGGTTTCTTTTCATTAACATTGTCTATCATTTTCCTCTTCTATTTATTTTTTATCCATTAAAATTTTATTTATGAATTTATTATACTTTAATGAATATATTTATGGTTTATTTATATCACAAACTTATATTTCCTCCTCTTTTGACAATTCATAATCAATAGTCGGTTAATAGCCCTCTATTACCATTAAAACTTTGTAAATATCACAACCATTATGAATGATTATAATAAATTATGTATAATATATAAATTTATTAATATATATATATATATTAATAAATTAATGGATTTAGTCTTAATAAAATTTAATTTTAAATAAATCTAGATCATTAAATTAAAAATACAAAGGATATTCCTAGGATGATATGATATAAAAATGTTGAACCTTCAGAAATAGAAATGAAGAAACATAATCCAATTATTATAAATAAAAATAAGTGAATAAATAGACATTGTTTAATTTTGATTCCATTATTCAATAAACATATTTTTTATGGGGAATGTGGAATAATGATGTAATAAATAAGGATATATGATAAAAGGATTTTTGAACCCAAATCCTTTAGGAACCATAATGGTTATTCATGAAATTATTCATTACAAAAAAAATTATTAATCCAATCATATTCACTGGGATTCTATCATGAGAATGATTTTTATAAGTTCTATTTCCAGGAGTCATGTGTTATTATGATCATTTTTCTGATGTGATGGGTGAGTTTGGAATAATATAGCCCTATAATTAATTAGGTAATGTGATATATATCATGAGATTATGTGCATTATTAGTGAACATGATTCTATATTTTTTTTATAATTATGGTGCAATGAATCATGTACACTTATAATGTGCGAACATGATGCTAAATTATTTCCCAACTATGTGGGTATTTGACCTCTTTGTTATGATATCTCATTATATTACATTTGAAAAATTCTATTCCTTTTCAAATTATTTTTGAATTATTATGATGATGATCTCATTATTACGACATGATGATAATGATTATTCTCACCCATGTGCAATTGATTAATTTCTCTACTTCCTTCTTTATTATCCCTCCCAGTACAAAGAGTTTACCTCAAGAAATTATTTTATGTATATCCTCGGATGATTTATGGTACTAAGGATATCATGAGAGCTTTAAGAGTACTATGAAGAAGGAATTAATTACTATTTATATTTTATTATGTAAAATTTATTTATGAACTTAATTATACCAAGATACTAAACCATTTAACCGTTTAATGAATTACTATTATGTTATTTATGATAAAAAAATGAAATATTCATGAAAGAAGACATGGGTCTCTTTCATTGATATCAAAGAATGGTTTAGTTAATTTGGGAATTAGGATTATGAAACATTACTAAAAACCCCAAGGATATGTCAAAGTATATATAAACATCTTATGATTTGGTAAATTATATGAAATTATGGTTTCTGAGAAATAAAATCTCTATACGGATACTACAATGGGATGTGACTCTTAAACATAAGTACCATTGGGTAATAACACTGAAATGGATCATTGGTTATTAAATCAACTTGTACTTAGTGCATAAAAAAATTACTTACTGCACATATGTCTTCACACTCTTTGGGGATATGATTCAGTTAACCACATTCTCTATACTAACCTTTATGAATGATATATAGCTATTTTATTTATTTCTTTTAAAGATAGAAAATAATAAAATACATGATTCTAGAAGCATAATTTGAGAAGAATAATATTATTAAAATATGGATCCTATAATACATGGATTTTTATTTATCTTGTGAATTAGAATGAATTGTTTATTCATTTTTTACTAACATAGGTTTTGTTCAAACCATTCATATTTTAGTAAATGATTAGAACTAGGGGAACTATAATAACAACCCTTGTGAGTGACTATGTAATGATGGTGAAAAAAATTGCAATATAATGGGTGGTGGAGTTAAAAAAATCATTGATATTCTTAATATTATGTATTGGGATATGAACAAAACCTAAAAAATGTGGAAATTATTTGTTAACGAAAGAAAGAACAACTAGATATAATATACATTATTTACTAATGACCATAGACATTTAGTTGATCTTATGATCTAATTTTCATGTAATTTGTGGGTAAACTCAATAGAGATGGTCATTTATATGCTCTACTATTTTGAAAAGGTAAAAGTTATGCTAACAATTTTTCATTTAGATATAGAATCTAGTCAATGGTTGGAATTAATAGAAAATACAAAACCAAAAATATAATGTAATTAATAGAGTAGAATGGAATTAAGAAAATATTTCTTAATAAGTATTTCTGTAAAACTGTTCGAAATAATATGGAGAGGTAATTTAATGAGCTAATGAAAAAGTAGAGTGAATATATCATGGATAATGAGGTAAATTTCACAAGTATTGTAAGATATAAATTTGGTTTTGTTATAAACTATTATTAAAAAGTAGATATATTAATTAGTGGTTCAAAAACACTTTATAAAAAGGATGTATCTATTAGATACTTTGTGAATAATTAGTTTGAATATATCTCAAAGTAGTGATGGTGTTTGGATAATGGTCCCAAGGATATCGATATAAGAAGAGAAAAATGGAGTTTCAATGTGGGACCATTATCCAAACAGCATCACTACATTGATGAAAAAACTATAAGGAGAAAGGTTACTATTAAATCCAATGAAGTAAAACATAGGGTTTAGAGGATAATAAATTTTACAAATAATTGAAGCTAAGATATAAAGGGAAATCCAATTCTATCTCCACAACTAAGGTGGGACATAAAAATAAAGTCATACAAGGTAAAATTCATATTCCCTGTAGGATTGAAAATTTTTTATATGATTTTGGTTCTACGATATCCTTTATATCCTACAAATTTTCTATAATTATTGAATCACATCACTGATACCTTGAAGTATAGATATCCATAAAAACCCTAGGGGTGCGATCATTTCAAACAAGGATTTAGATTCTTCTCCTGTTTGGGTTTGTGGAAATATTCTTCTAGTGAATCATGTAATCCTTCCTTTGGTATAATTTTAAACAATACCAAAAATGGATTTGATCTCATTTTATTGAGATCACATCAACTATTGATAAATGGAAATCAATTTCAATATTTTGAATCGTTTAATTCTCATATAGAAATTAATGGAAGATCCTAACTATCTTTTAGAAAATACCTCAATGGCGTGGGTTTTTATTCCCATTGAATAATCATATAGTTCCAAAATATTTTTTTCAAAGGAAATCAGAAACCTTCAAGAAATTCCCATTTCAAGGGATTATAATGATATATTTCTTTAATAGTTTTCCTACCTTCCCCTTGACCATGAGTTAGAGTTATCAATATAACTCATACCCATATCCACTCCTAACTAAATAATTCTCTACAGGATAACACTAATTCAATTGTAAAAGTAAAATATGTATCTATAAGAGATTTTGGATAAAGGGTTTACACACCATATTGTATCACCTTTGGGTGAAACTATGCTCTTTATCAATAAAAATGAGGGATCTATACTTCTATGCACTAATTTATAGTTTCTAAAAAATATCACCATAAATAAAAAGTATCCCCTAACAATGATTGGTGACTTAATGGATAAAGTGTTAAGAGATCCTTACTTCTCAAAAGTGGATCTTCATTCTAGATATTATCATTGAAAGGTGAATAAGGAATATATTCATAAGGAAACATTCTATTCAAGGTATAAAAATTATGAGTTTATATTGATTACCTTTTGGATTAATAATGACCCATCAATATTAATACATTTGATTAGTGTAGTATTTATATACTTCTTGAATAACATTTTGGTAGTAATTTTTGATGATATTCTCATTTACACCAAGAGAAAATAAGAACATGGAGAGAATTTAAGGAGTGTGTAAGATACATTAGGAAAGGAAAATTTGTAGTCTAAGTTCAAAAAGGGTGAATTTTGGATTAAATATGTCACATTATTAGAGAACATGATGACCAATGATGGAATTTATAAGGACCCTTTATAAAAAAAATAATTTGATGAATTTATTATACTCTCATATTTTATGTAAATTGAGTCATCCTCTATGGATTCATGAGATACATGACTAGGTGGCACACACCAGAGTTCTTCCCTTTAATAATATATTAAATTGATGATATACCATTCTTGATTTCCTTCCATATGAGATAAGTCACTTAGGGTTTTTATAATCATATATCCCCTTGATAATAAGTGTCCATATCATTAGGTTATTTAGTAAGCCTCCCATGGATAAAGATTCCCACCTAGGATGTCCCACATTAATGAACCTATCAACCCTAGTATCTTATGGCCCTATTTGGTTTTCAAAATAATCCATAAATATATATGATTATCAAATGTACAATCCCAAATTCATCCTCATTTGGTCATATTCTCTATGAGCCCAATCATTCTTCCTTATCTAGAAATCAGTAAAAAAAAATAGGTGGAATCATATATAGGACTCTTATTAAGTGTAATCCAAAACCATATACTCATTAATTATCCCATCATCATACCCCCAATCATTAAATCATGTGAATATGTTTTTTCCGACTAGGTTTTATCCTCATTCATTCATTATTTGTCTTTATGATTTCTTTCCACCTTCTTTGTATGGTTACAGATAGATTAGAGGTGTATATCCACATATGGTCCACTGATTTAGAATAAGAACCAAATTCATAATCAAAGGGAAATATCTTATAAAAGTAAACCATACTCAATGAGTAATATTGATGTGATTTAAACTGGTTTAATAACAATTATTAGAAGATGAAGATATTATATAATCCATTTTCTAAGGATCTTTATCCAAGAATTACTATTGATGTGATTAAACTGAGATTAAATAATATATTTTAAACTAGTGTACCCTAAAAAGAAGATAACATGAAACCTTCAATATTCATTTAATATAATTGATAAATATATCTAAATGTAATCCGAAAGACATCCCTTATACACATGTACCCATGGACTATAATGAATCATTTGATGTTCAGATTTAATTATCCATCCATTCATGATGAACTATCATCTCATAAGAAAATAATTAATAAGAATAAATATTTTGGTCCGGGTTATTTTTTACCATGAAACAATAATTCGCACATATCTTCCATCACATGAAATAAGTTTATATGAATTTTATAGGACTCTCCCACAATATATTATATTTATTCATGTGTTACAATGCAAGAATATATACTTTGGTCAGTGTATTCATTCACCATATGAATTATTCATGACCATATTTTTTATTTTAGGAAACAATAAAATAAATGATAGCTAACGTGGGAGAAATATAAAATGATAGCAAATTATAATTTTTTTCAAGTTTAATGGAATGATATAATATGTTTGCAAGTTATAATTTTCATGAAATATTATAAAGACTATATATTTTTTTTAAAAAGGTGAGGGTTCATGACCCCTTTTATTTAAATAGAAAACAAAGGTACAAAGATAGAGAAAGAGGGAGAGACATAAAGAAAAACATTAAATTATCGTCCATTCTTCTTCCTGATCTTTATGCCAATCTCACTCTCTTTTTCATGCAGATTATCCCAGTTGATTCTACGTCCACGAACATGCCCATGTCCGCACCCTTTTCTTTGAAGCTCTTCCAGCTCTCTTGATTGTTTTAGATGTGTTTCAATGTCTGTACCAGAGTCTGAAGTTTCATATTCCTCAGACTCAGCCCTGTCATTCCCCTTCCCACGATCATTTTTATTCCTACCACATTTCATATCTTGCCATTCTTCCTCCCCTGTGACAGGATGGTGTGCCTCCATCCTTGTTCCCTCCTATTCTGCCCGCTGCTTCCCAGTAGATAATCTTTTTTTAGCCTTTATCTCATTGCTAATCAGCTATCCAACATGAAGAGCAGGAGATCTGCCCTATTTAGCCACATCTCTTGTAGTGAATGTGTCATGCATTCTCTACATGTCACAGTTCATCTCCCTTCTTGGCTATCCAGAATCAGAGATGGTCTCTTTTCCATCATTTCCTTGGTCAGTAGAAACATCTTTGTCCTCAGAGGTCTTACTTTTGTCTAGCTCAGCCATCACCTGAGTCTCTATCATAGGTTGTGTCTTTTTGTAAGAAACCATCTTGAATCCTTCATTATCCACAGTGGGTTTCGCAGGACCAACCATTGAGATAACCGCAGGCTCAGGAACAGTGAGTTGCTTACCGTTTCCATTATCTGTACTGACCAAACATTGGTGAGCAGTCTCGAGCTGTATTTTTTCTTCCCAGATTTTCTCTTTTCCTTTTCTAGGAGCATCATAATGCTAAACTTTTTCCTCTTCCATAAAAACCTCAGCCCAAGATTTGTTCTTGTTTTCAGATGTGGGAACACATTCAATGATGTCAGCGGCTTATTAATGAGTGTCATGTTCCTCTTTCCCATTAGGGTCTGCTATTATGTAGTGATCCTTCATGTTCCCATACACATCATTGTCACCCTGCAACAACAGTGTATTTGTCTGCTGGATTTTGGTCTTACTCTTCTTGAAACAAGCATTCACATCAGGACCATGCAAAGAACAGAAGCTGCATACTAAATTTCTCCGAAAAGAAGAAGTTTCATGACCAATAACATTGAATTATTTGCAAAATTTGGGCAGTTTTTCATAGACAATATTAATCTCAATGATATCATCATCATTTGCAAGCATTACTTTGTCCACAAGAGTCGATCCCAATTCAACCTCAACCATGAACCTTGAAAAGTGACCAAAATGGACATTTTCAGTTTCCTTATCAATTTTGATTGGAATTCCAATGGACAAGGTGATATTATAAAAAACTTTAGGATGCCGTAGAATCCATTTTAGTCCATAGACTCTTACCCATGTTTGTGTTGTTGTATTACCAACCATGAAGGGATAAAACTTTTTGTCCCATTCTCGCAAGTGGATAATCCCAGGTTTGAGGGAAATGGATCCAAATCCCCAAGCTTGAACTTTTAATTCCTCTGTGGGGAAAAGCCTATGATAGTATCTCTGACCGAGTGAGACACACTTCCATGATGAGAAGCCCCAAATCAGATAAATGTGTTTCTTGAGCTCATCAATTTTATATATAATATAAGTATTTAGGTAATATCTCTTATAATCAACCACTTATACTACATCCTATAGAAATTAATTCATTTCACCTTATATTTTATAATGAACAATAACTTATAAAACCATATCCAAAACTAATTTTGGATATTTCCAAAATACTATTGGAAAATAATAATTGACTTCACCTTGTATTGTATTATATGAAGTACTTTAAAAATAATCATCCATTAAACTTTTTCATTAACTTTATTATAATTTTTAGAGTATCAATCTAAGTGAAACAAAATCATATTCAGTAAAATAAAAAATGTTACCCACAAGCCTTTAGAGTGTTGAAAACTAATATGAATATCTAGATCTATATATGTATGCAAAGAGAGGCCTCTAGTGAAGAAAAAATTCTACTCAGGCTATAATGAGATCTAGAGTGTTCTCTATCGAATACACATATCCCTATACATATTCCCACTAGTACACAACATTTTAAAACGTGTATTATCATATTTACCCTTTTTCTAAGACATAAAGTGACCATGAAATAAAACAACATGTTAATTACATATATCAACACAGCAGTTCTTGATTTATAGAAGGTAAACTAATCTACTCAATGAATAAAGAACATATCATTCATCTTTATGTATAATCATATCACATTCCACTTATCCATGTAGATATACAAAATCTTTGTGTGGCCATACACTCCCACAATATATCTTAATTGAGGGCCCGACTTCCATACTCATTACATGATATGAAAAATCCTCTCTTTGTTAGTCTCCAGTCGAAAAAATGATTATGAAAATACACAATCACCCCATCATTAGGTAATTTAATATGTTGAATTTTATAAGTATTTTATCAATTGTTGAAATTTATAATGATATATAAAATTACAACCTTAGGTATTGGGGACTCAATTATGATATATACCCCTTGGTATACTGAAGAAGTCTATAAAGACCTCTATGTGGTATACATAATAGGATATCCAATGCACAAAATGAATCATATTATTTTTTTACTCATTATAATATTATATATATATATATATCATAGAATCCTACTCATACTAACCTTATAATTTTATTGAAACCTATAATACTTCACACCAAATGTCAGTTAGGGATGACTCGATGTCGTACTTTGAGTGGTCGACTATCGTTGTTGTTCACAAAATGTATATCCATACATATATATATGTGTGTGTGTGTGTGGATAATGTTAAAGAATTATAAAATATTAGTTTCTTTTAATATGATAAAATTTAATATTCCAAAAAAATTTAAGAATATTTAACAAATACAACACAAGTTAAGGATTATCATATCATATATGAAAAACTTCCAGATCTGCCTTATGTTTTCTATAGATTCTAGATTTTGTTAATTTTTTAAAATCTTATGTTTTTCATGTAACATATATATGTGGATTTATAATAAAATCCTACCACTAAAATCTTTAGTGAGAAACATCTATAAAGTGAGGATGTTTTAATAAGGGTGAGATTTAAGAATCATGTTCTTCATTGTTCAACTTCATGAACATATTTAAATTTCTGAACATTACAACATCAAAATTCATGGTGTCATCTTATTTTATCAGTTTAGAACTTTTTTATTATTTATCATCATCTTCCTTTGAATTCTATTTCATCATATTGTTTCCATGAAATAATGTAACAAGTTACATTATTTTTTACTGGTCCCCATAAAATATTATTGGATAAAGTGAAAATTACGTTTATATGGTATGTAAATGTAACTCTAAAATTTATCTTTACCTAACCTGAAAACATATTGGATATAAATTCTGATTTAATACTCATTCGAACATGTATGATCCTTGAAGGAATAGTTTATTTAATTGTTATCAATAACTAAATGAATTAATTTACATTTTTTATCATAATATATCCTAAAATATTTTAGTATGTTGAGTAAAAACATATTTATATTAGACTGGCAGAATCCTTTATGAAATATTGATATTCTATTTTAAATGGTAACTAAATGTAACACTTTACATATTTCTTTATCATCAAATATCCTAAACATTTTAGGTTATTAAGAGGAAATAAATTTTACATTAGATTGGTGTAATTATTATTTTTTAACATTGAACTTCATTAAGTCCAAATATACTCCCACTAGACT
Organism: Viscum album; assembly: GCA_963277665.1. Classification (NCBI taxonomy): domain Eukaryota; kingdom Viridiplantae; phylum Streptophyta; class Magnoliopsida; order Santalales; family Viscaceae; genus Viscum; species Viscum album. Next base: position 594,095,957 of record OY728119.1, read on the forward strand.
ATTAGATATTATATTATTTTTAGAATATCATACAAATATTCTCAAACCATTCTTTGTTCGGAACTAAATTATATTTCTTTTTTCATTGGATTATTTAACAAACAAATTTCCCATATATGATATTCTAGGTGTTTGAAATATTTTTCATTTTAAAATAATACTATATTACCATACACCACCGATATAAGGAAACAATACATTCCATCAAATTTTAAAAAAAACTATGAAATTTTTATCATATATAAACTATTTTTATCCATATATTCTTCTAAAAATAGGTTATAGAAATTGATTAATCATAAACCATGTGAATACATTTAATCAACTCATACATGTCTAAAAATAATCATTGTTATCAAACATATTCTCTTATCTCATAAGATAAATGTGATGAAGATTCATATATTTAACATGGATTAATTTGAACACGATTAAAGATTTTAAATTTAAAATTTGGATATAGTAACAATTTAATTCATCTCATGAATATAAACTAAAATATCAATCAATTATTCCGTTGATTTTTAAATATAGTATATTTACAACTCATTATAAAATATAAATTGATTATCCCATACCTTTCAAAATATCCGAATTATTTTCAATAAAATCCATTAAAGACATAGAAATTTTATAGATTTTAGCAAATTCATTTAGTTATATCTTGGATAACCCAATCATATTGAGTAATTACTCTTCCTTTCTAACAACCCCAGGTTTCAATGACCTATATTTTCTTCTTGAATAACCATTATTGAACAATCTAACCAGTTTTTCTTCTTCTAATTTAAAATTTTACAAATATGTGATGTCAATAATGTACTTTATAAACTAGAAATTATATTCAATGTTTATATATATTTCAAACACATTTAGAATATTTGTTAAAAATTATTATAATTTAATTTTATTTTGGGAACATTTAGATAGTTTAATATAAGATAAATTCCAAAAATAGAACAATACATTTTAATTATCCACTTTGTGTATCATATATAATTAAATAAATCATAAACCATGTGTATTAAAAAAAACCCATATCAATTCATTTAAATGACTATTTTTTAAATTATATCATTGAAATCTAAATGTGATCAAAATCATATCTTATGAAAAATTTATCCAATCTTGAAGTACCCAATTTTTTAATGCAGAAACTCCTTTTACTCCATTATAGAAAATAAAACATTATGATTTAATTATTTCTCACATTCTGACCTATCATATATTTATAAAACTCTGTAAATCATATAGTTGATTACATAAATTTGTATGAATAATAATATTCAATTATTTAAAAAATAAAAATTTATTGAATCATATTTCATCTCTAAGAATATTTAATCATATTCAATATCATTTGGAATACCACATTATTCTAAACACATGATACTAAAATTCATTAAATCATTGATTCACCTAATCATATTTAGAACATGAGATAAGATTAAGATTCATTTTTTCATTAAACATAAAGTGTCTTTGAAAACATAAGAAAATCATTATATATTTCATAAACATTTAGTGAAATCAATTTAATAATTTAAACACATGTTTTCCGAGGAATGAATATTTCTAATACATTGTATTTTTCCAAAAGAAAGCTAATAAATCAAATATATTTCTTAATAAATATTCTTATGTTACCAATATTAAGAGCTATAAAATTAAATATTCTCTTTTTTAAGGATTATTCTCAAAGTTTAGTTTGATGTTGTAGATTTTATTCACTAATAATTAAAGGTTTTATCATATGAGAATCATTTATTATAAACCATTTAATAAGGAAATTTTTTAAATTTGTGCCCACAAAAATTATGAACTATTTGGTGAATCATATATATTAGCATAAAATATCAATATTTCACTATTAAATCCATATTCATTAGAATTTCTCTGACTAATTATTTATTTAGGTAGGGCATTATCCCAAGTATTTCATATAATACTATTTTATTGTCGAGGAGATAACTCTTTTTCTAGTTTATCATGTGGAAAAACAAAACTATATTCCTTCAGTAACTTAACCCTATTAGGGTATCCCGGATTTTGTAACCCAAATCAATATCCAAAAAGAATCTAACAAGTGACAATCAATGTTTACCTAGATTTATCATGACTTACCCTATAATACTATTCATATTCACTTATTACTTTCTCTCCTTATATAGGATTATATAGTGGCACCCATATTTAGCTTGACCTACCCATTTGGATGACCGAGGTAATGAAAAGTTCCACATTAGAAGGAATATAAAACATATTATTTTAATGGGATACTAATATCTCCATCTTATCTCATTTTATTAAAATTTATATATTCATTATTTATTTTAATTTGGAATCATATTCCATCTACCTAATCAATATTTACAAACCATATTGATGTGTAAATATTCAAAAAAACCATCATGTTAGTATTACTAACTAAAAAATAGAATTCATGTATATTCATACATATCTGAGTGCATCATAAGTTTAAGATACCCGAAAACATAATTTGAAGGCATAGAGTTATATGAAATTTTAAACATTCCCATGTGTAAGCCTGAAGTGACAGATTTCCAACCCTATTCTCCATCTATGTTAAGGAATAAGCCTACAAGTTGGTAGGTAGTCTAACACCAAGTACATCTACCAGAGGATACATTACTCTAGAGAGAATTAAATTAATCATAACTCTAACCCCTAATATTCATAAATTATATTTAATATATTACTCAAGATAATTTATTCAATTATAAACAATGGTCAATGTAGATGAAAAAAACCCAGCATAGAGTGATTCCATGTATGAAAATACAATGTTTTATCCTAGAAATAATTTGTCATATTTTTTCATAGAACCATTCATAATATAAAAAATAGGTAATTATGAATTAAATAAGGAATAAAAATTAAATAAATAAAAATTATAATATATAAACATGAGATAAACATTAAGGAACAATTAATAAATAAAATCTATGTGTAACCAGTTTTATAAATTTAGATTTAACAATATGTAAAATCATAATTTTGAATATAAGTTTTTTTAATCCATTATAATATGACTGATATTTTCATATTTTTTATTTTTTTGATAATATATTTTTTAACTTTGGTTGAGAGGGAACCCTTACATGACCTAGAGGACTAGAAAATTACTGGACTAGAGGCCTAGAGGATAAAGTCTTAACATATAACTCAACGGCCTAATATTAATTTCAATATTAAATCCTTCATATTTATCATTATATGGAATTTAGATTTTATATATATTCTATTATATGAATTATAAACAATTTATAATCCAATTTTTTATATCTAAACGTTTGATAACATATAAATCTCATATACTTAAATTTTATTTTATCCATCATCATATCAATTATCACAAACCATTTAATGTGGATTAAATATTATCAAAATGAGTTCCGCTTTTATTTTGAACAATTCAAAATAATTAATTGTGAACAATTTGTAACATAAATATAAACATTTTATAATTTATTTTTTATTCCATAATTTATGACCCCTTATAAATTATTTCTAATGTTTTCTAGATAAACACTATTATTTCTAGATCATAAGATATTCCATTTAATTTGTTTAAAAATTATATAAAATATTTTAAATTAATATTGGGCGAAAATAAAGGTTTCATAAACATTTATTTAATTAATTTCAAACCTTTTAGAATTAATTTATTTATTTATAAATTCCTCAAAAATATAATTTTCCAAAAAAAATTAAAAAAGTTTATAAAATTTTTATAAATAATGAAATCCATTTTAGATTTGTTTAAATAAAATTAATCTTTTATATTCACCCTTATATTGAATCCAAACTCAACATAAGGGTATACTTTCTCTTCTATTATGGAGACACTCTACGTAACGATAATCTGATTCCGGATCCCTCATGCATAGGTTAACTAGTGAAACCCATTATAAAAACCATTTAAACATAGAATTATCATTAGTGAACTCCATTTTGTAAAGGTAATATATTGGTAAAAAAAATTCCCTTAAGAAAAAATCTTCTACTTTTAAATAGCCTATCATGTATAGGTAACACATAGGTAACCTTTACACAACCCTAATATATAATGAAAATGCCTTAGTTACCTTTATGTTTCCTTGTCTCATTTATTATTAAGTAGTTCATTACCTTTATATAATACTTTTAAAACCCATATATCCTTTACAATTAATCTTAAGAACTAATATAATGTTACATAACTCCTTTATGAAATGTATTTATATAGGGGTTACAATCTACACTACCTTTACGTGAACCCTTTACGTAAACATAATCCTTGTGTTTCTATACTCATGAAAGGGTAATTAATTGGTTACCCTTAAAAATGCCATTTTCTTAAGGGTAATGTCTTTGTGAACATTACATATCCCAACAACATAAGTGTAAACACTTTTCTATATTTTCAAAAAACCAAAAAAACATGGTCTTCTTTTGGGTATTCTTCTTTTCTTCATCACAATATTTCATAAAACATAATCAATAATCCCTATAATATTGCTGAATTTTTTTAATGAGGCTATTAACAATTACTAAGAAATAGAAATGACACAAACCCTTATCTATGGATCCCCATGCAGTAAATATTAAACATACAATAAAACTAGAAATGAATAAGTAGTTATAAAAATGATTACTTTTCACTAAATGGATTTAACAGTTAATCATGGTATGAAATACTTGATAAGGTTCACTAAAGGAACACCAAAAGATATCCCCAACCCATAGGTATTCACAAGTTATGCTAAACCATCCTATGTTTTATGGGATTATTCATTGATTTAGTATATTCTAGAATCTCATATGAAAAGAAGGAAGAAGAAGAATAATTCCTTTGGTCTTGGGGAGTTTTGGCCATGAAACAATCATTCACACACACCTACCATCACCTGGTAGAAATATATATCAGTTGTAGAATTTTGTTCCCCAATATATTTTATCAATTCATGTGTAACAGTAAAAGAATAAATTATCCAGATATTATATTCATTCATCCTATGGATTATTCACCTCCCATACATTTCATCTCATGAAATGATATAATAACATATATCTAAAATGGGAGAAAAATAAAATGATAATAGTTAATAATTTTTTTTAATGTTTTATGGAATGATATACCATGCTTAAAATTTATATTTTGTATAAAATTTGAAACTATGTGTATATATATTTCAGATATATATATAAGGCTCTAAGGAATATATATTTCACCTATCCTATATATTGAACTCTTAATCAATGGGATATACCCCCTATGAGTAGATATTACTCAATTGGGCATATCTCTTGTGATTCAATCTTACATAATGGGACATATACTCTATGACCCACTCTTACTCAATGGTTCACATTCCCCATAAGCCCCTCTTCATCAGTGATCCATACTCCATACAACTACCTTTTACTCAATATACAGTATTCCATGTGATTCAAACTATATCAATACTTATCTAACAACAAGAATATAGGATGAACCAGAAAAGGGACTTAAATGTGTAGTTCCCACTCAGTCTCATGTTATCTCCCCTTTCATGTAATAAACATTTTTACCACATGATCTTAAACTGCATGGAATAGTCCTGACATAAGACCTTAATTTGTGTGACTTATACCATGTTGCATTTTATTCCTATTAATTTGGATATTTATTATTCAACTATAAGGTCCAAAACCATAACCATAAATATCCTAGATCCAATACCATAAATATAACATCAATAGGTCCCCATAACACAAAATTAAAAGGAAAATGATTTTTTCTATGAAGCATACACTTAAAAAGAATATGAGTTGGTGTTAGACACATGACGATAAAATGAATTTCAATCTCAAATGGATTCATAACCATAAAGGGAACCCCATTTTTCTTTTTTCACATTGTGTTAAAATGTTGGATGTGTCCCTGCAATAAATTCCAATCAATGTCGGTTATGGTTCCCTTTTTAGAGATATATGGGAAGTACCACTCATGGTTCTAATGCCAACTCTAAAACACATACTACCTATCTATATATTGAAACATTCTAGAGTCCCCAATTGTAAAAATTAAATTATACAATAATATTAATTAAAAGGAAAATTTAAAATCTCTAAAACATTCATATATTAAGATAAATTCATGGTTTTTAGTTGATGCTTCAATAGAGTTAAGAAATAGTATTATTATTTTAGAGAAGGATTCATGATAGTTTCTTAAGTATTTTAAAATGTCATGTAATATTCATTAGAACCATTAATGGATGATATAAAATCCAATCCTATTAGGCAATGTGAAACCAAAAGTGTTGTTATTATATCTTATTAACCACCTTTATTTAGAAATTAGGTCCACAAAACTCGAAATATATTGGAACATAGACATATCAAAAACAGAATTGTGAACCAAATGTGAATACTTTAATTGTGAAAGATATTAATCTACCATTCTTTTACATATACCAATTCATTAATTTATTTCTTGTTTATTTTATCCCATTTAGGAAATAACTTTAATATAAATTGAATCCTAAAATGCACCATTTAATTACACTCTCTTTGGGGAACCTTCAAAAAGATTTAGGACATCATATGTGGTTGTGAAAAACCCACTGATGTGTAGTACATATACCATTGTTTTGATGAATGATGTGGTCAGATCCTAGATTTATGTTTTTAATAACTTCGTGAATTTAACACTAGTTTTTAAACACTTTGATCTGGTATTACCAACTTGATAAATCTATATAGACTCTAGTGGTGGTCCACACAATATTTTTGGAGATTAATCACTATTTATTGTATTATCAACTATGGGATAATAAAATGTAAATGGAATCTATTTTCACCTCCAACCATTTTAGTGGATTTCCCCTAGAGTGAAACCAAACTTTTTTATATTATCATAAAGAGATATAAGAGGATATAATCTATGTTTATGTGGTTCATCAAGATCTACCTAGGAGGAATATTCTCAATATGTGTCATTAAAAATTTCATATAGCCCCAACCTTTCATGAATATGCTATGGATATTATGTTTGATATATCAGCCCTATTTTTTCAATCTGGTGTATCCTAGACGAGGTCTAATTGGAGGAAATAAAGTAACAAATACTAATAATTGGATCATATCCCTAACTTTATTTGTGTATATAAATCCACATGGAATATCCTGATATAATATCTAAAGATTTTTTATATCCCCATTCTCATTGTGATTGGTGAATCTGGATGGAATATCTCAATTTGAACAAAGGAGAAATCTCATTTCTACTCAAACTTCTGATGCTTGTCAGAATTTTCATGAAACAACCAAGGAGAAAGGATATATTCCTACTCTCACTAACATTTAGATAGTTCATCATCATATCCTATTATAAATTGAAGTTATGGAGTGGTCTTATATTGCTTCTCCGATCAACATGTGTGAGTTCTGTTAATATATTATGGTTGTAACTCTCGATAAATCTCACTTACCTTATCTCATCTTGGAAGATCATTGGCATAATTTTATTATAGATCAGATGTACCCTCATATTTCTGATCCCATAAAGGATGTGTACTAACGTATCCTCACCATAATATAGTTTCAATATGAAATTCTTTCTCAAAATCATGAAGGTCGTCAAAATGTTTCGGCGATAGAAATGGAGAAGCCTAATATCCATACTTTCACCCATGAATTAGTTATTAAATTTTAGTGGTAACATAGGAGTAGGATTATATAACCAATCACTCCCCTGATGCTGACCAATATAACTAGATGATAATAAAATAGTCACAATGGGGAAGCTAGTTATGATTACATTGGTAATCCATATAGTACTATGATAATAAACTATGGAGGTCCTCCATAGATTACCCATTACATGGGATATTCCCATGTTAGCATGAGGATTAAGCATTGAGGTCCTTGCTAGTGTATAAGTTGTAGAGGACCTCCATATAACATGAATATATATTGACAAGAAGATCCCCCTTAACAACTCATCAATATATAGTATTCATGGTTCCCCACATTGTGTGAAAGAATCTTACAACCTTGAGTTACTCCCAAGGGTATATTTTACATATTTCTTCCAAATAAGAAAGAAATATATAAAGTGGATGTCTTCTCTAGGATGGTGAATCATGTATCAACTCTGAAGATCCTCCCCACAGTGCTCACTATGAAAGTATTTCTTTTAACGAATCATCACTACGATATGAATATTCTCCATTATGTAAAAATTTCTATATGTTTTTCCTCATATTGAGAAGCACTAGAAAAAATTGATGCATGTTTTTTCAAACACCTCATCATTAACCGATGATATCTCATATTAGATGAAGGATAGTTTGAGGTGGTGGTCATCATTGATGACTACTATAGGCCATATATATCATTTAATTAAACTGAGAAGATTCCAAATGATCCCACTCCTCTATATAATGTAGTGAAGAAATGATATTCATTATTATATCAACATAAAAAGCCTATCACAACAGATAAATAGAATTATATGGCCATGTGGGAAGAGTTGGAAAAGAAGAAAACACTGTTAATATTTTTTCCTATATCCACAGCTAAATATTACCTTCATGATCCCTTAAAATTGGATTTTATACCATATCTATGACATAAATGATAGGAGGCTCTCTATCATATCAAGACCAAATATCTATCATAAGAAGGTATCCTAAATTTTTCAACTTGATAAATGAGCACTCTTACCCTATTGACATGGTCATATTCTTAGAAGCTTGGAATATTAATTTAGGGGAGTTATATGAATTTACTCAATATTTTATCCTTAATAGTATGAATTCACATCAGTATATCTCCATAGACACTCCTTATGATATGTGTATCAAATTATGGGGTTAATAAAGAAGTATTCATTTCACCCTTCTCACAGGACAATAAAAACCATGTAGGAAAAATATTATAATTTCCTCACATTAAGATAAGTCTCATGCCTTGAGCCTTCATATATTATTTTTTCCACACAACAAAACCATGCTATTCTAAAAGATAAAAATAGGGGCGCTCCGAGGGAGTGATCCAGTGATATGATCCAATATAATGCTTCCTAAAATCCAAATAGCTCTTCTTTCTAAATAAAAAAACTTATCATCATAAATCAACCCTATAAGGTAATAATCGCTCACCACGAACATGGAATATATCCAGATCATGCCTGAATATTGGCATGAAAATACAATAATTTTTTCATAGTAGCTAACTTTGTCGTATTATAGGAATAAATCTATCCCAAGGGGATTTTTTTTCTAAAGAACACCACCCCTAGGATCATTAAATTAAAAAAGTATACAATATTTGACTATCATGACCCCTCTCTCCAATGGTACCCCTCCGGGGTAGGAAATGGATAAGGAGAGATAATAAATCATTGAATCCCACCTCAGGTAGGCTATGGGGCGGTGACTAGAAAAAAGGTTATATAAATTACACACATTTGAGGCATTATCCTCTATAAATATTTATAATGAAGAGATAATAAGTATAAACCACCAAAAAACCCATGAGTAAATAAAATAAGATATCAAATTTCATGTAATTTCATACATAAACTGATATAACTAAAAAACTACAATGTATCAAAATTAAAACATGGCAATCACTCCAAACTCTAGTAACTCCTAAAAACATTTCAATAAATCATTTGTTCTAGAGAATGGAAAATCAATCATGAACATGTTCTTACTGACCTGAAATATAGTTTATATATTCATAGTGTGAGAATAACAAATATACTTAATAAGATCTTCCCTAAAACCACTCATGTAAAAATGAAAAAATCTTTATAAATACCGCCGAATAAAAAATTAAACAAAAACATAGTTTTCCATCATCACCAAGGATCTCTCACCAGTTGACACGTAGAATTAAACTGTTTTATATAAATTAAATATATATTATTAAATTAACCCACTTCTGTTTCTGAATTGGTTCTTCTTTGTCATTCCCCAATTACACACATCATGTGCTCACCCCCACTAAGTGCAATCCATCCATGAAATGAGTTGGGCCTCGATTGTGCCTACTTTAGTCTCCCATATGGCCTAATATATAATGTTGTAATTGGTCCACATTTCTATCTCATCATCACAATCCAATCTATAGAAAAGTGTATATCCAGAATCCCCTACAACTTATGTAAATAGATTTTACATCAAACCATCATGACCCATTCATGTACACCCATGTGAAATGGATCCAACAAGGACAAATACAAGTATATGATATACATTAAGCCACTACAGAACTAACATAAATGTAAGATAAATTGTGATCCATTATATCCTTGGTTAGAATGCACCCTATGTCATAAGCCATTATAACTCGGGATAAGTTTACTCATCTACATCTACAGGGAGAGTGGGAGTGATGGATAAGTCATCCATCCATTCCCTTTCCATACTAGATGTTGGAAAAAACACTTATGACTACCTTTGGGTGTTAGTTTCACTACCGATGTGGGCAGTGAAGCATATGGAATAAGAAGAAAAAAAATACTATCACACACAATCATACTAAGGTAAACTATGTAACATTAGACTCATCAGGTGGTAATGCATCCCAAGACACCTGTAATCCACCTCTAATGTCTAGATATCAAGTATACACACATGAATCATGTTAAAAATTAATTATTATTTATTCAAAAATTAATATTATTACATATTCAATTTTGATTATTTGTATTTCAATATACTAGGATAAGTGTTAAAGAAAATATTAATTATTTTCTTATATTGTAAAGTATGTCATCATCATATACAAACACCATGAGCCAAACCCATTCATTTATATTTTCATTTATCATTTTATAATAATCCAAGTACTCTATGTTTCCAAGTAAGATAACACATAAAGGATTCACTTGTAGTCCATATCATCCAAACTACACCTCGTATATGCAATTGATCATAACAATAACTTCTAAACATTTGACCATCGAGAAAGCATCAACCAATAAGTAATAATAGACAAAAAAATTCCCTCTATGAACTCATTCCAAGTACCATTGTTTCACACACATTTGTTCATAAGTTAATACAATGTACTACCACATGCTCTAACCATCACTAATGCTTGTTCTCCCAACCCATTACTCATATATAAAATCAATTTTCATTCAGAAAATCCTCAAAACTCAAACCCATTTATAGTTAGGGAAATCCAACCACCCATGGTTAGTAATCAATGAAAACAAGGATCTAAATCCCTAGAGAAAACAAAAAATTTGAATGTTTTATTCACACAAAGGAGAATATAATAAGGCTATAAAATCAAGACATTTATGTCCCCCAAAAAATTAATGGTCTCATTTATCCTCAAACATTTATTTTTTTGACAAAAAAACCTTTTCAATTCCATATTCAATTAACCAGTTTATTGTGAATAGTTTTTTCAAAACAACATAAACTATAGAAATACCTTATAATAGAAATAAACATTATAAATTTTATAAAATCATAATTTTAATATATAATCAATCCCAAAAAGATCATTGTATTATCTATTAATTCATATTCCAATTAATTATATCATCATTTGGTTTTAATTTATATATATTGTTAATGTAATTTACCATGCTAAACCATCAACAAAAAAAATCCACACATAGACCACACTATCAGTTAAACAACAAGATGCAATATCAACACAAAAATCATAACGAACATGAGAATACAACCCTACCAATTATTTAAATCACCAAAATATATATTAAATATAATTAACATATGATAATCTCCATTTCGATTTAATACATTTGGTAATTATTTATATAATTCATATCATAAAATATTAATATTAATTATACAACAACAAGTGATTATTATTTTCTATCTCCTGTATAATTCTAGAATAATAGAAGGATAATTATCCCAAATGAATCAAAAAATTTAAAATTTTGAATTAATAATATTTATTCAATATATATGATCATTATTAAGGAAGATTAATATTTATGGCATGCCATTATTTTAAGAAATAATTTATTCTAAGAATCATGTAATTTGATGAATGTCAACATTATTTAATATCACATGATAATCTATCTATTCTTGAATAAATTAATATTCACACAATTTTCAAAATTATTTATAATTATATATTATAAATAATTACCCTATTAATATATTTTTTCATGAACATTAAAATAACCAACTTTGTAATTTATTTTTTCATAATATTAAGTAATATTTACCATCAAATTTCCCAATTTGATTAAGGTTAAAACCAATAGGTTAAATAAAATAACTCAAGAATGGTAATTTCACTTATTACACATAAAATAATAGATAACTAATTTGATCACCTTCTTTTAGAATGGATCATTAAGAACACAACACCATGAGTTAGAGGAAGGGAGGTGATATGTGATGTTCTGAAAAATATATGTGATTCCTAAGATGATTTATATAATATTTGAAACTATTGAATAATAGAGTTTTGCATAAATAAGAAATAAGATAATTTATGTTGAAAAAATTATATATATGACATTGAATTTAAGAAATAATAGGGTATTATAAAATCACCCCCATAAAACATTCTAAAAATTCCAAATTAATTCTACAATTAATTTTAAATTCAAATTAAATTCCTACCAAAGACTCATTCAGTAATCCTAAAATTAAAGAGATATAATAGATCTCATATCAATTAATTAATTAGTTGAAACCTTATTTATTTAATCATTAATTCCCTTTAATTAAATTTAAAATGTGTTAAAAACTGAATGGTAATAAAAATGGGTTGTTTTTCACTTAAAACTATTCCATCACACGAGAAGCAATAATTTCATAAGGTTACCATGGTTTTAACCTTATATAGTAGGACACCCTTATGTGGTCTTTAGAAACACGAGTGGAAATTTATTTAGGCTTAAATAATTCGTAGGTACCCTTGCAAAACTCCAAAAAAATGGACTTGATCTTTGCGCAATCTGGGGAACTAAGAAGATATCCTAATGTTGGATAAGAATACTCATACTTACCCTAAAATAGGAATCAATTGACAATTATGTGAAATAAATAAATCTTATTTTACCTTTACGTGATCTTGGAAAGACACTAATACAAGTTTGAGAATCCCTTATGGACTATTATGTAGTAGTGAACTATGCTTATGGGACGAAAGAGTTGTCCCATACCCTATCCATGAAAATCCAATCGAACCTTTTTAATATATATATATATATGAAAAATAATTTTACCAATACACAATGCATTAGATATCCAAGTTACCCTTAAACACTTAGTAGAAAAATGACTCTACCTATAAGCAAGATAAGGGATTCAATTATGTATATGTACCAGCTTTTACAAATATATTTTTCATTAAATTAACAAATTAAAGTTAAAAGAAAAAAATGATCTAGGGACACTTTTCAAACTTCTATGAATTGGAATAAAAAATGGATGGATTTATAAATTTGGGAACTTACATCAGATACCTATCAAATAATCTCATATTTTATAATTTAAAACATAACATTGAAGAATGAAAGGTTCTATGAAAAACTACCCCATGAGATACCTCTCAAGGATCTCCCTACAACAGGTAAAGTTTCAATCATGATAGGTATAAAGTGATTGACTATAAAAAATACTCAATGAATAGAAGAAAACTCCTAAATCAATATAATATCATTTAAACCATTTCAAACGAAATGAAAAAAAATAGAGCATCAAAAGAAAAAATATCAACAGTGAAACAAATTAGGATATTGAGAATGTATCTACATCTTCCACTGCCAAATTCTCTACTTCAATACCACTATTCAAAAACATTATTGGAACTAAAGGAATAATACACCTATAGAACACATTTTTATGATGATATTGAATATAAATTAATATTTGTTAATGGTTTCCCTATCTTTAACATCTAAATTACTTTAATTGATGATGTGTGATTCTTGAATGAAGATATTAAAAATCTTCTAATACATGGAAGATTTCATGGGCACGAATCATTTACGAGGTTAGTGCAAACTATTATGTCACGAATCTACCATGATCAAACACCTCATGAGACCGAATGAATCTAGTAAAAATCTTACACCCATCACCAAACTATTACTACCCATGAATAGGAAACATAATCAAGAACACATCATCTCCATTTTCAATCCCCAGATGCCTCCTCCTATGATCAGCATAAGACATATGATGATATTGTATAGCCTCAATTCTCCCTCAAATAACCTATACAATATCTCTTTTACTATGAACCCATTTTGGTCAAAGAACAACTAACTCACTAACCTCTATACCACATAATAGAGATTGAAAATATTTTCCACGCATTGCTTTGATAATAACCATACTAATAGTGGTGTAGTGACTAGTTTTTTAGGAAAACTGTACTAAGGGTAGATGGTTCACCCATGAAACACACAAATCTAGAATGCACGCATGAAAAATATCCTATAGAGTCTAGATGTTCAACATTTTATGATCATTTATTAATAAATTAAAACTAGTGAAAAGGTATAATGGAGATCCAAAATAACACCAGAGACCTCTCTACACCCTATAGGTAAAACAAGGATCATGACCAGTCACGAAAATCATCAGAATCTGATGAAGAATCACTACCTCTTCCAGATACTTCCTCGATAGTACAACTTATAATATTTAATCCTTGATTACTAAAAAGAAATATAACTTTGGTAACTAACCCTAATTTCCAGTATTACCCCCTAATTATCATGATATCAAGTTAAACTGGTAAAAATTCTAGAATATAGTCATGCCACTACCACTAGGGAACATAATGAGTTTAAGTAAACCACCTGGAACATGATGCTCAAGCTTCTCCTTTTGAAAGGCTAATGATTGAGTGAAAAATTGTTAACTAATTTATTCATATTGTATAACAAAAATCAATCCCTCAGTTCATGATATTTCTTTTTCCAACATTGATGAACCACTAATAGAAAACTATGGAACTCACTAAGAAACACATAATGGATTGAATAATAAATAAAGAATTTCCCTTGATTGGAAACTAATGTTATCCATCCTCAGATGATATCTCAGGAGAATCTCTTCAAAAAAAATGAATCACACCAAACATCTGACAATTAAACACTCTGCTAGGACTCCTCTACTTTTTTTCACTAAGTATGAATTCATCATCATTTTATAATCAAAACCTCAATAATCTAAAAATCCCACATCAATTTTTAACACTTACAACTACTCTATCACTCACTAAGAGTCTCTATAATCACACACAACTCTACCATGAAATATTATACTCAAGGAATCCAATAAAACATTTCCTTTATTAAGTGAAAAAGAAATAATTAAATCTTAATTCTATAAAAACTCTATCCACCTTTAGTTTTATAAATTCAAGTCATTGTGGGAGAATACATTATTCTAGTTATTGTGATATGTGAAGACTACAAACCCTCTCCAATGAGATAGTGTCACCAAAGTGTCAAAGTGAATGCCACTAAAGTAATCTCAAGATCATGTGTGAATTAGTGACATTCATGAGTTCATAACTACCGAGGCCCATAAGAGACATCTTCTTTTATTGAATTAACACATGGATCAAACCAAGATGTAAAGAGTCATAGTAAACCTTAAACACAAGGACCTCCTATAACATATAAAGTATCGTAGAACTTACTAACTCCTCCAAATACTTAGAAGTGTCTTGGAACTTCATAGTCCACAAAAATTGTCACACCCGAACTTTTAAGATAATATTATCTTATTATTTTATCAGATTTTGAAAATTTCTACCAAGCTGCAGGCCAAGCCTGTTTGAATTTTTTTTCTTTTCGTTGATGAATGAATGCTTTGCCCTTGACAACGTCCGGTGCATGGGTAGGGTGTGTTCAAAGCCGCGCGACTTCGCTCAGGTCACCGTGCGGTCTACCTAATGTACAAGACAAATAAATAAAGTAAGTTACTGAGTTAGTTTAATAATTGTAATGATGGTGATTATTTTTATCATTATCATGGTTAATAATATTATTATTATCAAGTTTATTATAATTATTATTAAATATATGAACAATATTATTATTATTATTATTATTGGTGTTTATTGAAATTCCTATCTTGTTCATTATTATCTGTTAATATTTTATTTATTTTATACTCTTTTCTTTTGTTCCCTTATTTTCTATGTTGGTCATTTCTTTTATTATTATTATTATTATTATTATTTCAGCTAATATTTTAACCTGTTCGTTTTTATTATTTTGGTTTCTTTTGCGGGCAAGCGGCTATGCACATGACCGTGCGTGCGACCATGCGTGGTGTCCGTTCCTAATAAACAATGTTTTTTTTGTGTGGTTGATTTTATTATTTTCATTTTCTTATTAATATTAAATTTGTTAGAATTTATTAAGATATAAATTTATCCTTATTTTTATCTTTATCTCTCTTTTTTTTCTTTTCCTTTTAATTTCTTTTTATTTTCTTTTCTCTTTTTTCTTTCTTTTCCTCTTTTTTTTTCTTCTTTTCTCTCCCTTTCTTTCTCTCTTCTCTCCCGTCGCACGGGCTTCTTCTCCCCCTTCGGTTTTGCGCAGCGGACTCCACCCCCACCTCTTCTAACCCTAGCGCTCCCCGTCCCGGCCTCCTTCCAGCATCCGCACCAGGTGCGCCGCCGCCGCCCTGTCCTCCCGCTCCGGCCACGCCGCACCTCCGGCCGCCGTTTCGCCCTCCACGCTCTCCGAGACCCGCAACCCCCCCAAGCTCCCTCTTCGACCTGGATTTCAACCGGTTTTCCACCGGATTTTGGTTTGATCTTTCAAGGTTCTGTCGGGCTCCATCGAGGCTAGTTTTAGCCACTGCCATCAAGGGCAGTGGGTTCGCAATGGTTTTCAGGTGATGATTCTTCAATTTCTTATTTGTGGTTTAATATTAATTTAGGAGTTTTGTGATTTTTGAGTTGTAGGAATTTTCGTTGGGTGTGAATGCTGTTTTTGCAATAGATTATTTTGTGCTTAATGTTTGGTAATACTGCTTTGGGTTGTTTCTTGATAATTTTGGTTCCACTGGTCGATTTGGGGTTCAATTGGGTGAATTGCATGGTGCGGATTTGGTTTTAGTAAAGGTTCACTATGATTTTGGTTTTAAAAATAGTTTTCTCACTTGAAATTGGGTGGTTTCACATGCAAATAATTTTTCTTATTGTGTTTATATTGTTTAATTAATTTGACATCTTCGTTTACTTTGGCGGTGGTACGAAGTTGGTATTTGATAAAAATCAAATAGGTTTTTAATTATAAAGTGTCTTATATGTGGGAATTTGGGTATGGTCCATGTGTTAATCCTTGGTGTGCACCTTGGAAATGTTTTATAAATTATGAAATTGACTTATTTCATTGTTCAAGTGATACGAAAATAGTTTTTGGAAAGAAATATATATATGCGTGGGGTCGGAATGAGTTTCTTATTTTGAATTTGCGTATACTTTTTGGTGTAAAACCATGTTATGCCTCTTGCAGGTATTTTATAAATTGTGCAAATGGGTTACTTAGTTTTTCAAACAGTATGAATCACTTTTTCAATGACACTTATGGTGAAAATGGACTTGGTTGTAGGTTTTTAAAAGGAAAATGCATAAATTGGTATGTTCGGGTTGTTGCGTATTTATAATGTAAATCGTAAATGGTTTAAACAATGGAATTCATGTTTTGGAAATTGACTCCGGTTTATGTGACGATTTGAAATGGCCTTTGAAAATGGTTAGATTGTTTTTGTGCTTTTCTTTTAATATTATCAATGAGTTTTATGAGTTATGTAACCGGCGCGTCGTTGGTGCAAACCCTCGATGTGTTAATTTGAAACACTTTAGGGATTGTTTAAGCATTTAATGGTTTTATTAAATTATAGGTGTAGTGCGTTGCACCTTGCTTCGTTGGTTTTGGGCCGCGCATGTCGAGACATCCTACGTGTACATGCATAGGGTAAGACATATATATATATATATGTGCCCTCTTTGTACATATTCCCTCATGGCACAGGGAATATGTGCAATGCAGTTAGGGGTGTATATATATATATGTATAAATGCATTTGCGTGTGCACGCCAAGTGTCGGTTCGAGTGGCCATCGACAGATAGCGACAAGTTTGAGGTAGGTCCCCTATGACTAAGCTTTTAATTTGAAAATTATAATTGCTTGATTATCTTAAAAATGTGTTTTGCACTATGCTATGTACATATACTATGGAATCTGATTACGGTTGCTAGAAACTATTATGCCTCATATTTGGAAAATTGAAAAATGTATTTCAAAGCCGTTTGTCTTAAGTGACATTTCTTGAGAAATGGATTTCTTAAGTGGTTTTAAATTGGTAAGAGGTATTTCCAAAGGTGTTTGGCCTTTTTGGTCGGTTGATTGTAAAAGGGTGTTCCTTTTTTTTAGTTAAGCATGTTTGGCATTTTAATAATGTTTTATGAAAAAGAAAAACCTCTATTAAGGCCCGTTTGACACTTTGAGATTTAAATTGCGAAAATAGAAAACCCCTTTTTAGTCATTCCCGTAAATTTGAAAATAAAATGTGATGCAAGTGTTTATGAGCGGTTTGTGATATATGTGCCTAGTGTAAAGGCTTGTGCGTGATTTTGTGATGTAAAGAGGGGGAATGCACTCAAGTAGGGAGTGCAGTGGTGAAAGGTTGAATGAGTTTTAGATAAAGAAAGTGTAATGTACTTGTTTGATTGCTTGATAAAGAAAACTCACCACCAGTTGAAATAGAGCACAATGGGAAAACCCGGGTATCTAGGTGGGTGACCAGGACTAGTACGCTAGATGACACGGAAGAGGTTCGTCCCGGTTTGTCTAGCAGGATTGACGCGACAACACTAACTAAACATATGAATTTCTTGAGGGTCGTGGCCTTCTAAGCCACGTTTTCTGAGGGTCGTGGCCTTATAAGCCACGTTTTCTGAGGGTCGTGGTCTTCTAAGACACGTTTCACTGAGGTACGAGGTCTTTAGGTTCCCAATTGTTCTAGCTGCCTATAGGGATTACCCATGGTGCTCACTTTTTGTCATGCTGCTAACGAGATAACTTTCTTTTCAGTTGTTTCATACTTGATGCCTTGTTTGTGAAAACCATATTTTAATCCAAACTGGTTTCTTTTCATTTTGAAATGTTAAATGCATGCTTGAAACCTATTTTAAAAATGTTGTGGAAGTAAAAGGCTTTACCTGAAAATGAAAACTTGTTACTTAAATTTGAAAAGGAGAAACACTATTTTATTATATCTTATTTCCAAACTGGCATTGTGGATTTCTTAATAAAGGCGGAGGCATAGGACGTGGTTGTTTTTGGCTTTCCTACTGAGCATCTCGGTTCTCACGCCTACTTTACTTTTCAGTTGCAGGTTTCAGTCTTGGATCGCTTTTGGAAGTGAGTGGTTGTCGTACCGTGGTGATCCACAGGGTCACCTGAGGTATGTCGCGTTTCTTTATTTATTCTTTTTTCTGCTGCCATGTCGTTCAGTTTGTTTTACTTTATTTATATGCTTGTTCAGTTTATGTTTGCTTATCTTTTTTCATGGGCCAAACTATTCCCAACTGGTTTGTTTTGATGCCCAGCACTAGTTTCCATCCCGGGGGGATCGAGAACGCCCCTCGGGACTTGCCGCGGATCAGCTCGGGTGACCGGTTTAGGGTCGACCCGGGTTGGTTCATGACAAAATGGTATCAGAGGTGCCCTTGTTATTTAGGGTGTCAAGTTTCTTGGTGATTAGGTGTGTCGGGACTCGATAGGTAGGTGTGGGAAGGACGTCATGAACCCTTTCCCGTCCCGAGACTCGAGTTGCCAGGGGTAGTATGAGATTTGAGTTTTTCTTTTGCTTGGTCGGTATGGATGAGGGATGACAAGGGAAGTGATCCGGTGTTACGCGACGAGCCTGCATGGAGTAGCGACCCATGTACGGCCCGAGTGCACGCTTCAAGATGCTTCCTGTGGTTGATGCTCGCTTGGAGCATGGCATGCTAAGCCATGTTACTGGGTTGGTGCAACCACTAGTCCCTTATTTTTGGATGTTTTGATGTGAGTTGCGTTTGACCTTAATTTTGGTTGGTGTGAGTACATCTCAAAAATGAAAATGGATTTTTGTGAAGGTGGTTTCAAATGGGAATGTGGTGTTAGAGTGGAAAAGTGGTTTTGAAATGGAAATTGTTTTCTTTTAACAAATGTGTGGTTTCAAAATGCAAAATGGGAGGTGTTTTGGAAGTTGTTTTGGAATATCAGTTACACTTTTTGGAATGTGAATTGGAAAATGTTTTGGAAATTTGAAATGTATTGTATTGCTTTGATGATAAGTTATTTTTTTTCAAATTGGTTGGGAATTTGTGCTTTATGCTGAATGATCTGTTTTGAAAATGAGAAGTGTCTTCAATTGACCCTTGGTATTCTTATGAGTGATCACATACATTGAGGTGCGCATGTGGAAAGTGGAGGAATTAGTGATGTGAGTGGATGGGTGCTTGAGCTAGCACATGGATATGTAGGTGTGAGACTTCATGGGATATCAATGGTGGATATCTAAGTTGTTTTGTTTGCTGAAAAATGGTTTTCAAAAGGGGTTTTTCAAACATTTAGAAAAGTGAGCGAGGAATTGTTTAGCGTTCTCTTTTCGTGATGGGTATTCCTTTTCGTGAGTTCTTGGTTTTGACGTACTGAATTGTGGTTGGAATAGTGATTTGAGTTTGAGATTTTGTTTGTGATTGTGGTGTGGAATTTTTATTTATGATGACTTTTGATTCGGATTCGTGCCTCTTGTTTTGAGTATACTGCCCAGAAAAGTCCCAGAAGTTCTAGTGAGTCACTTCTAGTTGTTGGTTCTACCCAGACTCATAGCGGAGTGGTAGAATTGAATTCTTTTCGGTTATTGTCCGGCATGTGTAGTGATAGTGATCTATCGAAGGTAGCATACTGGCTTGGTGAAATCGTTGGTGTTTCCAGGTAATTGGAAACTCCCAAAACTATGAGAGTCTGTGTTGGTTTGAGTTCGTTTGAAGGTGCAACCTTGGATTGGTGGAGGAGATAACCCTAGTGTTGTTGCATGATGGTATGACTTGGAAGGTGTTTAGGACCACTCTCGTTAGTTGGTTTATATTTGTGGAAGCGAAGGTGATGGAAGCGACAAGGCTCGTGAGTGTCCAGTGATGCCAACGAACAGTGAAAGCCTACGTTGGGCATCTCAAGAAGTTGGTTCCCTTTTCTCCAAAGATAATGTCGCAGAGTCAGTTAATGTTTCTCTTGTGTAGGGTCTTCATCTATTGTTCAAGGACCGGTTCCCTTTGGTGTTTGGGATGGTTCCCCATTCTGTGAGAGCGAGCTGAAGGAACCCATCTCAGACAAGTTTTCTTTTCAATTCCATATTCTATTAGTCAGGCCACCCTCTTGTTCGCTTCTTTGTGGCCATTTTGGGTGCTTTAAGTCGCCCCATCATCATCCATTGAAGACTTGCTGTCGGTGTGGCTGTTTTTGAAACTTAGAGAGGTTCTGCTAGCGGCTTCATCAGGAGGAGTCTCGACCGAAGGATGTCAGCTCCTGGCTGCGGGGCAGCAGATGCTTCAAGACATCAGAACTCCAGCCACAGGTCTCGGAGTGAAGCCTTTCACGCAGTCAGGAATCGTTGGGTGTGGGTCACATTGGTCTAACTTTTATCTCCAGTGCTAAAATAGGGACGATTTAAATTTCTCGGTTCAAGCTTCCTCGTCTTTGAAGGTTCTATTTTTCTGTAAGAGGCGCAAAGGTCTCTTTTTCTCGTTGTGGTCTTTGTTCTTTGAATACCCCACTGTGGTTGTAAAAAGGCATGGTGATCTTGTTTTCTTGTAATTCCTGCAGCTGCGCCTCCTCAAGTGTGACCCATTTTGTTTTAATGCATGCTTGTTTTGGAGATGCTCATATCTTGTAGAAATGATGAGTCATGGTTAGGTTCATTATTTGGTAGAATTATTCTTTGGGTTTCTCTTGTCACAGTGGTCTCTGGTTTGGGTCGGAAGATCTCATGTCGGTTTATACTGGTTGGTTAAAGCTAGTCGGTTCTTAGATGGTGGGGAGACTCACCATGAATCTTGTCGTGCCTTTTTCGAGGCTTGGTCTGTGTGGAGGTTCCCTCTTGGATCAAGTTAGAAGTTCCAGAGTAGGGTCATGCTACGAACCTCAATGCCGGTTGTGCTAGTCAGGTTCTTGTGGTGGGGAGAACCCTCCTCTTTTCCTGATGATTCTTTTCTTTTCAGTTCCCCTCAGAGTTGGTCGGGTGTGACTGATAGAGTGAAAAGTCACACCGAGTTGTGATTTTTTTGGCCACGTTTAGTTTCAAACTCGAGTTTGATTCCTCGTTCGACTGTGCGACTTTCTGGGGGCAGAAAGTTTTTGTGGTGGGGAGAATTGTCACACCCGAACTTTTAAGATAATATTATCTTATTATTTTATCAGATTTTGAAAATTTCTACCGAGCTGCGGGCCAAGCCTGTTTGAATTTTTTTTCTTTTCGTTGATGAATGAATGCTTTGCCCTTGACAACGTCCGGTGCATGGGCAGGGTGTGTTCAAAGCCGCGCGACTTCGCTCAGGTCACCGTGCGGTCTACCTAATGTACAAGACAAATAAATAAAGTAAGTTACTGAGTTAGTTTAATAATTGTAATGATGGTGATTATTTTTATCATTATCATGGTTAATAATATTATTATTATCAAGTTTATTATAATTATTATTAAATATATGAACAATATTATTATTATTATTATTAGTGTTTATTGAAATTCCTATCTTGTTCATTATTATCTGTTAATATTTTATTTATTTTATACTCTTTTCTTTTGTTCCCTTATTTTCTATGTTGGTCATTTCTTTTATTATTATTAATATTATTATTATTATTTCAGCTAATATTTTAACCTGTTCATTTTTATTATTTTTGTTTCTTTTGCGGGCAAGCAGCTATGCACATGACCGTGCGTGCGACCATGTGTGGTGTCTGTTCCTAATAAACAATGTTTTTTTTGTGTGGTTGATTTTATTATTTTCATTTTCTTATTAATATTAAATTTGTTAGAATTTATTAAGATATAAATTTATCCTTATTTTTATCTTTATCTCTCTTTTTTTTCTTTTCCTTTTAATTTCTTTTTATTTTCTTCTCTCTTTTTTCTTTCTTTTCCTCTTTTTTTTTCTTCTTTTCTCTCCCTTTCTTTCTCTCTTCTCTCCCGTCGCGCGGGCTTCTTCTCCCCCTTCGGTTTTACGCAGCAGACTCCACCCCCACCTCTTCTAACCCTAGCACTCCCTGTCCCGGCCTCCTTCCAGCATCCGCACCAGGTGCGCCGCCGCCGCCCTGTCCTCCCGCTCCGGCCACGCCGCACCTCCGACCGCCGTTTCGCCCTCCGCGCTCGCCGAGACCTGCAACCCCCCCAAGCTCCCTCTTCGGCCTGGATTTCAACCGGTTTTCCACCGGATTTTGGTTTGATCTTTCAAGGTTCTGCTGGGATCCATCGAGGCTGGTTTTAGCCACTTCCATCGAGGGCAGTAGGTTCGCAATGGTTTTCAGGTGAGGATTCTTCAATTTCTTATTTGTGGTTTAATATTAATTTAGGAGTTTTGTGATTTTTGAGTTTTAGGAATTTTCGTTGGGTGTGAATGTTGTTTTTGAAATAGATTATTTTGTGCTTAATGTTTGGTAATACTGCTTTGGGTTGTTTCTTGATAATTTTTGTTCCACTGGTCGATTTGGGGTTCAATTGGGTGAATTGCATGGTGCGGATTTGGTTTTAGTAAAGGTTCACTATGATTTTGGTTTTAAAAATAGTTTTCTCACATGAAATTGGGTGGCTTCAAATGCAAATAATTTTTCTTATTGTGTTTATATTGTTTAATTAATTTGACATCTTCGTTTACTTTGGTGCGAGGTGCGAAGTTGGTATTTGATAAAAATCAAATAGGTTTTTAATTATAAAGTGTCTTATATGTGGGAATTTGCGTATGGTCCATGTGTTAATCCTTGGTGTGCACCTTGGAAATGTTTTATAAATTATGCAATCGACTTATTTCATTGTGCAAGTGATGCAAAAATAGTTTTTGGAAAGAAATATATATATGTGTGGGGTCGGAATGAGTTTCTTATTTTGAATTTGCGTATACTTTTTGGTGTAAAACCATGTTATGCCTCTTGCAGGTATTTTATAAATTGTGAAAATGGGTTACTTAGTTTTTCAAACAGTATGAATCACTTTTTCAATGACACTTATGGTGAAAATGGACTTGGGTGTAGGTTTTTAAAAGGAAAATGCATAAATTGGTATGTTCGGGTTGTTGCGTATTTATAATGTAAATCGTAAATGGTTTAAACAATGGAATTCATGTTTTAGAAATTGACTCCGGTTTATGTGACGATTTGAAATGGCCTTTGAAAATGGTTAGATTGTTTTTGTGCTTTTCTTTTAATATTATCAATGAGTTTTATGAGTTATGTAACTGGCGCGTCGTTGGTGCAAACCCTCGATGTGTTAATTTGAAACACTTTAGGGATTGTTTAAGCGTTTAATGATTTTATTAAATTATAGGTGTAGTGCGTTGCACCTTGCTTCGTTGGTTTTGGGCCGCGCATGTCGAGACATCCTACTTGTACATGCATAGGGTAAGACATATATATATATGTGCCCTCTTTGTACATATTCCCTCATGGCGCAGGGAATATGTGCAATGCAGTTAGGGGTGTATATATATATATGTATAAATGCATGTGCGTGTGCGCGCCAAGTGTCGGTTTGAGTGGCCATCGATAGATAGCGACAAGTTTGAGGTAGGTCCCCTATGCCTAACCTTTTAATTTGAAATTTATAATTGCTTGATTGTCTTAAAAATGTGTTTTACACTATGCTATGTACATATACTATGGAATCTGATTACAGTTGCTAGAAACTATTATGCCTCGTATTTGGAAAATTGAAAAATGTATTTCAAAGCCGTTGGTCTTAAGTGACTTTTCTTGAGAAATGGATTTCTTAAGTGGTTTTAAATTGGTAAGAGGTATTTCCAAAGGTGTTTGGCCTTTTTGGCCGGTTGATTGTAAAAGGGTGTTCCTTTTTTGTAGTTAAGCATGTTTGGCATTTTAATAATGTTTTATGAAAAAGAAAAACCTCTATTAAGGCCCGTTTGACACTTTGAGATTTAAATTGCGAAAATAGAAAACCCCTTTTTAGTCATTCCCCTAAATTTGAAAATAAAATGTGATGCAAGTGTTTATGAGCGGTTTGTGATATATGTGCCTAGTGTAAAGGCTTGTGCGTGATTTTGTGATGTAAAGAGGGGGAATGCACTCAAGTAGGGAGTGCAGTGGTGAAAGGTTGAATGAGTTTTAGATAAATAAAGTGTAATGTACTTTTTTGATTGCTTGATAAAGAAAACTCACCACCAGTTGAAATAGAGCACAATGGGAAAACCCGGGTATCTAGGTGGGTGACCAGGACTAGTATGCTAGATGACACGGCAGAGGTTCGTCCCGGTTTGTCTAGCAGGATTGACGCGACAACACTAACTAAACATATGAATTTCTGAGGGTCGTGGCCTTCTAAGACATGTTTTCTGAGGGTCGTGGCCTTCTAAGCCACGCTTTCTGAGGGTCGTGGTCTTTTAAGCCACATTTCACTGAGGTACGAGGTCTTTAGGTTCCCACTTGTTCTAGCTACCTATAGGGATTACCCATGGTGCTCACTTTTTGTCATGCTGCTAACGAGATAACTTTCTTTTCAGTTGTTTCATACTTGATGCCTTGTTTGGGAAAACCATATTTTAATCCAAACTGGTTTCTTTTCATTTTGAAATTTTAAATGCATGCTTGAAACCTATTTTGAAAATGTAGTGGAAGTAAAAGGCTTTACCTGAAAATGCAAACTCGTTACTTAAATTTGAAAAGGAGAAACACTATTTTATTATCGATTATTTCCAAACTGGCATTGTGGATTTCTTAATAAAGGCGGAGGCATAGGACGTGGTTGTTTTTGGCTTTCCTACTGAGCATCTCGGTGCTCACGCCTACTTTACTTTTCAGTTGCAGGTTTCAGTCTTTGATCGCTTTTGGAAGTGAGTGGTTGTCGTACCGTGGTGATCCACAGGGTCACCTGAGGTATGTCGTGTTTCTTTATTTATTCCTTTTTCTGCTGCCACGTCGTTCAGTTTGTTTTCCTTTATTTATATGCTTGTTCAGTTTATGTTTTCTTATCTTTTTTCATGGTCCAAACCGTTCCCAACTAGTTTGTTTTGATGCCCGCCACTAGTTGCCATCCCGGGGGGATCGGGAACGCCCCTCGGGACTTGCCGCGGATCAGCTCGGGTGACCGGTTTAGGGTCGACCCGGGTTGGTTCGTGACAAAAATTCTTGATCCCTTACAATCATTGAAATCATATGCTTTTAAATCCTAAATAATCCAGGTATAAACTTATAATA
This sequence comes from Viscum album, assembly GCA_963277665.1. Classification (NCBI taxonomy): domain Eukaryota; kingdom Viridiplantae; phylum Streptophyta; class Magnoliopsida; order Santalales; family Viscaceae; genus Viscum; species Viscum album. The sequence continues at coordinate 594,122,412 of OY728119.1, forward strand.
TCTAGAATGTCTAAGGAAACTCCACATCTCTTAAAATTTATTACAGGATACCCATGAAACCACAAAATCAATATTAAAAGGATCAACATCTACCAAATAAATTTATATGAAATTTCCTAAAAAATGTATTTCAGCATCCCACGACATACAATTTGATATCTTCATAAAAACTGATGAAATTGAAGAACTCTCAACCTAGAACATAGATTCTCTGATTTATCCTCCTTTTATGTGAAAAAAATTGGTATGTCGTCTATAAAGACAACCCAAAACTATTCTTGGAAATCAGAAAACACAACATTAATCAACCACATAAAAATATCCAAACTATTTGATACACCTAACAACATCACAATGAACATGAATTGACCATGAGAACATCTAAATGCAGTTTTCAGGATATATTCATCCATTACATGTATAAGAAAAAACCCAAACTATAGACCATTATTTTATAACTATTTAGCTCCCTTAAACATGTTTGATAGATTTCTAGTTCATGGGAGAATATATTGGTACTTCATTGTGTTATGATTCAAATGATGGTAATCGAAAAAATATAAAAAACCACCAAATTTATTCTTTTCAAAGAGAACTTGAGTTACCAAAGAGGACACACTAGATTAAATGAATCCTCTCCAAAGAAGATCATCAATCAAAATCTCTATATCCCATAAATCGGAAGGGTCCATCCAATATATAGAATTTGATGTCATAGAAACACATGGTTATAGATCTATACCAAACTTGATCAATCATTAAGGTGTCTACAGCACATCCTCTTCTGGGAGGATGTTTGGGTACTCTACAACAACCTTGGAAAATACTACTTGATAGACCTATGATGAAATCAATATTAACTCATCCCTCTAGTAATATATAGGATCAATATTCCATAGACCCATCTGAGGGTCTCACTCACCAATGAACACTTCATAGTCTTTATCATCACTGTAGAATATGACACACCTATTGAATAAATCCCCAATATTTTTCAAAACATACAACCTATCTATGCCCATGATGATGTCATATGAATATATCCACAAATATAAGATGTATCTATAAGAGATATTCTTCCACAAATCAACTCATAGAATTGGAATACATCATATAATCATTCTTGACCTCCAATTATCATAGTTAATGCCAAGGGAACTAGAAGCCTCTCCACCTACAGTACCAAAGCATAGAAAATGGTGGGTGAAATGAAGAAGTATGTAGCTCAAAAATAAAAATACATAAAACAATATAGAAAAAATACACATAATACCTCATAATATTTCAGGATCACCCAATATATGCAATAATAAATCATTCATCTGGATAAGATATGCTTCATCATCATTTTTTACTTGATGGTGAACACCTAAATAGCCACACTCTTCCCATTTCCCCAGAGAATGAGAGACATAATGGTTTTGTCCTCTACCATCCCCATCCCCAATCTTCTTACCATGTGTAGGAACATCATATTGCTGCTGCTTCCCCATCTAATATTGCAACAATGGATGGTCTTAGAATGGGCCACTAACTACATGTTAAACATTGAGTAAGGTCGAGTACTCTTTCTTATTATGTTCCTAACCTCCAAAATAAAATAAAACCATGTAATATCCATTGGTGGGTGTCTGAGAACTACTTGGTCGGGGGAAATGAGTTTCCAGAGCAGAATATATACTCCCTATTGACTCAAATTTCTTTTTCTTTAGACTAGAAAATGGAAAACAATCAGTCACAACCCTTCTCCATGGAAGGTCTTTGAGACTCTCCTATCATGACGATTTGGTCCTAGAAAATGTACTCTCTATGACCTCCACATTTCCTAGTACCATAGTATATGACTTCAACATAAATGGGATGACCTGAAATGGGATCTCTAGATGTAAAGGACCCACTAAATTCCTTAATCAATCCTCTTCATCCAAAATATGGTATGAATCAAAATGTAGAATTTTATTATGGAATATACTAGACTCATGAACAATGGAAAGCCCTCATATATGGGTAATTATCTATATATAAGATGTTTCATAATGGTTATATATCAAAACTCATTCAATAACTGATCCACAAAATTATCCCACTTAACAAACGACTCTTCACAAGCCTAACGGAATAAATGAATCCACTTTTAGGATGGCCCATGCAACATTGTCATAGGTATAGAAACCCAATAATACTTCTGATCAATAATAAAACAAAAGGCCATTTCATCCTCATCTATTTAGTCCATTATCTATCGATTTTATCAAATCCTTCCGAATTATAACTCTCATAGTGTCCTCCTAACAATGTCATCATTATTAACCTACACTATCTGGAGATCCGTTGGACCATCTGGTTGAGTGTATTCAATATGAACATGATAATATCAGTTACCTAATTCTATATCTAAAAAATAAAAAATGTATCTACTACTAAACATTGTATAATAGGATATTTAATGGTTGATTAATTAATTAATTAATTAGGTTTCCCCTATTTTCCATTGTCTTCCCAGATTTAATCATAGTTGCATCACTTCACAATATTCCATATGATACATGATCATTACCTTGGTGTCTACCTCAAAAGTAGAATCAATTCACTTATCATGATTAATAAACATAAATACCTTGTATCAGATCATAGGTGGTCATTAAATCTGATGTCCTAACCGATATCCAATATTTAGAACTTGTATAAAGCCTATTTGATACTCTTTCCTTACCATTCTATGCAACCTCAATATGGAAGAACTATAAACTAAATCCTACATCTCAAACATCATCTCTGATACAAATCATTCATGAAACCCTCCCTACAAAGGTACCCCTCCTAGGTCAGCATTGGATAATGGGAAAAAATTACACTCAAATCCTGCCTCTAGTAGGCCATGGTGTAACAACTAGGATCTGCCCACCAGTTTCTCCGTAGACACATAGTCCCCACCAAGGGTCCTCCCACATGCCTGAATGGGTCATCTAACTAATGACAGTCCCCACTGGCCAACACATGTCCTTTCCAGTGTGTTTTGTTCTCACTCACACACACCCTGGGAAACTTTCTAGAAGGTCACCCATCCTGATGACTACTCCAGGCAAAGCACACTTAACTATGGAGTTCTAATCAGACAGATTCCCAAAAAGAAAGGTACACCTTGCTGACATTAGTCATATCATTTATCCATTAAACCCTTTATCATTCTGGGGTGTTACAATCACCCCCCTCCCCCCCCCCCTTAGAGCACAATGTCCTCATTGTGGGCCCTACAACTCAACCTAGGCAGTGCTCTGCACTTAAGGTTGGGTTCCTCCTCTAATACCAAATGTAACCACTGGGCCCCGTGCACCAGTTTCCCCACAGACACATGGTCCCCACCAAGGGTCCACCCACATGCCTGAATGGGTAATCTGAATAATGACAGTCCCCACAGGCCAACACATGTCCTTTCCAATGTGTTTTGTCCCCACTCACACACACCCTGAGAAACTTCCCAGAAGGTCACCCATCCTGATCCCTAATCCAGGCCAAGTACACTTAATTGTGGAGTTCTAATCAGACATGCTCTCAAAAAGGTAGGTGCACATTGTTGTCATGAGTCATATCATTTAGTCATTTAACACTTTATCATTCTGGGTTGTTACACACGGGTTGGAGACTAGCATCAAGGGTATATCAATCACACACATGGGAAACTGTGAACTATTCCCAGAAAACCCATTCTGTGTACTAGCTATGTGAAAAAACCTTCATTTCACAAAAACAAACTCTTGATTTTGAAACCCAAAAATTTGAAAAATATTAGGAAACTATTCCACCTTTAATAATGATCTCAGTCTCAATTATAAGACTACGTTCCTTGAAAAATCCTTGGTCAACTCAATGTGGATTGAAAACAAATAGAAACCATACTCCATTTCTATTAAAGAACATCCTTGGTTCCAACATTTAAAACATGTTTTTATGGTTTTCTTTTTTGGGACATATGGTTTTTACTAACTTTGTATGCTCACTAGGGTCCAAGAAAGAATACATGGTTTGTTTACATAGTTATAATAACTTTTAAACAACCAAGGTAACCTCTAATACCCATGGACACAAGTTTTGGAGGGGATTATTCACATTTTTCACTAACTATGAACCACCCTCTAGAACAAATTCACATCGTACAACATTTTCTTGGATAAACCAAAAACATTTTTATAACCATGAACCAACCATCCACAATCGAATAAGTTTCTAAAAAATTCAATAAGTCTCTAAAAATAACCTAAAAAATGCCCCAAACAAAGGATGATAAAAATTAGTTTCAATAGATTCTTAAAATATAGTAATTTTTGTTAAATTCACTCAAGAAAAAACACATTTTCCCTAAAATCCAATCAATAAGTCTCCATGAAAAAATTTGATTCTACTATTATCTCATCAATTCCCCATTCCCCCAAGTATCATTAGAAATATAACCATGCTACCATAAAATTCAAACTAAAATGTATCAAAATTCAATAATTTTTTTTATTAAGAATGAACAATCCAAACCCACTACTCAGTCAAAGATAAATCATGTTCAACATCAAGGTCCTCCAAGATAAAAACATAAAATGGGCCAGATAGATACTTTCTAAGATGAAACATGTGAAACATGTTATCAATATATACCATCTAAAGTGTTAAATCTAAATAGTAATCTACCTTTCAAATATTATGAAAAAACTCAATGTATTTAATATATCACTGAGAAGGAATGGCCTATTTTTTAAGTTGTTGATGACCTTACCATAGTGAAACTCTCAAAAAACCTTTTCACATACTATAAAATCCAAAGTGAATCAGTGGTGATTAGAATAATATTAATAGCTTCTCTATGACTCTACTATTCTTTGCAGAATCAAGAGAACCTTAGTCGTCATCTCTTGGAATGAACCAGGCCCAACTGAAGAAGCTTCCCCAATCTGTCACAAATAAAAACTGTATTTACATGGGTGACTATAAATGGACTCAAAGGGTTTGATATTAATTGATGTCTAATAATTTTTGTTATGTAGAAAATCAACATATCTCGAGTGACTGTCACAAATTCCAAAAAAATGATAACACAAGAATAAAGATATTATCTAAAATATGAAGAGCACATTCGGTCTAGGCACCCCTATATGGATGATATGTCATTATCCATCTAACCTAGAATATCATTTCCACCTAGAGGAATCTCAAAAAATGAGAAGTGAACCAGGGATCTCTATCATAAAATATACAATATGGAACTAAATGAAATCTAAAACTATTATGCACATACATACTTCCCATGTCCGAAACATTTGTTATATCATGAATGGGAATCTGGAGAGTCGATTAGGTCAACTAATCGATCACATCCCATATCACATTATTTCTTAAAGGGGTAGTGATAACCCTATAATGAAATCAATTGAAATCTCATCCCACATTAAATTTTGTACTATAAGGGTATGAAGAAAACCAAAAGGCCTCTCATTATTGAATTCAACCTACTGACATGTATAACAATGTGAAAAAAGTGTTTAATGTCCCATCTTATACCTAGACACCAAAATCATCACTGTATATCCTAAAAAATTATACCTTGGTGTAAATAACACTGATAATTATAGAAATTCCCTATCATATCATTCATCATGGGAAAAGTAAAACATATTAGTTTAAAAAATGTAGGATGCCCTTAGAATACAACGTTCATTCACCCATATTATCCCCACCACAATAGAGTTTGTAATGCCACCAATGTCAAAATCAATCTATTTATCCTATAGAATCAACTTGAGAAGAGAGGATCTCAATTGGGATCTTTTAAAATAATCTCAGTGTCATCCACCCTAACTCCAAAATGAAAATGATCCCTGAGACTAATAAAATTTTACTCTTAAGATTATTATTTCATATCCTAGGTTGAACTTTTCCCTCCCAAGGTATCAACCAAAATATTTACCTTACCAAGTGTGACACAAGCCACATCATTATGATATTATCATGGTGTTATTTGGTGATTTGGAGGTCTTGATTTCATTTCCATGGAGTTATGATTTGGAATATGGAAATTATTGGGGTTTTCCTACTATGTATGGTTAATGTTCATAGTTATAGAGAAACCATGTGACCACCCTTTTCAAGAAGTCGTCCAAGTTCATTTTAAACTATGTATGATTTTTTAACATAGGCTACAAAAGTTTATATTCGAACCATGAAGGTCCTAGGATAAACTGTTTGAGCTTGTTGTTGTATTTGGGGTGTAGCACACAAATTGTACATTGTTTTGTAAACAATTAGGTAATCATGTGGTTGGGTATATAGTTTTTGACAGAATCATTTTTACAACATCCCCATTATTTTAAAAACTGTGTCGGAACCCCAGAAAGATATGTGAGGGTTGGGGTGGTTCTGGAGTGTGGATCATGGTTTGGGATATAGTACGGCCTCTTCGGAGTAACCTTATGAATTTTGGTTTTTAGATGGTAAAGGCACCCATACGGTTAGCTCATAATTTTCCTAACCATGTGGCCAAAAAGGGACAATTTTCCAAGTGTTTAAATTTTTTTAATTTCGGAATTACCATCTTAATTTAATAGGTATTTCACCATCTTCTCCCCCTTATCAGTCAGATGACCCTCTTGGATCCAAGGAGGAGTTCCAACTTCCTTCACCTTGGATTTTTGGATTCCTTTGGTGTTTTACAAGTGGGTTTGATGTGAGTTTCCCCTCTAATTCCCGATTTCTTCCTATTCCCTCTCTTCTTTATTGGTTTGAATTTCCCCATGAACCAAAGTTATCATGTGTCTCAATTATAGGGTTCTAGGTGGTTCCAATTATAATAATTTCAGTGTACAATGCTGTTTAAAACCATTTAAAGTTTCATGTGTGTGTTCACCATTGAATTTGATATATTTTTAGACATTTTAGTTTTGTTTATTCTTCATTTAGGTATTTATTACTATAAAATTGTTTTTCTAGAATTATTAGTATTGTTTTTTTAATTCCATTTTATGAAATTATAACTAGATGAGATAGTCCTGGGGTGTTTTGGAACTATTTCATTTTTTTTATCTTAGCATATAGGGTGTTTCATGTGAAACCCAACATTTCATTTTTTGAAATGGAATGTTTAAATATGATGAGATTTTATGAAATTCCATGGGGATTTTTCAAATTCTCTCAAAAGTGTGTAGGGGGGTTGACCCAGTTTTTTGTTTTCAAAGAGTAAAAAATCGGTTTTGATGGGGAATTTGGTTTTTTAATTGGGGCGTAGTCCTCAAAATGATTGGTAAAGTGGAGTTTCAATTTTTTAAAAATGTTTATTTTAAAGTTGTTTTTAGATTTCCCTTTTTTGAAATTCCAAGGACACTTAATTATGAGGTTTTCTAGAAAACTATTTTCCATTTGGCCTCATTTTGACTATTATAGAGGAATACCCATGTTGATGGGTAACTTTGAAACATTTAAAAAAGACTGGGTGATTTAATTGGATTGCATAAAATGTTTTAAATTGTATTTTATGATATGTGTGATGTAAATAATGGGGTTTTCCATGATATATATTTTTCATGAAGAGATCCCCTATGTGGGGGTGAGTTTGAAATGTTTTAAATGTTCGGGTGATTTATATCATTTTACAAATGGTGTAAGGAATGATTTTTAAAAAATATTAATTGGATTTCTAATATGATCCATGATTTGGTTTTGAAGACCATTTTGGAACTTTGGTAGTGAATTGTGTGAAACCCCCTTGATCCCCTTGTGATTATTGTATGCTTGTGATAAATTATGATCCTATGAGGGGACAATTATCTTTTGTCCATTGTATATGTTATTTATTATTTTTTTGTTCATAGGTATAATTTAGGGAGGGTATGAGGAGGTGAGTGTGATATTATAAATGATATATCTCCTTGAGTAAATAATTCTTATTACGCACATATCTATTGATTAATCAAGGTAAAAATTTGGAAATGGGGTAGGTGGTTTAGGTGGTCGAATCTCTGAATTAGGTTAGTGATTAGTAAGATTTTTCCTGGGACCGAGAGAGATCATTATGGGAATATTTCCACCTTGATTCTGATGGTGATGAATGGTGGTTGTGGACTTAGAGCACCCCCCAAAAGTGACTGTGAGATCCCAGGTAGGACCATGTGATCCTTGACTTATTTATGAATGATAGTGTGGGAATTTACCTTTTGGTAGTCAACTTATGTTCTATAGTTTAGAAAATGGTTATCCTTAGTCATGCTAGTCCCCGTTTAGAGCTCGTTTATTAAAAAAATGACATTAGGACCCTCTGGGTCATTTTTGGGGATTTCACTTGTGATTCTATTGTATCCCCTATTTTTTGGATTATTTCTTGATAGCATCGATTATTATGCTTAATTTTATTATGACTTGTTATATATGTTTGGTTCTTTCTTATTTTACATTACGCATGTGGGTGTTTAGTTTTTTTACTTTGAAAATGAGCTTTTATAGTGGTTTTTATATCTTTTTTTAAAATTAACAGCTCTTGTGTGTGAGTGATTTAAAGTTTATTTCAAAATAGAGATTTGATTTAAGGGTGTTTCTAGATGGTGAAATATTTTAAGTTAACCATTTTTATATAGATAAAAGAAGTGTGAGTTGTTCTGAGAAATGTTAACATTTTTTTCATTTACAAATTGATTTGAAAAATGTTTTTTTTCAAAATACATGTGTTTGGTTTTTTGAAGCAGATGGGTAAAATTGGAAGTTGATTATGGAATTGTTTTTATTTCCATGCATTGTATGTATTTAAATGTTACATTATAGAAATATTATTAAACATTAATTTAGGAATTACATTATGAAAATAATTTCATAATTTCGGTGGGTTATAGTGAATTAATGGTATTTTTTAGCAGATGCCAATATATTTTTGGTTTAAGGTTCTTAGTTAGATCATTTTTCTAGTTTTTTGGTGTAGACATGGGTTTAGTTGGGAGATAGTGAGAAATTTATGGTTTTTTTAGTATGTTTTGGGATCTTATAAATTTGGATGGCCTGTATTAATTTTATTTTTTAGTTTTGTTCTTCATTTTTACATCATTCGTATAGCTATTAGGTTATGGATTTTGTTTATGTATATACAAAGGTGATGGATCGTAGTTGCTGTTTGTGACTAGTTTTTCATAATTTTTATTTATTTACTCAAATGTTTTGTATCTAATTTCGTGAAAACCATTTTTAAAGAAGTTCATGTGAATCTTAGGTACTTTTCTCCAGCCTATGGGGATCAAGAATAGCCTTCAAGACTTGTGGTGTGTTGGGTAAAGTGATGGGTAGGATTACATCTTGGGTTAGTTCATTATAAAATTGAATTAGAGGAGGTTGGGTCTTACATTAGTAGGAACGTAAGCTTCTTGTGTAGCACATTGTATTTTGTGATGTCCTGGTAGGATAGATATTAGGGTTTTTGGAAGTTGATAGGTAAAAGTGGGGAAGATCTAGCTAGATCTTTCTTATCCAATGCATCAAGATGTCGTGGGTTTTGTGTTTCAAATTGTGAATTTGAGGTTTCAATTTTCTATTTATTCTGGTTTTGATATGATTGAAAATGTAGGGTCCCCTTTTACTATTGAATGATATTAGGGACCACTCTTTGGCATCGAGATGGAAGGAAGATTAAGTTTCACCATTATCACACAAGGATTGGGAAACCATGTGGTTCTTCTGTGGTTGAGTCTACCTTTTTTCAAGGTGTATTGCATGTTCGACACCTCATCACCCAAGCCATGGTGGTCTTGTCATGTATAACACTATTTCTCCCTCACTAGACTATTTGGACTCATCTTGAATTCAATATTTCTTAATGATTGGTTTTCACTTATCAGAAGTGAAATAATGAGTGTTTTTTCCCATTTGGGATGTCCATTTGGTGATCCTTTTTTGGATTATTGTGTAGTTCATGTGTATTCTAGTTTTTTTCAGACCTTATTTTAGAAAATAAAGGTTTTTGGTGAATTTGTTTTTAAATCCTAGTATTATGAATAAATAAAAGAGTTAAATTCCTTGTATTAATGAAATATTCTATTAAATTTATTGATTCCCTTATTGTATTTGGAAAATTAGGTGTTTCAAAATGAATTTGTGTTTTTGAGTCATGTTTGGAAAGTGTTTTGAGAATGGGAGACATGTTTTCAATATTATTTTCTGATACATGGGTTTTAAAGTGTAAATGAGATTATAAAATGAATTTTGTGGAATTATTAGTGTGGATAATGGGTGTTTTCCATAAAATAGGTTTTTTAAAAAAAAATGTTTGCTTAGTTTTCAAATAAACACCTTGGTGAAAGGTGGTTTTAAAGTTAAATTATAAAATAATGTATTTTAAAATAAGATTTTATTTCATCTATTTTTTATTTTCCTAGTTTTAGGGTTTTTTAATGGATTTTATTACCTTTTTATGATAGCTTCGTTCTAGTTTTTCTTGTGAAACATGGACCTAGGTAGTTCATGTATTTGTTTTTATTGTCCCCCAGAATGGCCAACTGGCTTCTTTGGTTTGGGTTGTTACCCATAATCAGATTGGAGTGGTGGAAATAGAAACTACCTTCTGAGAATTTATGAGTGAATTATCATAATTTTCAGATGCTATTGGTAGGAATTGATAGTGTTTTTTTGGGGACTCTTGGTGATTGTAATCTTTTCCTAGGACCTTTAAATTTTGTGGTTGGTTTTTGGGGATATTTTCTATTCTTAAGATGTTTTATATGGATGATTCCCTTTTGGTTATTTAGATGTATGGTTTGAAAGTTCTTTTAAGGCATGTTTTGTTCGGTAGAGGATTGTTTCGCCACAATCCCACCTTTTTGGGTGTTTTTTGGAAAGAATTTGAGTTTTGTTTTGTGAAGCCATATAGTTTGAGAAAAAATTCTCGGTGATAGTAGGTTGTGCCCATTATTTAGGTTAATCATAGAGGTAATAATTTTTTGTACTTGGGACTGGCCTTTGGGTGAACTATTTGGTAACTAGGGTGTGTGATACACTAGTTGAGTGAGGTATACTAACTGGTTTTTTGGATATGGGGATTTTTGAGATTCATAATGTTAGGATGGTATAAAATTTAAACAAATGTTATCTGTGTGGGTAATGAATGAAGGTGAGTTATATTTTCCTTTTTATGTGGATGTTATGAATGATATTCTTTCTATTGGGTTTGGAAGTGTGTGTGGTTGAGATTGTGTTCCACTCATTTTTGTTGTTGTTTGAGGATGTGTTCCTGGTAGAGGATCATTTACAAGACCATGATTGAGGAATTTTAAATGGAATGGAAACCATGTTAGGTCCCCCATGATTCATAAGGTTTCCTATTTATGTTTCTTGTTTCAGTTCTACTCTAAGTTGTTTGTCTCTCTTTTGGTTTTATAGTTATATCATTTTCGAGTATTTATATTGTTTTTCTTGAGGTTAAGTTACATTAAGTAGATTTTTTGGTTGTATACTCTTAATAAAATCTATTTCCATTATCTTTATTTTGACCATGTATTTTTAGGGGAATAATGTGGCATATTGGGGAGTTTCTATACCCCTTGCGTCCATGTGTTTTTATTTTGGTTCTCTTTGTTGGAGTGGAGTTTCATGTTGAATTCCCATGTGGTTCTAGTTTAGAACATGTAAATTTTTGGGGTTTTCCTACTTTTCATATTTAAGATGTAAAATTAAAGGGAAACTGTGTGACCCACCTTCTAGAGCAGCCTTCCCAATTCATTTTCAGCTGTGTATGATTTTTCAGAACAAGTTGCGTGCAGTTAAGTTCAAACCGTGTGAAACCAAGGAGAAGTTGGGGAGGTACTTGGTGTGTCTGAGGTGTGGTCCATGACTTTAAAACATTTAGTAAATTGTGTAGTATTCATGTATTTGTATTTTTTACAGTACTATTTTCACAACTTTTTCATGGTTTGGAAAACCATGTGGGGCACCCTAGGAGGCCATGTGAAGCTTGTTGTATTTGTTTAGTGAAGTAAGCTATTTGGGAAACCATGTATCATATCAGGAGTAACCGTGAAACTTTAGGTTTTTTGGAGGTACTGGAGCCTTCATATCTGCGGTATGAAGTTCTTAATAGTGTGTACCAACCATGTGAGTTATATAGAAATTTAACAATATGAATAATTCCCAAATTTCCCTCTTGTTTTAAGAGTAATTTTATCCTCTATTCCCTCCTAACACATCAACCAACCCTCTTAGATCCAAGGAGGAGTCCAAACCACCTCCACCATGGATTATTTAATTAATTTTCTGTTTTCCAAGTGGATTTGAGGTGAGTTTCTTCACAGTTTACCTCATTTTTTCTTCTCCCACTATTCTATATTTGCTTGGATTTCATAAATCACTGTAGTTTCATGTGGTTTTATTTTTAGGTTCTGGGTGTTTTTAATTATGAGGATTTAAGTTTCTCGTGGTTTTAGTCATTGCTTCAAGTTTCATAGGCGTGTTCATCATTGAAGGTGACATGTTTTAGGTTGTTTCAATTTTGTTTTCACTTCATTGGTGTAGGTGTTACTTTGAAATTGATTTAATATTAGATTTATAATAATGTTTTTACATTTAAAATTCCTTTTTATTAATGTATTACTATATTTGATAGTCTTTTAGTGTTTTGGATCCATTTAATTTTGTTTTTATCTTGGCATAAATAGTTTTTCATGTGAACCCCACGTTTACATGTACGAAATGGAATGTTGAAATATGCTATGATTTTATACAATTTTTTGGGGATTCCTGAAATGGTTTAAAAGGTCTATATTGGATTTATACCTGATTTCTTATTTTCAATTTTTGAAAACAATTTTTTTCAAATGAAGTTGGTTTTTAATTTATTTGTAGACCTCAAAATTATTTATAATGGGGTGTTTTTATGCATTTAAACTGGGGATTTGAATAGTGTAATTAGATACCAATTATTTTAAATTCCATTATGGTTTATCTAAGGTGTGTTATGGAAAATGGTTGGAAATTTAGCCTCGTTTTGGTTTTCAAAGAGGAATAACCTTTTTGAATAGTGTATTTTTAATGTTTAAAAATGAATGGGTGATTTCTTTATATCTAATAAAATGTTTTAATTTTTGTTTTATGAAATTTGTGATGGAAACAATGGCTGGTACCATGTTTTATATTTTAAAATAATAGATCCCTTATATAGGGGTGAGATTGAAATGTTTTAAATGTTTGGGTGAATTCATTTATTTTACAAAGGATATTTTAATGTGTTCTAAATAATTATGAAAGGGTTTGAAAATTTGAGCCATGATTTAGTATTGAAGGCCCATTAGAACTTTGGTGGCGAATGGTGAGAAACCCACTTGATCCCCTTGTGATTTTTGTATGCCTATGATAACTTGTGATACACTAAGGGAATTTTTGTATTTGAAACATTTTATATGTTGTTTATGTTTTTAATTGTGTATGGGGATTAATTTTTTGGGGTAGGCAGTGGTACATGTGTTTCTTTAAATACTCTCTCCCGTTGAGTTAATAATTATTGATTGTTCGCACCTCCATTGACATGTATAGGAACACATTGGGAAATAGTTTAGGTGGATTAGGTTGTTGAATCCATAACCAAGAATAGTGATAATGATATTTTTCCCTAGGACCAAGAGAGCTTGTTTTGGAAATATATTCCCATTGATACCAAGTGTGGTCATTAGTGTATGGGGATCGAGAGAACCCCAATGGATACTGTGAGAGACTAGGGAGGACTCTGTGAGCCTCCACCTATTTCTAGTCACGTTATGTGATATGGTTTATCCAAGGGTTATTATGATCCATGTTAGCCCTCAATTAGAGCTCATTGAATAGTACCCTGTCACTAAGATCCCTTAGATCAATTTAGGGTATCCCCTCATGATTAAATTGTATCTATTGTTTATAGAATTATTTCATGGACCCATTTATTATTGTGTTTTATTTTATTATTACTCATGATATATGTGTGGTCCGGGCTTGTTGTTCTTGACTCGTGTGAGCCTTTGTCTATTCCCATTGAAAAAGTGTTTAAATAAGTGTTGGAAAACATGTTTTGAAATTAAAGGGTCATCAGTGTGAGTTAATTAATTTCGATTTAAAACTAGGGTTTTATTTTACGATTAATCCATATGGTGAAATATTTTGATGTAAATATATTCTATTTTAATAAAAAAAAGTGTTCCTTGTTTTGAGAAATGTTAATGGTGTCTGCGGTTCTGAAACATATTTTTCCGATGTATTTTTTTTTAAATGCATGTGATCTATTTTGGGAAACAAAGGAAAAAAAGAATGATGATTATTGAACTTTTTTTATTTAAATAAATTTTATATATTTAATTCTAACTTTATAGTATTATTCTAAAACTTGTATATAATAATTTACATATGAGATGAACATCATAGTTTCAATGGGTTCTCTTGTCCTTTTGGGATTTTTTGCTCATTCCTATATCATTCAGGTTCAATGTTCATAGTTGGATATTTCCTTCTCGTTCTTCCAGGATAACATGGCACAATTTAGGAGATAGTGAGAAACTATAGGTTATGTGGATTAGGTTTCAAGGTCATCTGGAGTTGGTTTGTTTTTTAGTAATTTTATTTCGGTTAAATTTTTGTCTTTATGCAACATTCTTATATGTATTTTTTATATAATTTTTTTATGTTTATGAAAGTTGATTTGATCATGGTAGTTGGTTGAGACCTTTTTTCATGGAATTTATTTATTTACTCTTTTTTTTACTCTAGTTTTGTAGAAACCATTCTAAAAGGTGTTCTTGTGATTTCTAGGCGCTTTTCCCCAGCCTGTGGGGATCGTAAACACCCTTTGGATATTGTGTAGAATTGGGTCGGATGCTGTGTAATATGGAAGCCCGGGATAGATCATTATACCTGGGTTATCGGAAATGTCGAAATTAAATGATTACAACTACTTTACCAATTTAATATAGAGAAGGTTCAACTATTTTTTAGAGAATATGTAACTCAGTCTCTTTTATTGAAATAATTTTTATACCTTTCTCAAAAAATTTAATGTTTCAAACTCTTTAGATAATGCATCACAACTATGAGGGAATGATCATGGGTTTGATAGTTATTATCATGTTTCCGAATATTTAAGGAACTATAATCCACCATGGTATAATATTTCATGAGAAGAAAACAAAAACCCTAACCAGATGCATTATAAAATACCACATAAGCCTATCAATCCTTTAGAAGTGTCAATAGTGGAACATAATTAAAAATAAAATTCATCTCCTGAAACAAAATATAACATTTCATATTACACAATAAATTCACTCTACTCTGAGTTAGGGTAGTAATTAGACAAGGAAACTTTGATAAATTGTTTTCACACTATTGTTAATAACACATTAATTCACGAACCATCAAATCATGGATACATTTCTTGATTTTTCCATATCATAACATCCATAACCTTCTCTAGATAAAATGATATTCTATGTTTTGTGACCATGTGTCCTAAGAACATCACTTCTTGAATCCAAGAATTATATTTTTATATCATTGGATGAATTCAGTGATCTTTAAAATTTTCATGAACTTCTCTATGACGATTCACATGATCCAAGTCCTTTTTAGAGTCAATAATGATGTCATTCCAAAATACCACAATGAACAAAGTGATATATTTATGGAATATCGTATTCATGAGTTCCATTAAAACTATAGAATAATTGGTTAAAAACATAATCAGGTACTCCAGATGGATATACCCACTTCTGAAGGTGGTATTTGGAAAATTATATTTTTTTATTCTTAACATGTGATTTCAAGAACAAATTTCAATCTTTCTGAACCACTTATCCCCTTTCAAACACTCAAAAGGCCACTAATACAAGGAAATGCAGATTTTTCCTCTACCCAAACTCAAATGATTTTTTTATTATAAAAATGGTTATGTGTCTCATTATCTTTAATCTAAAAAACAAGAGGTGACACTCATGTTGATGCACTCGAGAATATAAATCCTTTATCAAATAAATCATCATACATGGAATTAATCTCTCTTAGTTTAGATAGCTCCATATGGTAAGAAAGAATATAGATGGGTTGGGTGCTTGTAAAAAAATCATTAGAGAACTATAAATCCCCTACCACTAGTAAACAACAATATTCGAATGAAAACATGTAAATAAATATGGAAAAAACATGAGGAAGATATTCTTTCAATGTTTCTCACTCAAGATCAATATTAAACAGAAATATCAACCTAGATAACTATGGAATAGGTTTCCAAACTCTAGTCAACCATAGGTTCCACCCTCCTTGGAATACATGAAACACCCCATCGAATGTAGTATAGTAGAATTGTAGAAGATAATATTCTATATGAGATTTATGGGAAATCAATGAATATATCTTGAGAATGACATCAAGAAATTTCAGGTTAGGAACAAAAAAGTTCTATGTGTGCTCGATGTATAATAAAGATAAAGTACAATAAAGGCATTAGAGACCTTACTATACCTTTTTTCTAAGGGGAATTGCAATATCCATCACATACTTCATAAAATCCATGGGAATTTTTAACATATTTACAATAATAGATAACACAAATGAATGAGAACTACTACAAAAAAATAAATTGGTCACTAAAGATAAATATATAGTGACAGTACATCTCATTATCACTAGACCTACATCCGCTTCATTAGGGGACTCTTATATAGTAGAGATAATATTTTTTCATGATGCCTACATATAGAACCCCCTAGTTTTTGAAGAATATAATATCAATATAGTACCAATTAGAGATTATGATCATCTTCCACTACATGTGGAGGAAATTATTTGAAATAAATAATGAATGTGGATTGGTTAAATACTAGAACCAAAAATCTTCAGTTACTTAGTATAAATTCACTATTAATTCCCAACCCTAATACATTTAAATCTAGTTAATAGGAATATAACACTCATTTTAATTGGTTAATAAGATGTATATTTTCGTGATACACCACAAGACACATAATGATTCCTTTTTCTTTTAATGGAACTAAAAATAATCCAATTGGAGTAAAATGAACTCCCGCCAACATGGACTTACCGTCCAGTTCAAGATCAACCATTATCACTCTATCTTATACGTCGACATAAGAAGTGATATTAAATATGAAAACCTGAGATAAAACTTGTAATCAAAGAAACATCTAAAATATTTGAGCTATAAAATTCTCATTAATCACTACCTAATAAGAATACTAGAAAGTTTAAAAGAATTGTATCTATACCCAGTCACAGTTCTAACACCTTGTTAAAGGTGAATATACTTAATATGAATCAAAAATACTATTCAATATTTATTTATCAACTATGTGAAAAGATATCTAACGTATTTCCACTCTATGCCCTCATATTTCTTCACTATGACCATCAAATCCCACCACCCCTGACTAAGTTCTTAATGTTGGACAGTGGCACATTTCACCTTTATAGTATTTTGGAATTTTCAAGAACTCAAAAAGAATCTCAATATTTTTCAACCAATCATTTGAATCTTGAGTAAAATTAGAGCATTGGAATGTTAGTAGTTTATATTGAAGAAATTAATGACCACAGTACATATATTTATCTTTTTGAGGTTCCACTACTAGAGATTGAATGTAAATGGATGAATCCACCTTTCCTAGGGACTAAAAAACCTATAATACGATTTAAATGATGTTTTGATCAACTTGAGGGTTATATTTCTAGGGATCATTGACAAAACCATCATGATGTTTATTCAAATGTCTCGTTGGGGGTATGGTACTACACAAAATCAACAGGATAAACAAAAAACATTAGAAATGGTACTCATATAATCAATATAGTCATGAAATAATGGAATATCAATCAATTAGATAGAATTATTATTTTTTGGATTTCATAGTATTAATGTAAAATTGATGGAAAATAATAGAATCATAACAAATTTTCCCTCAAAGAAATATTTCTCAAAAATCTACATTGACTTCATAATTTCTATGATGAGAGATTGACAAAAACTCACTCGTAACTGCCCTGTGAGTCTTAAAAATCCTACATCGATTCTAATAATACATCCCAAACAACATATCAAAATCAAGGAAAGATGAAAATCATTGCTCCTCTAATACCATTTTGTCATTAACCCACCCACACACCCTAGTGCATGGGTACTATAGTATGTTCTCACATTACTTGATGGTCGTTCATAATCCTCATGGGGTTTCAAATTCCTCTTGGACATCGATGAATATAATTGGGTAAAATTTCACCTGAGTATAATCAATAAGATTTAAAAATGGAAGACCAAGCAGTAAAAATTCAGTATTTAAAAACTCAATAGGGAGAAAATGACCAAATGAAAGAAAACAAAAATCCAAAATCCACACATAATCTAATAAATGACATAATATCAATCAAAATAACATCTTATAATCCCACCACTTACTTGGTGTACCATATCTTCAATGGTCACCATCATCACTCCATGCTATAGGGAATGAAGAACAACCACCACCTACAATTATAATAATCCCCTTTTCTAGACATAGAATATGATTATATAAAAATGAAAAAAAAGGAAAAGGTATGGTGTGACCAAAATATCCATGTATGATTCCAACAAATATTACATTAGATATGATAATAAAAACAAACCCTTTATTCTTTAATTTGAATCAATATAACTCATGTAAAATCACTATCCCATTTATTAGTCTAAAAATTCATGAAAATCATAGAGATGATAAGTATATCAAGTTAGGATTAAGTGAACATTTCTATAAAATGAGCTCAGGAATAAAAGTAGTTCTATAATCATTGGAAGTTAACAATCAAAAAAAAATGAAATATACTCTTAACACATGAGTTCATTTTTTCAATATGATTCTCACACTAGTTAGTCAATAATCATGGATCAAGTGTGTGTGTGCGTGCACATCCGTACGACTCAAGCCATTAGGATAATATAAATCAACACCCCATCCATAGAAAATCAAACCAAACATAGTTTAGTAGGTGTTTTTAATTCCAATATATTTATAGAGAGTCATAGTCTTAGGGTATATATCTTAACGACACACTAACTACCCAGGTCTAGATGTGCATTCAATCAATTGGGGGAAATAATTTCAATTAACCTCAATTCAAAGAATTACTCACAATTCAATTCCCACATTTCCCAGTTAAATAAGGAATTTTATTTTCAAAACCAAACCATAAGCTTTCATAAAATCTATGGATTTAAAATTCATCTTTAAATTAAATACAGTTTTTAGTAATCCATATAAAATTATTTCATAAAATTATTTCTCATTTAAATCCATCATTTCTATCAATACATACAATTAATTAAATCCTTTGAAAAGAGTAATTATTTCCTAATCCCATTTCTTTTCAAAATAAAATGTAAAATCATCATGAATGAAAGAGTTTAATTTAAAATATAATTTAAATAAAAAATTAAATTTATTTTTCCATTGTATGTAAAATCCTTATGGAACCACCTACATTTCTTTAAATTTTTGAATGATCAATCACTCAAAACAATGAGTTTATAAGATAGAGACAATAGTGATGAAGATCAAGGAATCCCTAGAATATTAATCATTAAAATAAATGACCAAATTAAATAAAAAACATTAGTATTCAACATTATCAAATAAAGGGAAAAAATTATAGAAGGGGATTCTAAACTGAAGATAGAACTCACTCAATGAATAGGGATCAATCCAATCCACCTGAAACTCTATCCATGATAAAAGAGTTTGGAGGTGGAAAAAACAATTTAGGGAGACTCTAAAATAAAAGAGATAAAATTAGGTTTTATTAAGGGTTTTTTAGAATATACAATTACGGTCCCATGATTTTAATTACAATTGGGGGTGTTCAAAACTAATTCACACAGTTTATTGCTCAGGATACATGGTCAATACTAATAGTGTTCATAGCTATTCACCCTCCCAAGGATTTTGTAAAGGGTGAGTTATTTTTACACATGGTTAGACTAATAGTGAACTAAGTCAAATAACCACAACTATCAAATTATGTATTATTTTGAGTAAAGGTGCCATGGATTTCACTAATAATGCACTAAACAAGAACGACCATCTATAACCACTACACAATGAACACAGTTTTCTGGGCCCAACCCTATGGTATTCTCAAACTAGGGGACAACCATACATATATCCATGATATTACAAAATTTTCAAAAATTCTCCTATAAAAACTTGTATCATGGACTAAACACAGGATGATCACACTAGGGGTTATGAAGTACATGAAAGAAGTTAATATAATGTGGAAACAATCAAATTAATATTATATCAAGGCTACCGACAAGATATTCAATACATTATAGGATTGGTATAAGAACCTATGTAGAATCTTTGGGATTGGGAAAACATCCTATTAAACCACTTTTGATATTGAGAAAACCTCTTGTATACACCCTTTTTAGACTGGGAAAACCTCTAGTGTACCATCTTTGGGTATTTGAATAACCTAGAATATATCCTTTGATATCTTAAAACCTCAATCATTACACATTAAATAATTGGGATATAAAAAACCCACCCATCATATAATCATAATCCATTTATATGTATACTAAAAGATAATGAAAACCATTATCATTAAATAAAATATTTACCAGTGGAAAAGAAAATAGGTTTTATAAATATTTTATCATCATAATCATAATCCTTTTAGAGAAATAATAAAAATGGAAACATCGGGTCATATTACTATTAAATCATAAGAAACATAAAATAAACATATAGATTAAAATTCCATTAAAAGATCACATAAACCTTTATTGAGGGAAAACCCATTTTAATTTTGAAATTAGATATTTAAAATGTATTTTTTTCAAAATATTATGGGATTGATTTTATTTGAACAGAAACATAGAAACATATTGAGGAATATTCGAATAAAATGGAATTAATAATGGTGTTAAAATATATTATTATGGTGTATGATAAAATAATGATTCCTTTATTTTTTTGGTAAAATTTCAAATGTATTTGTTTGGAAAATTAGAAAAAGATTCCAAACATTAATTTTTATAGAAAATAAAAAATGTGTTAAAATAAATTAATAAAATTATTAGTGAATGTTAAAAACATTATTTAAAACATTTTAAATAAAACATGGTATGATAAGAAAAGAGCTTCCGGACCGAATAAAGAAACAAAGTCATTTTTCCTTAAACAATTTCTAAATCAATAGTGCATAAAGAGTGGAAAATGAAAGGAAGACATGAAATGTATAAAAATTAACAAATGATAATAAAAAAATTATTGGGGAGATATAAACTGTATAATTTTATTATCGGTAAATTAATCATAAAAAATCATGGTTAAATAAATGAGATTATAACATACAACCCTTACAAAATTTGAAACTTTTCAGTCATAGCCCCTCAAAAAGGAATAAAATAAAATTAAACATTAAATTCCATTAAAATAAATATATTAATTATAAAACATATAAAAGGAAAATTGTATACACCTCATCAATGAATATAGTTGTAGAACATAACTTATGTCCCAAAGAAGACAAATTCAGAAGATAACCCCTTGCCACTTTAGTAACGTTTGAATAAAAAAACATTGGATTAAATAATATGAATTGTATCAATAAATTCCTTAAATTAATAATAATTTATGATATAATATATGAAATTATTATTATATGTACCTCATACACATAAATAAGTATATAACATCAAACATTTCTCAGTGAAACAAAATTCACAAGAAGAACCCTTACCTTATATCCGACTATATTCGTAAGCACTATAAAATTTGGTAAATTTTTTTTAATTATTATAATTAAATAAAATATCATATCCATAATTATAATATCGTATATTATCTATATATAACATTTCAACACCCTTTTATCAGTATTTTTTTTATTAAATTCTTCATTATGGGTGTTAAAGGCTTCGTTTCACATGTATGTTTCTGTTTTCTAGTTCAAGAACTTATAAATTGGTCATAGTTATCTAATATGTCGAATCCTAATAATTTAATAAGTATATTATTTAATAATTATATTCATATTTATAACTATTCATATTCTTTTATAATGATAAATTATTTTCATTAATTTGTGGAGATGTCATTCTTACGCACTCTTGAGTGATGCTTCTTGTTTTCAATGGATAGAATGAAATAAAGGTAACTTATAATTAAAATTAATAGAATAATTACTTAATAATAAATATAATATATATTCATTAAATAAAATATTATTAATATATATTTAATTCATAAATTAAAAACTAATCACATCACTTTTTGGAAGTGGTTGTGCACTTGTACACATGAGCGACATTATCATTTTACAATAGATGGAATGGTAATATAATAGATAAAATATTATAATTATAGTAGATTAATATTTCAAAAATATCAAACATTAAAATTAAATACATCATAATAAAAAACTATGAAATATGGTGATAGGAAATGAATCAAATCACTACATGGAGGTGGTAGTCCACACATATGAACGAGTGATACTTTCATCCCCCTTTTTGATGAAGACGAGGTGAGAAATAGTTTTTCCATAATAATAACAAAATATCAGTATTTTTATGATAAAATTTTAATCTTTTTATATTGATACAACATATATGTAGAAGGTAAAATAGGATTCTTTTTTTTAATGATCTTGGTTATGATTTATACCACTTCATTGGGAAAACTTATTTGGCTTAAATATTATACATTGAAAGATTAGACTTAGGAATAAAAAATAATATAATAAAAAGGGGAAAACCTAGTAATTTTTTTTATTAGGGATGAATGATCTTGAAGTTCAAAATTTTATGAATTAGAGAAGACATGAGGAGAACTTTTATAAGTGAGGGGAGAGACACATTTGGAATTTTTTTAAACATTCCTACAATACAAGGTCACTTTCATAAGAAGGTAAAATTTTCAAATAATTTGAATTTAATATATGATAAGGTTAAACTATATTCAATAAATAATAATTATAATTTTTTATGGGGAATTCTAACTCTTATCTCTTACTTTAACCTTTTAATAAACTTGTTTCACCCATAACCATGATAACAATGTTTTATCATTTTTACAATTCAATATTATGAAAAATTAAGTTAAATATAATAAATTATAAAAATTATAATTATTAAAAATATATAATTAATTTTCATAGGTAAAATTCCTATAATTTGAATAATTTAATTATAAATAAGCGCGTAGAATACAACAATTACCAAGTTTTAGAAAAATACTTTTTTAAGAATACACCTAAATTTGCATCGATTCATTGCGTTGTAAAAAAACATGAATGGTAAAATATTTAATTGAATATATAATATATAAATTTTATTAAATTATTAATAAAATATGATCAACTTAATTTATTATTATAAAAAAATTAACAGATAAAAATAGTGTTAAGAAAAATGTGTTCTTAAGGAAAATAATGAACTTATACAAAAATAAAGTATAAAATTGATTAATATATAATTATTAAGATTATTTATAATTAAATTAGTATTATTTTACTTTAGGAATAAATTCAAAACCTAATTATACTTTTAAATTACATGATTTATTGAAAATAAATTAAAATTTCTTAAAGTTTGGTACTTTTTACCACTCACAGAAAAATAAAAAAATAGATTAATCCAAAAATTCCCCCTAAGTTAACTATATCATGATTATTAAAAAATGGTACTAATTTTCTCAAATAAGAATTATAAAAATGGTAGGAATTATGTATAATATTTGTGTACAATAGTCTATAAAAATTAATTTTAAAGAAAAATATATTTGTTAGAATAAAATGACTTTATTAAAAATATAGTACTTATCTATTATGAATTAATAACTATAATTTCATTATCATAAAAAAATATAAATATTTTTTGTAATTTGGTTATTTCCATTTATACCACCATTTTAACAGTTATGTTATAACAATCACATTTAAATGATATTGTTTTTTATTGGATATTTCACTTCACATAATGCTCAGTGTTAAATGTTATGTAAGATATCAAATATTGTATTCCTTTAAACTTAATTTTTGGGGATTTAAATAATACCCAAAATTAATGACATCATTCAAATTTTTATCTCAATAATCAATGGTTCATCATTTGAATATACCTTTGTTATAAACCCACATTATACAATGGGATAATAAAAATTCATTTAAAAAGGGGAACTAGGAAAAATGAACTGTAATATCCCATCATTATCTTGGTACGTAGCTCTTTGAGTTTTTTATTTGAGCCTTAGTGGCATAGTCTTTTTTAGAGATAGCTATTCGTTTTAGGGGAAAATGACCTAATGTTTAGCAATGTATTTTTATAGGAATTGTTTGAGCCTGGGTAAAAAAATGTTAAATGGGGTTTTGAGCGGTTCCCATGATATGGATGTATTTAGAGGTGGTTTGGATTCTTGTATAGAAATTGGGATAAAAATATATATTTATAGAATTTACACATTGTTTAAGGGTATTACATGAAATTTAACATCTTTTTGGAACATGTTTTAAACCAATAAAAGGCATGAAATGGTTACACATCATGTAAAGTGTTCATGTCATGTAATATTTAGTTGGGTTAAATTTTAACCTATGGTAATGTATTTCATTGTGTATCCTTATAAAAATAAATAAAGGATGTGTAAAATGGTTACACGTCGTGTAATTTCCTACGAAGAAATTTTAATGGGTTTCATGTGGATGTTTTATCATTCACCACATGTGGAGCCCTCCCATATCATTCCCAACTCACTTCCCAAGTTATTTTAGAGCAGCATCCTCTATTATTTATATCCTTTTAGTGTGATCAATCCTTATTAAGTCATTCTATTTAGTTTTTACATTATATAATGTTTTTCTATAGACATTTCGATATAATATCTTTACCATGGTTGTTATAGGTTTTGATCATGATCGATCATGATCTTAGACCCATCTTGCGATGATCTACACCTTCTTTCTTGTTGGAGAGTCTCATTGTAAATGAAGTTTGATAATTTGTTAAAGGTAGAGGTCTAAACCTTAAACCTATGGTATGTTTAATTACAATATATGTGTTCTATTTAAATTGTTCAAATATATGGTGAGTTTGAACAAATTAAATTATGGATTAGATAATCCTTTGAGTCCATTTTGGATCAATTGTTGTTGACCTAGCATAAGGCTACCTTTGGGGTGAGTGAACCCCTAATTATAAATGACCTAACTAATGGATTGAGTGTGTTTATCATGACATTGTATTTGGGGGATATCTTGATTTCAATTCACCTTGTCTTGGATTGTATATTGGAATGGTTATCATGTTATTGGTTTATGAACAAATGATAAATAAAAAGTGATATTGAAAGATAAATGGTAATTTTAATAATTTAACATTGAGTCTAGGATGTAATATTTTGTTGTCCTTGTTGTTATAAATAATTGTGTTAAATTTTATAACGATTATATAATGGTATGTTCCTAGTAATTAATGCAAACATTCATGTCACTGGGACCAAAACTGAGACATTCTGAAATTATTATATACTAGGATCAGTCCTAAGACATAATAAAATGATTATATACTCATATTGGCCATGAAACATTCTTAAATGATTTTCTACTAAGCTTGGAACTGAGAAATTCTCTAATTATTTTATACTGGGAATGGCCTTGATTAATAATTTAATTCTTATATATCAGGATTGGCCCTGATTTTTTGGGAAATTTTTTATATTTTGGGGTTTGGCTCAGATTTCTATGATTCATACCATGATCATATCACTAATGTTGTAATGGTTGGACACATGCTCAGATACATTTTGGAAAGGTTCTAAATAAGTTTATGGTTTACAATGGTTTTATGGTTATGTTTGGCATGGTTGTGAGATGTGATAAGAGATATTTCGAGCATGGGGATGAAGCTAGATGATGTGGTATTTATTTAGTTCATTCAATAATTAATACTCCTATTTATTTTAATATTGCATGCACTTATTATCATATTGATCATGTTTAGACATGGTTTTGTCGACCTAATTAGTTATACTCATGCCATATTTAGTCCATTGTATGGTACATGAATATATTACCTAGATTCCAGATTGGGAAAGGTAATGAGACCTTGATGTTGATTTTTCTTGTGGAAGGAATGGAGTTTGGAGATGGAATTACATGGGGCTCTAGACCAGGGACTTTTGATTCTACTTGTCATTTATATTTATTACATGTAGCATGAAATTTTCTTAAATTTCAACAAAAAATTACATTCTTCTTTTATTATTTATTGCATTATTAATTTGTATTTTAGTTTTTGGTTTTTCCATTGTATTATATTGTTTCCATTATTTACTCTTCTATGAAATTTTTTTTATTTTTAAATTTCATTGTGTTGTAATTATGTAACCAGGGGGTATAGTGTCATGACCCAACCCACTGAGGTCAGACCTATGACTACCCCAATCTCATCTCTAATATTCCAGTGGATGGAAACCAGTTTTGAGTAGGCATGTCCTAAAAAACGAGAGGCATTATCCTAATGTACCTATACACACTCATACATCTCCAAGTCCAAACAATGATGAGATATAAAAAACTAAATCAATTCATGCATACATATAATATCCCACAATATTGTAAGAAAATAATATAATGAAATTACAAAATGGTTCTAAATACTAGCCCTACCAAAAACTGTAAAGTGTCCATCCTTCTCCAAGAGTGAGGACTAAAGTCTAATGAAAACCCCCTCAATAAAACACGATAGTCTAAAAAGCTCCATATATACTCCACCCACTCCCTATCCTCCCAATAAAATATCAAAATGGTCTTAATCTGTATAAAATATGACACATGAATGAAATACCCATGCAATAGTGAGTATAAAAATACTCATTTTGAAAACCCAAATACAATAAACACAAAGAACCATGTTTTTTCCATCTCAATACAAGATATAAAAATCAATGTATAACAGAATCATCCAGAGATACTCAGGAAAAAAACATGCCACCAGGTGGTCATAACCAACTTCTAGCCACATGATTATTCTTAATGCAATTCCAATTCTTACAGAATCCTATCCATGAGTGTGTCACCCTTATATTTTGTGAATTATTATTTTTCGAATTAATTTATTATTTTTGATAGTTTTCATTTCACTCAACTCTATAAATTGTTTATTTAATATTCAATAACTATTTTTTGAATATTTTTATATACCAAAAAATTTAATCATGCAATACACACATCAAAAATTTTAACTTTATCTTCATGGAACACCGAGGTTATCTTTTTTAACACACAATCATGACTTTCCTAGATGTCTTACGTAACATGAAAGACCAAGTGCTATCGAATAAATAATTTATTTTTAAAATATAATTATATAATAGGATATGACATGGCCATTAAATTTAATAATATATTATTAACTAACTTATGAATTTATATAGTTGAATTCAGTTGATAAATAATAATTAGAAAAGAATATAGAAACCAAATTAATAGAAAGGGACCGATTTTATGAAAGACTATTTTTATGTGAACAATATAATTCATATTAATAAGAAAAATTAATTAAAAATATCGAATGATATTAATTAAATTTATATGTTATATATTCATACAAATATTTTTTTTATAATCATCCATTGTATTTTATAGATATAAGATAAGAACAAATCCAATTTTATGATTAAAACACTATATTTTTATAAAGGTAGTTTTACAACCTTTTAATGGTGAAACCATTTTAAATAAAATATTTGGAACTATTATATATTTAATATATCAAAATAAACTTAATATTTGAATGATAAAAATAAAAATTAGTTTATTATAAATTGTTTGTAGTTTTCTATATGGTTTCATTTTTCACGAAAAATTAAAAATGTTGTATTTTAATTCAAAACCACTTTTTCAAATAATTTATTTATAATGTAAAATTATATTTTAAGATGGTTGTAAATTTTAGTTAGATAAAATTTTTATAAATTAATCCAATTTAGTTCATTTTAATAAATACCTTTAAAACTTTTTATAAAAAGTAAGCAAACTTTTTGATGTTTTCACATTAAAAAACCCGCAGTGTCGCCCCGTTAGCAAGATTATGTTTAAATTAATTTATACCACTTCTATGATTATAATTTAGAAAAATGGTTTCAATATTTGTAATAATAATGATTTAAATTTTCTAATAAGGTAAAAAAAAAATTTGACCAAAAATATTAGTGAAATTGATTAAAATTAATTATAAAAGTTAAGAGAAAAATTAGATTAAAATGCATTAAACCTTGAATTTAAGGCCCCAAATTACTTCAAAACATGTTAAAACCCCATTTTGTGGACACTATTTTTCCATTAAGATTCCATTATTTATTTTTATGGATTTATATGATTTTTTTAAGGTAAAAACGTGGGTAAACCATACTTGTTTAAAAAATGAAAAGTTTGTCCTTTCCCTTCCCTATAAAAGTCCACCACCACTCCCTCTTCTTCAAAACACTAAAACCAAATAGGTTATGCCAATATATACAAAATAAAATTCAAATAATATCATCCTTCCTCCTATAAGCCTTCACTTTGGTAGAAAGAAATCCAAGTAAGTCTTTTGGCACAAACGAAAAGGAGTTAGACGATTAAGAGGTAATGAATTCTCTCAATATCATTTTGTTATTTTATTTCTCCACCCCCTACACTCTCTTAATTCCACTATTTTATAAAAAAAACCTGTTTTTAAATATAAAATGATTTTTTTATGATAATTCATTGACCTACAATTACACACACCTTAATCTAATGGGTAATGAAAGTATTGTTTGATTATACGATGAACTATCGCCTCACAAAATAATGATTGTTCATTGTTCCTTACCCCCTATCATGGTGGAAATTATGATGGAAAATACATATATAATATATATTATATTTATTATGTATTTTAACTTCATTAATTCTTTTAAAACACAAATATTTATTCTTTCCATTTTGTGTAAACAAGATAATTTTTTTGAGAATGTTTGGACTACCGCCCCTCAAAGCGATGTGATTCATTCACACACTACATGGAATGTATTAGGGATGGTTTTAGTGATCCTATATGATATATATGATATAATAATACTAATTTAGTAATTATATATATATATATGTCATTTATTTACTTTTTCTATATGATTATCAAATGGAAACAATGTTCATGCGTACGTATGACATACCTTCTCCATGAATGGTGTATTGTATTTAATAATTATATTATATATATATATATATTTATAATAATGAAATACTCAATATACGTGATATTTATATAATTATTTACAATCTATAAATCATGATATAAGTATAAGGAAAACAAATTAAGACACATGTACAAAACAAAGTAGATATTACCCAAAGTTAATCCTTTACATAAAATCATTAACAAGAGGTTAATATAAAGTCATAATAAAACCATATAAGGAATTAGATATAATAATATGGTTCAGTGATATATTTATAATAAACTTATATTTATTATATATGAGGCATGTATGAGTACGATGAGAGTAAAGACATAAGGTATGGGGATTTCATGTCACATTTTAATATCATGAGATACATGCCTTAATCATCACTCATTTAATTTTTTTATGATTGATGTATTATATTGGTAATATAATTAAATTTATTGGTATTTAAATATCAATTTTATGATATTTATTTAATGGGATTTATTTTTCAGAACTTAACAAATCAGTAAAGAAATTTTGTCTCAAATTTCTTTCTTTAAGATACATGTCATGACATGAACTTATATATTACCCTGAGGTATATATACTGCCTTTGAAATTTTATATCATGAATAACATTATTTTCATGATATTTAAAGATTCAGGTATTTTCATTTTCTTAAACTGGGACTACGGTTCACAGTAACCATGGGGTAAGAGTTTAATGAAACAATCTCATCTCTTTTCAAGATTGGTTGTGATTGTGCTTCATTTAATTAAATATTATGATCCATATCTCAATAACACTCATATATATAATTATAATCTATTTATTCCTGATACATTCATTTATTGGTATCATTTTCCACTATTTTGTACCTATTATATTTAATAAAATGTTTTTAAAAAGGTAGACTTTACCATCTCTTCGGTTGAAAATATAGGCTTCTTCAAATTAATTTATTCTAAAAATGTTTTATAGTATTATTTATAATTTATAAATTTATTTTCAATAAAAAATGTTTTCCAAAAAAATTCCAAAATTATTTATATGTTTTCAAATTATTTTAAAAGTGTTGTTTTAAAAATATTTTCAAGATTTTTTATAAGATTTCAAGGAAAATGGTTTTCAAAACATTATCAACATTTCTTTTTATGTTTTCAAAGTTTTTTGAAAGAAATTATTTTTCAAAAAAATTCAAGATTACTCTATATTTTTTCAATGATAAAAGGCTTTCAAAAAGTTTTCAAGATTATTTTACAAGATTTTAAGGGAAAATATTTTCAAAATGATTTCAATCCTTCTGTCTACATTCTAAATTCATTTTAAAATAAAATGGTTTTCAAAAGGTTTTATGTTTTAAAATAATTTTCAAAGAAGAAATTATATTTTCCTGAAGAAATATTTTTTCAAAATATATTCCCATGTTATGTTTCATCTAAAATGAATTACTTTGATGTTAATCAAGCCAATATAGTAAATTATCCAATTTTTTCATTCATATTCTTTTTTTAATGCTTTATGTTTTGATGGAATTATATTTACGACACCCATTTCTTTTTTACAGGGTATATTCATTTGAATCCATCTTCTAATATTCGGTTCTGCGTTGATGAATTGATTATGAATCCTATCTCTTTTCCATAGTTTATAATTTTATTAAATGTTAATGATACCCATTATATTTCATGGGTTATGATTTCATGTTTCTAGAATCCATCTATTTTCATGGGTTATGATATAATGAATGTTTATGGAATATTCATTTATCATTTCATTTTATGATGGGTGGGACCTATATCTCCCTATAATGAATTGGGAAATAATTTATTAATAAAGAGTATAAATTTTATGTGTGATCCTAATTACGTGTTCACAATGTTATGCATAGACCTGGTTGCATGTACATAAGTTTATGTGTAAACCTGATTACATGTTCAAAATGTTATGATTGAACCTTATTACATGGTCATAATGTCATGTGTGAACATGATTACACATTAATAATTTTATACATGGACTTGGTTTCATGTCCATTAGTTTATGCATGAACCTGATTACATGTTCACAATGTTATGCGTGAACCTGGTTGCATGTTCACAACATTATGTGAGGACCTGGTCGCATGTCCATATAGCCCTGAGAGGGACAGATTTCATGTCCTTATCTTAATGTGATAGCTTTTTTTCTACTTATATATATTCAACATGTTATACGTTGATTTGTTTTTCATAAATTACATATCTTATTCATATTTTACCCTACTATAGATTATTCTCTTGATTTTCTTATGATTCAAGCCTTATAAACTTAAAATATTTATTCCATGTATTATGATTATGATCTTTGATATGTAGGGTATGACCTTTAAATGTTAGTATCATATTCTCTTACCCTTATGTACTTGTTATGCTAACGCATTTCCCTTATTTACCCTTATTGAGAATTTTACCTCACCCCTTTCTTATATTTCCTTTCCCCATGTTATGAAGGAATATTTTAGGTAGAATTACTAGAGGGGAAGATCTTTACTAGACACATTTAAGATCTTTCACCATGTTAGAATATTTTTGTTCCATATTTCAAAAGACACTAAACTATTATTGTCCTTGGCCATGTACTTTTTTAATAGGTTGAATATTCATAAAAAATGATGTAATATAAATATATGTTAAGAAAAGGTCACTATAGTTGGTATCAAAGTAAAGTTTTAGTCATAATTGTAATATAGTATGGAAGAAATTTACTAATATCCCTAGGTATATTTCTACGCATATGTCTAGGGATGTATTTAAGGATAAGTATAAGTATGAGTTAATGTTTAGATAAATTTCCTTGAATTTTAGTAAAATATAGAGTGAGGGTTTCCAAGAAATACAACTATGTGTGGATACTACAAGTGAATGTGGCTCTGTAATATATATACCTTGGGGTAACAACACCAACATAATGTCCCATGCCTAACTTAGGGTAATATAGTACACAACAATGAGCCTTACTGCACACCTTGTTTTACACTTTTGGGGGATATGCTTTGGGAATTCAAAAAACACATTACGAACCATCATGAAGGATTTAAATTGATTATTGTTATGAATAACAAAGGTTAAACCTAATCTTTCTTAGATTAAAGAAGTAGTTTCCCTGATTTAAGAACTCTATAAGTAATTTTTGTGATTATATGGTATCCTAATATGTTAAATGTATCTCACACAATGATTTATGGTTTTAGTCAATATAGAGAAATAGAAGTAACATGGTTAAAATTTAATGTCTCAGATGTGGAATGTATGGTCATTATGTGATTCTATTACCCAAGAGGAAATATCATAAAGAGAATGAGGAAGGTGGAATGAGTATGGGTTATAATTCTAAAGATGAAGAGACCTCCAATGACATTTGAAATGTATGTGATGTTCTTCCAGTATTTTTTACATTAAAAATAACTGAGTAATAGTTAAAGAATAATGTTGGATGAATGAAGTATTTTTGTTTTTTTAATACCAGGATTATGTTATTTGAATCATGAAATATGTAATTATTTTTCATATAATTTTTCATTAAATAATGATAAGGATTTGTTGAATAGTTGTTTCATGGAAGGGTGATATTTTTATTAGGGTAATGTAACCCTTAATTAATTCCTGGTGTTGAGATAATGATCTTTGGGTAATGATATGTTTGATATGAATAAGTAAATTGGACGGTATCGATAACACTTGAACTAATTATTGAAAAAACGGTATTTATCATCAAGGATGAAGTTTAAAACTACTTGGATTTAAATGATGTATCCATTAATAATTATAACAAGGAATCCTACATGTTTTAAATAAGGATTTATGGTAATTAAGGTTATTACCATGTTTCAAAAGGATTTACGATGAGGGTATTCACATTTTTGGAATGTGAAAACCAAGAGATACTTTATGATATATGGGGGATCAATGTTAATATGATTGTGTGTCATTATTTCTAAATATTTTTATTTTAATCTTTCAAAAGGGTTATAAGTTTAATCATTAATTAATATTTTAAGTAAAGCATTGGAGGAAGTATTTATGTAATGAGATTATATTGAAAAACATGGTTAAAAGAATATTTAGTGATTAAAATTATTTCAAGGATGCCCATTTTTTTATTTTGGAAATTATGTTGGTGTGTCTTTAGAAAAGGACATCATCTATTTTGGGTAAAAACCAATCAATTCAGGCAAGGACACATGTCTTGAACCCATGACCGAAGGATGATAAGGGTTTCATGCCTACCATTGGCATAAGTGATGTCTTTATTAATGT
Organism: Viscum album; assembly: GCA_963277665.1. NCBI lineage: Eukaryota > Viridiplantae > Streptophyta > Magnoliopsida > Santalales > Viscaceae > Viscum > Viscum album. The sequence goes on from OY728119.1 coordinate 594,155,918, forward strand.
ATAATTATTTTTGTTGATAAATTATTTATCATGAAACAGTAGTGTTAGTTTTTATGTTCAAATATTAATGTATTAACTATATTATTTATGTATTTCTAGAGACAAATAGTTATACTTTTCATTCAGTTATGGGCCTTAAAATCTGCTAAAAGTATATTTTAGTGCTTTGAGTACCAATGTTAATTTTAGAAAATATATTTCATGAAGTAATAGATGAAACATAAATAGATAAAAGAAAACCAAAGAATAAAATTTTGTTTATAGAAACATAACAAGTAAGTATATTTCCTTAAATTATTCATCAGTAAAATAATTAAACAGTGATTGGATAATGATCACAAAAATGAATTGTCCTAATACCTTAATTTTTTTAGAACTGATGGCCTTTTAAATCATTATAGATTTATTACTTTGAGGTCCTCAAATTTTCATTGATCATTCACTTGTATGTGATTGATGACCCCAATACCTCATTGTAAATATTTACGCATTTCCTCCCGGTCCATGTTTTTATTTCCCACCAATGTTCTCTTATGTGGAACCCTAGATATATGTTACATTGGGTGATAGTTATGTTTCCAACATTCTTTATTTAAAGGAAGTTTTAGGGTTTAGTTTAATGATGTATCATTCTATGAAAATAACATTAAAATATTGAACCTTTGATAACCCAGAACAATTTCAATGGTGAAATTCATTTTTAGGGGGGTAGAATGTAACACCTTGAGATTTTTTGAATTCTTTTTTTCGAATTATTTTAATCTTTTTGATATTTTTCATTTCACACAATACTAAAAATACTTTATATAATATTAAATTACTATGTCTGTCTTGCATTACATCAAACAAGATGTTAATTTTTCACTACACAGAACATAAATTTTAGCTTTCTCTACACAAAACACCTAGGTTCATTTACGTTACACACAAGGCTGACTTTCCATGATAGATTACATAACATGAAAGACCGAGTGTTACCAAACAATAATTCATTATTGAAATATTATTATTTATTAGGATTTAACATGGCCATAAATTGAATATTAAAGGATTAACTAACTTATTAATATATATAGTGGAATTTATTGGTTAACTAATAATTATAAAATAATAAAGAAACTAAATGAATATAATGGGACTGATTTTATAAAAGAATATTTTTATGTGAAAAAGTTGATTTATATTAATATGTTAAATTAGTTACTAATAGTGAATGATATTAATTAAATTTATATGTTATATATTCAGAAATATATATTTTTATAATCATAAAATATATTTGATAGATATAATATAAGAAAAACCCAATTTTATGCTCAAAATCTATATTTTAATAAATTTTGTTTTACAGCCTTTTAATGTTAAAAATATTTTAAATCAAATTTTTTGAACTTTTATTGATTTAATATTTCAAAATAAACTTTATATTTCAAAGATAAATATAAAAATTAGGTTAGGAGAAATTTTATTTATTTTTCAATAAGGTTTCATTTTTAAATGAATTGTTAAAATTACATAATTTTAATTCAAAAATTCTTTTTCATATAATTCATTTATAAGCTTAAATTATATTTTAAATTGGTTTTAATATTTAATTATATAATAACCTTATAAATTAATCTAATTTAGGTTATTTGAATCAATTTCACTTTGAAATTTGGTATAAAAACATAGAAAACTTTGGGACATTTTAACTTTAAAAACACGCAGTGTCGTCCCATCAGTTGGATTATATTTAAATTAAAAAAATTTCACTGATGTGATTAGAATTTGGAAAAATAGATTCCATATTTGGAATCAAAATATTCTTTAATTTATAATTTGGTTAAATTTTTTTATCAAAAATATTAGTGAAAGTGATTAAAATTATTTACAACAATTAAGATAAACCATTCGGTTAACAAAGTTCAAAACCTTAAATTTAAGACCCAAATAGACATAGATTCCTATCAACTACCCATTTTCTGTAAATTATTAGTCCATTAACCTTGAATCCATGATTGTTTTGGTTTGGTATGAATTTTTTTAGGTAAAAACATGGGTACACCTACCTTGTTTTCAAAAATTCCTAGTGAGTCCTTTCCCTTCCCTATAAAAGGCCACCACCTCTCCCTCTTCTTCACACCAATAAAATAAATTAGGTTCAGCCAATATCACAACAATACACTTACCAAAATCCCACCCTTACTAATATATTCATCTTATTTGGTATTAATAAACCCATGGAATCATTTTGGCACAAACCAAAAGGACTAACCTGATTAAGAGGGAACAACTTCTTTCAAGCTCCTTTTATTTTCTTTCTCCGCCCCATCCACTGTCTTTATTCAGTGATTTTATAAAAAAGCATTATATTAAATATAATATTATTATTTTTATGATAACTTTTCTACCTACACTTACACACGTTTCCATTTTATGGGTAATGAACATACTGTTTATGTGTACAGTGAACTACCACACCACGAAATGATGATAGTCCATTTTTCCATAAAACCTCTCATGGTATAAATTATGATTTAAAATATGTTTATAAATGATATTAATTATATTTATTATATATGTAAGATTATTTAATTATTTTACAACACATATCTTTAGACTTTCCATTTTATGCAAATACAATAATTTCGTGTGAGGAAGTGTGGACTCCCCCCCCCTCAAAGTGATGTGATTCATTCACATACTACATGGAATGTATTAAGGATATATATAGTGAAATTATATGATATATATGATATAATAATGATACTATAATAATGTTATATATACATATATATTCATATAAGTCATTTAATTTCATTCAATATGACTATTAAATGGAAACGATGTTCATGCGTACGTACGACCTACCGTCTCCATGAACGGTGTATTCCATTTTATACTTATATATTATATATATTATTATAATAAAAAAATATTGAATATAAATTATATTTATATCATTGTTTACATTCTTTAAATTGTTATATAAGTATAAAGACAAAATATATTACATATTAAGGCACATGAAAAGAACAAAGCAGATATTACCTGAAATGAAACCATAACATAGAATTGTTAATAAGAGGGTAATATAAATCCATACTAAAACCATAAATTCATTAGATATAAAAATAATATTATTTTATATATTTATAATAAGGATATATTTATTATATAGGTTTTTTTATGAGTATAATGATAATCAAGACATCAGGTAAGGGGATTTCTTCTCACATTTTATTTTTATGATATGCATTCCATAATAATCACTCATTTCATTTGTTTGGTGTGTATACTAACCATTTATTTATTATATTATTCTTATAAATAAATTTATGGGTATTTAAATATCTATTGTTTGATATTTTTTTCATGGGTTTTAGGTTTCAAAAGTTACCAAATCAGTAAATTAAATTTGTCTTAATTCTAATTCTTTGAGACACATGCCATGTCATAAACCTATATATTTCGATGAGGTGTGAGTAATACTTTTGAAATGTTACATAATTAATATCCTTAAATTAAATATATTTTATGATTTATTTAAATTAATTTTTCTAATTTTTAATTGAGTTCAAAGTTACCGAGTGGTAAGAGTTTAGGGAAATAATCTCATCGCTTTTCAAGATTGTTTATGATTATTATTACTTGAATGAAATATCATGATCATATCTCACAAAAATTCATTAATATTATTATTTTGTTTTTATTCATGATATATTCAAGTATTTTTACCATTTTCCACTCTTTGGTATGTAATAGAGTTAAGAAACTGTTTTTAAGAAAGCCTGACAGTATGCTCTCTTCAGACAGTTATCACTTTTTCGTCAAAAACTGGTTTTCAAAAAATGTTTTCAAGTATTCTTCATAATTTTTGAATTTATTTTCAATTTAATACTTTTTCAAAAGGTTTTCAAAATTTTTTAATATTTTTTAATGTATTTTCAATGATTTTTTTTAAACGTTTTCATTCTTCTTTTTCATGCTTTGAAGGGAAATAGTTTTCAAAAAATATTCAAGATTACATTATAAGTTTTCAAAGTGTTTTAATATGAATAGTCTTCAAAATGTTTTTGAGATTATTCAATATTATTTCAAGTAAAAAAATCATGATTCATTTATAAGGTTTCAAGGGAAAATGTTTTCAAAATTATTTCAAACCTTATTTTATATTTTCAATGATTTTTACAAGAAATGGTTTTCTAATGGTTTTCTGTTTAAAAATACTTTTCCAAGAACAAAGTAATTTTCTACAAGAGATATTGTTTCAAAATATATTCCCATGTTATTTTAATTATATGGTGGCATCTGTTGATGTTATTCAAGACCATATAGTAAATGATCCAATGGTTCCATTCATTTTATTTAATGAATGGTTTATGTTTTAGTGAAACGATTCTTATGAAACCAATTTAATTTAAATGGGTTATATTATTTTGAAAGATGATTATTTTCACTGGTTATGATTTGATGAAATTATTGAATCCTATCTCTTTTATATTGGATATGATGTGATAAATTGTTAATGATACCCATTTAATTTCATGTGTTATGATTTGATGTTTATAGAACCCATTAGTTTTTGTGGGTTATGATATGATGAATGTTTTGTGGAACATGCATGAATGATTTAATTATGTGATGGGAGGGACCTATATCTCAGTCCAATGAATTGGGTAATGATGAATGTCTTGTGAATATAAATTTTATATGTGAACCTGATAACATGTTCCCAGTGTTATTCAGGGAATTGTTTAAAGTATAAATCTAATTAAATGTTCACAATGTTATGAGTAAACCTTATTCTTTGATCATAATTTTATGTGTGGACCTGATTACATATTCAAAATGTGATGCATGAAACTGGTTTCATGTTTATATATTTATACATGAACCTGATTACATGTTCATAATGTTATGCATGAACCTGATTTCATGTTCACAACATTATGTGTTGACCTGATTTCATGTCCATAAGACTATGACATGGGCTGATTTCATTTCCTTAACTTAATGAGTGATCTTGTTTCTACTTATATATGATCATGATGTTATACGATGTTGTGTATTCTAAAATTTCAAGTACTATTCATATGTTGCACTTCCTTGAATTATGAACTTGATTTCTTTATGATTCATGGCCCATGAACTGCCAATATTTATGTCATTTCTTGCGAATATGATCTTTAATATGAAGGGTATGATCTTAAAATATTTTTCTCACATTCTGATACCCTTATGTTCATGTTTCCCTTACTCATTTCCCTTATTTACCCTTACTGAGAATTTGAATTCACCCCTTCCTTATGTATCCTTTCCCTAGGATATGAAAGAATGTTTTAGTTAGAAGTACTAAAGAATAATATATTTACATGATACATTGAATATATTTCAAAAAGTTAGAATATTTTTTTACATGTTTCTAAAGACACTATATTATTATGATCCTCAAGCATTTACTTTTTTAATATCTTAAATATTTAAAAGAAAATGATGAAATAACCATTTTTTTAATCCTGGGTCACAATGATGAGCCATAATATCATCATAGTCACTCAAAAAATAGGTCTATCTAATTGGGAAACACCCAATGAAAGATAAATGATCTAATAATACCCTGATACAAAGATAGGGGTCACACCCAAAACTAGTGGGTGACTCCAAGAACACAATCCATATCAACCAGCTATGTAGGAGACCATCGGTAAATGATACCACAAACCCTACAGATGCAACCTACTATATTTTGGATCAAAACCCTTCTTAGGTAGTTCATTCCAATTACAAAAACCCTACCTTGGGAACAAAGGTGATAGAGGATATAACTCCAATCTAATGGAGGAAAATATAGCTCTATCTGAGACTTGACCTCTATATGGTCTCACAAACCTATGATGTTCATATAATTCCAAATTTTACCCTCAAGGGAAATGACTAAGGGAACAAACTCAGCCTATAATTTTCCAAACTAAGAAAATAAAGAGCTACAAACACTCTTGAAGGGGGTACACAGTGTGCCCATTGATCCCCTTATCTGTATGTGTGAAAAATCCACACAATGATTGAATGTATCTATATACATAGAATGTAGTAGTACACAATGTGTAGAGACACATGGTATAATTATCTTGTCACCTAGTAGTGTCTGTGTATGGTGGACGTGTACATGTACTGACCTGTTTATGCCAAGCTGTGTTCATTTCCAAGTACACAACCATCCCTTTGGATTTTTAATTTTTTATATTTTTGTGTACATTATAGAGAACACATTAAGCCATCTAGTATGGTACACATTTCATGGTTTAAGGGTCACACACTATGTGATCTTTATCTTTATCATAAAACCCTAGTCTCTACTAAATGGGACTAACATGGTATGTAATCCTGAGTTTTACATCATATTTATCTAGATTTTATAGATCAATATTTTATCCTATATTCTTCCCCATGATCTAATTCCACCTTGTTTTTCACTAGAAATCTCTCTACATATCCCATATATAGGGTTGACTGGCCTTTCCATCGGGTTTTCACCAGAATTCAACCCCTCAAACACATCGAAAAAACCACATCATACATAAAAATGTCATGTTCCACCTAGGAGGAAGAAGGACCCCCAATCTAGTATCATTCTCCACCGATATGACAACCTTCATCATCGATCCTCAAACCACAACCTCAATTTCATTTCCTATCTACAGTGTTGATCCATTTTTCCAAATAATGGTAAGATAAAGATCAGAAATAGGGTATTTGTTCAATATTTGTCCAAAAAGAATACAAATTATGATCAAATGAATAAACTAGGGATAAAATAATAAACCATAAAATGTGAGGAACAAACACAGTCACTATTAGTTTGGGCTCAATCCATTTTTGGAGAAGAAGACGTACTAAGGGGATTTAAAACAAAAAAATATTAATAATTCCATCAAATTAAATATATGCAAGATGCACATATCAATTTTATTCATATAATTTTTCTGTGTTCATATAGGATTATGAAATGGGATGGAAATCCCAAAAAATATCTAAACTTGAGTTTGGATCGATCATTCTTGAAGAGAAATTTTTGTTGTCATTACTGTCAAGATCTACAAACTCTATTAGCGTAATGATCTGTGATCTGATCCTGATCAGTTTTTGTTCACTAAGAAAGATCTTCTATGGTTGTTTGAAATATCTAGGGTTTGAGGGGGAAACCCTTATGAATTTATATAACCATTTATTTATTGGATAAAAATGGTTGTTGGGTCAAAACAAAATAAATAAATAAATAATTTAATTTATTTCATTCATTTATACCCATGATGAATTTATCACAAAAAACATGTTCTGATAGAAGTTATGTTGTTCCTAAGGTAAAAACCATGTTCTAAACTCAATATCACCATCATATTTGTGATGTTCCCTTTGTTATCGATTTATTCCCATTTTTTGAGAAAACTGTGTGTGTGTGTGTGTGTTATTTAATGTGTTCATTATATTTCCAAAATTTCTTCTGAGAACACTAGGCCTCGAAATCGTATGACATCTAAGCGCCTGGTCTTGAATATTATCCATATAATAAACAGAAATATTACAGGGAAAATAAAATTTATTAAATTCTCGCCACCTTAAGTATTTTCATCCCAAAGAGAAAAAAACCTACTCAAAAAATATGAGGTTACTAACCTAGGTCTCCCGCTCCTAGGTTCCATCCTAAAGATTCATGTGTGGCCACCAGACATGTACAAGGGTAACTGATAGCCTGTGAATGATCCTCTTTTACTGATCATCAAGATCGATAGGGTAATGTCCAAAGGTATTTCTATCCATGATGTGAAAGTCATCCCATTTGATACCGTGGGACAGTTCATGTGTGTATATCTTGATATATGACACATGGAAGAAGCCATATACCATGTCTGACAACAGCGGTAGAACTATGAGGTACGCCAACTCACAAACTCTATACAATATCTTGAATGGACCAATGAATCTCAAATACAACTTTCATACACAGACAAATATCATCAATCCATGTCGAGGTGAGACACTCATAAATACATGGTATCCCTCATTGAACTATAGAGGTCTTCTGCATCGGTCCTCATAATATTTATGATGACCCTGTACAGTCCTCATTTACACTTGGATGATCCTAACCTTTTTTGTAGTATCTCACACCAACTTCAGGCCCATGAGTGCTGACTTTCCTAGATCAGAAAAAAATGTGGTGACATGTATTCTTGTAAATAAAAATCCTCTAATAGTGCAATAAAAATGGTGGAATGGTACATGTTTTTGAAAAAAAAACTCCACAAAGGGTAAGTGATCCTCCCAACTATGGCCAAAATCCAATATGAAATCCCACAACATGGCCTTGTTGGGTCCTGAAAATTACTCATTAAAGAAGAAAACACTTCCATAAATCTAGAAATGGAATAAAAAATTTCAAGGAAGAGTTGAAGGAGAAATGTTCAGAGAAGGTGAAAATTTAAAAATGAAGTGACACCATGAATCAAGGATCCCTTTACAAAACACTGATCTTCATGGCAGCCAACCACTTCACAAAATCCCCTTGAAAAGAATTTTTTCACTGAGGGGGTGGATCCAATACATCCTATGAATGAAATAATGTTTTTTGCGGATAAGGGAAGTGATATCTTCTCTTCAAAAGATTTATTCTGAACTAAATCATTCGTGGGGAAATTCATTTTCACCAACTCCCACAAAAAAACAACATTTTTGGAGCCTGGTGGGGATTTTAGCGACCGAAAAGACTCCCCATAGAAAAAGTCCTTCATGGGCTCTTGCGAAAAGTGTCATGCAGTCCACTATGGATGACCGGCTTCATCGGTATCCAGTTTCTCCACTTCTTTATAAATAGTTACAATGGGGAACTAAAAAGGATGATCAACACACTCAGGAATCGATAGAATGAATCGAACTAGAGATGGACATCACTATAAAAGATGGACTCCTTTGACAATTCCATAATTTTAAAACCAACCGCATATCATGAAGGAGGATAAAATAAACCAATTTTAATTACATTCACTCAATATAAATTATGAACATACTTCATGTGAGGTGCATATCCAATGGACCCTTTGCACCCAAGCATCCCGCATAGAAAAAAAATTTGTGGGTGGAAACATCCCCCATGCAGAAAATCACTATGTGGGAGGAAATTGATATTGTGTATCACCATGCAACGTGGATGCAACCGATCCATGCTTAGAAAAGTTCTATGCGGACCAAACCTAGCTTCTCATACCACAATGGTATGTCGATGACACCCTTTCCCGCATAACAATCCACTACATGGAGGAAACCCCATCCTACAAAATAACATGCTACATGGAACAAGGTATCCTATAGTATTCCACTCTCAGACACCAATCATTCCCTTCTATCAAATCATTATCCCCTATGGTGGCCCCTCTACAAATTGGACTAACAACATCAGTCCAAGGAATATTCAAAATCCACCAGATATTTATGATAAGATCATTAGGCACACCAACATGCTTTTTTTGAGTTGACATACCCTTGGTAAGAAGATCCATATGGGTTACCCCAGCAGTAAGGCAGACCCTCAAAATTAATTTGTGTCTATATTCCAAAGGTAATGAGGGTTTAGACCTTGTGGATCTGATGTGAACATCTTGTTCTATTTATCTAGGGAAATTGTTGGCCTATTCCATCAATGAGGTTCAGTGTTGAACACTCTTCCTATTTCCTTGGAACCAAATTAGGGGCACTACTTCTGAGAGAAGCCTCTAGCATTTTTGCAGGAGGTGGAACTTTTTATCATCTTTTCCTCTTCTCAATACATGGTTAGATTGACCACTATATATGACTATCCTAGATTCCAAAATAGAAGAGTATATGAGTATATTAAATTCCCCATTTCTCTATCTTTTGGATCCAGCACTATCTATAAGAGGATGGAGTGGGATAGGTGATCTTCATAACCACTCCCTCCTCTTGTTTCTCACAATGATAATGACTCGTTTGGGCTTAGAGTTTGGTGGTGATACTGACATATTCATGATCCCAAAGTATCAAACGGTCCTTCACTATAGATGTAATCCCCGACTTCAATCCAAATGGCCATCCAACATGGTATAAGTTCTAGAACCATAATTCAACCTTCAAAGGGCCATATTCCTAAGGAAGTAGCATCATATGGGCATCCTATAGTGTATAAGCCCCAATAAAATCCTCTCAAATGGGAGATCTCATGCATAAACCCCAATAATTCCTCCCTTAATAATCCTCTTCTAAGGCATAAGTCCTAGGGAAACCAAAATTTGAAGGGATTTGATTCCTAACTAAATATGATACGTTGGAATCCTCCAAGAGGTCCAAATATGACACCCAAATCACACTAATGTTCTCCAGGCCACATCCTTTGTAGGGTCACATTCACCCAGGATACCATATCTCTTTCTGGTATCTCAACCCAACTCATCATAAGCCCCACAACATCTTTTACTCGGAAACCTTTCAACTGGACATCCTTATCGCATGACATTAAACTACTTGGTCAGGTCCTCATCACATGACCTTAAAATGTGATGTGTCTTGTTATGTGGCACCGAACTACATGTGTTCTGATTCCTCTCAATAGGATATGAAGGAAGACTATATTATGGGTTCAATCCTCACTTCAAATAACTATCGTCCCCCTTGGATTATGATGAACTATAGAGCTCCATCCCATGTGGCATAAATATAGAGTTTTCCTTGTGAACGAACAAATAATCCTTTGTCTATCCATAAATAGACAACATTGATGGAGAACCTCAAATACATATAGATACTTCGATTGATGGAGAACCTCAAGTATATAAAAATTATTCCAAACCCATGTGTAGTCATGACTAATAGTTTCTTTTAGGTTAATCCATGAATATATACATGGAAATGAACCAAAGATTCATGAACATGAAATAAATCTATAAGGGAGTCCTATAATAAGAAATAGTTCCCCCCAAAATTGTGTGATGAGCCTGAGTTTGCATCCTCTTGAAAAATGTCAGTTCATAAGTGTCATTGGACAAATTATCCAATGAATTCTTTCCATTGGAATGTAAGTCCATAAATCATGGATGTGAGAGACATTGGGTGTTTCTAGATCCATGAAAAAACTAGTTGGAGACCATTAGAAGATATTATGCTCAACATTAGTGATTTCACACCAATTAACCCCTACAATCATACCAATCAACTATAACAACATCTTCTTTAAAAAAAATGGTGAACCTAATGTGAATCCTTAACTAGGGTGGTGGTGTTACCCCACCATTGGCCCTTTTTATATCCAAAAAGGAATAGTTCCAAGCGAGATTGTCAAATATGTATGTTCTCTTGAGATGCTACTTTGACGAGGTTTTATTTTTTGTACTTTCCACATACACTGTAGGAATTCTTTAGGTCTTCCTTCAATCCAATGGTATCCCAGAATTTCTCACAGATGCACATGTCACCAATGAACTGGACAAATCCTCCACGAAGAAGAGGACTCTATCACTAACCCATTAATCTCCATCACTGGGAATCAAATGCACTAATCTAAGAGTACCATCAAAACAGTACTCTCCCAACACTTTAGACAAAAACTTAGTCCCTATATTCAATGAAATCCTTTCATCCACCAACTCTGGAGCCACTGGTGGTCCAGAGCTTAGTGTCTCCAATAGTACTCTCTAATCATTTAGTGAGAATTTCCTCATAATGACAAAAATGAGTATCTCCCTTATATTTGGGAGGTAGATAGAATCATCACCAAGGAATTCATCCCTACTACATAGGGGTGCCACTCAAGGGCCCCTATTGGAATACATCACCACAATTTCAATGCATCCTAGTATTATCACCTTGAAGAGGATATCACTTCATGGCTCCCCATTGATGGAAAATAGACAGAGGTCCCTCAGGCTGCCTGAAAAGGGTGAAGAACATATAACGAGAAAAATTTCATCACCCTAGTCCCTGAGGAATATATTCACCATGAAAATATGGCAGTATTCAATTGGAATACATATATTCATGTCCCTGTTACATATCCCTCCATGAAAATACATTTGAAAATTTTGACCAAGTGTAAATCCTCACTAATTCTTTCTAAACCTGCAAATAAATAGAGTGGAAAACAATTGTAAGATGAAATTACATGTTGATGCACATGAATCCCTTCATCCAAATAGGGTGGAAACCAACTATGAGAAGATGAAAATGTGTAATAATACATACGAGTCCCTTCAACCAAGTTTTATGACAAACTATAGGCATATACATATTCCTTCTAACATGTGTGAAGCTAATCAATCAAATACGATGGAGATTAATGAGAAGACACAAATCCCTGCTCACCAATATGAAGCCCACTAGTCAAATATGGTGGAATTTGAATACAAGAAGAGTCATATTACTACTCCCTAATACCAATCCCATTAGTATAATAAGAAGGAAACTAAATATAAGAATATGGAAATTCCTACAGAGGCATATCAAGGAAGTTATAAAAATACAGTTTAAAATGAGAAGATCGAAATTCTTGCTCGCAATTAAGAATTATCCCAGTCAAATACAGTGGAAACAGAAAACAACATATTATGTATCCCATCTACAAACCAGGGGTAGACTTTTTCCTTTGCCACACACTTGAGAACTGTCAGTACTCACTAACTGAAAATGGAGGATTGTAGTATGCACATATTCCTTCCCTATTATCAAAATTGGATTATATTACTATTCCAGCCAAAGATTTCTATAAACATGTATTAGAAATAATAGAGGACTAGACATCAATTACTAACCATATCCTATATACTTGTTTTCTCAGACACTTTTGTTAGGGCACGCATCCATCTGTGGAGGAACATGCTGATCTTTTACCACACATTCCTGCTTTCCAAAGGCGGGTGACATCTGTCACTTATTCAGGTATGTTTTCTCTTTGATCTAAATGGGATGATGGGATGTTGGTTCCTCATTTTTTAGATTCCTCCTAAAATCTCATCACCTAGTCCAAGTCTCCATTAAAGATTAAGATATTGTTCATGAAACTCTTCCCAGTTTCAAGTCTTCATGGAAACTGGTTAATTATGTTGCTTCTGTATGGACCTTCCAAGGGTTCAAGTCAGAGATGAAAACTTTAATTGGTGGAGTAGTCATGTTGGACATCGTTGGTTTGTTTGGATGCTAGAACACAGATGTGTCTGGGTTTATTTAAACTATGATAGGGCTTCTTGTGGGAACGGAAGCTCGAGGAATCACATGTTGAGTGTGGGAAATTAGATGCCATAGAAATGTCTCTGAGGTTTTTTTTCAACTTCCCATGTTTAACATAGGGTATGCCGTGAGTTTAAAATTTAGAGGAGATGGATCAGATTGATCAGAACACTGATAAGAGTGGATCAAATGGGTTAAACACTAGGAGGAAACACTAATGTTGGGGCAAACGCGTGATTAGATTCCTGATTGTTTCTAAGAGCAGTGAGAAAGTGGGTGACATGATCCCACTAGGATTTAAAATCCTAATTAAGAATAAGGATGGATATGTATGTTTGAGAGTGGATGGATAATGAGATGGAACCTATGTGAGGACGTTAGTGATGTTGGGCTTGATCCTCGAAGAGACCTCCTACATATCCCCGTGGCAGGGAATCACAGTCCACGTAGTTCAGTGGGGCGAAGGGACACCTGAGGAGGTGGCCCATAAGAATGGACACATGGATGTGATTCGGAAGAAGTAGAAACTTCGGGGAGGGGCATGACCTTATCAAAACACATAGGCTCAAGGGAGAGACCATGCTGGGACATGAGTGATGGGCTTTAACCTCAGGGAGGCTTCCTACGTATCCTTGTGGTAAGGAATAAAAGATCAAATAGTTCAAGATGGGGGTATAGTATCGGGGTATACACGTAGGACAAATACCCAATGATATTTAGGGATTATGCGTGGTTAAAATCTCGGGTTCATCTGACACTCCTGGGGGTGGACCAGAGATGTGGGTACCAACAAAGGGGAATACAATGACTTACCGTCGATTGTAGACTACAACATCTTACCACAGGTTGAGGTTCCAATGGCTTACCGCTGGTTGGGGTTGAACCTTAGTGAGTCCACAAACATACCCTGTCTAAGGGACAAGGATCAAATCCCACGTAGTTTGGAAGCATAAATTTTAACATCATGTGGGAAGAAAGGGGGGAATACAATTTAACGTCATGCAGGATGATGGTGGACCGACCTGGAGTGGTCGGGACTAATCGGTATTGGGGTTGAACCTCAGGGAGGCTTCCTCTGTACCTTCCCAAGGGGAAACAAATCGAATTCCACATAGTTCGGGATGAGGGATATAGTTTAACATCTTGTGGGGTGAATGTGAACTGACATGAAGGGGTTGGGACATGTTGGTGTTGGGCTTGAACCTTAGAGACACTTCCTACATACCTTTCCCAAGGGAAAAGGATCAAATTCCACATAGTTTGGGATAGTTTGGGTCTTACATGCTAAGGTGGACCAGGAAGGATTCCATGGTCAATGCTCACTCACAGCCCACATGAGTCATTCTTATTGTGATAAACAGGAGGCATCAAGGACCTGATGATCACATCGTGAATGGTGTGTTGGAAGAAATTGGAGTGGGGATTACACGTGGCCAGTGGCTCAAAGTGGAAATAGGGGCTTTCATGGTTAGTGGCCCATGGAGATGGAGATTGGGACTTACTCCAAGATGGAGGCCTTATGGAAACAAATACCAGAGGGAGAGGGATGGGTTAATGAAGGTACTGGTGCCCATCGCTCCTCTAGTCTTTGGCACAAAAGAAGAGAGGAGGAATATGGATTCTACTTCCTGCAAGAAAGGCTAGGGGTTACACCAAGATGGTTTCCCTTCCTCATAGACTGACATCGCTCCAATAAAGAGGATCTTGTGCCATGTGAGTAATATCTCACTCCAATGGAGATAAGAGGGCATAGAGAATTTCCAATTTGGGGAACCCTGTGTATATTGCATGGGGTGAGTCTATAGTTTAATGTCATGTGCTGAGGATGATGGTGCTTAGAATTTTAACGTCCTATAGCTCAAGCGAGGTGGGATAACTTCGCACCCCTAGTAATTAAATAATTTATACATACCCACCCTTAGGGAAGGTAAGACATATGAAATGCTGTGGTGAGGCAGTGTTATAGAGTGATCCACTGAGGGGACCACATTAGAATGGTTATTTGAAGAAGCAATATCCATTAGAGTGCCTATGCGAAGAAGCATAAGGATAAGCAATATGATGTAAAGCACCACCCAAGGGACCTTGAAATCACTTCATACAAACCTGTAAGGGCGTATGGGGGGAGGGTTGGTGAAGAAAATGGGTTAATAGGAAAGAAACTTGTGAAGCTCTGGATCTCCATGGAGTAGAGGGACTCTGTGAAGGGGTATGCTTCATGATGTGGGGTGGCCTAGCATAGTCATAAGGCATAGATGCATATGAAGGGTGCTCCATGATGTATAAAGGGTTTCACATAGTAGGACTTTGTGGAGCGAGGTTACCTTGCAACACATAGAAATGAGAAGCAATGCGATTTTCAAAACACAGTGACCTTTCCTTAGCATGTGGTTTACATGTGTATGGAGGGTACTTCATGAAGCATGACTTTTTTGAAAATAACGGAGTCCCCTTATGGGTCTCCCTCCTTCATGATATCTTGTAGGCTCTACGAAGTGAATCCCTATTGGAAGAGGGGTTTTATTTGAGCTATGGGAAAAGTACATAAAAATGCTCAAGTACCGTGAAGAGCTCATTTTCCTTGAGTTTTCATCAAGTAGAATGTAAATCGTGATTTGAGAGATGAGAAAGGGAAAGGTTGGGGTATCCGTCATTTGGGCTCAAGAGGGGTCTGGTATTTTTAGGAGAGGGGTGGAATGAAGCATTGAAAACTTGGTGTCAATACATTTAGTTATCCGTGATCAGTCTCAGATATCGTCAAGTTTGTTATAACAGCATATTTGACTGTCATTCACTCCTCAGCACAGAGCCCTCATTGGTTACCTCTACGGTGTTCACAGAGGTTTCCTTATTATTCCAAGGGATCACAGAGGTTGATATGGTTCCCTCTGTGGCTTGAAGCTTCTGATCAATTGTGTTATAACTATGAATCCTTGCGCCTCTTTTACTCTACAGAAACTTCATAGGGGTCTTAGGCTTTGCACCGGCCGTGATCCTGAGGGTCTTCACGAATGGGCATCGTGAGGCATCCCATTTGGAACCCAGTTTTCTCTTTGATTTCTTTCCCTACACACGCATTTTTTGGCACCAACAACCCCCCCCCCCCCCCCCTCTTCAAACTTGGAACCAAGGATAAAACCAGGGTCAAGGTTTGAGGGTAAATCACCAAAAAATTTGGCCAATCGAAAAGCCATATTATGAATCAGGGTCATGATGCGGAGAGGTGATGTGCTAGTTGAGAGCGCTGTGAAGATGGTTGCTTCTAGATGTTTTGAGAAGAAAATGGGGTCTTCGCATATAAATAGGGGAGGTTGACCCCTATTTTTTTCTTTCTCATGTTTGCATTATTGTAAATTGTACTCTCGATTCGTGAAGTTCTGCGCGCTCTATGAATTATATTTGTGAATAGATCCTTTCTACTCTGCGGCACACAGCGAGTCTTTTGACTCTACAAGTGTGTACTCTGCGGCTTGTGTCTGCAAGGTTTTTTGTAGGCTTATAATACATGTTTCTGCGAATGAGCTCTGTAAACTGGATCCATTAATGAGCTCCATGATCCAGATAAGAAAACATTGCATGTAGAATGGCTCACCAAAAACAACCCACGGGGGTCCTTTTGAATACTACCTAGAGGGAAGAGATGGCAGTTAACCTGGGTATCGGGGAGTATGTGAGAAACCATTAGGACCATGATTACTTAGTGGAGCTACTTTCAGAGAGTCATAAAAACTATCCTCCATGAAAAAGGCAACATCTATATGGCTTCATTCTGAGGGATGATGCTTTCATTCCCAAAGAGAGAAGATATGAGATGGCCTACTGGTTCAGTAGTACTCCATGTCAGCACCAGTGGTTTAGGGAAGTCAACAGTCATACTTGGGAAGATCACACACCTTTCAATGTTAAATTTTCTTATAACCATGTGAACAAAAATGATGGAAAGGCATTGAATCTAGAGGTATCCCACCCACTATATCACACCACTCTGAAGGAGGCCCTGGGGAACCCTGAGAAGGGGGGGGGACGATGAGTGGGATTTGAGCTAGGGAGATAACTTTATAGATTATTGGGCATGGTCTTATTGGGTATGTGCCTCATGCGAGGAGTTTGGGGTGGAACTGAGGTGAGTGGTCTTGTATGAGGCAGCCTGGGATTCCCAATTCCACATCTACTAGTCGAAGAAGTTGATGTTGTAGTTTCTGAGTATGTGGTCGTCAAGGAACAACACATTCCACTTTCACCATGGAGAGTTTGGTATCAGTCTCTAGGACCTATACCAAATCTTGGGGGGTCTTATATTGGGGGAAATGTATGAAGAGTTCCTCCCAACCTCGAATACATGGGAGCACCCAGAGAAAATGATGCTCTTGGAAAAGGCATTGATGGACCTAGTGTTGGGGAAGGATAAGCAATCAGTGAGGGATGTCCACTTTAAGTGGTGGTTCAGTCAGTTCCTGAAATTCCCTACAGATGGGAAGTTTCTCGTGAGGTATCAAACCTTCCCGAAGGTGGTTTAGGGCTGTAAAGAGCACTCCTACTTGTGACTCTTGGAGGACATCCAGTGGAAGATATGGGGATTCAATATCAGTATTGAGCAGCAATCGATGGTTAGGTTTGTTACATTCATCTTGGCACTTATCTATAACGGGATTCTGCCAGTAAGGGACACAAATATGGGTGTGCGGTTGAGCACGTTCATCCCGACATCTACGTTGGTGATAGGAGATCAGGTTAACCTAGGGATCTCGATGATCTCCAAGATATATAAGTTTTTTTGGCATATCAATGAAGGAAATAATCCACATAGGGTATGTGGTCCATTCCAGATTATGTATGGGTGGATAGCGGCGCATATTACAGGAATCTATGAATACCCTAACCCCATTTCCCCTCTAGGATCACTCTTTCGACCAGCTATTCTGAATGTGTTTGGGAGTTTTCTAACTAAATTGACCTTACCTCTTCTGTTGAACAGAGTTTAGAAGGTGGATGAGTTCAAACTCCATCTATTCCCACTGCCAACATGTGTGTTCACGGATGAAGGTCTAGGGATGTAGGAGCATTGGTCCTACCTACTAGCCTATCAGGGAGGAGTCCTTGTGGTACGGGTTTACTGCAAGACACTCTATGAGATGTAAACTCTACACCATTTCATGAGAAAGATCCAGTGAATTTAGAGTCTCACCTAGTAGGTCAAAATGGGATTTCTCCCCGAGGATCACTTGTGTGTGACGAGGGATATGTGGATCATGGTCACACAGGAGGATGGGAAGATGCATAATGAGCTGCCTTGGCCCACAACATTTTGAGGGATAGTTAATAAGTACACCAAGAGTTGGGAGGAAACCTACTTGGGGGAGATGCTGAAGTAGTAGACCATTCGTGGCAGTGATGGGGTCCCCCTTCATCCTCAAGGTTAGGGCTGGATGGCAGCAAGAACGTCTCGTGGTTGTGGGGCAGTTTTGTTGGTGAGACCCGCACCAATCGAGGGGCAGGTGGCAGCAATGGACCTAGTAGTCCCAGTAGAGAAAAGTTATCTAGAGGGGAGACTGCCCATGGTGTTTTTAGGATACCCACCCAGGCTCCGGGGAAGCGACTATGCCCTATAGATATGCCTGGGAATGCTGTCTTATCTGAGGCTTGGGACATCTGGGATGTCAACAGAAAATTTATCAACACTTCCCAAATGTGGAATCATTTGAAGCATCTCGGGATGGATTTTCTAAGGATCAATTCTCTTAGGGATGGATTTGTGGTATCCCAGGCGGAGGTGGAGTAGTACGTTGCCTAGATGGAGGACTTTCTGCACTCTTGGGGTTCTCTGTGTCTAATGAAGGACGAATTGAAGGTTCTACTCAATTGAATAGACCCTATGAAGTTGTCGGACTCCAAAATTAGGGAGTTTTTTCCTCTATTGGAATAAATAGATGAGTCCTCTAGGGGAGGAGGCTAGTACAGGGATCCCTCTATAGGAGGGTGAGGTGGGAAATTCAGACCTGGAGATGGAAGAGTTTACATAGGCTCTTCAGGAAAAAACATGAACCACTTCCTCATAGTCTTAATCCACTTTATTTATTACTTCTCAACTAAAATCCGACTTATGTGGGAGGGCCTCAAATGAAAGACCCACTCCAGTGCAATAATAGATTAAATTGTGGGGGATTCATGCTCTATGCCCATGACAATGTAAATTACTGTGCCTAGCGGGGTTACAACACCCAGGGTAGTTCTCTCAGTGTCTTAGGACTTCCCAACTATATATTTGGGGCCACATCTTGGGGTCCTGATGGCAATAACTCAAGAGCGAGACCAACTATTAGACCCCTATAAGTTTCCTTTTATGGAATTTGTAACTTTCCTTCATTGATTAGGTTAACTGATTTCTATGCACATTTTTTATGCAAAGTTATTCAAATGGCATGGGACACCTTGTCTAGGACGGTTGGAGCTCCTGGCACGGTGTTCCCTAAGGGAATGTTGGTGTTCGTTGAAGTAGATTCCCATAATGACAAAGCCTCAACACTTTCGATCATGGGTGGCACTGTCTGTAGGACAGAACCTAAAGTCATCAAGGTGGAATCTGATGACGTGGATCAATCGGATGACATGGTTCCTGGCCTACCCGATCAAACACCGGATTAAGACCCTACTGATGAAATCCTAGAGGCGTTCCCTACATATGAACCTTCTGACCCCGCAGACCAGGACGAGACAACCTATGATGAAGAGGTTAGCAAAATCATCCACTGTCGGTCATGGAAGCTGATCAAATGCTTCATCGGGGAGATCCATCAAGTGCAATGGATAGACCAAATGGGGATACTTCCTTCCTAGTTACGTGAACTACACATTGGGGGAGTGGATACCCAGTGACCTTATATGCTCATCTGAGACTTCATAGTGTAGAATATTTAGGGGCATTATAGTGGCCTTGGTGTAATTTGGTAGTGGAGGAAATCTCTAAACATCAAGAGGCTCCATAAGGCTGAAAATGGGATCCAACAGTTGTGGGCATGGGAGGATGAGTATGCTGCTTTTCTCAACATTCAATCAGGGATCATATCGCGTCTGAAGGCCCAGATTTCATAGGCCAAAAGAATGAATAAATCAAGCCTCTGAGGAGATGGCCACTATCCGAGGCGACAAGGATCGGGCCTAGATCAAGGCTAATGAACCACACCCCATTGTCGCCGAGGAGGAGCAGGAGATAAAATGGTGACATCATATCTTGGATGCCACAAGACATAGGGTGGTGAAGCTGGAGTGATCTATCGACATGGTCAACCCATCCATGGGAGGGGCCAATTATTGGGTACTATAATGTGTGTAAACTCACAAACTTACCTTCATGTTTTTCTTATTTATGTTGGGTGTAAGAATGAGTTCCATTATATGTTTCGGTTTACTCAATGTCCATCACATTCATGAAATATCCAGTGATCAATCCCTAAGATCATGTGGGTAGATACTAATGTGAAAAAAAAGGTATGAACACTTCATTATTCCATCTGAATATGAAGGTTTCAACCAAGATTCAGTCTTCTAAGGTTTGAACAACTGATCTGGATTTCTGGGAAAACAAGAGAGAGGCCTGACTTGAGAATTAATCTCTCAGAACAGGAAAATTGTCATTTTCCCAATGTGCTCTAGTGCAGGAGTGGGGTAATTCCAGGGGAATTATAATCAAATCAAACATAGGGGAGTGGAAATT
Organism: Viscum album; assembly: GCA_963277665.1. Classification (NCBI taxonomy): domain Eukaryota; kingdom Viridiplantae; phylum Streptophyta; class Magnoliopsida; order Santalales; family Viscaceae; genus Viscum; species Viscum album. The sequence continues at coordinate 594,176,841 of OY728119.1, forward strand.
GTGAATGACGATACCCAAAATTCGAAACAATGTAGGGGTGGCGGGACAATAAAGGATAATGGTTGATCGTGTTCGAAACATAGAATCCCTATTGTGTTAGCCTGATATGGGGATAAAAAATGAGGTCCAACCATTGACAATGTTCGAAACATGGGGCCTACCTCAAAAATTCATCCTTTATTCTTTTGGAAAATTAGTCCATGGAATTAGGTGAGCCATTGACTGAGCACCCATACTCTTAGGTGGTCCAATAGGCATAAAAGAGGATCAGGTTTAAAATAAAGGGTATGTAAAGCATGAAGGGTAGAGTGATGGGTTTGTTCGAATGGAGTCCAACACTATTGAAATTATTCCACCATTGTGGAAACACATTAGGTTGGCACATTGGTCAGATCAGGGATCATACCTGTTTTCAGATTGGAACTCTCTGGTGAGGACATGGAATGTATTGTAGTTTTACCTCATACAGATGCAGATGATGAATAGAATAGTTTAATGTCATATGACATGAATATTGCATATATTTCTAAGGTCATACTTCCTGGATTTACATAAATAGTTTAATTTCATGTTTCATGGACAGTAGGCTCCTAGTTTAAGGTCATAGATTCTAGACCCTAATTAGGGTTGAGGGTCCAAAAGGTTTAATGACCCTGGGGCTGGGCCTGAGGTAAAATTCTTGGGCATTAATACATATCCCATAAGGAAGAGAATTAAGAAAAATGTAGTTCTTGAACATAGTGTGGTTAAAAACCAATGTTGGTGGGGGAAATGTTCTCTGTTTAGGAAGCTAACGCATCCCATAATTATCACAGGGAATCGTGAACTTGTTTAGGGTATAACTGCAGCTTAAATTCATGCGTTGAGTACACAGTTACCTAGAAAGGAAACGTATGGTGAGGTACATATTCTGATGTGAATTTGGATATTAGGAGACCATATCACCACACCTAACCCCAGGGAAAATCTTATGTCAAGAGGCCAAAGATAGATAAATATGGGATGGGCTCAAGACAAAGTTTCCAGGAGTTCCAACATACCCTATTAGGATGGCAATCAAGCCATATGTAGTTCTGAGTAATGTCAGTTGGATCTTAGTTTTAAGGTCTTAGAACTCAGAACATATATATAATGGAGGGAGGGAGGCACGTGGTGTGGTAATTTTAAAACTTGATTTGAGGGAGGATAATAGGAGTCCATATCACACCATGTGCTCCCTAGGGAGATTTTAGGTCGAGGGACCAAAAATGAATGTTGAGTTTGGCCCCAGTCAAATTATGTGGGAATTCCTTTGTACCCCATATTGATGGGGATCAAGTTTCACAAATTTCTAGAAGAGGCATGGTAGGGTACCAATTCCAGGGACAATACTGTCATGTGGGTCTATCCCATGCACTAAAAAAATTAGCATTTGATATATCTTGTTTGTTCTTTAGGATGGACGTGTGTTCTTTTTGTGAATCAACAAAACTAAGATGAAGAATATAGATGTATCTATAGGAATCAAGCCATATAAAGGCCTTAAAAATGTCATGGTGAAGAAATGATACCAAACACGATGTCCCCTCGAGTCATAAAATCATAATACGATGTCTTTTTTCATCGTGCGGCTAGGATGATAATGTCATAGTTTAGGGTTGTAGGATAGGACCAACCCCTAAATTTTAACATCTTGGAGTAAATATGTAAATATTTAAAGTCATTTGGGACTAGGAAGTAGATTTTAAAGTCATATATCTTGGACACATATCAAATAAATGAGGTTTTATAGGGGAATGTGCATGGCGTCATAAAGCATACCTGATGTGAATGAGGACAATTTCCACACCACACCTCAAGAAATTCCAAGGAAGAAACCTCCGGCCGAGGGTCCAGAAAAGGTTAGAGAATATTAGTCTAGACCCATGGACATAATTTCTAGGTGTTTCTACGTATCCCATGAGGATGGGAATCAAGACATACATAATTCTAAGATTGTAGCTTAACGTCTTGTGGGACAAGAGGTAGGAGAGACTAGCTCCGAGAAGGGGAGTACATGGTGAGACTATTGAAAATTTGAAGTGAATGAAGACACTATGTTCACACATGCAACACCACACAATCCTATGAGTTTCAAGGCCAAAAGGGCCATACTAAAGATATAATTAGTGAACCTTGATCTGGACCCAAAGATGAATCGTTTGGGCATTCCTACGTATCTGATGAGGATGGAAATCAAGCTATACATTGTTCTGAATGTATAGTTTAATGTCATGCGGGACAAGAGGTAGAGAGATCTTATTTTAAGGTCTTAGAGCTCAGACCATGAGAAGTGAGACTCTTCCAAACGAGCACAAACCTTGACAAAATCCCTAAGCCCATGTGAGTTATGCTCGATGTGGGAAATAAGGGCTGAGATGGTTTCTCAACACATGTCATACAGGAAAAGGGGGAAAATTTTGTGGAGCATCAAATGATACCTCACCGTGGCTTGGTCCTCTTAACGTGAAAACGGGCACTCAGGGATAGCACCAAGAGTATCAAAATTCCACTTGGACATGATCGAGTGGAAAAGGGTGTGAATCATACAACCAATAGTTAGAGATTCATAGGGATGGAATGATGATGGAGGATAACTTTTGACCATGTTAGAAACACATAATCCATATCATGTGACCTTAAATGGGAACATGAAAATGATCATCGACCATTGACCATATTCGTAATGCGGGACTCGTATCAATTTTTCATCCAGAATCTTGAGGGACGTTATCCCAAGATGGTAGGAAAGCCTCGGGGCCTAACATCAATGTCATTTGGGGTTTCTTTAGTATGTAAAAGATGATGAAAGAACCAATAAAGGAGAACATGAAGCATGAAAATGGGAGATAACATGTCTATGTAGAATCAAACACTCTCAGTCTTGAACTAGAGTGCTTTTGGTCATGCTGGTGAACTGCCAAAGAGGGCCGAGAGGCCAATTCAAGAGAAGCTAACTTGAAACTATGAGTGTTAAACAGGATGAGAAAGATCTCTCAAGATGAAGAGTTATGTGGTGTAGATGTTAAAAACCCTGTTTGAATGAGAACATAAGCCCATACCACACCACGTACCTCCTCCCGAGGAACTGAGGCCAGGGGGATAGAAAGATGAGGAGGTATCTAGGAAAGAGGGCTGGACCCGAAGATTAAATTTCTAGGTGGTCCTACATATCTCATGAGGATGGGAATCAATCCACACATAGTTTGGGAAGATGTTGTACAGTTTTATGTCATGTGGAAAGGATGCAGGATGAAGGGGGAATGTCTCAAGGGGATATGTGTGTCATGGAAAAAATATCCATACGTGAATGAGGACGTAAGCCAATACCACACCACACAATCCTAAATGAGAACTTGGTGAAGGGGGTGAAAAGTTCGAGGGACTTGAGACAGGAAGTCCCAACTAGTTTAAAGTTTAACATCCTATGGGGAAAACAGTGAATGATATTAGTGTAAGGTCATAGGGCTCGGACCATAGATACAAGACCATTAATGCGGGTATTTTCTCACCAAATCTCATAAGACCATGTGAGCAATGCTCGGTGTGGGAAACAAAGAATAGGGTCAGGATCTCCCCAACATATAATGGTACAAAAATGAGGGAAGAAGATCAGGCAGGATCTATCCCGATCAGATCAACACTCATACCCGATGAAGACAGATATTTGAATGGATAAAAGGAAAAAATGAACCACTGCACCCAATATTTGGGTCATACGGGGGTGGTGATAATGATGGGGGGTGGTGCTAATTATGGGGGATGGTTGTTATCCACATTTAAAACACAACATCCACATCATGTGACCTCAAATGAGAACATCAAATGATCATCGACCATTGAGCATATTTGAAATGTGGGACTTGAATCGAAGTGTCATTCAAGAACCTTGAGGATGTTGTCCCAAAATGGTAGGAGATCCCTAAGGCCAAGCACCCATGTCGTTCGAGGTAATTTTGGATGTGAAAGAGGATAAAGGTCCAAATAAAGGGGATGCGTGAAGCATGAATATGCCCATGTAGTTTATAGTCATGCAGGGTGATGAAAGATGTGGATATCTCCAAGGAGTGGTATACATGGTGTGGTCAAGATGAACTTGACTTAAATGAAGGCGGAATCCTGCACCACACAATGAGTTTCGACCCAAGGGGAGATCTTGTAGTTTGGGGTTGGTCCTATAGACTAAATGTTCATGTGTTCTAACGTATCCCATGAGGATGTGAATTAATCCATACGTAGTTCTGAAAGGGCCATTCAATTTTATGTCGTGCGATGAAAACATGGTAGGATAGAAGAATGAGGAGGGTACCATAGTGTGATCGTCGTATCCAAAACATTAGTAGGGCCAAATAAGTCAATGCTACACCGTTTGGGAACCTCCAAGGAAACTATACCTAGTGGGTAGTCCAAGAGAAGAGTTTTGGGGCTGGACTCTAAGAAAAATCATTCAAGCATTCCTATGTATCCCACGAGGATGGGAATCAAGCCATAAGTAGTTATTTAAGGCACAGTTTAACTCTTATGGGAGGATTGATATGGGGAGATCTTATTTTAAGGTCTTAGAGCTCAGATTATATTGTAGTTTATTGTCATGTGGGATGAATGCAGGGTAGTTTTACATCCTTCAGCTCAAACATATCATGAATTTTAATTTTGTGCAGTAAATATGTCATAGTTTATGGTCATGTAGAACCATTTACATAGGAAAATTATTACCTAAGGGATTTGGAATTGGTGGGAGGGGTTATACACTCATTTTTCATGGTAACCAGAGAGTATGCATCATTGGGGTAAACCTTGTGAATGGTGTAAGGTCATTCCCATTTGGGATTCAGTTTGGGTGGTTACCTACAAGGTATCATTGGCGTTCTTAGAGCCAACACCAAGTCACCATGTAATAAATACCTAAGGTGAACTTTCTTGTTGAAATATCAAGCAATCTTGTTCTGATGCCTTTCTAGATTGTGCAGGGACAAAGCCTATTCTCATCGAGCGCTTCTAGTTCAGCGAGAGGGACTTCATCTTCCTTATCTGGTTCTTTCAGATCATAGATATCCATGCGTAATGAAGGAAACTGAATCTCAATAGGCAGGATGGACTCTGTTCCATACACTAGGGAGTATGGGGTCACCTGGGTGGAATTATGAGTCATCATATGATAATCCCATATATTTTTGGGGAGTTTTTTCGGCCAACCCTTATTGTTCTGACCAACTATTTTTTTCAGTATGTTAGAGAGGGTTTTGTTGAATGCCTCAATCTTCCCATTTTCTTGTGCGTGATAGTGGGAGGATTGTCTAGAACATATGTTTTACTTAGTGAACAATTTCTTCAACTCAGCTTCTTAGAAGTTGGTGTCATTATCAGTGAGGACGGCATGCCGGACTCCAAACTGGTAGATGATGTTGAAGCTCACAAATTCAATGACATAATGATCCCTGGACTCCTCGATTGTAAAAACCAATTCCCACTGGGAAACAAAATCCATATAGGTCAGGATGAACCTATTCTGGCGAGCTGTCGTTGGTGGATATAGTCCCAGGACATCGAGTCCCCATACCACAAAGATCCAAGAGTACTTGGTAGTGTAGAGAGGCTCTGGTGGCCGATGCACAAAATTAGCATGGATTTGGATTGAATGGAACCAATTGGAAAACTCAATATAGTCACAGTCATGGAGGGCCAAAAATACCCCAATATCATGATCTAGTGAGATAGTTTTGGCCTGACTTGATTAACCCTATAGGAACTAGCATAAACCTTCTGTATGACCATAGAAATCTCACCTCCTTGAATGAAACTGAGGAGGACTCCATCAAACCTCTGTTTGTAGAGGATCTTCTCAAGACTAGGGTTACTCTAGAGGGTAAACTACAATACACGGCACCATATTCTCATGTGCTTGGATCAATATTCTAAGAGACTTCCATGTGGAAGTTACTCAATAATGGGGGTTCTACAGTCAGTAGTCACCTACAGAACTGTGATAGGCAGACCTGGGGGTCTTTACATGGAGGCCTCGGTGGTAAGGTGGCTTACTTGTGGGTTGTCATCGTCATTTGGAGTGACAGGGGAGATAAATCTCTTGTGTACCATGTCGATTATAAAATCATCCTGATCAGGCTCTACAAGATATGTAGCCAGGCTGGCCAAGGCATCGGCTCAACCATTCCAGGATTGAGGTACATGGGTAACTTTTGACTTGGATTGGAATTGGGCCATAAATTAGAAGGAATGTTCCAATAGTGGTACAATCTATGGATTCCTGATGCCATAGTCATTGTTGATCTGCTTGATGAGTAGTTTGGAGTCCCCTTTCACATGAAAGTTGAGAACATTAATCCCAAGGGATAGCTCGAGGCCAAAAATGAGATCCTAATACTCTTCCTCATTGTTGGTACAGCCTTCTGACAACAGGAATGAATATGGAAGAACGAGTACTGCTGGAATGATAATGACTATACCCTGGCCCACTCTGTTGAGTCTAGGATCATTGAGTCTTCTATCGGTATAGATTTGGGAAGTTCTGTCAAAGATACTTTTCCAACACGGAACAACCTAGTCTACCGAGAGGATTTACTCATCTAGAAAATCAAGGTCTAGGGATTTGTCCATGGGATCTAGATGGGCCGAAAGAAATTCTTACAATGATTTCCCCTTAATAGAATTCTGAGGGAAGAACCTAATGTCCAACGGCAACAGGATTACTGCCCATTGAGATAGACGACCTATCAACATGAGGTAGTTCAGGGTGTACTTCATCCGATCCACTCAGGTCACTAGTTGTATCTCATGGTACTGAAAGTAATGTTTCAATTTGTGCACTGTGAATAATAGCGCAATGCATGTTTTCTCGATAGAGGGTTATCTTGTCTCTGTATCGAGGAGAATGCAGATGAGATAGTAGAGATTGTTCTCATTTCCCTCATTGTTCTTATGGGAGAGAAGGGTGTCGAGAGATCATTCCAGGGTGGTCACATAAAGGACTATAATCTTTCCAGAAACACATGGCATTAGGACCAGAGGCTATAATAGGTACTGGTTGATTTCCTCGAAAACAGTCTGAAATTACGCATCCCACTGATAGACAGTTCCTTTCTTCATGAGCCAAGAAAATGGATTACGATTCCCAGCCAAATTTGTGATGAATATACATATGTAGGCTTGGTGGCCTTGAAATCCTCGAAGCTCCCAAATGTTGCTCAGAGGAGATATCTGACTGATGGCCTTAATCTTCTTTGGATTTATCTCTATGCCTCTATATCTAACAACAGAGCTAATAAACTTTCTATAGGTGACCCGAAAGGCACACTTCAATGGGTTCATCTTCAGATGGGGAAAATGGAGGAAGCCAGTCAGTTTCTCATGTTATTTGAGATTCTCCTAGTGTTGGCAAGATTTGACCATCAGATCATCCCCATAGCAGTCCACCAATGTCTTGAGGATCAACTTAAATATGCAATGTATGGAACACTGATAGGTGGCACCTGCATTATTTAGACCGAAGGGCATTACTTGGTATTAGAAAGTACCTTGTGGTGCCCTAAAGGTTGTAGAATCATCATCCTATGGGGCCATTCAAATTTGGTTATACTTGGAATAACTGTCTATGAAGGAGACATACTAAAACCCAGAAGTAGCGTCAATCAACACTTCCATCACATGAAGGGGAAACCATCCTTTAGAAAGTGATGGTTGAGATCCCAAAAGTTGATTCATACTATCATATGTCTATTCCTTTTCTTGACAGGAACAATGTTAGCTTACCATTGGGGGTACTAGACCTCCTTGATGATGTTTTCTCTAATGAACTTATCAACCTCATCCTATACCACGACCCCATGAGATGGTTTCATCTTTTTGGGAGTATTTTTTAACCCATGATGATTTTTCAGAAGACCGAGTTGGTGTATGGTGACCTGATGATCAATTCACAGCATCTCTTTATAACTCTAGTAAAAAAAATCATGGTGCTGCTTCAGGATGTCCACGTAATGTTTTTCCTCTTAAAAAATCATAGTGGCATTGATCAATGTGGGTTTCGGAGATGTCTTTCTATCTATGTTTACATGTACCAATTCATCAGATATGGTGGATACACCTTCTTCGAAAGAGGGAGGAGAATCCTTTGAATCCTCTTCTTCATTCATGGAGGAGGAATCCTCAGCAAGAGGCGATTCCTATGAATCAATAGATCCTGATGGGAAGCTGGTGTCAGCCTGAGTGGCGGTGGACACCGCATCGGGGGGCTCATGTACTACCAAAACCATAGCGATGATGGCTTTTGATCTGATCCCATATGGTCGTCGGTCAAAGGGTCCATGCTTGATTATATCAAAGAAATTTTAGTTCATCGTCTTGATCTATTTTATCCCATACCAGCAAAATAAGAAAGTATGAATTATTGTCGTTTCGATGGGGTAGTCATTCTGATACCTTATAAGAGTAGGGGGCTTTAGAATTACCCAAGCATGATTTGTGTAGGAATAAAAGGTGGTCTTCTGGAATCCCCTAAACCTGGGAATGTTCTTACTCATAATTTGAGATACAAGAAATCATTTCCCTACATCCGGGGTCATATCCTCCAATCGGTGGATCAAAAAAATGTACTCATCATCAAGGTTTTTACGCTAGTCGGTCACAGTCATAGTGTGTTCAACATCGTTAGTCTGAATATTCTTGTCCTTGCTCATGTAATAGTCAACATCCAAGTAGTGGTCTTCATGAGAGGCAAAGGGAGACGTGCCACCTTGGAGTACGCCCACTTAACCATTAAGAGATTTCTTAAGGCACTAGTGATATGATGAAGGGACCACCGCATGCAGGTGAAGCCAGGGCCTACCCATCGGCATGTTGTAGGAAGTGTCCTGAAAGACAACCATGAACTTAGTGCTGGTTACCAGGACACCAAAATGGGTCCTCAAAAAAATATTTCCAACTGGTTTTAGTTACATCCTATCATAACCTTCAATTTTCAGGTTGGAGGGACTCAGATCATCATCGGAAAACCCCATTTTTCAAAGTGTTAGGGTCAGGATTAAGTTGATCCCAGAGCCTTTGCCAACAAGGTAGTGATGATCCTCCATTACATTGAAGTAGTTGGTGATTTAAAGTGGGAGGATTTTCCCTTGTATGGGAGAGCCTTATTCTTCTCCATAGAAAGAGATAATTTCCTAACATTCAACATGGTCTACTGCCTCAGAATAGAAGGCTTCAACGACTATTACCTCCATATCAAACTGGAGGGGGCTTCTTAAATCCTCAATGAGGGATTCACACATATCCACTGATAGGAGGAGAGCCTCAGAGATAGATATCCTCACTGTAATGCTAGAGAGTTTCTTAATTATGTCATACATCCATGCCAATCATGACCTTCTACTTACAAAAGGTCGTTCTACAAAAGGGGGTATGATGGGCCCTTCCCGTTGAACCGATAGTTGAATATTGGTGGGAATGTACCACATCCCACTAGTTGATGCTCATAAATCAACCACCATACAAGGACTATAGGACTGAGGTTGATCCACAATGCAACGTGGCTAATCGTAGCATGATCGTAGAAGCTCCACCTGATCAAGTAACACAAACGGCGGTGAAGGCGGACCTGATGATACTAGATGAGAAGGTTTCATTTGCTCAGCTCTATGTTGGGCCTTTTATCTGGTTTCAGTGGCATGAACAGTCTATCTGGAAGTATTTACCAAGGAATTAGAAAACCCATATATCCACAGCTCCATCGACACTGGCAATGGCTGGGGATGTTAGGAGGATCTATTGGGCGCTCCTCGTTGTCTGGAATCATGTATGGGTTTACTCTCTCCACATTGTTAACTGAAGCATACCCTTGATCTTCACTTGAAGAATATTCCACCACCAGAAGGATTCTGGGGGTAATATCCATCTCTGGTGGAATGAAGTCCCCGAGAGTACGAAATGATAACGACATCAGTGGGGGACTTTTTTACCCTTACGTCATCGATGCTTTCTCTTCTTGGAAGAGGGAGGTTGAGAAGTCGACATGGTAGTAGTACCTATGTATGACACAGGGACTTCTGCAGGCTTGGTATGATTAAAACGTGCATGAATAATACCATGGGCAAGGGAGAATCCCTTTAGATCCATACAATTTTAATATTTTTTAGACCCGCGGCTAGAAACCTGATTCCTCTCACCCTCGATGTCACTGCCACTATTTGGCTTCATGAATACATGTGCTACCTATGTAGGAGTTGGGAATCATTTGACTAAGTTTTTATCAACCTTGTCTTGAAGACAGTATTTAAACACATAGAACTGTTTGAGGGTGTTCCCTGGGATCTTGTGATAGGGGCAGTAGATGGGGCGATCAGTGTGATCCACCTCTTCGGGACTCCTGCATTCGAGAAACCATAAAATTACGTGTTCTGAGGCACTTTGGAAATAACTGGGGACCTGAGCCGCATTGAATGAGTAGGTCTGGTTTCACCTGTCCGAGAAGTGGGATCTGGGAGCCTTTCCTAGATGATGGGCTGGAGGATCTTGTCGAGGAGGTGGAACCTGGATATCTTGCCTAGGTGGTGGTGGCATGTTATGCGGGGGCACTTATCGATTCTAAGGTGGGAACTGTTGGTACATTGGTTATGCTTGAGGCAGTGGGCCTCTATGATGCTGTGGAGGTGGCTCCACTGGTAAAAACTCTAGTTGTTTAGGTGCCCCTATTTGGTCCACAATGGCAAGCCGGGCCATAGCATCCCTTCTCAAAGTAGGAGACAACAGATGGTCCTGCATGGCCTACTACAAGGCTTACTCTAGATGATTGGTCATATGAGAGAAATCCTGGAATCCCTCGGGGTAATTCTGAGTAATGTGATAGGGGACCAATTCTTTTTTGACATTTCTCACACACATTGTTAGCAACGGTTCCTGAGTCAGTGATATATCCAGGGAGTAGTTGAGGCCTTTCTACCAGCTGACAAAGTCTGTGACTCACTCGTTAGGCCAATACTTTCACTTGAAGAGGTATAAAATACTTTTCTTCTAGGTGGTAGAGATGATATGGTAAATAAACAGTCTATAGAGATCTTCCCATCCAAATACCGACCTAATGGGTAGCTGGTTGTACCAGACAAACGCATGCCTTCCAATGTCTGTATGAAACACCTGATTTTGGTGGCCTCTTGTTGCACTGTAGTTCCCAGCATAGGTCCACATCTTGAGAAGAAATTTTCCAAATGTTGTAGCAGATCACCCATCCCATTGAAAGGGAAAAGGTTGGGTTTCCAAAACCTGTGGGTGCTGGAATATAATCCACCCATTATGGATATGGCTTACTATCAGGTGGGATTTCCACCTACTGAGTTTCTAAAGCCTCGAGGCAGGAAATGAGATCCACCATTATATCATCTAGGAAGGGGTTTCTATCATGATGAGGATCCCAAACCACCAGTGTGTCCACTAGTTCTTCGACATGATAAGCAGGCCTAGCAGCTCATGGATAAGCTGGTGGGATGACATGCAGAGTAGTTGGGGGATCCTAAGCTGGGTCCTGAGGATTATCACATTGTTCATGTTGGAGTTGGTGGCCTAGAACCTACTAATTTGTACTTTATTCATTAATAAATCCCTTATCACATCTTGAGTGTTCTTCTGTGTGACAATTCATGTGATAATGTCCTAAGGAGAGCTATTGCATTAATGGGTCATAGCAGATCCCTGTTATGATGAGAACCCGGAAGTTCCATAACACTATTTTTGAATATATGTTCTATGGTCAGATGATGTTATTTGAGGGACACAAATAATACATTCCATTAGGGGTGAGGACTCATAAAACGTTGAGGCACCTTCTCATTGTGTGCTCCATTGGTAATATCCAGGATGATATTATGAGAACGAGACCCGCCAGTAGGAAATCCACATTTCACAGTGTCATTTGATGTTCCTATATACGGATGTGTTTATTGGTCCTTAGACTTTAATATTATTATTAATGGGTATTAAAACTTGTGAACTTAGATGTATTGATGAAAAATATGATGACACATTGTTCGAAGCGAGGTAGGATATGTTGGGTGTGTCACGAGTAATACCTCATTAATAGATAATGTGAGAAAGGATTTGTCCCTTCTGTTTCATAATGGATATAGATATCTCAGACCCCTTGGATGGAATTTATATAGCCTAAGTAAATCCATGGCCATGGTAAGGAATTGGAATTTCAATTCCGGAAAGTCAAAAAAAATTGAGCACATGGGTTGATGCCACAAGAATGCAACCCGCTTGATTAGAGATATCGAGAAAAAGGGATTATATTACATGGTAAGTGTTCGTATGAGGTGACACTTCAATGCGGTGTCAATTTATTTCTCTTGGGTTCCTTGACCCATTTCTAGACAGTAATCTTGGACTTTAATCAAGCCCGCCTAATGTCAACGAGAAAGAGGCCTATAGGGTCACACACTATGTGTGTCCATGTATCTCAGTTAAATATTAATTTAACAAGTTGAATAAATATTATTCCCGACTGTCGATTATTAATTATTAAAGGATTCTTGATTGCATTTATTTAGACACTATTTATTCTAGAGAATATATTGTGGGTGAAATAATATATTTATTAGCGAGTAATGCAGTTACATTTATTTTAGAAATAAATAGCCATTACTCAAGGACTAATAAATGTGGTGGAGGAAATAATGGAAAATGGAAAATAAAACTACATGCCATGTATATTGAATATACATGCCATGTAGTTTTATGGAAAATGTGTACATGCCATGTATTAATGATTACATGGCACATAGATTTTCCAGTCGGGATTTTGAGTAAATAATATCGTTTTATTAAATGATATTTATTATAATCAGTGTGGGCACATGTCAAGGAATTAATCATTCGACATGGGGTTTTAAATAAGAGTTAATGAAATAAATAAAACATGTAATGCATTTATTTATTTTCATAACTCTATAACCTCAACCCTATTATAAATATCCTTACAACCCCAATAATTTTTTCAATAGTTGTGCACAAGAATTCTAGATAATTCTTTAAAGGCCGAAAGAACTACATCCTCCAAGAACACTCTCAAGCCTGAGAGAGATCATCCTCCATCGGATCAAGGAGATCGAAGGCGGACATCACAAGTGAAGGTTCTTCCACGCTAGCACCCGGAGATCCCTTCGGCGACGTCCATAGATACGTGGAACACGTGTGGATCACCGCTAGAGTAAGCCTACACTTGGATTCTACGACCCAACGATAGATCACAAGATCATGACAAGAGACATCAACGAAGAAAGAATTCCATCAAGGTAAATCTTTTAAATTAATTAAATTACTTATAACCAACATATGATGATCCTATCTCTATGGTTCGGTGAATCCCTCCTTTTTCTTTCTTCATCTTATTCTGAAGATCTAGCATTTTACATCATGATAGATCTCAGATTGACTATCTTTAACGATAAAACTAAAGATGGGATCTCCCACCAACGCGCTTCCGCTGTGTCCAGAACCTACAACTGGTATCAAAGGGGTCATATCATTGATTATAATTATTTATTTATTCGTTGGTGATTTACGCATTTAATAATTTAGTTGTTCAATTCCAGTTAATCGTTCTTTAAAATCTTAATCTTGTGATCTATTCCTCCTCTCTCGTTTCACGTTCACCTTACAGAAATGAATTTTTATTTTAATTTTGATTAAAATAAAATAGAGGAACTCATCCAGAGGTTCCAAATGTTCCTGGTCGTACAACACCAGAATACACGGCGTGTAATCAGAAGTACATTCCATAGAGTCTAGGTTCAATGTATTGAACTGGTCCGCCAAATCAGGTTGTGTATTGGATCCTATATAAGTAATTTATGACACCGTGTGTTGACCAGGAACAGGTGGCACACGGTTTCCTGATTACACGTCGTGTGGTCCAATAAACACGACGTGTAGTTCCTTTGTGCTAGGATTGGACTGTGTACCCTGTACATGGCTTGCCCGGTTGAAAACCATGTAACGCAGATACAACAGGGCGTGTGTCCAATTGAACACGCCGTGTACTCCGAAAATTTCCGAAGTACATCAACACGCCATGTCCTCGGGCATGTACTTCGGATGGACAGTGAAGAAAAGTACACGCCATGTAGTCGGAACTACATGTCGTGTACTCACCCAAATTACGCAGATTTATTAAAATTTATTATTATATTATACAAACCCTTGAGACATGTACCATAGTGCTAGTGTAAAGCTGAGGCACAACACGTGATATGTGTTTTATATATATGTGTTTAATTTAACATCTACGTAATGAACAGGAATTCACTGGGTTTCCTCCAAGGTACAATTTATGTACATGGATAATTTTAAATGAATTTATTTTCTTAGAATTATGATGGATGAAAAAATCAAGGAAGTTGAGAAAAGGGTTTAATATAAAAGGATTGATTGACTAAAGAAAATTAATTGATTCAAGCGTGATTTATCTTAAACAAGAACGATTAAAGAATTGAAAGCAAGTTTTATTTATGCGTAAATATCGTTTCATGTATGGATGATCATGAGTTAGACCAAGTCCTTTTATGTGAATGATTTCTTTTAATTAATTTATTTAAATTAAATTTTTTGTCCTACGAGCCTTCTCCTCATTAATATTTAGGGCATGCGTGCCCAAGGATTATTTTATGTAAAAACCCCTTTTACCCTTCACCTGCTTGTGAGATAAATGCATATGTAATGGATGGAACTCCCATGTTGGTGGAGATGGATCATGTCCAGATCCAAGGTGAACCCAATCCAAGGAGATACAAAGGTGGGCAGGTGGAAAGCTGTAAACACGAACCTGAAAGGTTCAAGGTGTTTCTCCCCTAGGTCTTGGGTTAGTTTATCAACCGCTAGATAAACTAACCAATAGAAAAAGCTCGTGATCATACCATTTATTTTATTTATGTTAGTTTCATGGTTTATTTATTTTGGGTGTGTTTTCATGATCACACAATTAATGAATTAAATGATCATGCAATATGGAACTAAAATAAAGACCGGATTACGCGTAAATATTATCTTAGACATGGTTAATCACTTAAGTATATCCCACTAAATATTAACAAATCATGTAATCAAAGATAATAAAATGTAAATTTACGTATAAGGATAAAATCTCACAAAGAAATATTCATTCGGTATGGCCTTCTATAATCTTGGTAAGAAACGAACCATAGTTCAAAGTGCTTGACCAACCCTAGTTGGGGTGCATTCACTTATCGAGGAATTATAATTCATGGTTTTGGGTTGACTTAACTTGGTTCACATCAAGGGTTGACTGTAACAGTAGGACTTGGTGTGACCAAGAGGAAAAGGTTGAGGAAATCCAAAATAAAAGGATTTCAGGATTGGGGAGTCCACTCAGCGGATCAAGGAGCTGCGAGTTAATGCAGTTGGCATTTGGAATGCCTACCTAAAACCCTTCAAGTTTATTGAACTACCCTAGTTGGGGTAATACGAAGGGCAATATAGATCTATTCCATTAGAATATTCAGGCAACAAAATATCCTGAAGTCAATGGTGAGGGATATTGGATTTTGATAAAATAGTGGGAGACTAATAAGTATTAATTTATTTATATTTCTCATTTTTATAATAAATTAATAAAACTTTGATCATTTTAATTTGTAGAAACGGTAAGAAAATGACTTTAAACATATCATTGTGAACCATACTCGAGAAGGAGAACCTTCTCACTGGTACCAATTTCCAAGAATGGTATAGACGTTTACACATCATCCTTCGCCACGAAAGGAAATTGTATGTGTTGGAAGAGCCTATTCTAGTTGCACCTAAAAAGGAGGCTAGTGATGAGGAACTATATCTCTACATGAAACACATGGATGATACCATAGATTTCTAGTGTTTTATACTATCATCCATGTCTAATTAGCTCTTGAAGCAACATGAAAACATGGACGTGTATAACATGATGTCTCACCTTAAGGATCTCTACCAAGAGAAGGTGAGATAGGAGAGATATGAGATCTCCAACTCTTTGTTTAGAACTAATATTGGAGAGTCTGCGCCAGCTGGGCCTCATGTAGTCATGCTTATTGGCTATATTGAATGCCTGGACATATTAGGGATTAAGTTCCCGGATGAGTTGCTTACAGATCTCATCCTATCATCACTACCCAAGACCTTCTCTAGCTTTATTTTCAATTATAACATGAGCAAAAATAAGAAGAGTCTATTGGAACTTCTGACCTTAATTCTCCACGTAGATAAGGACATGGGGCATGAAAAACTCACGTTCCTTATGGTGAATAAGAAAAGGACGGACACGGAAAAGGGGCCAAAGACTTATAAATGTTCTAAAGCCCCCGAGCGTTGTCCTTCCAAGAAGGGGAAGATCCAGAGGCAGGGTAAGGAATGGGTGGCAGTATGTTTTGCATGTGGAAAGCAAGGCCACTGGAAGAGTAACTACACCCAGAAGCATGGGGACGCTAAAGGTGCATTCCTTATCAAGTGTAATATTTCTATTTCTACACATTGGGTATTAGATACAGCTTGTGGGGCTCACATTTGTATTCAAATGCAGGATCGAAGTAGATTTAGAAAGATTGGAAGAGGAGAGGTGGATCTTTGAGCTTCCAATGGCGCAAGGCTGGCTGCGTTGGCTATTAGAGATTACCACCTCTCATTGCCGACTGGGATGATTTTGGTTTTGCATAACAATTTTTATGTACATAGTGTTACCAAGAACATAATTTTTGTATCTTGTTTGGATATGGATGGATTTATTTTCAAGTTTGGAAATAAGGGTTGTCTCTTTTATAAGAACAATGTATGTTATGGTATGGCACATTTAAACAATGTTTTTTATGTATTAAATTACGAAAACCAAGTATTATAAATTGATAACGAAACAAACTCACATGACTCATGCATCACCTAGTTGTGGCATCACTGTCTCGATCATGTAAACGAGATGTGGTTGAAAAAGATCTTCCAAGATGGTTCTCTAGACTCTACTGAGCTAAAACCACTTGATATATGTCATGCTTGTTTACAAGGTAAAATGACCAAGCCGCCTTTCGGTGGACATGGTGAAAGGGATACAGATCTTCTAGGATTATTGCACACCGATGTATGTGGACCATTTCTAGTAGAATCTAGAGGTGGATATTCTTACTTCATTACTTTTACTGATGATTTGAGTAGATATGGCTATGTCTAATTAATGAGGTATAATTCAGAAGCCTTAGAGAAATTCAAGGAATTAAAGAATGAAATAGAGAATTATCTTGGTAAGAAGATAAAAAAACTTCGATCGGATCGAGGTGGAGAATATTTGAACCAAGAGTTCATCGATCTTCTATGGGAGTCTGGGATTCTATCTCAGCTCACTCCTCCTTATACTCCATATTGGAATGGTGTTAGTGAAAGGAGGAACCGCACATTGTTGGACATACTGAGGTTGATGATGAGTCATGTAGATCTTCCATTATCCTTTTGGGGATATGCATTACAAACTGTAGCATACACATTAAACTGAGTACCAACTAAGGCGGAAAATGAAATTCCATCCAAGTTATGGAATGGAAAGAAACCCATTTTTTCACACACACGTGTATGTGGATGCGGGGAATTGGTTAAGGCCTTCTTGGGAAACAAACTAGCACCCCGGGGAACGAAGTGTATCTTTATAGGATATCCTAAGGAAAAAAGGTTATTACCTATATAACTTGTCATATATGAAAGTGATTGTCTCCAGACCATCCTTCTTTCTCGATAGGGAGAACATCCTCAAAAAGGATAGTGGGAGCAAGATTGACTTTGACGAAGTTGATGCTCAAGATACACAGGAGTTGGTACTAGAACAAGTTCCACAGGTCCCCGTGGAATAGGTTCCAGAAACACAAGTACTGCGTAGGAGCTCAAGAGAGGTAAGGGAACCATAGATATTTGGTTTCCTAGTCACCGAGTATGGTGAGTCATTGTTATTGGACAATGATGAACCTCTCTCTTACAAGGAAGCAGTATAAATCTCAGAAGCTATCAGATGGCTAGAAGCTATGAATTTTGAGATGGATTCCATGTATTAGAACCAAGTTTGGATTCTGGTCTATGAGCAAGTTGATGTAAAGCCTTTTGGATGTAAATGGGTATTCAAAATAAAACTGGACATTTAAGGTCATGTTATAACCTATAAAGAAAGGCTAGTGGCTAAAGGATTCAGACAACATCAAGGAATTGACTATGATGAAACCTTATATCTAGTTTCCATGTTTAAATCCATGAGAATCATATTTTCCATAGCAGCTTACCATGACTATGAGATTTGGAAAATGGATGTCAAAACAGCATTCCTTAATGGGAACCTCCAGGAAGATGTCTATATGACACAACCATAAGGGATTGTGACACCAGGTGAATCCAAACAGGTTTGTAAGTTGTAGAAATCCATTTATGGATTAAAGAAAGAATCCAGGTCATGGAACATTTGAGTTAATGAATCCATAAAGGAATTTGGTTTCATTAAGAATGAATGTGAGCCATGTGTTTATAATTGGTTTAATTATAATGCGATCGTTATCCTAGTAGTATATGTTAATGACATATTTCTTATTGGAAATGACATACCAGTCTTACAACTAGTTAAGGACTTGTTGAACAAGTGCTTCTCCATGAAGGACTTTGGAGAAGTAGCCTACATTCTAGGGATCAAAATCATTCGTTATAGATCAAAGAGGCTTCTTGGACTAAGTCAGAGTACATACATTGACTAGATACTAAAGAGATTTAGTATGGAAAAATTCAATAGGGGATTGGTTCTAGTGTCACATGGCCTACATCTTTCTAAGAAAATGTATCCTCAGAGACAATAAGAGAATGATTGATTGAGTAAGATCCCATATTATTTGGCTATAGGATCCATCATGTATGCCATGTTATATACCATGCTTGATGTTTCCTATGCACTGATCATGGTAGGCAGATATCAAGCAGATCTAGGAGAACAGCATTGGACTGCTGTTAAGACTACCCTTAAGTATCTAAGAAGAACTAAGGATATATTCCTAGTATATGGAGGAGACGAGGATCTTTTCATCATAGCGTATTCTAATGTTGGTTTTCAGAAAGATTAGAATGATCTGAAGTCACAATATGGATATGTTTTCTATCTCAATGGAGGAGTTGTGACCAGAGTGTCCATGGAAGAGAACGTGTGGACCCCATGACTAAAGGTCTATCTCAGCAGAAGCATGAATATCATGTGAGAGCTAGCAGGTTAAAGGTTGTTAGCAGTTGGCTCTAGTCCAAGTGGGAGTCTGTTGGAGTCGGTGTCCTAGAATAAACTAATTTGTACTTTATTCATTAATAAATACCTTATCAAATCTTGATTGTTCTTCTGTGTGACAATTCATGTGATAATGTCCTAAAGAAAGTTGTTGCATTAATAGGTCATAGCAAATCCCTCCTATGATGAGAACTTAGAAGTTCCATAACATTGTTCTTGAATATATGTTCTATGGCCGGATGATTCTATTTGAGGGACACAAATAATACAGGCCATTAGGGGTGAGGACTCATAAAACGTAGAGGCACCTTCTCATGGTGTGCGCCCTTGGTAATATCCAGGAGGATGTTATAAGAACAAGACCCGTCAGTAAGAAATCCACATTTCATAGTGTCATTGGATGTTCCTATCTGCGGACGTGTGTATTGGTCCTTAGACTTTAAGATTATTATTAATGGGCATTAAAACTCACACACTAAGATGTATTAACTAAAAATGTGATGACACACTGTTCGCAGTGAGGTAGGATATGTTGGGTGCATCACATGTAATACCACATTAATAGATAATGCGAGAAAGGATTTGTCCCTTATGTTCCATAACGGAAGTAGATATCTCAGGCCCCTTTGATGGAATTGATATAGCCTATGTAAATACATGGCCATGGTAAGGAATGGGAATGTTCAATTCTGGAAAGTCAAAGAAAGAATAATCGAGCACATGGGTTGATGGCACTAGCATGCAACCAGGTTGATTAGAGATATCAAGAAAAAGGGATTATATTACATGGTAAGTGTTCGTATGATGTGACATGTCAATGTGGTTTCAACTTCTTTCTCTTGGGTTCCATGAACCGTTGCTAGACTGTAATATTGGACTTTAGAAAATACTGCCTAATGCCAACGAGAAATAGGCCTATAGGGTCACACACTAAGTGTGTCCATGTATCTCAGTTAAATATTAATTTAACCAATTGAATAAATATTATTCTCGACTTTGATTTAATAATTATTCAAGGATGCCGGATTGCATTTATTTTGACACTAGTTATTTGAGAGAATATATTGTGGGTGAAATAATGTATTTATTAGTGAGTAATGAAGTTACATTTATTTCAGAATTAAATAGCCATTACTCAAGGAATAATAAATGTGGGGGATGAAATAAAGGAAAATGGAAAATAAAAATTACATTTCATGTATATTGAGTATACATGCCATGTATTTTTATGAAAAACGAGTACATTCTTCGTATTAATGATTACACTTTGTGTAGTTTTTCCAGTCGGTATTTTGAGGAAATAATGTCGTTTTATTAAATGATACTTATTATAATCAGTTTAAGAACATGTCAAGGAATTAATCATTCGACATGGGGGTTTTCAATGAGAGTTAATGAAATAAATAAAATGTGTAATGTGTTTATTTATTGTCATAACTCTATAACCTCAAACCTGGTTATAAATATCCTCACAACCCTAACACTTTTCCCAATAGTTGTGCACAAAAATTCTGGAGATTTATTTCATGGCCAAAAGAACTACTTCCTCTAATAACGCTCTCAAGACCGAGAGAGATCCTCCTCCATCGGATCAAGGCAATCGAAGGCGGATATCGCATGCGAAGGTTCTTCCACGCTAGCACCCGGAGATCCCTTCGGAAACGTCCAGAGATATGTGGGACATGTGTGGATCGATGCTAGAGGAATCCTACACTTGGATTCTATGATGCAATGACGGATCACAATATCATGACTAGAGACATTAACAAAGAAAGAATTCCATCAAGGTAATTCTTTTCAATTAATTAAATTAATTATAACCAATATATGATGATCCTATCTCTATGGTTCCGAGACTCCCTCTTTTGTTTTCCGTTCTTTGTTCTATTCAGAATATCTGGAGTTTTACATCATGATGGATCTCGGATTGATCATCTTTAACGCTAAAATTAAATTTGGGCTCTCCCACCAACGAGCTTCTGTTGTGCCCGAAACCTACAGTTCAGGTGGATTTGGTGACACATACTGCACCCTCTTTCTATATGCTCTAGCTTCTACCCTTTCTATATGGGCAGGACGGTCAGGGTTAACTGGAGGCAACTCACCAGGGGGAAGTTGTACCTACCCCTCTACCCCGACCAAGGATCATCGTAGTCTAGTCACCACTCCCCAATGAATTTAGGAAGGAGTTCATTGGCCATATTCTTATGCTTCATGAGTTATTGATGCAACACGGCCTTTTCTAAATCATCTTTGATCTTCTAAACTGATCCAAATAGGTCAGAGGGATTGACTACCCCGAGATTCTCTTTTCTCTTATTGGGATTCCGGCTGAGGACTAATGACTCAGTAGGAAAGGGAAGGCCCATAATATTTCATTGCTGGTGATGGACCCCTCCTAGGGGATCCAATAGGGTTGGCACTCCCCCGGGGGGTAAGTTCTCATCAAGGAGCTCTAGCTCATTCTCTCCCTCTAATAGGTCAGTGATGTTAACTATGACTCTACCTGGGGGAATATCCTCAATATCCCCTGGCAGGTTGGGTTGGTGATGGATAGAACTAAAATGGAGGGCAGTATACTTCTCTCAATCACAGACCTAAATGTGGGGGAATCCTCCTTAATCATTCTACGTAGAACTTTAATTCTCTGAATGCATCGTTGCTGGAGGGTCTGACGGTGACCGAGATACTCAGGGCTTTGGCCCATTGGGATCATATCCATGTTGACCATACGACATTGTTGGTCAATATATTCAAAGTGTGCTTAACTCTTGGGGTTATCCACTCACTAATAACAAAGATGGAACTTCTTATCCCATAGTATTTTATGGATACAAGCAACTTTCTCCTAATTAAGCAATTCTAGAACACTAATGTTTGTGGTCAAAATTGGCCTGAACATCTCTCTAAAATGGTCTTTTTCAAGGACATTCCATAAGATACTTGGCTCTAACTTAGGATCTGACCCTTGGTTTCCCCATTTGTCTACTATGGGTGGCTACGGGACCGGTAATGGCACCGAATCAGACCACTAAGATGGTAGACTGGCCTGTGGAGAATATGGAGAAATATTTGAAAATCCTCCATATCTTGGGTTTTCCTCTAATGAATGAAACAATTGAGCAACCCCATCTTGGTAAGATGAATTGGAAACCATAGTTTCTGGCACAGGGGATGCAGTTACTAATGGTGGGCCATGCTACTGGTAATCCTTTATTAGTCCCCAGAATAACTCTCTATGATCAATAGTTGAGGTAGAGAATGATCCTTGTGATAAAAGGGGGGTTGCATGGCAAGGCCCTATAGAAAGGCCATATTTTCCTCCTTCTGGATATATTTGTGTAGGGAGGTGGGAATCTGGTGGAGCTCACATTTTAGAAGGATGAGGCTGATTTGCCTCATTCCTGCCCCAGTTCTTGACAAAGAAGATCGAGGTGAGGTTTTCATTGCCGAATCACATTATGCCATGGAATCTGAGAAGAATAAGGGATTAATCATAGTCTCAAACATCTCGGTATTCTTCTTATGGAATCGGAAACACACCCCCTTTTTACATGGTGGCTCTTTGGGATAGGGTATTTTTTTTCTTTAGGTGAACCTTTGGCAGAATTAATGCTAGGATAGAGAGGAATTCTTCCTGGGTGAGTTGGGGTGCAAGGAGTACCTAGAAAAATGTCAAAGGGAACACGGGGAGGACCTCTGTGTCCACTAGATAAAGCTTGGAGGTAATATCTGCAAGAAGTTTTTTAGTGGGTAGGACCTCCACTAGAGCTGGTAAGAGCATGGGAAGGGCCTCCATGCTTGTTTCCTTTAGCAGCTTTAGTGTGAGGAGGGTCCTCATACTAGTCAAGATGAACACCGGTAGGACCTCCGTGTGGGGTGCCAATGAAGTGAGGTAGACCTCTGATTCTCTAATTGTCGGGATGAGGAGGACCTCCTTCAGTTGTTGTAAGAACATGGAGAATACCCCCATGCTGAATTTTTGTTGGATTGGTAGCATCTTCATGTCGGAGACCTATGATAGGAGAAACGACTCTAAACCTGAGGTTGTAAGTGAAGAAGAGGTTTTAGAACTGGGTGTCAATACAGTGGGGAGGACCGTTTCTCATATTAATTGTGGCATGGAGAGGACCTCCACACAGAGCATCGGATTGGGGAGGACTTGCACTCTTAATTTTAGTGGTATGGGGAGGACCTCTATATTGGATGTCATTTTCGAGGGTCGACCCGTGACACACACCACCTCTGTCGGTGACCAGGAGAGTCATCCCAACCTGCCTCTGGGGTGGTTGGTGTATCGATTCAAGCTGGGGTGTATGAGTTCCCCTTCTCGGTATAAACAGGGGACTAATGGAATGTTTCATTGGTGTAATGGGCCACGATAGTCATTGATATTGATGCCCCTCAGAGGGCGTCCTACTCAGCTTGCACCCAATGCTGACATTAGGTAAACCAGACTGGGACCGGTGGCCTAGGTGTATAACTCACCTAATCCTCAACTGGTGGGGCCGGGTGGTGGCGCTGACATAGCCTAGTGGGAGCTCTCCTTGGGGGTCCCCAGTAGGGACTACAGTTAGGATAACATGGACTTCCCTTACCTCATTGTCATAGGGGAGGGAGTCATCAAGGCATTCTGGGGAGAGGGTCCCAAAATGATTGTAGGTCGGAGTGGGGAGCAGTGGCTCCCTGCATGGCCCTTTGGGGAAACGATTATGACAAGATGTAGAAGCCTCTAAATGCTTTTGGGCCATATCTCGGGCTGGGATAATCCCCTCTTCTTCATATCATGAATGTGCTCATTAATCACTCATCTCTAAATGAATTCAGATGGAGAGATGGGGCATGGGTGCCCAACATCTATGGATGTGGAGTATATTGTGGGAGAGATGTGGCTACGTGGGATTTATGTGTTGATGTTTCCCCTACCCCTATGTCGGTGGGTGGGTAGTGATCTATTTACTATTGTAGTAGCTTGGGTCTTGAAAAGCAGGGATATTCAACCATTAGTGATGAGATGGAAGGAAAGCGACGTCCAATTCCCCAGTGTCATGCCATCTTCCCTTGTTGGTAAGAAGGATCCACCCTGACAACACCACAGGCTGGGATGTCCAACGTTCAACTTCCCCAATTTATGGTGAGTTTCACGCCAGACCCACTATTTTCTTGGTGGGACCTAGTATCAGATAGCTGGATCCAGTGACATGCTAAAACACTTATTTTTATAACACTACTAATCTCTAAATTGAAGAGAATAATTTCATGTTGAGTTCACCATTTCTATTTCTAAAACATTCATTGGGGACCGCATCCGTCCGTGGAGGAACTTTTTGATATTTTTACTACATTCCCACTTTCTAATGGCGAGAAGCATTTGTCACTTATTCAGGGACATTTTCTCCTTGATCCAAATAAGATGATGAGATATCAGTTCCTCCTTTTGTGGATTCCTCCTCAAAACTCATCACCTGGTCCAAGTCTCCCTTAAAGATTAAAACGTTGTTTGTGAAAATATTCCCCATTCCATGTCTTCATGGATTCCGGTTAATTACACTACTTCCCTCTGGACCATTCAAGGAGTCGAGTAAGGGAAGCAACCTTCGATCGAGGGTGTAGTTATGTTGGACATTGCAGGAATTTTGGGACACTGCAACACTGATGTCTGGGTTTTTCCCCTTATGATAGGGCCCCTAAAGGGAATGGAAGCCCGAGGAATCCCACATTGAGTGTAGATAATTAAATGCCAAAGGCATGTCTCTAATAATTTCTTTATCTTTCCATCTTTATCATAGGGTATGCTGTGAGTTTAATTTCTAGAAAAGACGGATCGAACTGATCAGAACACTGATGAAAGTGGATAAGATGGGTGAGACTCTAGGATGGAACACTGATGATAGGGCTAACACATTGTTATTTACTCGATTGCTTCTAGAAGTAGTAAGAAAGTGGGTGACATGATCTCACTGTGATGTGGAAGCTTGGGTAAGAATTGGGATGGATATGGATGGTTGAGAGTGGATGGGGAATGAGATGGAACCAACATGAGGATGAAGGCGATGTTGGGATTGTGCCTCAAAGAGACCTCCTACGTATCCTCATGGAGAGGAGTGAAAGTCCACATAGTTTGGTGGGGAAAAGGGACACCTGAGGTGGTGGCCCATAAGAATGGATGCATGGATGGGATCCGGAGGAAGTATAACATTTGGGGTGGGTCATGAACTTCCCGAAACACATAGGCTTAAGGGAGAGACAATTATGGGACATGAGTGATGGGATTAAACCTCAGGGAGGCTTCCTACATATTCTCGTGGAAGGGAGTCAAATTTCACGTAGTTCAGGATGGGGGTATAGTATCAGGGTGTACACATAGGACAACGACCAGACAATATACTGGGGCTTATGCATGGTTAGAATCCCGGGTTGGTCTGTCGCCCGGGGTGAAGACCAGAGATGTGGTTCCAAACAAAGGTGAATACAATGTCTTTCCATCGATTACGGACTACAATGACTTACCGCTAATTGATATTTCAATGGATTACCGCTAGTTTGGGTTGAACCTCAAGGAGGCTTCCTACGTACCATATCCAGAGGAAAAGGATTAAAGACCAGGTAGTTTGACAACATGCAATTTAACATCATGTAGTATGAAAGGGGACAAAACATTTTAACATCATCTAGGATGAGGGTGTACCGACGTGGAGTGGTCAGGACCGGTGGGAATTGAGATTAAACCTCATGGAATCTTCCTACGTACCTTTCCTAGGGGAAAAGGATCAAGTTCCATGTGGTTCAAGATGAGGGATATAGTTTAACACTGTAACTCCCCAGCCCCAATTACCCATATTCGGTGCATTATTACATAACATTGTCATGATCATAAGAAAGATCAAATCTCAAAAGACCGATTGGTTTAGTACCCTTGGAAACACTAGATATATTCATAAGTCTTACATTACATCATAAAAATGAAAACTACAATAACATCTTTTCTTCATAGTCCACACTCATATCCCCACATACTATCCCTGCAGGTCATTCATAAATTACTTCTTCACATCCTGGGAAAAATAAAACATAGAAAAGGGGTGAGCTCAAATTCCCAGTAAGGATAACAATATAGAGGAAACATTCATAAATAAGAATAAACATTTAAGGCAATGTTAAAGTAAAACAAAATCCTTTTAAACTTTAACTTCAACATAGTATGAAAACAATAAAATGAAATAATGTCATTTAATTATTCACATGGATATTCTACTAATCGAATAATCACATGCAATATCAATAACCACTTTCATAATGATGGAATGCATAATGCCAGACTATCATAACCACATAGCCAAGGCCTCATGCTAAGACTAAAAATAAGATTTTTTCAAGGCCTTGTTCCAAGAAACTATTTTGTCTCATGAGACTTACCGATTCATCGAAGAGCTATAGTGGGATCCACCCGTCACATATTAAGTCCAATGCATTCCCATATGAAAAGGTTTAAACATAACATAAACATTCGTATTAAAACTAGCATACGAAATGTCAATACTTTCACCATAAACAATGAAGGGTATAAAAATAACATATCCATAGTCAAACATATCACAAAATCTTCAATACAATATGAAAGTTTTGTTTCATAATAAATCAACTTCAAATAATCTTAAAATCCATCAAAGGATGTTGACATAGATGAAATCAAAACTCCTTTTAGAGAAATATCTCTTTTTTATTTTGAAATAATTTAAGAGTCATATAAAATAAAACATTTTCTTTGAAAATACTCTTATAAGATTGTAAGGTAATCTTATACAATTTTATAACAGCGGAAAATAGCCACACCTGCCGTATAAGTTAAAAAAACATTCTTACCTTAATTCTGTCGAAAAGGTTAAAAAGAACCTTGTTTGAAAAACGACGGAAAGATTCTTTTATAAAACTCTTATAAAAATTCAAACAAGGGTATAAATTACTTTAACCCATATTATAGTAAATAGTAAAAAATTTTGAAATAAATTTTTAAGAAACATGGATGTGGATGATAAAGAAGTCCCAGTAGATTATTACGTATAAACAACCTCGGATAATGAAGAGATTGCGAAATAAACCCTTACCACTTTTCCTTGGTTGGGGGTAGGATAACCTCCTTTATAATGGTGGAATAATTTTTATTAAATTATAAAATAATCATATATATTAATATGATATCATATATGATCTTTTAACATTGATTTGTTAATAATATCTTAGTATTATCGTTGTTTCGGGTGTTAAATTAATCGTTTTATTTTATATGTTTTGTTACGTAAGACATGTTTTTCATGGATAGGTTGTATCTTATTTATATCCATAATGATATCAAGTCCTTAAAAATTATTTTTAAATCATCAAATGATAATTATACTTGAATGGATATGATGGAGATTGAATCTCATCGCGTTCGTGGAGATGGTAGTCCGTACATACGCACGAGTGACAATATCATTATTTTGATATTAAAATAATATATAATTGGATGGTATATCATATATACAGAATAATTATCATGTTATATTTATTATTTACATGAATTAAACATCATTATTACACCCATCCAAATAATAATTTATTGAATAACAATTACACCACGACGTGGAGACGGCAAGTCGTACGTATGCACGTATGGTGACATGTTATTCAAAGGATGGATAGAATACTGAAATATGATTGTAAAATGTTTATAATAACATCAAATTATATATAATATACTGGAGTTATTATTTTATAATTGTAATAACAAAGAAAGAAGAAGTGGAAGAAGAAAGGAACTTGAAAAAGGGTGGTGAAATCATTACCTCTTCTTCGGGTTCTTCCTTTTAATTTGATCAAAAGGGCTCATTAAGTTGGCTTTATGACTAAAATAAGGCCTCTAGGATGAATTGAGGGAATTTTAGAGAGTATTTGGGCAGATTTTGGCCGAACAAAAAGGCTTTTAAGGTGTGAGTTAATGAGAAGGGAGAGTGCCCTTTTATAAGAGGGGTGAGGGGCACCTTTGGAAAAGCTAGAAATATTATTTTATAATAAATTCTTATTCGGTTTATAATGGATCCAAAGTGGATTATTTAAAGGTTAAGGTGGGTATGGGTCTAAAACCACTCAAATAATGGAATTTAGACAGGTTTGGGTTACTATATTAACCTTATCTTTAAGTATTAACTCTTAGTTAATTAGTTTCACTTTTACAATGTCTCTTTGTATTTTTATATTATATGGTTAATAAACTTACTATATACATTCAAGAGACCCCCAATTAGTCCATTAATGATACACATATCATTATATAAGTCTCTTGGACGATCCTTAGATTTTTAGGAATTAAATATCAATTAATAGTATAATATTTGTTTTAAAAACTCTTTTATATCAATTTTGACACTATTCAATAATTTATTTTTGTGAAACTCATAACAGAATTATTACTTCGAACAAAGTTACTTAAGTCAATAATAAAATGTCATATTAACCTATAAAATTGTTTTAATTCATAAAAAGTCTCAAATTATATTTATTTGGGTATTTATAATATCAATTATTCTAATTTTTCATTAATTTGGTAATTACTGCATCATCATTGTTTCATAAATAAATTAAATTATTTAATGTCGAAAAATTATAAATAAAATATCCTTATGTAGGAAATCATTTTATATTTCTAATTAATATTTACAATATATTTTATATTATGTATAACCTTATATTAAAAATGTTTTAGTAAATAAACATTGATTTTAACTCTTCTAACTCTTCTTTGAATTAAATAATAATAAATGTCCTAATCTAATCCAAGTGGACCAAAATGATAATATTTTATTCCTAAGGTTGTTTTTGATCGAGATACACTTGTCCAATAGAATTAGGACATGTTTTAGGGTAATATTAATATCGTTTTTACCCTTAATTACCCTATTTACTTTTAATCATGGTAAATAAAAATAAAAAGTTACTATTCACCAAAAATTATTTTCATCTCATTGAACCACATTTTACTACTTGATATTAACCGTGTGTCTCAGATTTTTAAAATTCCTTTCACAGAAGCGGTAAAATTATGTTTTATGAAAAATTCAGTTTTTTAACTACCACTTAGTGGTTTCACTATTCATCAAAAATTGATGTTTTTCAGAACAATGCCAAAATTTCACCCTAAGCTATAATTGATATTCCGAATTCAAAAATGATGTCCATTTTACAAAATTCCAAACATGTAAGTTTCATTAATTAATTTTATAATTAATTCCCTCTGTTACAACAAATAGCGTGTTTTTAAGAAACAATATATATCAAAAGATTGACAATTGTTTATGTCCAATTTCAAAGTGAAATTAATTCTAATGAACACCATTGGATAAAATGGTAAAAATATATTCTAATTATAAATTAAAACCAATAAATAATATAATTTATAACTATAAATTATTTTTATTAAAAAGGTTATTTTTAAGTATTTTTCACTATTCATAAAAATTGGAAGTTCTCAGAAAAATACCAAAAATTCAACATGGGATAATTTCGATATTATGAATCCAAAAATGAAGTCCATTTTGAAATATAAAATATATATAATTTCAAAAAGTAGATATTACTATTCATAACGGCTAGTTTGATTAGTTGTGGTGTTTTAGAACTTGATGTTGCATACGACACACGCTATCATATTATTCAAAGAAAAGCGTACCATAGAAGCTTGGGGTGTTACATTCTCTCCTCCTTCAAATAATTTTGTCCTCAAAATTTATAGAATACTAGCGCATGAAAATACTCGGGTAGTTCTTCATCATACGTTCCTCGGGTTCCCAAGTTGCCTCTTCCATCTTATGGTTTCTCCACAAGACTTTTACCAGACGAGTGGTCCGGTTTCTCAGTACTTGTTCTATTGTATCAAGAATCCTGACGGTCTCTTCACAATAAGACAGATTGGGATCAGTTATAAATACTAATAGGTGAGTACATGTGTTGGGTCAGGCATGTATTTCCTCAATAGAGATACGTGGAACACATCGTGAACTTTGGAGAGACTTGGCGGCATTGCCAATCGGTAAGATACAGCCCCAATTCATTCTAGAATTTCAAAAGGTCCGATGTACCTGTGACTCAATTTACCTTTCTTACCAAAATGTATGACTCCCTTACATGGAGATACCTTCAGGAAAACATGATCACCGACTTGAAATTCCAAATCCTTCCTTCGATTATCGTCATAGATCTTCTGCGTACTTTGAGCTACTTTGATGTGATTTTGGATTACCTTCACCTTTTCCATTGTTTCCTCCACCAGTTCTAAACCTACATGTTTTCTTTCACCAACGTCATCCCAACAGGTTGGTGTGCGACATCTCTTTCCGTATAACACTTCATATGGTTCCATCTAAATACTCGAATGGAAGCTATTGTTATAGGAAGACTCTACCAGAGGTAAATATTGATCCCACATACCCTGAAAGTCAAGTGAGCAAGATCTCAACATGTCTTCTAAAGATTGAATAGTTCATTCTGATTTTCCATCTGTTTGAGGGTGGTAGGCAGTGCTCAAATGAAGTTCAGTATCCAAGGCTTTCTGAAGACATTTCCAAAATCTTGAAGTAAAACGGGGATCACGATCAGAAAAAATCGATAGGGGTACTCCATGAAGTCTCACAACTTCACTAATATATAGTCTTGCTAGTCGTTCAAGTGGAAAATCTTCCCTTATAGCAAGAAAATGTGCTTAATTGGTATGACGATCAACAATGACCCATATTTCATCATTCCTTCTAGGAGTCTTTGGTAGACCCATGACAAAGTCCATCGTAATGTTGTCCCATTCCCACTATGGTATGGGAAGAGGTTGCATGACTCTTCCAGGCTGTTGCCTTCGATCTTTCACTTGCTGAAAAACCATACATCTTGACAAAAAATCAACAGTCTCCCTTTTCATGTTGTCCCACCAAAAATTTTACTTCAAATCCTTATACATTTTGGTGCTCCCATGGTGTGTTGAAAAATTGGAACTATGAGCATCATCAGGCAATTCCCTTTTTAGATCAGGTATATCTGGAACACAAAGTCTCTACCCGAATTTCAAAACTCCTTCTTTATACACAAATTCTCTCAATATCCCATCATTCACAGCTTTAATCTTCTTTTTAAATTCTTCATCATTGGTCTGAGAACTCTTAATCCTTTCTAGTAAAGATGGTTTGGAAACCATTTGAAAAAGCATTGATGTTTCACCTTCCCTGGTTATTCCCATGTCCATCTTCACTAGATCCATGAAAATTGGATCCCTTTCAATTCTCATCACGTTCAAAACTCCATGGTCTTTTTTTCTCAAAGCATCTACCACCTTGTTTTCTTTCCCCGGGTAGTAGTGTATCGTACAATTATAATCCTTGAGTAATTCAAGTCATCTCCTTTGCCTCATGTTGAGTTCTTTTTGTGAAAAATATACTTCAAACTCTTATGATCAGTATAAATATCACATTTTTCACCATAGAGGTAGTGCCTCCATATCTTCAAAGAAAATATCACAGCTGTTAACTTGATATCATGAGTAGGATAGTTTTGTTCAGGAATTTTCAACTTTCATGATGCATAGGTAATAACCCTATCATCTTGCATAAGGACACAACCAAGTCCTTTCTTCGATGCATCACTATAAATAACTAACCCATCATTCCCCGATATTAGAGTCAATATAGGAGCATTGACTAATCTTCTATTCAGTTCTTAGAAACATTCTTCACACTCTTTTTTCCAAACAAATATAACCCCTTTACGTGTGAGCTTCGTTAATGGGTTAGCCAATTGGGAAAAATTCTTGACGAAATGTCGATAATAACCTGCCAAACTAATAAAATTGTGTACCTCAGTTATACTCATAGGTTCTGGACATTCTTGAATTTCCTTGGTCTTAGAAGGATCAACAGAGATTCCATCTTTAGAGACAATATGGCCAAGAAAGAAATCTCATGAATCCAGAATTCACACTTGCTAAACTTCCCATATAATTCATGTCTTCTCAGAGTCTTTAGGATAACGCACAAGTGATTTTCATGATCTTCATAGCTTTTGGAGTATACCAAGATATCATCAATTAATACCACCACAAATTCATTGGGATATTCCTTGAAAACTCTATTCATCATATCCATGAATACATAGGGTGCATTAGTCAATCCAAAAGGAATTACTGTAAACTCGTAATGCCCGTACCTGGTTCGAAATGCTGTCTTTGGAATGTCTTCCTTCTTCACACACAAATGATGGTATCCCGATCAAAAGTCAATCATTGAAAAGTATTGAGCTCCATGTAGTTGGTCAAATAAATCATCAATACGAGGTAGGGGATACTTATTCTTTTTTGTTATAGCATTGATCTCCTTGGAGTCGATACATAACCTCATATATCCATCTTTCTTTTTAACAAAAAGAACAGGGGCTCCCCATGGAGAAACACTAGGGAGAATAAATCATTTATTACTCAATTCCTCTAGTTTTATCTTTAGTTAGACTAATTCTACAGCGGCCATTTTATAAGGGGTCTTCGATATAGGCCTTGATCCAGGAATTAAATCAATGGAAATCTCAACTTCTTGTTCTGGAGGATGTCCAGGTAAATCTTCCGGAAATACATCTACATATTCTTTCACAACAGGTACATACTCTATTTGAACATTTATTTCCTCGCCCATAGTCATTTCATTCTATTCCTCCCCAATAATTGAATTTAGTTGAGCTACTGGGGGTGGATATAGATAAGAATTAGGTGGTAATGATTCTGCTCTAAAGATAAGTTGTTCCTTATCATTATCATCAAAAATCGTAACCTCCTTCTTCTTAAAATAAATCTTCGCATCATAGTCCGAAAGCCAATCCATACCGAGGATTATATAAAACTCAATCATAGGTATGATGATGAGATCAGAAGATAATGAACATTTATGTGCTCTAATGAGGACTAATTCACAAAACTTTGTTGCAATGATACTTCCCTTAGGAGTTTTAACTGACAACTCCCTTGTTAAATCAAATTGGAAATATCTAATTTTCTTAGAAAACTGGGAAGATATGAAACAATGAGATGATCCAGAATCAAATAATTCATTTTCTAAACTTGAGGAAACCATTAAATTATCTGCCACAACATCTTTCGAAGCTTCTACCTCAGCAGTAGTGATAGCATAAGCTTGGCCTTGATCCATTGGCCTTTTCTGAGGTAAGTTCCCCTGATGCTTAGGACATTCATTTTCATAATGTCCCATCTCCCTGTAATTTTATCACTGAACATTGGTAGCTTCCTTCATCCCTTTGCAATCACGTGCTTCGTGGCCTTTTTCACCACACTTATAACAGACACCCATTCCCTTCAAGCAAGTACCGGGATGTTTCTTCTCACATTTACCACAGGATGGATATTCAACCTTTCCCTTATTCCCCTTATTTCCATTCCCAGATTGATCAGTAGATCTCTTCTTCTCTTGCATTGCTTTAAAGTCATAAGACTTAGATAATTCCTTTTCGGTCTTGATAGCACATGAGACAATGTCTTCGTACGACGAGAAGGATTGTGAGACTAATGCTCGATGGATAAATGGTTTTAACCCATCAAAGAAATGATCAATATTACTTCTGGGGTTACGTATATAATCTCCAGCATACCTTTCTAACCTTGTAAAGTTAGCCTCATACTTTGTGACATTCTCATCCTCCTTTTGTCTCAGACTCAGAAATTGCCTTTCCATATCTGCTCGGTGGTCGCGAGGAAAGTATTTTTCTAAAAACAGATCTTTGAACTCCCTCCATTCCATATTTGATACTTCATCATCTTCCTTCATGTTTTGAATCAATGACCACCATTGATCATCACCTCTAGTGAGGCGGTAAACTTCCATGATAACTTTTTCCCTTTCACTACTCCCCAAAGCCTGAAATATTTTCTCTAGGGAATTTATCCATTGCTCAGCTACTAATGGATTTGTACTCCCATTGAATGTTGGTGTTTTTTGCCTCATGAATCGATCTAACATTGATCCTCCACACTGCGGATCAGGGTGCTCCATACGGGTAAGGTTAGTTTTCATAACCTGAGTGAGTGGTCCCAGTATGGTGATTAGTTGATCGGCAACAGTTACATCACCAGCTCCACTATAATTATCTTGAGAAGGAGGGAAATCCCTACAGGGAGTGCGTGCATTGACACGGTTTCCATTTCTTCCACTAAGTGCCATTTATAAACAATGGAATAAACTAGATCAGTTTATGAATCAAAATACATAATCCCATACTTATAAAACACTTAACATAAATTGAACTATTTAGGGATATAATCCATAATCATAAAAAATGTTTTCTTTGAGGAAGTATATACTCATAAACCCTTCATAATGATTTATAAAGAAAATGAGTGTTATCCTAAGCATATCCCCCGGGAGTGTCATAACCAAGAGTGCAGCAAGGCCCGTTGTCGTGCACCAGTTCCTGTTCGAGTCTAGCTCAAAGCGGTGTTTTCAGGTTTTACCTCTAGGTACATCTATGCCAGAGCTGCCTCTACCTGCTCGTATCCAGATAGGGATGTATTACTCGTAAAACTCACAAAATCTCTACAATACCAAAATTCTAGGAAGTTCTTCTATACTAATCCTCAAAGTCCATCTTAAATCTATGTGTTCTGATCAGAGTTTAGCTAAATCTAGCTTCCAAGGTTTGTACTAAACATCCTCTGATACCAACTGTAATGCCCCGGCCCCAGTTACCTAGAGTCGGTGCATTATTACATAACATTGGCATGATCAGAAGAAAGATCAAATCCCGAAAGACCTATTGGTTTTTTAGCCTTGTAAACACTAGATATATTCATAAGTCTTACATTACATCATAAAAATGAAAACTACAATAACATCTTTTCTTCATAGTCCACACTCATATCCTCACATACTATCCCTGCAAGTCATTCATAAATTACTTCTTCACATCCTGGGAAAAATAAAACACAGAAAAGGGGTGAGCTCAAATTCCCAGTAAGGATAACAATATAGAAGAAACTTTCGTAAATAAGAATAAACATTTAAATAAATGTATAACTAAAACAAAAGCCTTTTAAACTTGAACTTCAACATAGTATGAAAACAATAAAATGAAATAATTCCAATTACGTATTCACATGGATATTCTACTAATCTAATAATCACATGCAATATCAATAACCACTTTCATAATGATTGAATGCATAATGCCAGACTATCATAACCACATAGCCAAGGCCTCGTGCCAAGACTACAAATAATATTTTTTCAAGGCCTTGTGCCAAGACACTAGTTTGCCTCATGAGACCTACTGATGCATCGAGGAGCTATAGTGGGCTCCACCCGTCACAAATTAAGTCCAATGCATTCCCATATGAAAAGGTTTAAACATAACATAAACATTCGTATTAAAACTAGCATACGAAATGTCAATAATTTCCCCATAAACAATGAAGGGTATAAAAATAACATATCCATAGTCAAAAATATCACAAAATCTTCAATACAATATGGAAGTTTTGTTTCATAATAAATCAGCTTCAAATAAGCTTAAAATCCATCAAAGGATGTTGACATAGATGAAATAAACTCTTTTTAGAGAAATATCTCCTTTTTATTTTTAAATCATTTAAGTGTCATATTAAATAAAAGATTTTCTTTTAAAATATTCTTTTAATATTTTAAGGGAAGATTCGATGATTTTATAACAGAAGAAAATAGCTGCACCCGCCGTATAAGTTAAAAAAACATTCTTACCTTAATTCTGTCCAAAAGGTTAAAAAGAACCTTGTTTGGAAAACGACGGAAATATTCTTTTATAAACCTCTTATAAAAAGTCAAATAAGGGTATAAATTAATTTAACCCATATTATAGTAAATAGTAAAAATGTTTTGAAATACATTTTTATGAAACATGGATGTGGATGATAAAGAAGTCCCAGTAGATTATTACGTATAAACAACCTTGGATAATGAAGAGATTGCGAAATAAACCCTTACCTTGTACTTTTCCTTGGTTGGGGGTAGGTTAACCTCCTGTATAATGGTGAAATAATTGTTATTAAATTATACAAGAATCATATATATTAATATGATATCATATATTATCTTTTAACATTGATTTGTTAATAATATCTTAGTATTATCATTGTTTCGGGTGTTAACTTACTCATTTTCTTTTATATGTTTTGTTATGTAAGCCATGTTTGTCATGGATAGGTTGTATCTTAATTTATATCCAGAATGATATCAAGTCCTTAAACATTATTTTTAAATCATCAAATGATAATTATACTTGAATGGATACGATGGAGAATGAATCTCATCGCGTTCGTGGAGACGGTAGTCCGTACGTACGCACGAGCGACAATATCATTATTTTGATATTAAAATAATGTATAATTGGATGTTATATCATATATACAGAATAATTATCATGTTATATTTATTATTTACATTAATTACACATCATTATTATACCCATCCAAATAATAATTTATTGAATAACAATTACACCACGACGTGGAGACGGTAAGCAGTACGTACGCACGTATGGTGACATGTTATTCAAAGGATGGATAGAATACTGAAATATGGTTGTAAAATGTTTATAATAACATCAAAGTATATATAATATAATGTAGTTATTATTTTATAATGGTAATAACAAAGAATGAAGAAGTGTAAGAAGAAAGGAACTTGAAAAAGGGTGGTGAAATCATTACCTCTTCTTCGGGTTCTTCCTTTTGATTTGATCAAAAGGGATACTTAAGATGGCTTTCTGACTAAAGGAAGGCCTATAGGATGAATTTATGGAATTTGAGAGATTATTTGTGCAGATTTTGGCCGAACCAAAAGGCTTTGAAGGTGTGAGTTAATGAGAAGGGAGAGTTCCCTTTTATAAGAGGGGTGAGAGGCACCTTTGGATAAGCTAGAAATATTATTTTATAATAAATTCAAATTAGGTTTATAATGGATCCAAAGTGGATTATTTAATGTTTAAGGTGGGTATGGGTATAAAACCACTCAACCAATGTAATTTAGACAGGTTTGGGTAACTATATTAACCTTATCTTTAAGTATTAACTCTTAGTTAATTAGTTTCACTTTTACAATGTCTCTTTGTATTTTTATATTATATGGTTAATAAACATACTATATACATCCAAGAGACACCCAATTAATCCATTAATAATACACCTATCATGATATAAGTCTCTTTTCTGAACCTTATATTTTTTGGAATTTAATATCAATTAATAATATAATATTTGTTTTAAAAACTCTTTTATGTCAATTTTGACACTATTCAATAATTGATTTTTGTTAAACTCATAACAGAATGATTACTTCGAAAAAAGATACTTAATTCAATCCTAACATGTCATATTGACTTATAAAATTATTTTAATTCATAAAAAGTCTCAAATTATATTTATTTGGGTATTTATAATATCAATTATTCTAATTTTTCATTAATTAGGTAATTACTTCATCATCATTGTGTCATAATTAAATTAAGTTATTTAATGTCTAAAAATTATAAATAAAATAAAATTATTTAGGAAATAATTTTAGATTTATAATTAATATTTACAATCGATTTTATATTATGTATAACCCTATATTAAAAATGTTTTAGTATATAAACCTTGATTTTAACTCTTTTAACTCTTCTTTGAATTAAATAATAATAAATGTCCTAATCTAATCCAAGTGGACCTAAATGATAATATTTTATTCCTAAGGTTTTTTTTGGTAGACATAAACTTTTCCAATAGAATTAGGACATGTTTTAGGGTAATATTAATATCATTTTTACCCTTAATTACCCTATTTACTTTTAATCGTCGTAAATAAAAGTAAAAAGTTATTATTCACCTAAAATTATTTTCATCTCATTGAACCACATTTTACTACTTGATATTAACCGTGTCTCTCAAATTTTCTAAATTCCATTCACAAAAGTGGTAAAATTAAGTTTTATGAAAAATTCAGTTTTTTAACTACAACTTAGTGGTTTCACTATTCATCAAAAATTGAAGTTTTTCAGAATAATGCCAAAATTTCACCCTAAGCTATAATTGATATTCTGAATTCAAAAATTATGTCTATTTTAAAAAATTCCAAACATAAAAGTTGTATTAATTAATTTTATAATTAATTCTTATTGTTACAACAAATAGCGTGTTTTTAAGAAACAATATATATCAAAAGATTGACAATTGTTTATGTCCAATTTCAAAGTGAAATTAATTATAATGAACACAATTGGATAAAATGGTAAAAATATATTCTAATTATACTTTAAAATCACTAAATAATATAATTTATCACTATAAATTATTTTTATTAAAAAGGTTGTTTTTAAGTATTTTTCGCTATTCATAAAAATTGGAAGTTCTCGGAAAAATAGCCAAAATTCAAATTAGGATAATTTCGATATTCTGAATCCAAAAATGAAGTCCATTTTGAAATATAAAATATATATAATTTCAAAAATTAGGTATTACTATTCATAACGGCTAGTTTGATTGTTTGTGGTGTGTTAGAACTCGATGTTGCGTACAACACACGCTATCACATTATTCAAAGAGAAGCGTACCGTAGAAGCTTGGGGTGTTACAAACTTCATACGGGAAAAATGTGAACTGATGTGAAGGGTTCATGACAAGTAGGTGTTGGTATTGAACCTCAGGGAGGCTTTGTATGTACATTTCCCAAGAAAAAATGATCAAAGTCCACGAATTTTAGGATGGTTTGGGGCATACATGCTACAGTGGACCAGGAAGGATGTCATGGTCAATGCTCACTCTAATACCATGTGAGTCATGCTCTGTGTGAGAAACAAGAGGCAGAAAATACATGATGATCATGTCACGAAAGGTGCATCCACAGAAATTGGAGTGGGACATACATGTGGTTAGCAACCCAAAGAGGAAACATGGGATCATGCATGGTTAGAGGCCCAAGAATATAGAGATTGATACTTACTCTAGGATAGAGGCCCAATGGAAAAAAAGCATAGAGGAAGAGGGATGGGATAACAAAGGTCCCAGTTCCCATCTCTCCTCTAGTCCTTGTCATAGAAGAAGAGAGGAGGAGCAAGGATGCTACCTCCTGCAGGAAAGGCTTGGGGATTACACCAAGATGGTTTCCCTTCCATACAGACAGATGCTTGTCCAACAAAGAGGATCTCATTACATGTGAGGAAGATCTCACTCTCGTGTAGATGAGCTATCATAGAGAATGTATGAGATGGGTAACCCCGTGTATATGGCACGTCGTGAGGCCATAATTGAACATCATGTGCTGAAGACCATAGTGCTTGGAATTTTAACGTCCCACGGCTCTAAAGAGGTGGGTTCAGTCCGAACACCTAGGGATTACATAACTGATAACTACACCCCCCTTAGGGAAGGGAATTCATCCTCAATGTCGTGATGAGGTGGTGTTATAGAGTGATCCACTAAGGGTCCCACATTAGTGTGGTTATGCGAAGAATAAATAGCTGTTAGAGTTCCAATGTAAAGAAGCATAAGGCTAAGCAACACAATGTAAATCACCAACCAAGGGACCTTGAAATCACATCATACAAACCTTTAGGGGTATATGGGAGAATGGTTTTGGAAGTAAATGGGTTCACAGGAAAAGGCCTTGTGAAGCTCTAGTGATCCACAAAGTAGAGGGACTCTGCGAAAAGGTATGCTTCATAAAGTGGGTTATCCTTGCCTAGGAATAGGTTAAAGATTCATACGAAGGGTTCTTCACAAAGTAGAAAGACTTTTGTGTTGGAGGACATCATGGAGTGAGGGTAAATTGCAAAGTATAGCACTGCGAAGCAATGTGCTTTGTGATACACAGTGACCTTGACTTAGCATGTGGTTTACATTTTTATGTAGGGTACTTGTTAAAGCATGAGTGCTTTTCAAAGACCCAAGTCCCCTTAGGGATCTCACTCTTTCACTATAGCCCATGGGATCCATGAAGGGAATCGTTGATGGAAGAAGGTTTTTATTTTAACTAAGGGAAAAGTACTATGAAATTCTCAAGTACCTTGCAGAGATTATTTTCCTTGGGGTTTCACAGAGCAGAAAGTGCTTCGCAATTTGAGAGATGAGAAGGTGAAAGATCAGGGTATCAGTCCTTTGGGCACGATGGGAGTCTGATATTTATAGGTGAGGGGCAGCACGAAGCATGTACAACTTAGTGAAAATCCATGTGGCGCTCCGCAGTCGACCTTGGATTGTATCAAGTTTGTCATAAATGTGGAGTCGACCATCATCCACTCCTCAGTAAGAATACCTTCTTGGTTCCCTCTATGGCACTCGAGGAGGCTACATTGAAGTTCTCAGGGATCACAGGGGTCAATCTAGTTCCCTCCACGGCATGAAGATTCTAGTCAATTGCATTATAACCTCGAATCCTCTCACCTCTTTTACTCCACGAAGACCACAGATGGGGAATCATATTCATTCCATCCATGGTGATGTGGGGCTCCGCGAATGGTATTCACGAGGCACCCCATTTAGAACATGGTTTCCACTTTTTTCGGTTCCATTTTCATGCATATTTTGGTGCCAACAGTTATCAAAATGTAATCACCTACAAGTAATGGAAAGGTTTCCATCCCACAACCTTAACTCCCTAGGTGAGGTGACTCATCCATAAAATAGGGTCATCACTCTAGAATAGACATTAATCCTTACTCCCATCCAAGAGGGTCATAAGTAACATCCTATGATAAATGGGTAATTGGATTGGGCACAAATACTCATTCTAAATAGGGGACACCATTCCACCGCAAAGGCCACTCCCAAGCAAGAATATATCCCTTATAGAACGCAGGATACTCACAGGCATATACCAATAGCACCACAATATCCACTTGAATAGGTGCACATACATGAAGTTCATCACCCACATCATGTGGGCCCAGTTTTCTACAAGAGAGCACTCAAAAATAAATCACATCATAGGAATATGTAATATGAAGATTGTATTCATGACCATGATCTAATATAAGCTAGAATTCTTGATTCTACCAAACACATAAATATTGTGACTTAGGATATTTCCAACCCAGTACCAAATTATAGAATTTGTAGTATCAGTTGCAGAAGACCTCCCCAAAATATAGTTTCCATCTCCCCTGATGTTACTCCCAAGAGTACATACCATAAATGCTTGTTTCATTGGAATGAAATGATCAATAATGAGATATTATATCATAATGAGTGTCACTGTATCCATCCTCATGGACATAAGATTGAATTTAAAGTTTTCCATCTCTTTACTATCGCACTCTCTAATGGTTTTTCCCAGGGTATAGACTACAAGAATTCTCCCTGTAGTCGGACATCAAGATATGAAAGTAGTCCTTTCCATTATACCACCAACTATGAAGTTTCTACTAGTAGTGATATCTTGATATAGCAAGAAGGTCCTCCACTAGCTATGTTCCTCCCCAGACTATACACTACAAACATTCTCTTATTAGTGAGATTCCAATCTATGATTGTAATTCTCACCATTGTTGAACCAACAATGATTCTCCTCCCCATATCGGCATCTCTATGTAGTAAGAAGTTCATCCCCTTACTTTCATCCACCCTAATGTTCCTCCCAATGGTATACACTGCAGACATTCCACCTGTAGTTAGACATCAAGCTATGATGGTAGTCATCAGCATTGTAGCACTAACTACGAAGGTCCTCCACATAGTGAAACCTTGATACAACAAGAATTTCCACCCCCAAAACCAATTTCTATCTCGGTAGGAATGTCCTCCCCTTTCCGAATCAAATGTAAGAAAGACTTCATATTCTGAGGAACTTTGTGGGATGGTTTTAAGAATGTCAGACATAATTTCAATGATAAGAGACATCCTTTCTTGACTAGGAGATGGTCCAGAACTATGCACATCTTCCTGGCCACCTTTCGACTATTCACATGACAATGACACCCCTACTATCCTCATCACATGTGATAAAATCATCAAGAAGACTCCAAGATGGGAAGATCACATATAGGAGTCTCCCATGGAATAATAAAAATATTCATTTCTTCTGAGAAGACAATTATCCAGTGATGACATACCAATTATGTTTTGACCCATGACTACTTCTCAGTTTGATATACCAAGGGATTTTCTAGAATAATGTTTAAATAAAATTCTTCTCAATATTTGAAAAACTTGCTATCAATTGAAGACAAAATTATTTCCCTATAATGGTAATATAGTCCATGTTATAATATAGGATGATCAAACCCATCTAATTGACTTGGAAGCCCTTATGTATGTGTTGTGACCACAATAAGAGATGAAGAAGAAATATATTCAATTGACATGTCTTGATGCAAAACATAAGATGCATTTTCGTATCCGTGACGCCCCATATGACATTCATGTCGGGGGATAGGGAGAGCAAAGAGCTCTACATTTCACCTCACATCTCATCCTACGAGACCTATTGGAAATGAGATCATGTAATTCCATTTCCCCAAGTTGGCCATCAAATGAAATCCCTGTCCAGGAAAGGGGGCATGCTCGAAAATAACGAGACTTGAATAGGTCACAAAATAATTATGATTGATGGTAGGATGACCGTGAAAAAATATTGAGGTAGGAAAGACAGAAAACTGAGTAGGCTTTTTACCTATGGGAAACGAATCCTCAAGGACCTCCAATTTTCTTAGAAACAAATAATTCACATGCATTCATGACACCATATCCGCCTCACACCCAAACAGTAATCCATGAGATCAAGAAAGTGGTAATAGAAGAATCAACTATCTCAATATGGGATCATCCCCATCCCATAGGGATGGGGGAAGCAGAGCTGGTGAAATTTTTACCTCAATTATCCACTTAACGGGAGTCCATATTTTCTAATCTAGGGATCACGACAAGTAGAGACGTCACCCATTATGCCCTATCTCATGACTCATTTCCCTCAAAAGGGAGGTGTAAAACAAGGCCATATAAAGGTTTCCTGTGAGTTACTCATCCCAAAGAAGCTCAAAGAGGACCCCATAATTAAAGGATAAGATCCAACAAAGGTTATAAAAATCTATCCTACCATTAGGGAGATGGTGAACCACCCACAAAGATTTATGAATTGGTGAACGTCATGGAGATTAGTCATGAAAACACACTGAAAATTATGCAAATACAGAACAGTACAGAGAGGATGGTTCTACCCAGAATCCAATACACACACAAAAATAAAGTTGTGCTCACACGAAACCAAAGTGTCATTTAGAATTTGGGTTTTCCCTCAAAAACTCCTCCACCAACACCTCCTAGAATCCCTCACAATGAGATGAATAAAAACAAGGTGACTTATGACCCATATCCTACCCCCAATGAGAGAGAGCCCCTCACACATGAGGATAGATTCACTTTGAAGGAGTATGAAATGCAGGAGTTGAGGAACATAAATACTGAACTACTCTAAGGGAATCATCCTATTGAATATACTCATCAGGAAGAGCCTCAACGTACACTTCTAGCGATGTACCTCATCAAAAAGGGTTTATCTTGAAAAATTAAATAAGGATAGGATGTCCATCTAATATAGCGAATAGAACATCAGTCTATCAGAATCTGATCCCAGAAAGATATGATGATTTCCCACCATTATGGAAAAAATCAGAGCATTCCCATGAAAATCCATAAAGAATTCCCTCGATCAGAGATCTGCCTTATGTAGAAGCAGAATTGGTATGTATAATTTTTTTCTATTATATTCCTTACCATTATCAAGTTCAACAAGACATGAATCAAGGTCTTGCTAATACCATCGATTCATTGGTAGCTCCATTAGAAGCAATGGAGGGACGACACACTCTAGTACAACCGAAATAGAAACCTTACCCTGAATGGTTGAGTAACACTCAACCACCACCATACTTTGAGAACCATGTTTTACAAATATTAAATGGATAAGTTGACCCCAGAAAACATCTGATGAATTATGAATTTTATCGTGATCCCTTTATGGGAACCCTATAGAAACAAGAAGTAGTGAAACTTGGATTCTTTGGGCGAACTCTGAAAGGTTCATCCTTTGTATGGTACACCAATTTTCCAACTCAGTTTATTACAGGATGGGATAATCTTTAGTGGATGTTACTTATTCCAATATATCTCAAAATTTTCAAAGATAAATGTAAGTGACCTCATGAACTACAAATAGTGGTAGAATTATAGAGTCTCAGAATTCATTTTTATATTGAAATGGATGACATAATATTTGAACCGGCCACACCACAGTGATGATATTCTTTCTATGTGCATCAATAACCTCTATGACAAGCTATGACCACCCCTCATCCTAGTGAAATATAAAAGTGGGTTTAGGATTTCTCCTCCATTTCCCAAAGAATAGATTACTCATTACAAATGAATAAGCTCATGTCCTAGGTAGCCCCAATAGCCCTAGGAAAAAGAGTTGAAAGAGCTGAAGTGACCTATGTTATACATAAGCCACCCCTTCACCTTCTCCAACTCTAAATCCTATAATGAATCCTGGAGTACTCCTTGGACATCAACAACATCCCCCTACTTGAAAAAACGAGGAG
The DNA here is from genome assembly GCA_963277665.1 of Viscum album. Lineage (NCBI taxonomy): Eukaryota > Viridiplantae > Streptophyta > Magnoliopsida > Santalales > Viscaceae > Viscum > Viscum album. Next base: position 594,221,749 of record OY728119.1, read on the forward strand.
AGGTGACCCAAGAGGAATAAATTTTAGGAATTTAGTAATAAATTTTATTTATTTTGAGATGATCGGGTTCATGAATATTTTCTAGCCACCATGAACTATAACTTTCTTCATCTTATAGATCCAAAAGGGACAATGAAATAGGTATCAATGACTAGCCAAAATATTTTCCCTTCCATTGAATACGAGGACACTCCATCTAGGTGTATTTAATCTTCATAGACCTATTTTAGAAAATGATAGATTCTAAACAAGTGAAATGGGGACCATCACCAACACAAGTGGCATATGTCACACTAATAACCCTAATAAACAAGATGAGTGGAAAGAAGTTTTTATCAAGAGATAACATAAGTTAGATTGTTGTATGACTCAGAAGAAAATAAACCAATCTCATGGAATACTCCATGCATAGTTGAAGCAACCTACTATGCCCCCATACGCTCCTATTGTAGAATAGTCAACATTCTCATTCCCAAAATCCTCCAAAATTCAACCATCCAAGAAGAATTTTGACCATAAAGGAAGGGAGAAAGTGAAAAAAGATACACCTACATCAATTCCAAATTCATATTTGACCCTTTCATATTTTATTCCATATGATCTAAAATAACAGGCACTACATCTCTAAATGAAACCACTAGAGGTAGTCAATAAGGCATGGTCATTGTCATGAAATTAATTAATCTTTGCATCCATTAATTTAAATAACTTAATGGATCACTTCTCTGATGATGAGTATGGATATGAGCATGAGTTCCCCACAACTGATTGGGAAACTAGGGGAAGAGGCCATAGAATATGGGGATATCATGGAAGACACATCCATATTATATACCATGATTATGGCCACACCACTACTCAAACCATCAATGTTTCAGAAACTCACAGAAGAGCACTTCAGCAGACCCAATAGGAATAAGAAAATCTCCCTGAACCTACTAAAATCCACTCTGGTCCAGTCATTCTAGAATATACATTAGAAGAAGAACATTTGTTTAATCTCCCTCGGTGTGTAGGAATACCTGCTCATCTAAACACACAAAGCAAATAATCATTTCTTGCTCCCTTCTTGGGGTTAGATCTATCAATATCCAGCACTCAAGCCCCTAAAGTGCATGTGTAATAGAATCCCTAGATTGGGTTGCACTGACCATTATATTTTAAATATGAAATCTGAAATAGTTATCCTCAGTACCATCCAAGATATTAATCTATGATAACCTAATTTTTTTAAGGACCTCATTGAAGAGCTTATAGAATATTTCCAAAGCCCCCATGAGTATGAAGCCAAATTTTTTATCACTGAGGTCTATCAGGAAGAGACTAATTCTACAGAATTACCTATAGTTATCTCCTTCACAGATCAAGATGAATAATCATTTATAAAGGGACACATCATGCCATTATATGTGTCTGGAAGGAAATATGGTGTCAATATCTAAAAATTCTTCATCAATAATGGCTCTGGAGTTAATCTCATCCCAATGAGAACTATTTATCCACTGGTCTGTAATGAGGATAACCTAACACCCTCGTCCACAACCCTGGTAGGCTGTGATAAAATTGATTATAACCCTTTGGTCATAATCAAGCTAAAGACTCAATTTTGAGACATTGTGGCTGACTTTGAATTTCTTGTCATATGAAAAAACACGCCCTTCAACATTTTACTAGGAAGTCCCTGGTTGTACCAACATGAAGAAGTTACCTCATCAAACAGTCGGCGCATAAAATATTTCATTATTAGAAAAATAGGTATTTTATTCACCAATAAGGCCATATTCTAATACTATAAGTCAGATTATATTAATTCCAATTTCAATCAAGTGAAAGGGAAGAAACCCCAAGTCGATAGTATTGATTGGGTCACTGCTCCGTGTGGTATGGAAATGGTCCAAAAATATCCCTTCAAACAGCTCTATAAATAAAACTTATTTCTCATAAATTTGTTTGGGTGTATGATTAAAGTATCATATGCATTTTCAAAATTCCTCATGGTTTTAGTTATGGATACTAAGTCTAGCAACATTGAATAATCTGTTCAACCTCAAGATGATGGTTAATGCTTGAATAAAAATTCTCTCTATCCTACTTCAGAGATCCAAAAAATCCATGCCTCACCCATAGAGGCGGATGAATAGAAATACACCCTTCCATCCCTCACACCATCATCTCTACAAAATGTTTCACCATCATCTAGGTAAGGAGAATTCACTTCATGCTCCAAATTCGAAGATCTCAAATCTTATCCTAATTCCAGGAAGCTCGTATCAAGAATTGTTTTCCCATAGGAAGAATAAGAAGAAGAAGAGGATGATGAAGAGGAAAATGAATAATATCTTAGGGATTCCCCTAAATCATTTGAGGAAGGTGTCTTAACCAACATTTATGATCTTAGTGATAGAAATTTGGTTACATAAAGAGATCCATGGCCCGCCATGATTAGTGTATCCATATCCTTCAAAGAAAAAGTGGTATAAATCTCATTCCAAAAGAAATAATTAGGTTGTTTTCACATGAAACTATACAAAAATTCTTAGCCACATTCCCGGCGTGGCTTCTCACCATCTGGGCCTTCCAGAAGATCATCGATCCAATAAACAAGCATCGAGAAAGATGCACCTGAAACATGTTGCCAAGATAGAGGCTAAAGTTGACAAGATCATCATATATAACTTCATTCATGAGGTCCAATATCCAATCTCAATAGAAAATATCATCCCTATCAAAAAGAATAATAGGAAAATTTGAGTTTTCATTGATTTCATATATCTCAATCGGCACTACCTGAATGATCATTTCCTGATACCGATTTTGAAAGTACTGATCAAGGAAACTATTAGATATCAGGCTCTCTCATTTAGAGATTATTACATAGGATAAAATAAAATTCTAATAGACTAATAAGATGGATAATACACCACTTCTAGGGACCCCCATGGTGTATTTTGTAATTGGGTGATTCCCTTTGGCTTAAAGAATGATGTAACCACATATCAATATACCATTCATTGAATCTTCAAACCCTTATAGGGGAAGTTAATATAATTCTATGTTGATGAACTCATGGTTAAATAACTATAATGATTAGACCACCTGTCAGACCTTAAAATAGTCTTCACCAAATTGGTACAACACAATATAAAAATGATCCCCTTAAAATGTGCCTTTGGCATTACCTCAGGGAAATTCCTTGACTTCATCATAAACCATCGTGGAATCAAAGTTTACCCCAATAAAAAAAGTATATTCTTGGCATGTAACCTCCTCACAACCTCAAAATGTTAAGATGACTTCAAATACATTTTTATTACATTTGATCATTTATAGCCAACCTTGCACGAAATATTTTTCCCCCATCCAGGTTGATGAAAAAGTCACTTCATATCAATGGAATGATGATTTTCATGAAACATTAGACCATCTTGTGAATTATATCTTAAGCCTTCCAGTCCTAATACTTCTTATAAATGGAAGACCACTAATTTTTTTGTGAATACCTTGTATAAATCCCTAGGTGACTTCCTATCATAGAAGAATGAAATGGGAAGTGTAAAAAACATTTACTATCTCATGTAACCCATGATTGATCATGAGACTCAATACTCAAATATCAATAATGGTTGTTTGGTGAAAATTTTTGATGACCAAAAGTTGATCCACTACCTGCAACATCATGAGGTACACTTAGTGTCTTGTGGAAACTCACTCTAGTACACTATTAGCTATAAAATGATGAATGAGTGTCTCTAATGGTGAGAGATCATCCTATAATAGTTTTACATATTATTCATGCCTTAGAAATCCATCAATATTCAGGCATTAGGATATTTTCTAGAAGAATACCCATCGACAAAAAATCTTAATTGGATTCCAAGTCCCCTAATGAATTGATTTTCTCTATTCAAGAGGACCCCCAAATCGGGGAAATGTACTTCAACGGTGAATCCAAAGTTATGATAGGGAACAGGATGGTAGAACCCAAGCTCAGCAAAGTTGGACTTGGGGTCATACTTATGTCTCATGACAAGGAGTTCATTCTTTATTTCTTCTTGTTATCAGTGGGGTGGATGAATAATGAAGTAGAATACCAGGATCTAATTGTTGGGAAAGAGTTGTCACTTTAAGTAAACATAAAAAAACATGATGAAAAAGGATAATAATAACTTTTTATCAAGAATGTCAATGGTGATTATGCCATAAAAGGAAAAATTTGTTCCTTTGTTTGATCACGTCTAAGGACCGATGAGGGAATTACCTTCATAGACTAAATTGACTCATGTCCCCCAATCACAAAATGAAAAGGTTGATGCATTATAAAATGATGTCACAAATATAGCTGATCTAAACAGAAATTAAATGATCATCAGTATTTTTCACTGCCGGATGGTCTCACAATTCATTTAGTCCAACTTAGAAGAAATAAATGAGATTATCCCCATCCTATATCTTTATAGTCCCACCACCAAATAGATGACTCTGAATATGGACTATCTACAAAAGGGATATCTCCCACCAGATTGGGCTGAAAGGGAAAAAATAAAAATACAAGTAATTAAATTTTTTCTATATGATGAAACAAATCCATAAAAGGTACTCTATAGTAAGAGCCTTGATGGGTTATTTCTATGGTGAATTGATGGAGGATAGACTACCTCTATCATGAAGTAAATTATTACTAGATCCTATGATGAACATCCATTATAATCCAATATTTCTCATAAAATGTGCAGGCTTGGAAACTACCTACCCAATGTGATGATGGATTACAATAAATTCACAAGACTTCCATTCTTTCTAGTTTGATGCCAATTTCATCCACCAAACCCCAAAGTTACTCCACACAACCAAGTACTCCTAAATAATTTCTATATGGGGAATGAATGTCCTGGTACCATATCTACCCTCTACATCCAAGGAATTTAAGTATGTTCTCTCAAAAATAAACTTATTTTCCAAATGGGAAGAAGTTGTACCCATTAAAGAAGTAGGGGTGAGAAACATTGTCCACTTTGTTAAAGCCAACATAATCACCAGATTTTGTGTACCTCATACAATAATTATGGAAAATGACACCAATTTCTATTCAGCTGATTTATAGAAATTATATCATGATTATGGGATCAAGACCAAACTTTCATCCCTCTATTATGAAAAGGCTAAGAGACATATAGATTCTTTCGACAAGACAATATCCAATATAATAAAAGATATGGTGGATAAGGTTAAGAACTCATGGCTAGAAGACCCCCTCTATACTCTTTGGTACAATCGGACCATGACCCGTAGCACTACTCAAGCAACCTCATAATCATTAGTATAAAGAATGGAGGCAGTCCTTCCCATTGATGTTCAATTTCCTTCACTAGGCATTTCCATTTGTGACCAACTATCCATAGACGATAAATCCTATAAATGGATCGATGATTTAGATCACCTCGATGAAAATATATTAGATATCGTTCACCATATGGAGGTTAAACAAAATTGGATGTCATGATCTTTCAAAAAAAGGATCTCTTTCGGTCTTTCCTTAAAGGATATATGGTGTTTGTCCTTATGACTCTGATGGTACTCAAAAAGAAACCTCCAAAATTGGAGCCAAAATGTGAAGGACTATATGTTAAACACAACTTATACTCCAATTAATCTTATTACTTAATTTTAATGGATGAAAAAATAATAATAATCATTCCAATGAAAGGTTCTTGAATAAATTTTTCATGTAGCCAAATGATGTAACATCCTGATCACAAGATGTTAAACTGTATGACATAATTTCCTTACAACAAGATGTATAACTATATGGAATCATCGTCTTTAACACATGATGTTAAATTGTAGGGGATTTCAATAAATATGATTGGATTTATTCACATCCACATGGGATACGTCGCAATGCCCGAGTGTCATATCTCAGGACAAACTATAAATCCATTTGACCATTTGGACCTTTGGCCCGAGATTCCTTTCGAAGTGTGTGGTGTGGCGTCGAGCCTCTTAGGTACTAATTCATGTTGGTTTATAATAGTTGTGCTATGAAACCCCCATTGGAACATTTATTCTCCATCCTTCCTTGAAACATGATGTTGAACTATGTCAATAACATCCTAGTCACACAATAATAACCTAAAGAACTAAATTATGATCCCTCTCCTGAATGGAAATCACCCTAAGCATTGGTAATCCACCATGATGTGTTCAAAAATTCCCTCATACCTATGTACGAGCCAGATCTACACAGGGATACCCCTTTCATCAAAAACTACGTGTTTCTTGACTACTACTTATTCAAGATACACAGTAACTCCCAAATCTCCAATATTAGTCCCAACCATAATAAAAAACAATCCCCCACTCTCTGTGTACATATCAAACCTAGATAGGGAATATTTTTAGGATCTCTGTGACTCAATTCTAGCCCCCTAAATACAATTGGAGACATCCGAGTCTTATACCCTAATCTTAGTAACATCATTTCCCATCATTAATGCCTTTTAATCTTCATCCTTATAGTGTGAAATTAAACTGAATGAGATTTCAAGAACTATGTTCCAATTTATTCTCATTCAAAAAAGATACATAGTGATTCCTAGGCCTTTTTTCTTAGTCCTAGCTGTAGAATAAAGAAATGAAAAATTACTCTATATGAATATTTATCAAGGAGATCGGGTATTTAGGTCCCTTATTCAATGATCTATCAATGAAAAATAAATTAACCCTATGTATGATTCAGATATATATATATAATTTCACATTCCATGGAAAATCACGGTCTATATATTTCATACATACCTAGACATACCCTTTCCATCCAAAAAGATTCATGCCCAGGGGAATTTTAGATCTTCATAAACCTCCATGTCCAACAAAAATGGAAAGTTAGTGTCCTGAGAACAACTTCATTTGAAAATGGATAATATTACCCAGTTAGATGTACATATGTTTACCCAAAAAAGGCATATCAACCAGAGGAAAATCCATCCTCATGAGAAGATTTTCATACTTCTGTAAACCCTAATGGATACCATTCGCAATATAGTTTCTCATGATCTGATAATTCTTGGCACAGTGGTTTACACTTTACTTCCCCCTCACGTCCGGGTAATTTTATAATATCCCAAACTGATTAATCCCTATTTAATAATGATTTCTATGACAATTCTTCCCCACAACATGACTCTAAACGGTTCTTTCATAGACCTCACAATATGAAATTAAACTACATGTCCAAATCCCTAAGCCTATGACAATAAAGCTGTAAGATATCAAAAACTATATATAGCTAGATTCCTACCCACTCATGATATATAAAGACACCTAGATTCTTATATCCTTGTTCAGCCACCCCATGAAAAAAATTCCCCCTCCCTTAGTGTGGATCATACCTATGTGGTGAGTTTTGCATGAAGATATATGTATGATTTGATTCATGTCTACAAAGTTTACGTATTGATGCCTAATGTTTAACTTTGATTCCAATCATGAAAAAATAAAAATGCCCCTTTTCCATGTGCATATGTCTAACTGACATAGGTTGTCATGACCCATCCCCTAGGGCCCATGTCGTGACCACCCCAAGCCTGCCTTCCTTTGTCCAGGGGCTGGTGACTAGCACCAAAGGCGTAATTCCCTAAAAATGGGAAGGCATTTCCTTTATAACCTATAAACACACACACAAGCAAGCACAGAGTTGGACAAAACACCAAGAAAAATTGTATAACAAAAGAGTTCTTAAAGTAAAAGGGGCCAGAATACAAGCCCAACAGTAAAGGTTAAAGTACAACTAAAGAAAGAGAAAATATATCTAATGGATCATCCCCCGAGGTTCCTACCCGAAGGGTAGGTACATATCGCCTCCTCAGTACTCCATATTCGTCCGTCTCCTCCGGGTACCTACAAGACATATGGTCAATCTCCAGGTACCTTCCAGTCCTGGTCCTCTTAGACTCTGTCAGCACTATCCATCGTCTGCATCCAACACAATGAAGTGCGGCATAGACTGTGCAGGGATGAGTATAACGAAACTGAGTAGGGACCCCGAGACCCTCTAGGTCTCACAAAATACATCAAAGATAAACACAAAGAATCAAATAAACAGATAAAATTATGTATGTATATGCTCATACATATACCTAAGTCGTCAAGTGATCCATCTCAATCATGGGGAAAACATAGAAAGACTGACTCAACTCAAACTAGGATATTATTCTAGGGGGTAGTATCATGTAACATCCCCAGTCTCATTGTAGAAACCTCTACTACTGGACAACTCCTCCTCAATCGAGTACAGTGGTCCTTCCATGACACCAAGTGTGCTTCCCACTAACCTTGGACTACTAAGGTACTCCTCCTATCGATTACCGTGGATCTGCTGCGTCACCAGGGGTGCTCTCCACCATGGGTCTGCTGAGTCACCAATTGCGCTCCCCCTCGTATCCTTTTGAGGTAATCCTCCTATTGTGTATCGTGGGTCTTCTGCGACACAAATGCGCTCCCCACTGTGGGTCTTCCAAGACACCAAGGTGCTCCCCACTGGGCTATTAGAGTCACTCTGAGTCAAAACAGTCAGCATTCGTCGGGTCTCAGCCAGCTACTCGGTCTCCGCACTCCGTTCGCTCGTCTCCAGGAGGATCCAATCTATGAGCTACTATTCGATACTCCAACTATCACAAATTCCCATGAAAAAGTATCTCAAAGGTATTCCAAGTCATAGGGGTCTCAACGCAATAGGCGGCACGTCAATCGAACGATTGATCTGTGATTTATTAGCCTTTTAGTCCCGAGGGCCCAGTTGGATTCGTGCATGATCCAACTTGACCACATCTCAACTATACCACAAACTCCAGTGGTTTATACTCTAAGGGACCGTCATGCTCCAATATTTCCAGTGTCATTGACGGTTCATCAAATGGACATCCAGTTCCAAAGATATGGTCGAAGGAGCGAAAATGGGTCGTAATGGGCTCGGGTCCGGTCCGACCCAGTCGGACCGACTCGACCCGACCCAGCCCAACCGGCCGCGAGGGGCCACAGAGAGCCGTGAGGGCGCGGACCGACTGTGAGGGCGTGGACCGGCCATGGGTCGATGAGAGGGAGGTTCGTCCCGGAGGGCGCCACATGGGAGGATCAGTCCAGAGGGCGGCGCATGGGTGGATCGGCCTAGAGGGAAATGTGAGGGTGGCTAGGCCCGAGGCGAAGGGCCGGTTCGGCTGAGAGGTCCATGGGGGTGTGACTCGGGGTGGCTCGGCTCGGGGGCCAGGATGGCACGGCCGGGGCTGGTTTGGCCAGCAAGGGGTGCGACCAGGGCTGGTTCAGTCGGGAGGACGGAGCGGCTGGTGGTGGCTTGGCCAATGGATGGCGCGACCAGGGTGGCTCGACGGGGAGGTCGGGGTGTTGTGCAGCCGGGGCGTGGCGCGGCGCGGTTCGGGGCCAGTGCGGCCAGGCGGCCGGGGCACCGCGGGGGCGATGTCGGGCGAGTACGGCTGGGAGGCCACAGGGGCAACTCCGGGCCGGTTCGTTTGGGTGGTCGGGGCGCCACGAGGGCAGCACGGGTCATGAAGGCCACGGGTGGTGGCGTCGTTGCCTTCGTTGCATTCATCGCCTTCCTTCGTTTTGAAGAACACAATAAATCAACACATGGGTTACAGAGAGAATGGGCCATATTATTTTGTCCCACACTCTCCACATTAGAGGGGTAGAAAGAGGTTCATATGAACAAATCACATCAATCCCTACCGCAAAGATTCTTCCCAAGCCGCAAAAGAAAAAAAGGGGTGTACTTGTGAAGTGATAATCAAACAACATTAAACCCCTGCCTCATATTGTTCATTGAAGATGATGAGGAAGGAAGGAAGGTCATCAATGAATTCCCACATTGGTTTCCTTTGCTAGGTGCTTCCAAGGAAGAAGTCAAAGATGTTCCTCACTGGCGTTCTTCGTGGAGGAAGCGTTCTTCATGGAGGAAACGTTCTTCGTGGAGGAAACGTTCTTCGTGGAGGAAGTGTTCTTCGTTGGAGAGCGTTATCCTATAAGTGTTGGGCATCGTGTCACTTTACCATTTCTTCATCTCTTGGTAAAGCCATCCCAAATCCTCCTCCCAAGCTCCCTATATATATGAGAGGGGGAAAGGTAGGTAACGATCATGGAATTTATGACGGTTCATTTATTAGGAACCTTCCTAAATTCCAACGACACTGTTACATAATTTAAAATGGGGGAAAGCCAATTAACTAATTTGTCACAGTTTAAGATATGTGTTTTGGCACAATTAAAGGTATGTGCCTTGGCATAATTAATTTGGGGAGGTGTTGAAGAGGTTTCACCCACATTTATTAGCGAGTTGAGGGTTTCTCCCAATTAAAGGGGGGTTTCATGGGGCTTTAATCCCGGGTGGTCCCCACCACCATAACCTCTCATGGGAGGTTATGGTTCGGGTGGTCCCCACCACCATAACCTCTCATGGGAGGTTAGGGTCTGGTGGTCCCCACTTCCAACTTCTACATGGAGGTTTAGTTTCGGTGGACCCCACCTCCCAACACCCACATGGGTGTTGCAAATAAAAATAAAAAATGTCATACACTATTATTTTTATTTTATTCACACATGAAAAACCCAAAAACTAACTTTCACCCTCGATGAACTCCCATCGAGGTGAAAGTCTTCTTAAGCGAATATTGGCGTTGCGAGTTCAACGGTGCCCTTAGATTTTAACTCCAAGAACCGGTTCAAAAGTTAGAAAAACCCGCTCGCACGTTTACTGAACGTTCCCGAAATAATGTTCAGAAATTCATTTTAGGCACTCCGGGCCTTGGAATCACACACCGTCAATTTTCATGAACTCATAAAATTCCCATATATTTAAAAAAAATACATGTAAATTCCGGGTCTTTACATTCTCCCCACCTCAATCTTTACATCCCCGTAAGCCACAACTCAAACTAAGGGAACAAGTGACGGTACTGAGCATGCATCTAAGCCTCCCACTCCCATGTGCTCTCCTGGAGGTTCTCGTGCTTCCAGCGAACGCACACCAAAGTTGTCGACCATCCATGAAGGACTGGCTCCTGTCGATACTTAATCTCTACTAGAACCTCTGTAAAAGTATCCCCATCATAGATGTCCAGCTCGCCATGGTCAATGATGTGAGAAGGGTCGTGCATGTATCTCCTCAGCTAGGATACGTGGAAGACGTTGTGCACCCGGTGGAACTGTGGTGGAAGAGCTAAGCGGTATGTCACCTCCCCAACTTTGCTGAGAACCAGAAAAGGTCTGATGGACCTCAGAGATAACTTCCCACCTCGGCCAAATATCCACAAACCTTGTCGATGTGAGACCTGTAGAAAGACGTGGTCTCCATCCTCGAACTCTATGGGTCTTAATCTCTGGTCGACATATGAATTATGCCTACCCTATTCAGTCTTCATCCATTCTTGGATGATCTTCACCATCTCTGTGGTATCCCGTACCATCTATGGTCTCACTAGTACTGACTCCTCTGGGTCAGACCAGCACAAGGTTGATCTACAAGGTCACCCGTATAAGGCCTCAAAAGGTGTCATCCCAATGGTGGAGTGATAAATGTTGTTGTATGAAAACTCCACTAAATGTAAGTGACCCTCCCAGTTGTGACTGAAGTCAAGAACACAAGCACACAACATGTCTTCGAGGATCTGAATGGTCCTCTCAGTCTGGCCATCCGTCTAATGATGAAAGGCAGTGCTCAAATGTAGTTGTGTCTCAAAAGCCTCTTGCAACCCCTTATATAGCTGGGAAGAAAAACGTGTATCACGATCGGAGACAGTCACTGTGGGTACTCCTTATAGCCACACAATCTTTTGCACATAGAGGCATCTCAAGCTCTCTACTAAACCCTTCTCTATAATCGGTAGGAAATGGGCCGACTTGGTGAGTCGATTGACGATCACCCAGATAGAGTCATGACCCCTAGATGTACATGGAAGTCCTATCACTAAGTCCTTAGATATCTCATCCCACTTCCGCTCTGGAACCTCTAAAGGTTGAACCAAGCCTACTCGTACCTAATGCTCCACCTTCACTTGCTGACAAGTGAGGCATCAAGAGAAAAACTCTGCAACTTCTTTCTTCATTCCCACCCACTATTGATGTCGTCGGAGGTCTTGGTACATATTCTCCACTTCTGGATGTACAGCTAGTGGGGATGAGTGGAACTCCCACAACACTTCCTCCTTAAGTGACACTGGTACCATGATACATCCTCTGAAGAGGATAACGTGCTCCCCACCTTCAGAAAATCCATCAGGTGCCTACCCTATGGATATTTAAGAACATCGTGTATCGTAGTCAGTGTCACGACGATGTGCCTCCCTAACTTGTTGAAGAAGATGGGGAGTGACTGTAAGAGACTGAATAAAAGCTTCTCCATCCTGATCCATAAATGATATCTGTAAAGCGGCCAGCTGCTCTGTCGTCTCACCTAGAAGTTGTATACCAGATCTCCTGCTGACTGCATTTGCAACAACGTTCCCCTTCCTAGGGGTATAGACTATCTCTAATTCATAGTCGTGGAGGAACTCAATTCGGAATCATTGTCTTAGGTTCAAGTCCTTCTGGGTGAATATATACCTGAGTCTTTTGTGATCAGAGAACACGGTAAAACGCTCACCCATCAGATAGTGTTGCCACGTCTTTAAGGAGAAGACCACTACTGCTAACTACAAGTCATGGATAGTGTAGTTCTGATCATTATGTCTCAACTATCGAGATTCATATAAGATCACTGCTTGCTCTAGCATCAGGACACATCCGAGTCTGGTCCCTGATGTGTCGCAGTAGACTACGTACCCTACGCCTTTCTCTAGAAGACTCAATATGTGGGCACTAGTCAGCCTCTGCCTCAGCTCCTAAAATCTCTACTGGAATCTCCTCGACCACACAAAGGGTTTCCCCTTCTTCATCAAGGTTGAAAGTGGTGCTGTAACTCTGAATAATTTTAGCACAAACCTCCGGTAATATCCAGCAAAACACAGGAAACATTTTACCTCTGCCACACTCCTGGGTGGTTCCCAAGCAAGTACCACCTCAATCTTCGTTGGATCTATTGCAACTACAGCCTCTGATATGACATTTACCAGAAAGTGAACCTCTTGAATCCAAAACTGGCACTTCTAGAGCTTACCATAAAGCTGGTGCTCTCGGAGTGTGTCCAGCACTACCTTCAAATGATAGGCATGTTCCTCCTCAGTAGCTGAGTAGATCAGAATTTCATCAATGAAGACTACCATGAAGAGATCAAGGTATGGTTGAAAGATAATATTCATGAGTCCCATGAACACTGCTAGAGCATTGGTTACACCGAATGGAATAACCAAGAACTCATAATGTTCATACTGACACCTGAAGGCTGTCTTCTGGACATCGTCGTATCGCACTCTAAGCTGGTGATAGCCTGATCTGAGGTCTATCTTCGAGAACCACCGTGCTCCCTTCATCTGATCAAAGAATTTTTCAATCCTCGGGAGTGGGTGCTTTTTCTTCACGGTCACCTAATTCAGGTGCTAATAGTCAACACAAAGCCTCAAGCTTCCATCCGCCTACTTGGAGAACAGAATCGGGGCTGCCCAAGGAGAAACACTAGACATGATGAATCCCTTCCCCTCCAAGTCCTACAGCTATAATTGCAACTCACAAAGATCCACAGGATCTATCTGATATTCTGGTGTAGATATTGGTGTCGTCCCCAGGTACAAGTAAATGTAAAAGTCCACCTATCTACGAAGAGGTACACCTGGGAAATCATCAGGGAAAACAACTGTGTACTGGTCCACCACTACAGGTTAATTCAGACTCTCCACATCAACCGCTCCAAGGGTAAGGATGGCCTACTGATGAGTGATCTGCTGCACTCTCATCTAGGAAAGTCCATCCTGCGTTTTAAAAGCTCTCTTCCCGCCGGTGAAGGTAAACCTGGTCTCATCTATGCAGACACACCACACATTGTGCCTAATTCAGTCTATCTGATCTTAGACTGTATACAACCAGTCCATACCCAAGATGATGTCATAAGGACTTAATGCCGCTACTAGGAGATCCTAGCCGAAGCTCTCACCTCCTAGAGTAAGCTCACACTGCTGGCACCAGTGTGTAATCATTGAATCTACTCTCGTAGGAATCTCTTGCCGTAAGGATCGAGCCAACGACTCCGTCAGAATCTCTCAGCTCCGAACGAGAGAAGTGGAAATAAAATAATGACTGGAACATGTGTCTATAAGAACTAAAACTAAGGTGGAGTAGACACAGATCATACCTCGAATCATCTCTAGAGCATTGTGGTTGTAGGCCTCAGCTTCCTAGAGTTCATTTCTCCCCTTTCCACATGCTCCCTATGGTCAGGGTGAACCTCCTAGTGGTGGTGGCTGTAATATCTCAAATCGTTGCCCACCGCCAGCTGCACGACCAACTCCTCTACCACATCCTTCTTCTCCTTGCGGAGTGCCTCGATCAAATCTTTGTCTCTTCTTGGGTGGTCCCTCGACCATCTACTAATCATCCGAATGGTGGGTCGGATAGTCATGAGCCATGTGACCCTGCCCACCACATGCATAACACTACCCACTGTTGGCATGTCTAACTCTACTTCGGGTGCCCCAAACAATGGATCCGGAGTCATGCGGTTGTCCACCTGTAGGACTGGTCATCTTAGACCTCTGTGAAGTATGTCTGCTGCAAGCTACAGAAGACTATGCTACATGATGACTGGTAGTGGGTCTCACTGCTGGTGACTGCTCAGCAAGGAAACTCTCCACCAAGAGGGCTCTCTCTAAAACACCCTCCTGCGTCGGGATTCTAAGTAAGATCGTTGAATCCCTTATCTCCCACCTGAGTCCCTGCTCGAAGGTCCGGGCCCTGAAGAATGGGACCCACACCATATCAGTGGAGTAGCATGAGAGGTATGTTAACCTTGTTGAGTACTAAGCTACAGTCATGATGCCCTCCTGCAGATGAAGTAGCTCATGTATGCCCATTGCGCAAAGAGTTTCTAAGACAAACTCTACCCAAACAGTCTCTCTAAGTCTGTCCAGAGAAGCATAACCTCGTCATGGACCTGGAGCATCAAGCTCCACCATCTTCCCACTGCTGCCTATAGAAGGCTGGCAGCAAGTATCACCATGAGGTCTGCTGGTGTCCCTACCAGTCGAAAAACTCTCAACACAGCCTCCATCCAATCCTTAGCCGCATGTGGGTCCATCTCTCCCCTAAACCTAGGTGGCCTATGGCACTGGAACGCATGCAACATGCTCAAGCGACATGCACTGTCTGTTGCTGGGGCTGGTGGCATCGGTGGCCCAACAAGTAATGGTATTGTTGTTGCCTCCACTATAAGAGGGCCCTACACCTAGGCATCATCGTTCGGTGGGATATCAGTGCATACAACTCTCGGAAAACTATTCGGATATCTGTGTGGAGGCATCCTAAAAAGAAACAGGTGTACTGCAGTTAAAAGGTTATACCTGGTGAGCTGACCCGGTGAGCTGAATTAAAGAAAACATTTGAAAACACACACACAATCTGTGTTTTTGTGCACTGAGTCGAAAATCAGAAGTCAGGGTCCTGGTGTATGGATACGTCGGCCACCGCACCAGGATTGGACTCCCAGAACAGAAAACCAAACTCACTACACTTAACACTATTGCTTCACAGAAAAGATTAGATTCCTAAGTTCTGTGGTAGAACCGACTCCTCTAAAACCAATTTGTCATGAACCATCCCCTGGGGCCTGTGTCGTGACTACCCCAACCCCACCTTCCCTAGGCCAGAGGCTGGCGACTAGCACCAAAGGTGTAATTCCCTAAAACTGGATTCCATTGCCTTTATAACCTGTAAACACACACAAAATCAGGCACACAACTGGATGAAACACCAAGTAAACTGTATAAAAAAAGAGTGCTAAAAGTAAAAGGGGCTGGAATACAAGCCCAACAGTAAAGGTACAAGTACAACTGAAATGAAATACAACTGAAGAAAGTGAAAATACAGCTACTGGATCGTCCTCTAAGGTTCCTATCTGAAGGGTAGGTACAGATTTCTTCCTCAGCACTCCATGTCCATTTGTCTACTCCGGGTACCAATAAGTCGTATGGTCCACCTTTGGGTACCGTCCAGTCCTAGTCCTCTCAGCCACTTTTAGTGATGTCCATCATCTGCATCCAACTCAATGAAGTGTGGGAATATCTTGTGCATGGGTGAGTATAACGATACTCAGTAGGGACCCCGAGACCCTCTAGGCCTCACAAAACTCATCAAAGATAAAAACAAAGAATGAAATAAACAGATAAAAATACTTAGGTATATTCCCATAGATATACCTAAGTTATCATTTGATCCATCTCAATCATGAGGAAAATAAAAAAAGACTGACTCAGCTCAAACCAGGATTTTATTCTAGGGGGGTAGCATCAAGTAACATCCCTAGTCATATTGTCAAAACCTCGGCTATTGGAGAACTCCTCCTCTATCAAGTACAGTGGGCATTCCATGACACCAAGTGCTCTTCCCACTAACCTTAGACTTCTGAGGTACTCCTCATGTCATGTACCATGGATTTTTCGCGTCACCAATCGTGCTCCCAACCATGGGTCTATCGCGTCACCAAGTGTGCTCCCCTTCGTAGCCTACTGAGATACTTTTCCTGTTGAGTACTGTGGGTCTGTCGCGACACCAAGTAACTCCCCAATGGGATTGTAGAGTCACTCTGAGTCAAAAAGGTCAGCAATCATCAGGTCTCAGCCAGCTACTAGGTCTCCGTAATACACTCGATCATCTCCGGGAGGATCCGCTCCATGAGCTACTGGTCTGTACTCCAACTGTCATGATGTCCCACAAAGAAGTATGTCAAAGGTCCGCTACGTCATAGGGGTCTTAACGCAACATACGGTGCGTCAATAAGACACCCAGTCTGTGAGTTATTAGCCATTTATTCCTGGGGTCCCAGTTATATTCGTGCACGATCCAACTGGACCGTATCTCAACTATACCCCAAACTCTAGTGGGGTATACTCAAAGGGACTGTCACGCTCCAAGATTTCCAATGTCGCCGATGGTTCTTCAAACAAACGTCTGGTGACAAAGATATGGTCGAAGTAGCGTAAATGGTTCGTAGTGGGCCCGGGTTTGGTCCGACCCGGTCGGACCGACCCGGCCCGACCCAGCCTAGGCCAAAACGGTTTTGGTCAAACCAGACCATTGGGCGGGCCATCCGGTTGGGTTCGGCCCGGCCCACGGGGCCCAACCCAGCGGTCCGCGAGGCGTCGCGGAGAGCCGTGAGGGCGCAGACTGGCCATGGGTCGGCGCGAGGGGGGTTTGGCCCAGAGGGTGTCGTAAGGGCAGCTCATCCGAGAGGGCACTGTGAGGCCAGCTCGACCCGGGGCGCGGGGTTGGTTCGGCTCAGAGGGTCATGGGGGTGCGGCTTAGGATGGCCCAGACCGGGGGCCGAGATGGCGCGATCGGGGATGGTTCAGCCCGAAGGTGGTGTGACCGGGGCTAGTTCATCTGGGAGGCCGGAGCAGCCGGGGGTGGCTCGGTCGGCGGATGGTGCGGCCAGCGTGGCTCAGTTGAGAGTCTGGGGTGCGGCGCGGCCAGGGCACAGTGAATCTCGGGGCCGGTTCAGCCAGGATGCCAGGGGGCACAGGGGCAGCGTGGGGCCAGTTTGGTTGGGAGGCCGGGGCGCTACGGGGGTAGTGTGGGCCATGGAGGCCACGAGTGGAAGCGTCGTTTCCTTCATCATGTTCGTCGCCTTCGTCGCTTTCCTCCATTTCGAAGAACACCGCATATCAACACAAGGGTTATGGAGAGGATGAGACATGTTAGTTTGGCCTGCACTCTCCGCATTAGAGCAGTAACAAGAGGTTTACAAGAACAAAGCACATCAATCCCTCACACAAAGATTCTTCCCAACCTGAAAAATAAAATAAGGGGTGTACTTGTGAAGTGATAATCGAACAGCATTGAACCCCTACCTCGTATTGTTTATTAACGATGATGAGGAAGGAAGGTCGGTCATCAAAAACATCCCATGTTTGTTGCCTTCAAAAGGTGCTTTTGAGGAAGATGTCAAAGACTTTCCTCATTGGCATTCTTCATGGAGGAAGCGTTCTTCATAGAGTAAGAATTCTTCATGGATGAAGTGTTCTTCATTGGAGAGCATAATCCTCCAAGTGTTGGGTGTCGCGTCACTTTACCAGTGCTTCATCTCTTGGTGAAGCCATCCCAAATCCTCCTCCCAAGCTCCATAAATATAAGAGAGGGGGAAAGGTAGGTAAAGATCGTGTAATTTATGACAGTTCATTTATTAGGAGCCTTCCTAAATTCCAACGATGCTGTTACTTAATTTAAAAAGGGGGCCATCCAATTATCTAAGTTCGCACAATTAAAGGTATGTACATTGGCACAATTAAAGGTATGTGCATTGGCACAATTAAAGGTAGGTGCGTTGACACAATTAATTTGTGGAGGTGTTGAAGAGGCTCCCCCACATTTATTAGGGAGTTGAGGGTTTCTCTCAATTAAAGGGGGGTTTCAAGGGGGTTTAATCCTGGGTGGTCCCCACCACCATAACCTATCATGGGAGGTTATGGTTTGGGTGGTCCCCACCACAATAACCAATCATGGGAGGTTAATATCTAGTGGTCCCCACTTCCAACTTCCACATGGAGGTTTAGTTCTAGTGGACCCCACCTCCCAACACCCACATGGGTGTTGCAAATAAAAATAACAAATTTCAAACTTTTATATTTATTGTATTCACACATTAAAACCCCAAAAACTAACTTTCACCCTCGACCAACTGTTGTCGAGGTAAAAGTCTTCTCAAGAAAATACCGGCACTACAAGTTCAACGGTGCCCTTAGATTTCAATTCTGAGCATTGGTTCAAAAGTTAGAAAAACCTGATCACACCTTTACTGAACGTACCCAAAATAAAGTTCAGAAATTATTTTCAAGCACTCCGGGCCGTGGAGTCATGCGCCGTCAATTTTCACAAACTCATAAAATTCATATATATTTAAAAAATATACATGGAAATTTCGGGTCTTTACAAAGGTAATATTCTCATACGTATACATGGGAAACGTTTTTACATATTCCTAGAAAATTTCACCCTAGAATACCCCCATTAATTTTCAAGAAACCTCAATCTACAAAACCAAACTCTATGTCTATAATGGTATGAATCCCCATAACCTTTCATGGACATTTAAGAAGAAGGGATAGTGTCTTGATAAAAATGTTATTTGACAATGCACAATATACCCTGGTTGGCACTGAATTGTCTCCCACAAAAAAAGGCCTACAAATAGAGGCAACTGTTTCCTTAGGATAATATTTTCCTTCCTCGATAAACCCTATGAATTTTACATCCCATATCAATACTTGGATTCAAAAAATTCCTGGATTACAGTTTACATCATTTCCCCTTTCATGCTAGAAGATGGTAAAACATTCCTGGTTATACTACCATATAAAGGGAAAACAATTACCTCTTTTCTAGAGCATGGTTACAAATCCCAAAAATCCTAGTAGTATAACACTAAACTACACCACCAATGTTCTATTTGAATGATGTTAAAATACATAATGATTCAACCCTCCTTTACATAAGTATAATTTCTGTAAGTGTGGTCTCTCATTCATGACCAAAGATGATACGAATTCCCTCATACTTTTTAGACACCACTCCATTGATAAACCACTTATCATGGTCTTTAGAAATTTTAATTCCCATAATGTTACATGGCCATCAGATATGGAGGTCAAGTGTCCCAAGGATATCTCTTCTTAAAAATGAATAATATGCCCCTATTGGTTTTTCAAAATTTTCTCACCAAAAAAGATTCCTATATATAAGATACAAATTCATACCTATGAGAATATTTTTCTTCATTTTTATACGCCCATAAAAATTTATTTGGAAAAAATTATTATGGTTACTCCATGTTTACTTACCCCATATCATTTTTTGGATATAATAATCATTAAACTAGGGTCGAGAACAATATCACATCATGTCTAAAAAATACTAAGGAATTATCTGTGAATAAAACACATTGTACCCATTTCCCCAAAATTAATTGTCAAAGATGTTCGAACTAAAATCTTTGTAATTTTAGTCTAGTTCTCAAGACTTTAAACATCTTATAAGATGTTACACAAAACATGCTAGGATGAAAACCCACAAAAGGAATCCTGTGTAAAAGTTGAGTATTCACTCACTAGACCAAAACATTTTATGTTTTATACAACATAGTGATCAAACAATAATTAAAGATACAAAAATCATTTTTTGGTTGAAAACCCATAAAGGGGGGCCTTATTAATAGTTAAGTTCTACCTGTTAATCCCTCGTCATAATGGACTTAGGAAAAAATTAGGGTTATATCATTAAAAGTCAAAACGTTAGTATGGTTTTTTCTCTAATTATTGAAAAAGTTAATCTATGCTCATGGAGTCCCTTGACTTAGAAGAAAATTAGATCATGATTGGATCATTTCATTTTAATTATCCTGAATCATAATTTAAACCAACATCCAGTATAGATTTCTATTCAAAATACAATTAACTATAATTGATTGGTAATGTTGGAAAATATTAAAACAAATTCATGGAGAGAAATAATGTTTTCCTTCCATTAAGTAAGAATTTATGAGCATCCCAAACTTGAATTCCATCCCAAATATTAACAAAAAAGGGTTCACAAGATAACCTAGATGATTACAATGAACCTGACTTGCTTATGCTAGTAGATCAGTATCCATCTGATGTTGACTGTCATGGGTTTGTTCCAAAGTGTACCTTTTTTTAGATTAAAATTCAACTTATAGAAAAAAAAAGTTATCAATGGCCCTATGATCTCATCCATTCTATTAAATAGACTAAAAATATCAATAATTGATGATAGTTGTGCATTTATCCTGGCCGCATGAGCCTCGCACTCCCTCATCTCTTTGGTCTGAGCAACCACATGATCATATGAACTATCTTCTCCAGATCAAAAATGGGAAACATAGTGGTAATATTCTTCAATATCAATTTCTGAGGATTGGAGGCATTTAACTGATCAAGGAATCCCTCGCGAGCATCTAGGTCTTCTTGATCAATGAAAATTTGGTACACGAGAAGGTGTAGGTTCCGATAGTTAAAATTGCTTGATCCAAATTCAATGAACTTTCACATAAGGGTGTCTTAATTATCAGAACAATATTCCATGGTATTTTATATGATTATATTTCATATTTTATTCTATTTCCATCTCTGTAAACCATGTTGTTCCTTGATATCATTGGAAACCCGATTCTACTCCACCACACCAGATATATAATCTGGAAGTGAAATCATGGTAGATAGAGTTTCCCAAATTTTTGTTTCCCGAGTAGGGAAATATTTAATCTATATAGGTTGTTAAATCTTTTAATCTAATAATATCGGTTTGGCTATAATTTTAGGAACACTCAGTGATGTTTCATTTTATCTAGCCTCAGTAAGACCGCCGACAATGTCGGTCAAATATATGGGGACTGAGTCACTCCGCACAGATATAGTATGTGTGGATGATGTCCCCTCCAAACGCATGTGATAGTGAAAATAATACCTTATTAAAATATGAATTGAGCGAGGTGGCACAACATGAAGAGGACTAGAAGTAGCCAATGGTTTGAGAACTCATCGAACTAACCTTCCCAATACTCCATTAGGGTAGTAATCCACCCAGATTTCAGCATACTCCCATGATAAGTAAGTTGAATCCTCTATGGGTGGAATAAGGACCTGCATAATGGAGTCTTAATGCATCATTGTCAGCTATAATTAGTAAATTATTACAGGGTTAGATACCCTTTTAACCTGGGTAATAGCTTGAAATGTGACCTGCTACAGGCATCCAAATTTTCTAGAAAACCAATAAAGAGTATAATGTTCCTAAATGGTTAATATAACTATGTGAGCGGTTTGGATTCCGTCTCATAGTGCAATGATTTAGTAATTTTCATATAAAGAGCCTCTTCCATCATATACCACTACTCAATGAGGAGTAGGGTAAGGTGAAAAAGAAAATAGAGACAAATCACTCAAAATTTCAATCATACAGAAGAAACCCAATGATTTGGAATGGAAAATGGAAATGTTGAGTAGGGATGGGTGGAAATCAAATTAAATAACCATTGATGTATGTTGATACTCATAACAGGGGAGATGCTTTATTATCAATCCATAAAAAATTTAAATGGACAGCTATGATAATGCATATATCTTCCTTATTGCATCTTCTCAAATAATTTATAAATATGGGAAGGGTGGGGATGGCTAAATTGATTGATTTTTCTTCTACCAATGTAGAATATACTGTCACGGTGAAAAATCTAACTCCATTATAGATGTTAGGGGAGGGGAAAATCCATCCTCTCAAGAACATAAAAAATAAACCCTCTTATTTATAATCAGATGATACGTCCGATTGGATCCCATAACCCAAAGTGGTTTATTGACCTTCCTTAAGGATAGAAAAGTACAATCTTGGAATGAATCATGACTATTGGGTTTGATGAGTCTGTATTTGATTTACTTTTGGATTTGGACCAAAAACCTGTTAAAACGAGTCTATCCAATCTTCAAAGGAAATGAGTGTGTGATAATGGAGGGTTTGACCAAGAAAATATCTATTGTGAGTACAAAATCTCTCTCAAAATGAAATACTTACTCAATGATATTGCATGTATTAGCTTTTAACAAGAATTCATCATATATATTCCCAAGGATTGGAAGTCCTTGTATATAACAGATAACCAACAAACTAATTACCATA
This sequence comes from Viscum album, assembly GCA_963277665.1. Taxonomy (NCBI): domain Eukaryota; kingdom Viridiplantae; phylum Streptophyta; class Magnoliopsida; order Santalales; family Viscaceae; genus Viscum; species Viscum album. Next base: position 594,244,582 of record OY728119.1, read on the forward strand.
TCACTATGAGACAAGTGGATGGTATTAATGCTTGAACACTAGAGACTGACTAGTTCAGGAAGTATCTCACCTGGTAAATAAATTATTAACTGAGAAACCCACACAGCTTGGTATAAATTGACATCCTCCAACTATTTGGGAAATTCCAAGTAGTTTTGGTTTACCAAGAATGCCTAATACCATTCTTTAGTGAAGTACCGTCCAGTCCGTAAATCCTATTTGGATCTCCACCCTCAATTGGGATTACATCCTGAAAGGTTGAAAATAGAATAATAATCATGCATGACTGATTCCAAGGTTGTTTCATGGCTATATTGATTACTTTACATCCATATAGTTCCATTCAGCATGAACACATATTCTTGTTCCAAACTTGATAGGATCTCCTGCATAATAAGAGCATTTGATTTATCATGCTTCAAAGACATCTCGAGAGAAACAATAGGGATGTTCTGATCAACCTATGGAATAGGAGCATCATATTGGAGTCCAAAGTTATAAAATATCAATAAACTATACAACAGGTATGTCATAAGTTCTTCTAAAAGTAGATCTTTTAGAGCACCCTCTTTAGGGATAAAACAAGGTAGGATATCGTGACCAACATTCTCGACCATAACTACTCTTCTTCTAGTCACATTCATTGATGTAAGAATTATATCCATTATTATTTCTACAATGGATCATAAAAAGGAGTTAGTTTGTAAAAACAATTATAAATGGACTGAAATATTGGTCCACATTCTAAGGGTTTACAGAAACCATTCTCCCTCAAACCATCAGCTCACAAACCATCGGGTCGTGAAGTGCTAGCCCGTAGAGCATTGGGCAGAGAAGCTACAATTAAGGGAAAGATCAATTTGTGAATCATTCCCAACTACATGGAAGTAAAAACACACTGATTTCAGCAGAATTAATTTAGTTTTTTTATGAAAGGTCCCCATTAATGGAAAAAGTGATCAGCAAAGGAGGATTTTTCTAGAGGCTGTACAAATTGAAGGATTTTTGAGAGCATGGATTTTACTAGAAAACATTGTAAAAAAATTCGATTAAGGCTTCTATATGTAGGTGTGGTCACCTCCCATGGTTGCATCGATGTACCACAAACTAGTTCAAATCAGAACCATTTTCATCATTAAAATAGCCTCCTCTTCCTTCTCATCGGAACCCATTCCAATAGGGGAAATTTGTTGGGTCCTAAAAATTCCACATAAAAGAGGAAGACACTTCCATCTATATGGAAAATGAAAAGAAAAATTGAAGGAAGAGTTGATGAAAAAAATTTTAAAGAAGGTGAAAATTTAAAAAGGAAGAGACACTGTGAAGCAAGGCTCCCTTTCCGGACCTCCACTCCTTATGGAAGATTACCACTCCACAAAATCCCCTTGAACAGAAATTGTTCATAGAGGGTGTGGATCTAATTTTACTCATGAATGACATAAATTTATTTAAGGAAATGGTGATATCCAATGCCACAAAGAATTTCCACTTAGCAAATTTTTTCATAGGGAAATGAAGTATTTCTAGCACCTATAAATTAACAGAAGTCATATGTAGAGCCATGTGAGGATTTCAACAACCACAATGGATCCCCACTAAGTCCTTCATGGGATCCCATTAAAAGTACCCCATGGCCCATCATGGAAGGAAGGATACAACAGTATATATTTCCTTTTCTTATCTATAAGTAGAGCCTAAGTGGAACTGAAAAAGAGCATCTTCACATGGATGGGTCACCATAAGTGATAAACCGAGAGATCGACAAAACCAAAAAAGACATAATCCTTCAACAATTTTCCACATGTGAAACCCAAAACATAGCATTAATTAGGATAAAATAAAACAATTTTCATTGCACAAACTCAAGATCCTTTATGTGCATATTTCCTATGAGGTGTATAACCCATGAGTATTTTTCAACCAAGTGTCCCACATAGTAAAAAGATATGCAGGTGGAACCACGCCCCACATAGAAAATCACTATGCAGGAGGAACTCGATCCCACACAGTACCATGTTATGTGGATGTAACCTGGCCCCACGTATCAAAGAGCTACATGGACCAAACCTATGTACACATACCACAATGGTATGCATAGTCCTTCTTACCTGCAGAGCAACCCACTACATAGAGGAAACCCCATCATTCATAAGAATAAATTACTGATAATGGGGTATCCCATGGTGTTCCACTCTATGACTCCAATCATTCCCTTCCATCATATCATCAACCGTTATTTTTTCCACTCCGTGAACTAGTATAGTTAAATCAGACCTAGGAATCTTCTAAAGTCACCAAATATTTATGATAAGACTATAGGGTACACTAATGTTCCCTTTTGAGTCTATATGCACATGGTAAGCAGAGTCACATGGGTTACCCCAATAATAAGGTAGAACCTCAAAATGATCTTATGTCTATATTCCCATGTTAAGGAGGGTTTCGACCTTGGGGTTCTTACGTGATCCTTCTCATGTAAGGGATTAAGGAAAACATATTTTCATTCCCTTCTAAGAGGGATAATTTTGAACATTATTCCCTTATACATGGAATCAAATTATGGGAAATCCTCTTAAATTAATACCCTAGACATTCATCTAGGAGGTTTCACTTTTTCTCCTCTTCTCCTCTACTCAGAATACAGCTAGATAGATAACTATATATGACTATCCTGGTTACCAAAATAGAACATGACATGAGCATATTCAACACCCTCTTTCTATCCCATTGGGCCCCAAAACCATCTATCAGTATATGAAGTGGGGCATGTGAGTTTTAGACCCACTTCCTCCCCTTTTTTCTAAAACTAATTATGACTCACATGGGGTTTGTGGTAGGTTTGATCCTGACATATGCATGGTCCCAAAGTATCAAATGGTCATTCTCTATAGATGTAACCCCAAATTCAATCCAAATGGTACTCTTGCATGGTATAAGTCCTAGAACCATACTTAAAAATTAAATGGTACATATTCATAATGAAATAGAATCAAATGGAAAAACTAGTAGGAATAATCCCCGATCAAATCTCTTAAAATGGGTGGCTCCCATGGTAAGCCCCTATCATGACTCCCCTAATGGGTCTCCACTAAAGTGTAATTCCTAGAGAAACCAAACTATGATGGAATTGATTATTAATTAAATGGGATAAATAGGAAGACTCTCTGAGGTCCAAACACAATAACCAAATCACCCTAATGTTCTTTAGGACACATCCTTGGTAGGATCACATTAACCCAGGAAACCATATCACTTTAATTTATTTGGGTCATCTCGGTGTAAGTACCATACCATATTTTAATAGGAAAAATTTCACTAGGATTTCCCAGCCATGTGGTGTTAAACTGTATATTCAGGTCCTTATTAGAAAACATTTAAAAGTGATGTGTTCAGTAAAGGGACAGTGAACTATGTGGGTTCTGATTCCTCTCACAGGGATATATAGGAATCCCATCTTATGGTTTGGATCCTAAAATCAAAATAACTCGCATCCCCCTAAATGGAGATAAACTCGATAAACCTATCCCATATAGATTAGATCTAGAGTTTTCCTATTGAACTACAAAATAAAACGTCAACTATCTATAAATAGGTATCATTGATGGAGAACCTCATATACATGCAGATCCTTCAATCGATGGAGAACCTTAGATACATATAGATTATTCCCAACCCATGTGTAGTCAGGATTAACCATTGATTTAGGGGTAATATGTGGACACATACTTGGAAATTAACCAAATATTCATGAACATGACTCAAATATATAATAGATCCCCATAATAGGAAATAGTTTCCCCCAAAATGGTGTGATGAGTCCGAGTTCCCATCCTATTTACCAACATTAGTTCTAAAGTGGTGTTATCCATATCATCTAACAAATGCATGGCTATGTAATTAAGGTACATGAATCATGGATGTGAGATCCATCTTGTGTTTGGAATTTATGAAAAAAACCATTTTTTACCATTGAAATATATTATTCACAAAATTAGTGGTTGAAAACCAGTTGACACCCTATAATCAAGCCAATTATTCCTAATAACATATTCATTAGAAATTGTCCTCTAAGACTTAAATGGTCTACCCGAGTTGGCCATCACATTTGGGGTGAAATGCTATGTTCAAGCACAGTTGAGTCCCAAGAACCTCCTGCAATCCCCTCCATAATCAATACGTGAAGCAATAATCATGTTTAGAGATAATCATCAAGGGAACCCCATTGAGTCAGACTATTTCCTTTTAGTGTAGGTTCCCTAATATATCTACAAAACTTAGATATCTAATGGATAAGAAGTGGTATGACTTGGTGAATCGGCCTAAAATCACCCAGATGTCACCATTTCCCCTAGACATACATATTAATCCCATCAAAAAAGTTATTGGATATCCCATCCCACTTCAACTTTGTCACATTAAGGGGTTGAACTAATCCCAATGTAACCTGGTGCTCCACCTTCACCCGTTGAAAAGCGATAAGTCGATAGATAAACTCTATAACTCCATTCTACATAAATGGCTAGAAAAACTAACTTTGGAGGCCCTGTTACATCTTTTACATAGTTGGATATACCACCAAATGGGTTGTATGAAACTACCACATTACCACTTCCCATAATGTCATTGGTACTATCGTCCATTATCTAAAAAGAACAACATCCTCCCCCCTTTAGAAAATCTATTAAAAGCATTTCCATTGGATATTTGAGTATATAAGGTCCTAGAGTCAGTATCTTATCCCAGATAATACCTAAAACACTATAAAATCATTGGGATAAAAACCCTCAATGAGAGATATGAAGAACTTTCCTTATCTATGGAGGACAACTATAATGAGTCTAACTTATCTGACACCTCATCTAGAAACTAAGAATAAGATATCCTACTGAGAGTGTATTCCACCATGTTTCACTACCCAAGAGTATATAAAATATTAAATTCATAGTTCTGGAGGACCTATATCCATTGACTCTGTAATATTTTAAGTTCCTTTTGTGGGAATATAATCTTCAAACTACTGTTGTCAGAGAAATAAATAAATAGCTCACCCCTCAGGAAGTGTCAAAAAATATTCAATGTGAATACTACCACTGTTAACTCAAGATCCTTGGTCCCATATTTCTACACTTTTGGTCTCAATTGGTGTGAACCATTAAATACAACCTCCAGAATATAAATCAAAACGCAATCAAGTATGGTCCATGATTCCCCACAGAACACAATGTACTCAACACCCTCCTTTGGAAATATCATGATGGGAGCATTGTTCAACCTATGCCTTAGCTCCAAAAATAACTATTCAAATCGTTCCATCCACACTAAAGGAAACCCCTTCATATTCAATACTTTAGAGGATGATTAAAGACAATATAAGTCAGTTAGAAACCTATGATAGTACCCTTCCACACTAAGGAAACTCCAAACCTTGGTAACACTCTTGTATGGATCCCAAGAAAAGATTGCCTCAACCTTTTATTGATCCACTGCAACTCCATCCTCTGAGATGACATGTCATATAAGGTGGACCTCTCAAATCCAAAAATGAAACATCAAAAATTTTCTATAAAGATAGTTATCTCATAGTGTGTATAGGGCTATCCTCAAGTGTCTCACATGCTCCTCCTCAGACACTAAATATAATAGGATGTCATAGATGAAGACCACCATGAACTGGATAGATAAAGGTTAAAAGATCCAGTTCCTAAATCCGATCAAAACTATTGGGGAATTATTAATTATGAAAAAAATCACCAAGTATTAATAATAACCATAACAGTATATCTATGTCATCTTTAGTACATCCTCATCCTGTACTCGTATTTGATTATATCCTAATCTGAGGTCGAACATTATGAACAATCATGCCCCTATCAACTAATCAAAGAGGTTGTTGATACTCGGTAGTGGATACTTATTATTCATGGTAAATTTATTCAAGCACTAATAATATACACATAACCTCAATATCCAATAAAAATTATTAGATAAAAACACTAGGGATACCCAAGGGGAACACTGGATCTCAAAATACCCATCTACTGTAAGAAATACAACTACAACATTAGCTCTCAAAGCTCTGCAGGAGCCATTCTAACATTCTAGTGCAGATATCAGTGTAATCCCACAAGGTAAGTAAATGAATCAGTCTAGATCTAGACGAGGAGGTAAACCTAGTAAGTTCCCAAGAAATACTTCCTCATAATCCACCACCACTTTTAGAAAATGATATCCCTAATCATCCACTTCTCCAAGAGTCATGCTATCCAATTGGTGAGTAATTCTCTACAATATCCTATTCCTAATATCATCATACTCCATTAAGGTATCTTTTCACCCACAATGAAAAAAAACATTTTGTCACTTTGGATGCACCAAATACATTGATTAAAATACTCAATATTGGAATGAACTATGTATAGGTCATCCATACCTAAGATGACATCGTAAGGCCTCATTGTTGTGAAGAATAGATCACATAAAAAACTCTCCCCATCAAGTGTCAAATCGAACTATCGACACATTTGCACAATTGTTGAGTCACCATCTTTTGAAGTCTCTAGCTATAAGGGTAATTCCATTGGATCAACCACAATATCCAAGTATCAAACCATATAATTCAAGAGGAAGGAAGGAATCACACCCTTGTCAATCAATTCTATAACTAAAGTAGAAAATACACATATTGTACAACATATCATCCCTCGAGCCTTAAGGCCATAGGATTCCATGGCTTGTAGTTGGACTCATCTCTTTACACCAACTCCCTGAGCCTATAATAGACAACATGTGGGTGGAAGTGGTAATAGGTCAAACCTCCAACCACCTCCTACAACTCTGTAGGGCCCTCTTCCATGTATGCTTCCCTACGGACTACCCTGAACCTACCTCCATCTCTACCACAGTAGTCCCTCAACCGTCTCATGACCAGTGGTATAAGGGTTCGATAAATCCCAAGACATATGTCCTTGACCATCATAAGAGAAATATTAACTCACCCTTAGATGATTCAAGCCCCATGAAAGCACTACACCACTCTCCCCAAGTCTTAGGATAACTTCCTGAAGCGTGTGACATGCTTGGATAACTAAGACTACCATCAGCTACCAATGGTTAGGTATCAATCACCAGGTTACCACCACTAGCTCCCACTTCTTATGCCTACTCTTCTTGTAATATATCCACCACCAAGTCCGATTCATGTACCCCAACATAGGTGTAAATGCAAATGGGTACCACTGAAGCCCTGATGTCTCTCTGTAGTCCCTTCTCAAGGGTCTATGATCTGATGAACTGATCTCACACCATGTCGAAGGAGTAATGTGAGAGATAATTAAACCCCACTGAGTACTATTACACAATCATACTTCCCTACTATAGATGTAGAAGCTCATGTATTCATACTGATCATAATGTGGTCATATATAACTCTTACTTGAAGATACACTCAAAATATAAATCGGAGATAGTTGTATCATCATGTGACTGAGTCTCCAAGATGAAACCTCACACAATATATCCATGAATAAGCCTCTCTATGAGGAATTCCATCTCATCTGAAGGCATCCTCACAAGATGTAAAATGAAAGTGACTACCTCTAGTGAGTCATCAGCCACCCAGGGTGTGGATCATCTTGAATCTTGGGAGGTCAGACACTCTGAAACTCATGAAACAAACTCAATCTATGTTCATCCTCAAGTGGAACTTCTAGTGTAAGCCTCTTCTTAGTGGGAGGTGGTATAATTGGTAAACCACCAAAAGGTCCAATAAATGGTAAAATCCTCTGTACTAAAGACCCATCACTCGACAGATCATTCTCGTGATCACCAAGATGAATCTTGGTTTGATATCTTTTTAAAGGAATAAAAAAACATATGGACCCCTAGTCAAAAGATTATATATAGGGAGATGACCCAACTTGGACATGGAAAACACAACCCCTTTCTATATGATTCATGTACCCAAAATTTACCATGTAATCAGTTTTTATATGTACCATGTCCAAAGTAAGGGGATTATAATTCTTTTGTATGGATACATCAACCACCACGCCAAAAATGGGGTTCCTATCATGAAAGATGAACTCGAAACACTAAACACCATTTCCCCAATCCAAACATAATGACTCTAGTCCTAATGTAGAACCACACTGTAATAAAACTATTTCATGACCAAACATACCAAGGTATATCTTGAGACTACATAAGCCAACCTTCAATAGGCCAGGGACTGGCGACTAATGATGGGGAGGAATACACAAAAAATGGGAGTAATTATCCTAAAAACATGTATTCATGAAAAAAATTCTAGAAATATGAAATTATTAAATTTAAACCACTAAATAAATTCATGTATACATCTAAGATCTCACAACCTAGTAAAACAGTAAAGTACTAAAAGTGGAAAAAGGTGAAAAGTACAATCCCAAACAAACGTTTTAATGATTATAACCTACTCTAAGGTAGAGTAATAAATTAAAATTCAATCTCTTGATTAAACACCTCAGTCTGAAAATCTCTATCTACTCTCCACCCACTCCCTATCCTCCCAAGATACAGTCAATAGTGCTTTCGTTTGTGTAAGACATGACATGTGCAAGCAATTCCCAAGCAGGGGTGAGTATAAATATACTAAGATGGCCACCCTAAAAATACTAAAAATGATTCACTAAGTATATATATCTAGATAAAATATATAAAAATCAATGTGTAGAAAAAACACCTAGATATACTCAAGAAATCCACCACGCCACCAAGAAATCATTACTAACTTCCATCTATAGGATTCTTCTTGAAGAAATGCTCATTCGCGGAGAATCCACACCATGAGCCGTGATATCATTAAAGAAACTCAACAAAGAGTTCATGATCATTGGGCACTACTAATTAAATCTCTTTAGTCTTAGAAGACCCTAATACACAGATAGGGGGTCACGCCCATAACTAATGGGGGAAACCACGAACCCAATATAGATCAAACCACTTTATTGGGGATCATATTTCAATGATAACAAAAATCATACCTATATGGCCTGATTGATGGTGGATAAAAACCCTTATCCTGGAGGTCATGTCAATTCTAAACACCCCAAATAAAGAAAAAAGGTGATAGAAGATCACACCCCTGTTTCATGGAGGGACACTACCACTCTATCTGAGACTCGACCTCTAGAGGGGATCACGATCTAGTAATGTGGATGTAATGCGAAAATTTACCCTATAGGGAAAGGAAAAAAGAGAATACACTCAACCAATACTAGTAAAAATTAGGAAAATGAAGAGAAACGCACTTGAAGGGGTTACACAGAGTGTACCAGGGTGCGCATGGCGTGTCCATTTATACTTATGTATTCCCTTGTAGAAAAGAATCCCATGGAATGTAAGTATTCTTATACACAGTGTGTAAAAGTAGAAAAAATAATGTAGAGACACCTAGTATCTTGCCCGTGTCACCAGGGTTTGTGTGTGTATGGTGTTCGTGTCTTTGTACCAGCCCATGTAATCTACGCCATGTCTGTGTACATGTACATGACATTCCCACTGGTTGTGTACTTTTTCCCGAGTCCATGTACTATCTGAAGAACATGTCGAGCCTTCCAATATGGTTCAAGTGATGTGTGATTGTGGTCACATTTTTTGTGATCCTTATCTTCATCCCAAAACCATAGCATCCACTAAACTTTCCCCACACGACGTGTAATCCTGAGTTACACGCCGTATTTTTTGGATTTTCCATATCCATAGTTTCTCCAATATTCTCCCTCAAATAAAGATTCCACCTCATTTCTCAAATAAAATATATCCATTGATCCGGAATCAATATTTGGTCATCCATCCCATCATCCATTCAATGGTATCTACCCCTTGAATCATTTTGGGGAAACCACCTCTGTCATCAAAATGTCATGCGATGTCCAAGAGGAATAATAACCATAAATATAGACTCCTTCTTCCATGATATGACAGCCATCATCATCAATCTTTGAACCACATCCACTGTCACATTCCATACCCCCAATTTTGATTTTTTGTTCCGAATAATGGACATGCAATGATTGGAAATTGGGTATTTGTCGAACCATTGACCAAAATGAATACTAATGATGACCACATAATGAAATTGGGGAGAAATTCATCAACAATAAAATGTGAGGAATGAACCTTGAAATTTTTCCATTTAGTATCAATCCATTATCTTAGAATAATATGGAGAAAGATGATTTAAAAGAATTAACAAATAAGAATAATTTTATCAAATTAAATCTGCCGACAATGCACATATCAATTCTCTTCATGGAATTGATCCACATTCAATCAGGACTATGAAATGGGAAATAAATCACAAAACCAAACATCCTACCCAATGATCATATCAATCATTTATGAAGAATAGTTTTCTTACCATTGTTGATGAGATCCACATACTTTATTGGTGTAATGATCCACGATCTGATCCTGACTCAACTTCATTTTCCAAGAAATATGTATAAAAGTTGTATGAAATTTCTTATGTTTGAGAGGCCAACCTAGAAGAATTTTTATAACTATGTATTTAACGGATAAAATATTTACTACTTAAAAAAAAAATTATATAATTCATTTATTCCCATGATGACATTTTCAAAAATAGTTCTTGCACAAAAAGTTATGTCTCCCCCAGGTTAAAACCTATATTTTGAACTCAAAAGTGTCATTAGATTTATTATTTGCCTCCCCCCACCCATTCATATGTAATTCAATTATTTAGGAAGACAATACACGTGTTATTTTTTAATATATTTAATATATTTCAAACATATATTCTGGGCACACTAAGCTTTGGAAGCACACACTGTATCAATGAATGGTCTCAAAAATAATTCATATAATATCAAAAAAGGTACATGAAAAATAAAATGTTGCACATATGGTCTCCCCCACTATAATTATCACACCCTGATACTATTCGTATTCCTATGGAATATAGATATACACACATGAGGTCCTGTGACAAACCCGTTTTGGCCACATGAGTGTGCGTCAGATCAGGGGATGTTATAAAGTAATATCAGATCGCCATGGGTTTTTGTTCTATTAATTTACTATTTTGGAAAGATAAAACTGAGGATATTATTTTTTGAGACTTATTAATGAACTTTTGTATGGGAGTAGTTAACGTATGTATGGTGAATATCATAGTTCCCAAGGATTTGATTGTTTTTTTATTATTATAGTTGATGTTACTTCACACAGGGTGACTCACATGTGGTGTGATGTTATTATATAATGATGTTATTGGTTCTTGAGATTTATACTCATGGCCCAGTATGGTACGATATGAGTATTCATGCATCATTATTGAAACATAGGGATATATATAGACATGTAGTGTTCGTGATTGGGACATTATTATTGCATGGGATGTATACATTCCTGTTTTACTATGATATGAGATACTTGTTTTTTATGATGAATGAAATAATTAAATTGATATGACATGATAAAACACTTGTGAACCAAGTTTATAGTGACCATGAGTTAGTACTTCTCTATTTTTTCACCTATTGAGGCTGAACATGTTGTTATATTTATTGTTCTAAGTAGTGTGTTTGTATTATATAGAAAACGTTTCCTCATTGTATTCGAGTATAATGTTAGGATAGATAAAATTAGAATTCTACTAACATAAATGAATCAGAGTTGCTGATATTTTCTAATGATCAGTGGGATGTTCAACGTTATGATAGATTTCGGAGGGTCATGTGATCCATGGAATAGTGACTGTTTTCACCATTCCATTGATATTGTAATGTCTTGTAAATTCCATATAATATTTTTTTAATTATATGGAATTATTTCACGACTGTGAAATCTGACGGTATGTGATTCTGAGGCCCAGAATTCCTGGAATGATCTGTAAAAGTTTGGTTGAGTTTTAATTAGCGCGCGTAAGAAGTTTTCTTGAAAAGTGGAATAACACTTTAACAGTATCTTGGATCAGAAATCTGAGGGCACTGTTGTGTTCAAGATAGCGGGTTTACCCGAGGTGTGACTTAAGTTTAGTCAGTGAGGGACCTCTATGAAAAAACCCAAAATGGCATAATCATAAATAAAATAATAAAATAAATTATTTAATTTTTAAATGATTATAAATCAAAAACGGTAACTTAGATTGAAAATCTGAGACCCCTGATGAACTCGTGAGGGTATTCTATCCTAGGGAAGATACTAACCTTGGTCGGAGTGGTCCATCAGTGAAAGTTAGTTTTTGGCTGTAAATAAAATAATTAAGTGACAATTATTTTATTTTAAAATTCATAACTTATAAACGGTAACTCGGATTGAAAATCAGAGAGTACCATTGGGCTCTTTGGGGCGTGTCTCACCTAGGCAGAGCCTAAGCTCGACCAGCGTGGGTCAAGGGAGACTGTTATAATTTTTCAGAACTTTTTTTCAGGTTGGTTCAGTAAACGCGCAAGCGACATTATATAACTTTTGAACTAGTGCTCGTAATTGAATTCTGAGGGCACTGTTGAACTCGCGGCACTGATATTCACTTAAGGATACCTTCACCTTGATTGCAGTAGGTCAAGGGTGAAAGTAAGTTTTCATGAATTTTGTGGGAGAGTTAAAAGAATAAAAATAAAATAAAGAACAACTTTTATTTTATTTTTAAAACCTCCCATGTTTGTATGTGTAATGGTGGGGACCACCCAAGCTAAGAAACCCTCAAAATTGAATTCTTAATGGTGGGGACCACCTGACCCCCTTAAACATCCTCTTTAATGAGAGAGGTGACTCTTGGTCCTCCCATTTAATTGCGCTAACGTAAATTAAATATAATGATGATACAAATGCTAAGTAACAACGTCATTGGAATTTAGGAAGGTTCCTATTAAATGAACCTTCATAAATTCCATGATCGTTACTTGCCTTACCCCACTCCAATTTATATGGATATTGGGGTGGGGGAATTTCCACAGCTTCACCAAGTGACGAAACTCTTGTAAAGTGTCGTGACGCCTAACACTTGGAGGATAGAGACGGTTCTAGCGGGTGGTGAAGAGCAACCTTGAACCACAAACCGAAAGAACGATGGTCGAGCGACGACGTTGGAGGTTTGTTGCGGGGATGACAAACACCGACACTTACTCAAATACGGAAACTCTCCAATGAACTTGAGGTAGGTTTTTTTGTTGATTTATACCCCCTTATCTTGTTCTTGACATCCTTATTGAATTAACAACGTCTATGTCGCTTGCTACCACTCTAACGCAGAGGGTGCGGTCCAAATGAAAATGGTTCGACCACTCTGCAATCCTTATTATTTTTGGTGAGTTCTACGCAATGGAGGAGGATAGCGATCGATGCTGGCGACCGACACTGGTGGGGCTTGAGAATAGCGGTCGGAACTTTGACCGGTCATGACGAAGGCGGCGGTGCAACCGCGCCGCCGGAGAAGAATCGTGGCCCATCAGCCGTAGCAGAGCAAGGGCAGCAGTGCGCGTCCACACCGCCCGGTGGAGAAGAACTGTGGCCTGGTGTTGCGGCGATGAGGGAAGGACGACCGACTCGCTGCTGGCTGCCAACGATGGCATGACGCGCGACTGTGCTGCACGAGGGGGTGGCTAGCCATCCGGTAAGCCAGGGGCCGCCCCGGCAGGCCGGGCCAAACCCAGCAGGTTGGGCCAGACCCAGTAGGCCGATCTGGACACAGCGAGATGGGTCAGACCCAGAGACAGGCCCGGGTTGGGCCAGGTCGGGTCGACGCAGGTCGGGTCGGACCGGACCCAGACCAACGTCACCCCATTTTTGTTCTTTTGGCCATATCATGATCTACAGACGTCCATTTTATGAAATGTCTATGTAACTGGAAACATTAGATCAAGATTGTCCTTTTGGTATACTCCAATTGAGTTTTGCATAAAGTTGGAGTATGGCCGAGTTGGATCGAACCTCAAATCCAATTGGGGCCTCAGAGCGGAAACGCTAATAACTTACAGAACTGGTGTCCGATTGATGCATCGTTAGTTTAATTGGGTCCCTCTTGACATGATAGACCTTTGGGATACTTATTCATGGGACTTCATGGCAGTTGGAGTGTTGAACTGTTTCTTGAGGATCAGACCCTCCCGAAATCAAGCGATCTTAGTGTGGGAACCCGGTGGCTGGCTATACATGATGAAAGAACATCGATCCTGTGTGGGTCAACATCTATCAGATCCAATGTGGGTCATCACTCAGCGATCATGTGTGGTTCAGTGCATACCGATCCTGTGTGGGTCAGATCCTGTGTGGGTCAGCGCATAGCGATCCTGTGTGGTTCAGCACATATCAATCTTGTGTGGGTCAGATCCTATGTGGGTCAGTGGGGGTTAGTTACCTATCAATCCTGTGTAGGTCAAAAGCAGTTCTACTTAAAAAAATAAGATGATCTATCCTTTGACTAATCATTTGTACTTCTATACATAAGTTATACCTGGAATGAGTTGAGTCCTTGCCTTCGTGGTGATACCTGGTGGTATTCTTCTGTGTGGTGTACCTGTGTGGTACTTAACTTCGTGGTGATACCTTAGTGGTATTCTTCTGTGTGGAATTATCTTTCTATTACTTACCTTTTTGGTGATTTCTTTGTGGTAATCTCTTGTGTGGCATTACCTTCATGGTACTTACCCTTTTGGTGATACCTTTGTGGTATTCTTCTATGTGGCGTACCTGTGTGGTACTTTCCTTCATAGTGATACCTTTGTGGTATTCTTCTATGTGGTGTTACCTTTGTGGTACTTACCTTTATGGTGTTACCTTCATGGTATTATTTCCTTCATGGAATTGTTGTTCTTTGAGCTAATGAGTTGGGCCTTGTGTTTTCTCATGAATGTGATGGGTATACTTGAAAAATTAGGTATATGTATGGCCATATACCAATGTAGGGTTGACTGTTGTTTCTATACTTTGTGGTTTATCCTTTGTGGATTTTGAGAGACCTTTGGGGTTCTCTGGGTCCCGACTAAGTATCGTTATACTCACCCCTACACGGGCTAAGCCCACACCTTGTGATGTTTGTTACAGATGACAGGCGTCACTGACTAAGGACGAGGGTACCAGGAATGGAGGTAGCTCAGAGGTGAACCATAGATGAGGCGTACCACAGAGATTAATATTTTAGATCTATACCTACCCTTCAGGTAGGATCCTTGGTGGGTGTTCACAAGAGTAGTTCAGTTTACTTGTACATTCTAGTTTTCATGTACTTACCAGTTGGGATTATATTCTGGCCCATTTTTACTTACTGTACACGCTAGTTTTACTATTTATTTTACTTGTGTTAGTATTGTGATGTGTGCTTGGTTGTGTGAGTTACAGGTTATAAAGGAAACACCTTCCTAGTTTTTGGGAATACGCCTTTGGTGCTAGTCGCCAGCCCCTTGCCTATGGAAGGAGGGCTTGGGGTAGTCACTGCACAGGCCCCAGGGGACGGGTCGTGACAGATATCTAAGTTGACTAGAGAGTTCCATATGAAATATCATCCTATGTTCACTTGGGAGGGAGGCCCCTAAGAATCCATGTTCTATATCGATTCAGTTTAGTTGATCATTAATCATCTTTAGACACCCACATATAGGAGTTGAAGCATACTGAATATATGCTTTTTGGACCAACAAAGTCTTGGTCGGACATTCTAGGGTATGGAGGGTAGGAAGAGCAGTTATCATGTAAGTACATACAGATGATGTTCCAAATAAATTTATATCATTAGACATTAAGAGATGAGAATGTACTTGATTTCATACACCTGAAATAGGACGCCATTTTACAACTAGACTATGATAAAAATTTCACTGACTGGTAGTGCTTTGCACTATCTTTAGATGCTGATGAGATATCTTGGGAAAGATGTTTTTAGGATGGTCTCCTCTATGAGATCATGTTGTAGGTGAACATGTTCCATTTGAATATATTTTCAAACCTAATGAATCAATCACTCATCATAGAAGGGAATCTAAGAGAGGCCCAAATTAGCAGACATGCTGGTTCAATAGGGGGAACAGGGATATCTTCTTCTAGTAGAAATAAGCATCACTATAAATGTTTTCTCCAAATCAGTAGCATCCAGAGTAGTCATGGAAGTTTCCATACATCTTAGGATTGTGTTACATTGTAGTGATATTAGTGTGGACTGATGGAAAAGAAACGGAATAATTGTTCATACCCCACATTGGGGAGTTATAATTATAGTAGGATGGGTAACCTGGAGTGGCTTCATAGGATAATGCACCAGTAGAGAAATAAAAGGAGAATAAGACAGGAACCAGAGTATGGAAAGTACTTAGATACTTCTCAGCAGGTAGGTAGCTCGAGTTCTAGAAAACATTTTTTTTCATAGAATGGGACATGGTACCCCAGTGAAGTAATAGTCATACTAGGTAGCGGTAATAGATATGAAGATTCCGACTATAGCCCAAGGAAGGGGGGTTATTTAGCTTCACATTATGTAGTCTGCTCTAGATATTGTGGATGTAGGACCATCTAGTGTCAGATGTATGATTCTTGTATCATTAACCCTGTCTTATTTTTTTAATATAAGAGAATCACATTCCTTTTTATTGAATCTTTTTGTAATGTTTGAGCATGTATTTTGAAATCCGAGATGGAATTATAACTATCAATACACCATTTGGAGTTCGATCAGAAAATATAAAACTTGTCAAAGTGAGTTCCATAGAGATTGGTAGTTGCAATTTCTTTTGGGAATTTTGTATGCTAGAAATGATAGGGTTTAACTTCATTCATGGTATATATTGTATTTTTCTATATAAAGATCATATAAACTTTTTCTTGAGGATAATTACTTTTTTATCTTTATTAGGAAGAAGATATTCTCACCAGGGTGAGTTGGAACTTAGGTCAGTCATGTGGGACTAATTCTGTGGAGATTGGATTGTCCCATGGATCAAATAGTCGATCTTTCGCTATATAGTATTGGAATGAAGCAGGGTTATTTTCATCTAGTGGTATATTTTTTTAGGATGTATTTTCTGGTGAGTTATATAGATTAATTCTTGAATGATTGATTGAGTTCATGATTGATTTGGTTTTTAAGTAGAGGTAGTTTCTATTATGCCTTATAAAAAAGTGCCAAAAAAGCATCTGGAGTTGAATTTTTAGTTGAATGATCTGGAATCTAATGGACTTATATGGCCTAGTACGTGTCCACATGGTTCTCTAATTGTATTATAGAAAAAAGTATAATGTTAACTTGTTCTTATGTGTGGATTATCAGAGATTGACCTAGATAACAATCAAGAACAAGTTCCCACTTATTCAAAGCATCAATATATTCGATTAGATGACATATGCTGAGATCTTATCCAAAATCGACTTCTGACATGGATACCATCAATTGAATGTGAGACTATCATAAATTCCTTAGAGTTATTTTAGGGGAATATATGGGCTATATTAATTCGCATTGATTCCATTTAGGTTGACTAATACACCATATGTATTCATAGATTTGATGAATCAGATCTTACATATTTTCTTGGATTAAATTTTGATGGTTTATTATCTATGAAATCATAGTGTACTCCAAGTCATAAAATGATCATCACCAACATCTTTACATCATCATGAGTACTTTGAGAGAGAATCATATTTATTCCAAGAAAACTAGACTTATCTTCTAGATTGAAAAGGTGAACTTCAAGGTCTATGTCATATCATAGGTAGGAGTGTTAGTGGACCAAGAGAAAGGTGCACCCACAATATCATGGTAGAATCCCAATAATGTCTTTGAGAATCAGATATTTATTGGTTTAGAATGTTATTTTTGACACTTTATCTAGGAATTCTACCATATGGAAGCATCAATGTC
Organism: Viscum album; assembly: GCA_963277665.1. Taxonomy (NCBI): domain Eukaryota; kingdom Viridiplantae; phylum Streptophyta; class Magnoliopsida; order Santalales; family Viscaceae; genus Viscum; species Viscum album. The sequence continues at coordinate 594,262,433 of OY728119.1, forward strand.
ATGGATAGCCAAGAACGATGTGAAGTTTGTTTGTTTTGATGATTGTCAGACATATACCATGAGAATAATATACCATGTACTATGACACATTTGGAGTTGGAAACAAAGTATTTATGATGAAATATGATCAAGCAGTTACATATGGATCCAAAAAGATGACACAACATGAGAATAATTACTTTACTCATGATTTCGAGTTAGCAACATTGGTACATTCCCTGAGATTTTGGTGGTATTATATAATGGGTGAGAGGTTTTTTTGTATATGTAGACTATAAGATCCTCAGGTACATAATTTCTTAGTGGTAACTGAACCTTCAGTAGGAGAGTTAGTTTGAGTATCTACAATATTTATACATCTAATTAGCATATAAAATGGGAAAGGTCTATATTTTTGTCAATGTTTTGAGTCAAAAGATGCTGACAGAGGCCGTATAAGAGTCATAAAAAGAGTGTAAGATGATAAAAATAATTATATACATGCATCTAAATATTCATGTGTTTCTGGGATGAGTTTCTCTGATTTTGATATCTACTATACCCATGCTTTTGTATCAAATAATGTCTAATAAATTATCTAATATGAATGTATTTGTTTCCAGATATGACTTATATGACAAGGAGACACATCAAGATTGTCTCTTAGTAGTGGAGAATATTTTCTTTTTTGTTGAAAATTATGGATTCCCACTGGATTTAGTGATGAGATGATGAGATTATTTCATGCTTCTAGATGGGTGGTACATCCAAGTCTGAAAAGGATGTATCGTGATCCTTTTAGGTAGTTTTAATGTGCCAAAAATCAAATGTAGGAACATTTTATTCTATTACGTGTATGAAATGAGACACCATGTGTGTAATGGAATATGATATCCCAAGAACCTGTAATACTTTTATCATTTTAATAAAATTCCATATAATTTATAGCATTCAATAAACATGATAATGATTTAGTGTGAGATATATGCAATAAATATTTTTTTAATGGATTGTGTTACCTGCAAGACCGAGATTTACCGAACCATATTAAAATACTATTATTTAATATAATAATACTTATCCTATTTTTTAAATTAGAATTTATGAATATTATTAACTAAATTGTTAAAATATATGGTTTACATAAATATAAAATTATTTAATAGGTTACCAATTAAATAGAAACGAAAATATCAACAAATTGAATATAAAGTAAATATTATTATGCTCACAAAGGTGTTTTGTCTTAATAAATTAAATTAATTAAAATTATTGAATGATATTAATGAAATATATATGTTATATATTCAGTAAAATATTTTTAATATTCATCCAATATATTTCATAAGTATAAGATAATAACCAACATAATATTAAAAAATGTATATTTTTATTAAGGGACTGGTACTTTATTTTAATAAAGAACCTATTTCAAATAAAATTTTAGAACTTTTAAAAGTATTATATGTCAAAATGAACTTAATATTTTAAATTTGAACATAAATATTAGGTTAGGGGTATTTTTTTGTATTTTTATGTGAAGTTTCATTTTTTGATGAATAATGAAGAATACCGAATTTTAACTCAAAACTACTTTTCATATAATTCATTTTAAAGAATATATTATATTTTTTATTAATTTTAAATTTTAATTAGATAATTTTTTTATCAATAAATCCTATTTGGTGAAATATAATCGATTCAAATTTGAAATTCAATTTAAACACTTAGAAAACATTTGAACATTTTTTACTTTAGATCCCTGTATTGTCGTCCCTTCTACAATATTAAATTTAAATTAATTTTGGATACTTCTATGATTAGATTTTGAAAAAATGGTTTAAATATTTTTAATAATCATGATTTATAATTTATATTATATTCAACTTATAATTTTACCAAAAATAATTGTGAATGTAAATAAAATTAATTACACCGATTAAGGTGAAGTAAATCTTAACAAGGGACTAAGCCCCAAACTTAAGGCCTAATATGGCCAAAAAATTGTAAAATGCCTATTTTATATAACTATTTCTACCATATTCTCTCTTGGATCTACTTTGTATAATTATTTATCTACTTTTAATAAACATACATGCGTAGGGTTTCAATTTTCCAAAATATTACAAGAGTGCCACTCCTCCTCTATTATAAAATGACTCGTTTCCTCCTAATTCCTAATACCTCTCAAGCCACATAGGTTCATAAATTATATACCCAATTAAATTCCAAAAATACCTAACTTCTTCCTTTTATCCTCCCATTTTTCATAAATAAATCCAAGGAATCCATTTGGTACAAACCAAAAGGAGTTACCTAAGTGGGAGGAAACATCTTTCCTTAAGCTCTCTAGTTTATTTATTTTATCCACTCCTTAAATTATCCTTATTCCATGCTTATATAAAAAATATTATACTCAATATATTAGTATATTTTTTAAGGGTTTGACCTTTAATTTCACACACTTCTATCTAATGTCTAACAAACATATTATTTCTGTGTAAGGTGAACTACGACCTCACAAAATGATGATTGTTCATTTTTTCCTTTATTGTATCTCATGGTGGATATTATGATGGAAAATATATTTATATATGATATATATGATAATAATTATGTTTTTAATATTATGTAATTCATTTAAAACTCATATCTTTATAGTTATCATTTTGTGTAAAAATGATAATGTCATTTGTGGTTGTGTGGACTACTGCCCCTCAAATTATTGTGATTTGTTCACACTATAAATGGATAGTATAAAGTATGTTTTTAATTAAACATATTTGACATAAAAAATTATATAATATATTTATAAAATAATTAACTTTCTATAAGTACAATTTATCATTTTTATTACCCTTTCACACACTTAAAAGTTCATAATGTCTTTCTTGGATGTGTGGATTACCGCCTCCTCGACGTGATGTGATTCGTGTTACATCACAAGAATTATATATATAATTATATATGATTAAATAATATGGTATTTATTATATAATTATCATTATATAAATATTTACTTTACATACCTTCGTTCCTAAATGATCATTGAAAAACAGGAACGTTACTCATGTGTATGTATCACCTACCGTCTCTATGATTGTTACGTTGGTTAATTTTTCCTAAAAATAATTAATTATTGGTTTAAAAAGTTTAATTTATCTATAAAAATTACAATTATGTCATGTTTATTATTCTATGGATGTTATATAATTACCCATTTAATCATATTTGACCAACAATATTTGTTTTTAACACATAAATAGAATTTGGTCAGAACACCCAATATAAACATAATTGTTTAAGTAGTTGTATAAAACATGTTAATAAGTGAAAAAAAGTTATGGTAAACATGAAAAATTTTATCTATCATGTAAATTACAGAAATTATTTTTTTATTGAAAAATATAAATTCAAACCATACAAGTCGGACGCAAGGTAATGGATTTTCATCTCACTTTTTACATTTGTGAGATAAATTTCATGTTCTCCACTTACTTATTTTGCATGATGTATCTAATGACCATTTTATTATATTATACCATGAAATAATTTATCATCATGGTATTTAAGATTTCAATCTGAATTATTTTTTTTATATAAATGGTTGAGGCGCATAGACCCCTATTATTAAAAATAAAGTCATACAAGTGAAGATAAAGGAGCAAACACAACAATGTAATTGCATAAAAATAAAATCAGCTCACTCACGAGCGAGTGTTCATACTGTGATGAGATGTCTGAGCACCCCCACCACGTGGATTACCTCCTCTCTTCCCAGCCTTTTCCTACATCCACGGACCTCCACCATCATCCGAGAACTCAAAAGGTACATCAATGTTCACATGGTTAACTCCATCCTGATCTTCCATTGATTTCCTGTCTTCATCACTACTAACAGATGCAAGAATGTCAAACGAATTATAGGTACTCACCTTTTTCATAACTTTATGTATTTGCGATAGAGGGGTGCCGCAACTTGGTGGAGGATGTGGAGATCCTGCCACTTGGTCATTTGTTATTCCCTTCAATTTGGGAGAGTTGGCATGCATTTTAGGAGAGGGGGCTTGGACAGCTTCCTTCAATGGACTGGTCTGTTTATGTTGTCTAGTTAGAGTGGGTTTATGGCATAAGCTATGGGTAATCATAGAATCATGTGCGTTATCCTCTTTAAGTGGAGAATAGGTTGGAATAGAAATGACTGTATTCCTACAGTCTTTATCATGGAACAGTGAAGTATTGCCAGCACAAACCTTGGTTGGAAGACCATGCAGTGAGTTGAGTTTAACATGGGCTCTAGGATTACCTTCCAGAGGGGAGAAATCCACATTAGTGTTGTTGGGAGCTATAGAAAGAGATGTTTCTCTATCTACTTTAAATAGAATGGTGTCTTTGACATTTGAGTCTTGGGGTTGTACCTTTGTATTTTCCTCTGCCGAAGTATAGTTACCATCATTCATCTCCTTCTTATCTTTAGATTTCTATGTGACAGGAAGATCCATCTTTTCCTTGCCTCTTCTACTTTTGGCATTGATCAAAATATGCTCTTGCATTAGGCAGGAGTCTACATCTTCTTGAGCAACAGTTTCCAGAGCATCAAGGCTATCAATTGATTCATTATCATCCTCATCTTTGAGACCCCTTGTCAAAATATCTTTGAATGAGGCTCCATTATCTTCCACAACAGAACTATCATTTACGGATAGGTGAATATCATCCCGCAGATCTGCCCAGGATAAAAGAACTATCTTATGTTTTTGTGTAGAAGAGCTGTTCTTGATGGGTTCCTCAAAACATCCCTTTTTAACATTAGGTTCTTCGTTAAGAGACCATTGAGATTTTTCAGCAGACTTAACCTTCTTTTCATCAGACTCCTTTAGAAGGTCAATACCAATGACAGCAGCTTTCGAATTCTGCTCTATGCTTTGTGTTGTCACCTATTTAGGTAGCTTCCTACAGTGTTGTAGGTTATGCCCTTTATGTTGGCAGTTGTCACAAACAATATTTCTTCTACAAGAAGATTCTTCATGCCCAATTACTTGACATGGAATGCAAAAAGCAGGAGTGTTTTCATATTCAATTCTAAGACAAATATCATCCTGTTGAGTAGATAAAATCACCTTATATATTAAATTAGTACTGAGATCAACCTCTACAAGGACCCGAGAAAAGTGGCCATAACTTACTGATTCTGTTACTTGATCCATTCTAATCGAAATCCCAATGGCAGATGCAATATCAAATAGAATCTCATTATGCCATAAAACCCAGTTAAGACCATGTATTTTTATCCATATTTGCGCATAGGTATCCTTAAAATCAAGAAAATTGAAGCTCAATTTCCATTCATGAAGTCTAAGCATACCTGGCTTGAGATTGATGGAACTGATGCTCTAAGCTCTCCCTTTGAGCTCCAAAGAAGGAAACAGGATATGAAAAATGCCTCGACCGAGGGACACGCATTTGAATTCGTTGAATCCCCAAATATCAGCCAACCGAGAGATAAGATCAGATGTTCTCCAGGGTTTCATACCTTTCATTACGGAGATGTGACCGATAAAAGAATTCTTGCACAGATCAATCTGTGTTGCTATTTCATCCTCAGAGGCCGATACATGTGTTGTTGACCCTTTCCTTATTATTCGATGCGGCTCGCGATTTGAAAGAGGTATGAAGGATCCCCCAGAGAAACTCTTGAAGGAGGCTAGATTATTCGGAGCATCATGGTTCTTCTTCTTCTCCTCTGAAGCCAAGATAATCTGTTTTGCGAGTCGAAATGCCTCAAAAGAATGGATATTGATACAGCGTGGGTGAGTTAGGTCAGACGAAACTGCGGGATGCGGCGATGACGGTTTCCTCTCTTGCTCCTCTATCCTTCAATCTGAATTATTTCTCCTAAGGGAATTTGAATTAGAAGTTTCTAAGTGATAAATAATTTCATAATCTAGTTTATTTTCATTTATCTATCTTACTTCATAATTATCATTAATATTCGATAATTATTTATATAATTAAAATTTTACTCTATGTTGATTTATTAAAAAAATATGTGGATTTACATTTAACATGCATAATCTATTCGTTTATTGATTTTCAAATAAACATTATGGTCTTTTGGAGGTTTTACTTTACAATCTCTTTTTTTCAGGATTATTTTCACTTTAATTCCCATAAGAGTAAATTATTTTATAATTGTATAAAAACAATTAATTTTATTCTAATATAGTTAATTCTGACCCTTTTCAAGTAATATTTCCATTTTCTCACTCTTTAGTACTCAAAATTCTTTATAAAATGTTTTTAAGAAAACCAGACTTCATTTCATAAAAGCTTCCTTTTCATGTTTAAATGGTCAATTTTTCAATGTTTCATTTGATGATTATTATTTTTGGGTCTTATGATTAATATGTTAGTTATTTCATCTCTATTTTGATTTTTTAGACTCATTTGTTATCATGCACTAATTCAATTTTATTTCATATACATGCAACCCTTTAACATGTTATATAATAAATTTATTTACTCGCATGATATTCATAGTTTCTATTTATGTTATTAATTTATAGAAAATTATGATTGAAATTATTCAAAGTTGTATGGAATAATTTGTAATATTTAATGATTATTTTCCTCAAGAACATTTTAATGTAATTTATGTGGTTTTTACATTCATCAACAACAAAACCCCTATTTCTAGTTATACTTTACTGAGAAATTATTGATAAGTCTATATTCATTATTTAATACAAATATTTGATAAGTAATATTATTTGTTTCAATTATTCGATATGAGAAATGATTTGGACATGCAATGATGGGTGGGTCCTGAACATTATATAGACCCTTGATGGGTGGGGCCTGAACTTTTATATTCCCATGAATGATGATTAAAAAATAAACTTGGTTCAAGGATTGATGGTATAAATTGGTTGTTAATGAAGGAATAAAGCTCTACCATTTCTGGGCTATAATGTTTTTAAGAATACGAGTGTTTTTTACTCTCTTCTTTTATATATTGGTAAGGTCAAAGAGAGTGATGTTAAGTGAAGTCATAAAAAAATAGATAATGTTTAACATTATGAAATTTCAAGAACCATAAAGGTGACTATAATTGTTGATATCAAATAATATTTCTAAAAATAGTTTTTTCTCTTATAAAATCTTTAAAAAAATATTATTGTGAAATTCATTGAAATAAAACCATATTAATTTAGATTTTAAAAAATAAAATCAATTACTATGTATTTAATTAATAAAAACTTTTGATAATTAAATATATGTAAAAAAATACCTACAAGATATCTCGTTTTTTTGAATGATATCGTAGGAATGAATTATTTAAATCAGTGTTATTTTTTATCAAATGGTTTTTTGGATTTTTTAAAAAAATTAATTGAAATTATGTTATCAAATTTTATTTATATATGATCAAATGTAAATCCATAGTCTATCATGGTGTTTTTCATACACAAAGATTTTTCAAACTAACTACCAGATATAATATATTCAATTTCTATATTTGACAATACAATAGTGTGTTGTTTCTTAATAGACAATGAATCAAAAGTTTTTCTTATAAAATGATAGGTAACTAAGTTAATCCTTCTATCTAGTTCAAACCCACCAAGTGAAAAATCAAGATATGAAGTTATATTAATGATAGATATTTTTGTAAAAATAAATGACAAGGAAATTATTCATTTCAAATATCATTAAATTATTTTGGAATGAATTAAATGAGATTCATGAGGGTTGGATTGAAATAAAAAAAAAGACATACTGAAAACATAATATCTAGATGACTTGTAGTGATATTGATAAAGATCCTAATTGTTCCTATATATATTTTTGTGTAATGTTTTTCTAGCTTCACCTAAACCAAGTTTAATATTGAACCTCATAATAGTTTTAAAATTATTATTGTATTCAAGTCCAAATATTTTAAGGAAACCATGTTTTTATTTCCAAAAAATGTGTACTGGATTTTTGGGACTCATGAAAAAAGAATTTTAAATATTTTAAGTAAATCATGTTTTTATTTTATTTATTTTATAATGTCTCTAAAATATTTTTGATAAATTTTAAAACTAATGAAATAGATTAACTCACCTAATATTCTTATTTAAAATTCACTTTTCATTAGTTCCAAAAGTCGGTACACATTTTTGGGTTTTCGAATCTAAAATAATGTCATCAATATATATTTTATAAAGAAAATTATACTTTGATTATTTCTTTCTTAAAAAGAGTTGTGTTTTACATTCCAACATTATAAACAACTTTTAAAATAAAATCACATAATCATTCATAGGAATTTATATGTTTTTTTAATACTACACAAATCTTTGGTATTATTTAAAATTGAATTTTTAAAATGAGGGTATTCAAAACTAGGAGGTTTCTCAATGTAAACATATTACATTAAATATTCACCTAGAAAATAATATTTAACATCCAAAAAATACAATTTCAAATTCATATGAGATTCAAATTCCAAAATGATTCTTTTGGATTCTATTCTAGATTATGGTTAAAGGTTTCCTAAAAAAATTATTTATTTTTGGTAGTATCATTTAAAAATTAGTCAAGACATATTCCTAGTGATCCCACACTAATAATCTTGTTTGTTCCAAAATACCCATTTACATACAATTAAAGGATACTCATAGGATCTATCATATAATTCTAATAGTTTTTCCCTTTTAAATTTATTTAAATATTCTTTAATAGAAACTACCCACTTTCAGTATCTATGGTTTCTTTAATGGATTTAGGTTCGATCTAGGAAAGAAAGGTATGAAATTAAAAAAGTGTTTCTTTCACTTCTCCTAGTACAAACACATACATATATGTTTGATATAATCGATTCTGGGGTACATTCTTTATTTTTCCAAGTTGTATTGGTAGAAAAAATTCTGGTTCTATAAAATCAATTTGTTATAGCCTTAATTGTTCTTGATCTTATTCCAAATCATCTTTATTTTTATAATCAATGAGGGTTTCAAGTTCAAGTTTATCCACGTATTAATATAAATTATAAATTTGAATCTTTTTTTGATAAAAAATATCACATTAATAAAATTTAACATGATTATATTCTTTAAATAAATTTTAATTATTATATAAAATATGGTAATCATTGGATGTAGTAGAATGAAATAATAGGGTTTCTTTATCCAAATTTGTTTCAAACTTACAAATATTGTCTTTGGTGTTTAATAGTTAAATATTGAATCCAAAAAATTAAAGTATTGACCCTTTTATATTATTTCATCGATCATAGGTTATTTTCCCTAAAATAGGACGTACTAGACCTATATTAATTACATAACCTAATATGTTAATAACTTTATCCTAGAAGTATTGGGGCATGATGTATTCCCAAAAACATATTATTGAAATTTCCTGAAAATTCATATTTATCATTTAAAAAACACCATTGTTTTGAGGTGTTATATGGTAATAAAATGTATGATTAATTCCATGTTTTGATTGAAATTAATGAAATTTAATATTTTAACTCCCTCCATGGTAACTTTTTAAAGTTACAATTTTGGAATCCCTTTCATTTTGTACTTATTTTTAAGAAATTAATAAAATTATAAAAATCATCACTTTTGATTCTAAATAAATAGCCCCATGTAAATCTTAAGAAATCATTAACCAAAACATAAACAAAATATTTACCACATTTTCATGTTGTTCTAGGATTTCCAAAAATATATATATGCATAAGTTCTATGGTTCAAGAAGTAGAAACATATTTTTTTAGTTTAAAATATGTTTTTCATTTCTATCTAATTTAGAACACATCACATGGTTTCTATTTATAAAATTTTAGGTAAAGAAAATTAAAAAAATTGTTTTGGATAACATTCTCAATGAATAATCATTTCAATTTCAATGCCTCCTATGTTAAATACATAATTCATTTATTTCAGTATTCATATAGTTTAGATTTTTTTAGAATAAATAATAATGATCTAATCTATATAAATATTTTGTATATGCTATAATTTACTTAATGGATTTGACTTTAAAAATGAAACATGAATCATTATAAAAATTAATTGAATATCCATCATCACAATGTTAATAAATACATATTATATATTTAATTATTAAATGTATAATTATTTTTATAGGAGGATTGATTAAGGATTTCCCATAGATCCAATACCAACTATATTTCCATTGTAATTTTCAACAAATGTGACATCTCATCCAACAATCTAAGATAGTAAGTGAATGTTAGAAAAATATCCACTTGTATATCTTAAACACCCACTATCCATAAACTATCTATCATTTTTTTATGATTATTGTTCACTAAAACACCAAATTATGTAAAGAGGTTTTTTTGGTACCAAAAAACTCTCAGGTCCTATGAAGTTATCTAAAACAGAATTAAGAATCCAAATCTACAAATATGTTCTCGATTACATTAAATTCGAACTGGATAACATTGATGAAATAAAATCCTTATTTATTCCACACATGTGATGGTTTATTTTGAAGTAATCATTTAAAAAATAACCATTTGTTTCATAATAAAAGTATGTGATTTTAGAGATAACAATATTTTGGGAACTAGTTATAAACTTATATATATATATATTAGTTTTTCTACCATTCTTCATATGTCGTATTTTTATTTATTACCATTTTTCACCAAATATGTTGTTTACATATTCCTAACCCTAAGTAAACACACTAGAAAACTTCTTTATATTTTTTAATTTTTCTATAATTATTTTATTTTTCTTCCATGTAAAATACAAAAAGAAAATGACTCATTTAGTTTACCTTTGAGCTTAGAAATATTTTTTTAACCTTCTTTTCCAGGACAACAGCATTATATGATTTATTTAGCGTCATGTTATTTTTCCTCAAAGACTCATATTGTTCTTATAATATTGAATAATACTCTTTTAATTTATCATAAGTGTGTTTGTCATGTTCATATTTAGAAGAAGAGTAATAGATATAATTTACCTCATTATTTGGTGCAATGATGCACATGTATTTCATCAAATAATATAAATCATTTTTCGAATATTAACTTGAATCATTACTAGAGTCCTCTGAGGTACTCCATTTAGCATTCATATATATCATTTATTTCTTCTCATTGTCTACATTTTTAAAGTACTTATTCTGAAAGAAATTATTTTCTTGAAATTGAGGGTAGTATAGATTGATGTGTCCATGATTCTTATATCAATAACATCTGGCATACTTAGTATTTTCACCACACATTTTTCACTTGTAAAAGGATTTTTTGAATTCCTTCCTCTTATTATAGAATAATTTGTGTTTCTTTGAAAATTGGGTGATCTCATAACTTTAATATGAACTTCTTAATGATTTTTTATCAGATGGAAATACTAATTTCATCTATTTATTTTGTATTCCCACTATATTATAATGATTCCTTAAAATTATAATTTTCCATAAAAACATCTTACACTCTCCAACCTCATATTATATCTCTACCACATAAATTTTTATAGTACCAATATTCTTTTTTAATTTTATTTTCGTCATATCAGTATATTTTCTAATAACAACAGAAACTACACTCCATATATGTGGTGTAATTCTTATAAATTTTAGATATTTATCAAGTAAAGTAAAATTAATTATAATATTAGTAAAAACATTTACAATCTCTATTAATATTTCATTTCATTGAGTGATTATTCTACTTCAATTATTCTAAATTTTACAGACTCAAAATTTTCAATATTGTGTTGGTGTTATCAAAAATGTTTTGTTTATTCATATGTTATAGAAATGGTAGTGCACATTTCAATATCTATAGAACATTGAGAAACACTATTGAACTCATCTTAACTAACTACACAGATGATAATGCTCATATATTTAGAGTTTAGTTTATAGTTAGCTTTAGATTTAGAATCCAATGCCTCAGGTACAATATTAGAGATTTTATATGTCTTAACAATTTTAATATAAATGGTTAGAAATATATTTTTCATATATATAATCATTTGATCCTTCCATAATCCATCATTTTCATAATTAAAATTGGTTTCTTGATCCATATACACTCCTTCTCAATTTTAATCCATTTAATGATAATATTTATGACTAAAACAATTAGAGTTTGAAAATCAAGGGTCTTAGCCTCTAATATCAACTTTTGGTCAGATAAATTTCACATAATGACCCAATAAAGGGGTAAATTGTGGGCATGAATATTTTTTCACATATATACCACCCTATAATTTAGAATTAATGATAATTATATTATCTTATTAGAAGATATAAATGGAAATAAAATAGTAACTTAAATAAAAAAACATATAGTATTTATGGTGGTTTTGGGTAGAAAGATCTCACAGTCTACTCCACCAACACTCGACTCAATGAGTTTGTTGATTTACACTATACCAGACCATTTTCATAGAGCTTCTCAGTTGAGTGACATCAGTAGTTACATGGTAAAAAGATCAAAGAGATTTTAACCAAGATATACCTTCATAAAAAATATACTATATTAGAACACTCAAACACATGTGTATAAAATGATATAATGATGAACTTAATTATTGATAGATGTTCAACAAATAGTAGGAATCAACAACTAAAAAATTAAGAAGAAATAGAGAAGTATAATATCTACAAATAGAATATCTAGAGGTTTTGTGATTACAAAAGGTACTCTTGTGAGCACAAAAATATAGATGATTAACAATTTATCATAGAATAGAAAATATGTAAATGTATATGTATATCCCCTATTATTATATATTATGTATATCCTATGTATGTGTGAATACATATAAATGTTATCTTTTAATATATTATTTTTTATTTTTTCTAAGATAAATAGTTAATACCTACTGTAGAGTGAAAAGAATCTATTTGAAATCTTATGTGAATGAATATTAATTAGAATATGACCTTATTTTCAAAATATAGAATGAACATAGATGATAGGATCAATAGGATTTCATCCTCATATTTTGTTTCCATTCACTAAAAAATCTCTCTCTAAATATGCCTTTACTTATTTAGAAAACATTTTTTTCTATCCAAAGGAAATATTTAGTTTTATTTTAAAAATATTGAAAATGGTATAGTTTATTTCAACTATAATCTAACTCTAAGAATAAAATATTAATCCTCTATAAGATAACATTATTTTCATATGATAAAATACTAGATTCACTATTCATGGAAAGTAATTATAGTGTCATAAGATAGAAAACATTAGTAAGTATAAAACAATTACCATATCTTTTACATCTTCATCATGTAGGATAATTTATTAGAAAGTTCATTTTCTTAATATAAATGTAAATCTATGTAAGATAAAATACTTTTCAATAAAATCGTTTGTTGTATATTTCTAGACTAGACTAGGTTTCATGGAATTATTTATCTACTCAATAAGATAACTTACTTACATCATAGGATAAACCTTTTATGTCAATACGCTATAAGATAAAATCCTTTATATTTAAACAGAAAGTGAGCACATATTATGAGATTTTTTATAAGATAATTTTTTAGTTCACAAGATAGATCTGAACATATAATTGATATCCCATCTGAAATTTTTCATGACATATTAATGTATTAAAATTAGTAAAAAAGTTATATATGATCCCGATAAACTTAATATAACCATATCATAACAACACTTAATGATTTTTTTTATAATCAAAATATAGTTGAGTTTATGAGATATGGTAAACAATATAAGTCTGTCCAAAATTAAATATTCATAACAACATAGATATGTGCTTGATATTTGGAGATTCCTAGTTTTTATATGAAATTATAGATAATATGTTAATAATTTCTCCAAGATGGCATATCTAATGACAAAATTAACTTGTAAAGGTGTCAATTTCGAATAGAAAGAATAGTTTCAATGATAATTTTTGGAGCTAACAGTGATATTGAATTTAGATCCAGTTCCAATTCTCCATGAACTATGGTTGGCCTATAACATTTTTTGTGATGTCTTTGGAGAAAAATTAGGATGTGATGTGATGTAGGGGAAACAGTTGGAGGACTATGGCTATTTTCAACTATATCCTAATTAAGAAAAATTATCCTACCAATGATCTTGAGTTTTATATAGTGATCTACACTCTAAAGACATGGTTACACTATATTCTTAATGTAAGGTTCTATAGTGGCCCTCAACTTTCATACATTAACATTAAATTAATTTTGAGGAATAATTAATACATTATATAAATAGACACCCAAAGAGTGTATTATAATAGTGCCTTTGGAAATATGGAAACATAAACACTAGTACATAATTGAACTCAATTATCTCCCACTAGGTTCATTATTAATATGACCCCTCTTAGACACATAATAATTAATAGATAAATTCATAACCTAGAGACATGAACATGAAAATGGGTGAGTTCGAATGCTCAATAAGGGTAAACAAAGGAGATATGTAAGTATAAACATGAGAATAAGGCTATGTGAATGTGATCATGTCATTAGAAGATCATACCTTGTATACCAATGATCATAAATGTAAATAATGTCGTAAATATTAAATGTTCATAAGACATCAATCATAATGGAATAAAGAGAATTGTCCATGAAATCATAATATAGGAATAATAAATTGAATTGTGGCAGACACAAAAAACATGTAATATCATTCCCTATAAGTCATGTTTTATTTCTAAAAAATAACACTTCACTTCATGGGGACTACAACAACTGGGTGAGACACACCACCATCCCCAGTCATAGTCCTTTACTTGTAAGGGATTAGGTTTCCACATTTTCTCATAGTGGATCTAGTTTCCCCATCTTCCCATACTGGATTGGTTTTCCCCATATTCACATAGTAGATTGGGTTACCCCATATTATACTAAAATTCAAGCTCGTCAACTTGAATCCCATAATTATCTCATAAGATATAAATATTTTCCAAATTCATTAGGGGAGATATAGGTCCCAATAAAATCATAATGAAGTTATATATACATGTGCCAAAATATCATAAACAATCATATCATACCCATGAAATGAAATGGGTATCATCAAAAAGTAATCATATCATAACCTATAGAAAAAGTGACAGACCTCGTAATCATTTCATCAGAATAAGAACCCTTGAAAAGAATATTGTTATATAGACATAGAACCTTTGATGAAAAAAATGGTTTCATAAACATGTAACTGGTGAATGAAAAACGATTTTCATTATCACCATAGCATTAAAACATACACTATTCAACGAAATAATATAAGTAGAAATGTTGGATCAGTTCCCAAGAATGGAATGGGTAGCAAAAATGGATTCCATCATAGATGTAAAATAGTTTTGAAATATATTTTAAAAACATTTCTTGAATAAATTATAGTTTCTTCTATGAAAAAATATTTTTAAACGGTAAAACCTTTTGAAAACCTTTTTCATTTAAAATAAACAAGATAACTAAAAAATAATTTTTGAAAATTCATTGAAAACCATTTCATTCAATACAATTTTAAAAATATAATAAAATATTGAAAACATTTTAAAACCCATTTCTCTGAACAAACTTTCAAAATTTATAAATTATTCTTTGAAAACCATAAAAAAATAAAAAACATTTTCCTTCAAAACTATCTAAAAATATCATCTTCAAAAAAAAGTCTGAAAACATTATTTTTTAAATAGTTTGAATTTGTCTAAAATAATGAAAATTTAGTCAAAACAACTTCACGGGTTATGTAACTTTTCAAAAATAAAAACTATGAATGATAGAGAATAAAACGGATTTTTAAATACCAATTTATTTATGTATTATAATCCTAGAATATATTCATGTTTAGTATATACACCACTCAAAATAAATTAGTGGTTAATAACATGTAAATCTCATAGAAATAAAAGTGAGACTAGAAATCCTCATACCATATGTTTTGAATCTCATTGTTTGCATAAAATACCTCCATATAATAAAAATTAATTTATTATAAATATTTTAGAGAAAAATATTATTATATATAATACCATATATGGATTTATATCACCCTCTTATTAACACTTCCACATTAAGGTTTCCTCTCGGGTAATATCCACTTTGTTCTTCATAAGTGTCTTAATTTGTTATATTTTTTGTCATCAAACTCATATCATGATTTATATAATGAAAAAAATGATATAAATATCATTTTTATTCATTATATATGTATTTTTAACAATATATTAAATATATAAATGTGAAATGGAATACATCGTTCATGGAGACGGTAGGTTGTACATACACATGATCATAATTTCCTTTTAACTATCTTATTTAATGAATGAAAGTAAATGAAATTTATGTATATATGTATATATAGAAATTATAGTAGAATTATTATTTCATTTATATCATATATTTTTACTAAACACATCCTTAATGCATTCCATATATAGTGTGAATTTATCACATTGCTATAAGGATGTGGTAGTCCCCACTTCCCCAAACGAAATTATAATTGTCACAAAAAATGAAAATAAAGAAATTATATGTTATATAAAGATTATAGAAGCCTAAATACATCATAAATATCATATATATATATATATATATTATTTTCCATCCTATTTCCCAACAATGATAGATGGTAAATGAACAACATTGTTTCTTGAGGTGTTAGTTCATTGTACACAACAACGGTAAGTTCATTACCCATTAGATGGATGTGTGTTTAACTATAGGTATAAACTTTAGAATAAAAAATAACTATATTTAGTATTATGAGGTTATTTTATAATCATTTAATAAGAATATTTTTTTGGTTTGAGAATGAAAATAAAACAAAATAGCTATAGGAATGATGTTGCTTCTTCTTTGGGAAACTCCTTTTGGTTTTCACCAAAGGGATTACTTTGATGTATTTCTTAGAAAAGGTAGGATTCTATGATTGAGTTATGAATTTTTTTTAGGAGATTTAGGAAGATTTTTTTATCCAAATTCCTTGAGTTTTGTGAATAAGTGGTAGGGGTGTGTGGCTTTTTATATTGGCGGAGGAGTGGAATTCTTGTAGATTTTTGAAAACAAAATTCCACCGACGTTTTTCCTATGAAAATGGGATAAAATAATTGTAAATAACCTAGAAAATGGATTATTGGGTATAAAAATTTGAAATATAGTGTATTTTGGACAATTTTGTAGGTCATTTTTTGGGCCTTAATTTTAAATTTTAGTCCTTTGTTAAGCTAATTTTTTCTCTTAATCACTGTAATTAATTTTAATCACATTCAATAATATTTTTTGGTAAAAATATATGTTAAACATATTATTAATTATTAATTATTAATATTCAAAATTTGGAATCCATTTTTCTAAATTCCAATCACATATGTTATAGAATTTATTTTAAAATTAATCTTGTAGATGTGTCGCGACAACGGGTTTTTTATCAACAATATTTAAACGATTGGACTGTTTGGATAACCAATTTAAATGCTAAATTATTTCCAATGATATAAATTGGATTAATTAATTTTAAATTAATCTCATTAAACTTTAAACTAAAATTAAAAAATAATTTAACAATATAAATAATTTGGATAAAAAGGTAGTTTTTGAATTAAAATTCAATATTTATCATTATACATCCAAAAAAGTAGCTTTTTAAAAAAAATCTATAAAATTAACCTTAAGAAAATTTCACCATTATTAATTAACAAATTATTTTTATTTTGTAATATTAAATTTCTAATAGTGTCTAAAATCAATTTTATTATTATTCATATAAAGACATAAAAAGCAGTTCATGTGAGAAAATATTATTTTGAAACATTTAATGACTTTACAAATATTACCTAATTTATTATCAATATATTTTATCTATATAAAACCATTATAAATAATATTTAAAAATTAGTAATTACTAATCATGTTACTAACATTAATGTCTAGGTTATAACTATCTCATTTAAATAATTATAACAATAAAATGATGTTTTTTAGAAACTCAGTGTTTCATGTAATGTTAGACAAGTCATTGTTATGTGTAACACAAGTTTATTGTGGTGTAGTGTGTAGTTAATGTTTGAATTAGTTTATTGTGAAATTCACGACATCAAAAAAAAATATTTATTCAAAAAAAGTTCAAAACAAACTCGTGGTGTTACATTCTACCCCCTTTGAATATCTCCCTTGAAAACCTCCATTATAATTGAAACAAATGAGGGTATTTCTACCATATCATATCCTCATGTTCCCACATATCTTCCTCTGATTGGTTATTTATCCAAAAAAAATATCCAAGTGAGTGGTCTTTTTTTATAGGACTTTCCATGTGGGATCCATTATTTAAATGGATTATTCCTCATAAGAAAGATACTACTCCAGCAGTATGACCTATGATTTGAGTACATGTAAAGGGTCAGGTATATAATTCCTTTATAGAGATACTTGGAACACATTTTGTACTTGATATATATGTGGAGAAATTCCCAAGAGATAAGTTTTCATCGTGATATGATCCAGAATCTCAAAGAGTCTGATATACATCGGTCATAATTTCCCTTTTTTATGAACCTCATAACCTTATTATTGGGAGATATTCATAGAAAAAACTTCACATTAACTTCAAATTATAGACCGTTCTGATGGTTATCAGTAGAACTTTTATTTTGACTTTATTATTCCTTTATATTTTTATGAATGATTCTATCCTTATCATACATTTCTTTATCTGTCTGAGGTCCCAATAAATTTATTTCTCCAACTTCTTCCAAGAACACTGAATCTCCATATTTCTACACATATAATTATTCATAAGGATCTATCATAATGATTGAGTGAAATCAATTTTTGTAAGAAAAATCAACTAGAGTAAGGTGTTTCTCCCAACCACATTGGAAATAAAAATAACAAGATCCCAATACATCATATAGGGTTTGAATTTTCCTTTCAAATAGACCATATATATGATGATGATAAGTAGTCCAAAAACTCAATATTGTAACAAGTTGTTTTTGAATACTTTACTAGAACTTGGAGGTAAACCTTAGATATTTATTATATATAATAAAATGTGGTACCCCATGAAAACTTATCACTTACTTAATGTATATCCAGGTAATATGATCTAAAGATAAGTCTTCTATAATAGCGATGAAGTGTGGAGACTTATAAAGGAGATTTACTACCACCCATATAACATTAAACCCTTTAGAGGTTTTCAGGAGTCCAACAACAAAATCCCTAGTGATTTTCTCCCATTTCCATTCTAGTATAGGTAATGGATGCAACATAGCCTTATAATTTTATCTTTCAGACTTATATTACAGGAATTCCAATAACTGAGATACGTAATAAATTATATCTTTCTTCATTATAACCCACCAAAACTATTATTTCGTGTCTCTATAAAATTTATAAATTCTAGGATGAATAGAGAATAAAGAACTATTAGAATCCTATAACATCTCTTTCTTTAAATCAAGTAAGGATGGAACACATACATGGTTCCTAAAAAATTTAAGTACATCCATATCATGTTAAAATCTAGAAAATCATTAACCATATTTTACAACTCTACATATCCCTTATGTGTCTCTTTAATATTCACTCAGATAGAGGAATGAACATTCGACAGCTAAAGAAAATATTTTTCCTCTTTTTTTAAGATTACACACTCTATCCTTTGAACATATAGATATATTGGGTCTATTTTGATCCTCATCATGGATAATATAGGATAATCCTATAGACTCCAAGCATCATCCAACCCATTCCCTTTTCTATAGTGGTAATGTATTGAGAAATCATAATCTTTTATCATCTATAACTATCTTATTTGGCACATGTTAAAATCCTTCTATGCGGATATATATTTTATAATTTTATGATTAGTTTATATATCACACATTTCTCTAAAAATATAATGTCCCTATATCTTTAATGAAAACATTACCACTGTTAATTCCAAATCATGATTTTGGTAATTTCACTCATGAATCCTCAACTATCATTGGAATAGGATATGAACATGTTATTCTATAGAAGAAAAAATCCTGATTCCTTCTTGTATGAATCACTATATTATACAAACCCTTAACAACTATAAGGTAATGTATGTATAGGTGCACTGACTAACATTTTCTTCAATTCCTTGAAATGTTCCTCACATTTATATATCTAGAAGAAATTGAAACCCTTATGAGTTAACTTGGTCAAATTATTAGATAGTTGTGAGAAATTCTTCACAAACAGTCCTTAATATCCATCTAATCCAATAAAACTATGGATCTTTGTCACTATGGTTAGTCCATGATAGCATTAAATAGCCTTCATCTTTGATCGATAAACTTATATAAATTCTCTTTAGATTATGGTAGCCAAAAATGAATCCTTTTGCAACCAAAATTAACACATTTTAATTTTTGATACAAATTCTCTGTCCTTAGAGTTTTTAATACATTTTTTAAGTGTTCTTCATGTTCTTACTTATTATTTTAATAGATAAGAATATCATTTATAAAAACTACCACAAAAGGATCAAAGTAATCTCAACATACTATATTCATCAAATCCGTGAAGATATAAGGGGAATTATTATAACATAAGGGAGTCACTATATAATCAAAGTGTCCATACCTTGTACAGAATTTCTTCGTGGTTATATCATTCTTCTTGACCCAAAATTGATGATATCCAGAATGAAGGTCAATTATGAAAATGTATTGATCACTATGTAGTTGATGAAAAAATTCATCAATATGAGGAAGAGGATACTTGTTCTTGATCATGATCCTGTTAAAATCTATATAATCAATCAGGATTCTCATTTAACCATCTTTCTTTTTCAAAAATATAATAGGTCTACCCCAATGTTACACACATGGCTGATTGAATCTGTTATCATGATTTTCTTTGAGTTTCTTCTTTAATTCCTGCAACTCAACTGAGGAAATTCTATTATGAGTAATTAAAATTGTAGCGGAACCAAGTATGAGTTCTATTAAGAAATAAACTACATATTTTGGTGGAATGATAGTAACCTATTCTGGGAACACATCAAAAAAATACAAATTTATTGGCATATCATTGTTATCATGTTTCTCACCAAAAAATTGATACAAACATGCCTTATGTGTGGGAATTAACACCTATGCTTTGGATTTAATATTCATAAGATTTTCATATTTATCATTACATTGATAGAAGATCACAGCATAGTTTGAAATATCAAAGGTAACTTACTTTCTATGACAATTGATGTGGTATTTACACAGATAAATCCAATCCATACCTATAATGACATCTAATTCAACCAAGGATAATAATATTTGTAAGAATTAAATTCCCACAAACTTCAATTGGATAGGAATCATAAAGTTGAGATGAAATCATCATAACATTAAGAATATTTATTACTAATTATACATCTAAATATCTTAGTGGAAAATTAGTAACCTTAAAAAATTATGTAGATATAATTTAGTGGATAGATCTATAATTAAATAATACTTCAGTAGTTATAGAGAAGATGGTAAGTGTACCTTTCCCTATGTCATTATTGCACCCCTCATCAAAAATAGTGATCGCATGAGATTTCCCATTTTCCCACTATTTAAGAGTTTTTTGACGTTGATCATCATCACCAACCCTTAGGTTTGGGAATTTCTCATCATAATTACCATCCTCCTTACACTTGACACACTGATGTGTGGGTGGTGCATTCTGTGTAGCTTTTAATATATTTTCAATATTAGCCAACTTCTTCCCAGTAGTATGGTAATCAATTTCTCAATATCCTTCCGTTTTACACTTAAAAAACATATTTTACCTCATAAGTTAATTCCATATATACTTCTTTCCACACATAGCGTGTAAAGAAAGGATCATATAATAATATCCATTGTTTTTATATTTTCAATTGAACTCCATCTTTCTTTTCTAGTTAAAACTAGGAGAGTGATATGTAACTCTAACCACCATATCAACTTTGATTATGCAGTACACAATATATTAGTAGATACTAATGTCTCTTATGGATAACACCCTTATGATACTTGGATTTAATCCACTGAATAACCTATCAACTTTACTTTGGTTGGGATTAAAATTCCAAAAGCGTTAATCACAAGTCTTGTGAAATTAGCTTGTTTGGCACCGATAGATTCATCATCCTTTTGCTTCAACTAAAGGAACTCCTTTTCAATATTCATATTAAGAATTCATGGTAAGTAATTATTGAAGAATACTTTATTGATCTCATCACAATCCATAGATTCAATTTTATCTTAATTCCTCATATTATGGATTAAAGTCTACCACAGGTCTTCTTCACCTTCTAACTAATAAATAACTTGAATGACATTCTCATGTTCTAAACACTGGAGAAGGGAGAATATCATTTTTTTTGTAATGATCCAGTGTTCAGATAGATATCGATTAGAATACCTGCTAAATGAAGGTGGATATTTTCCCCTGAATGACTCAATAAAAGGTTGTTCCCTCCTTTTCTTTTTTGGATGAACTTCTTGATTCAAAGCTTGAGAAATTTGTAAAACCAAAGCAATAAGATTTTTTATTCCATATCATATATAATTCAGAATCTTATGAGTAAAATAATTTCATTTTATTTCCAATCACCATTAACTTAGTTCCTTCAGTTTCCATCCACTGAATAAAACAAAAAATCATAGATTAAGAAACAATATTCATTGTAAGGAACCAAATAATCATGAAAAAAAACTTACAATGTGTCTAAATTATGACACATTACTTAATATATGACACCCGAGTTTTGTCTAATGTTATTCATAGACAATTTATTTTAAAATCATTAATGATTTTTTTTGAATAATTTTTAAATACTTAAAGCATAACCCCCACAATTATCAAACTAGGTGCACAATATGGCTTGTTGTTATGTACAAGGCTATGCTGATGTCATAACCGACACAACATGTCAGAGTTGTCACTACTAGCTACATCTATTCCATTACCATATCCACTTGTAATATAAAAACATGGATTTATTTATTGGAACCCACCCTCTCAATCCTTTACCAAAATTACAGTACATTTTCCTAAAATTTTCATTATCCTTAGACTTATTCTTAGAAATGTCCTTAGAGTTCTCACTATTGTTTTCTCATACTACTTTCTAAGGTTTAAATAAAATGTTTCCTTGATACCAATCCTAGAGACCTTTGGTTTTCATACATCAATATTAAATCACATCTTCAGGATACTTAAGACAATATAGAAACAGATGTCAGAAGACAATATTAGCCTTGGGCCTTTAAAAACATAGATACATTAAATTTTGTACATAAGTAAGATACATTATATAAAACTATGTTATTCATGACTAAAAACTTTCTTAGACACAAATTAATTATTACATATATTCATAACATAGGGATGGAAACATAAAATGGGGTGATCTTAGATGGTAGTTAAAGTTAATGAAGGGAGATATATAAGAATAAACATGACCATAAGGGTATGAGAATGTGATCATAACATTAAAATATCATACCCTACATATCATTGAGTATAAACATAAATCATTGAATAAATATTAGAAGTTCATAAGACATGAACCATAAGTGAATCAAGATAATGATCAATGAAATAATGACATAAGAATCAAACATGGAACTGTGGAAGACATATAAACATGTAATATCATTCCTAATAAGTCAGAGGGCATTTCCAAATCTTATTAGGTCACATTATATAGACTAAACCTATTGGGAGGGACATGCCATCATCCCTAGGTATAGTTATTTCATTGTTATGGATCATGTTTCTCCATATTCCCATAGCGGAATCGGTTTCCCCATATCCACATATAGGATCGAGTTTCCCCATCTTCCCATAGTGGATCAGGTTCCCCATCTTCCCAAAGTGGATTAGGTTTCCCCATTTTCCATAGTGGATGAAGCTAGTGGACTTGAATCCCATCACTGTCACATGATATATAAATATTTTCCAATGAAATGGAGGGAGATATTGGTCCCACCCAGCTCACAATAAAATCATATATACATTTCCTACAAGATCAAAAAATATCATATCATAACCTGTAGCACCCCCAATTTCTTTTATTTAACCCATTAATTTATATTTTTTATGTATATAAAGTGGTTGGGTAATATTTGGGAGAGTTTGGAATGTTTTTAGATCATTTGGGGCTTTTATAAGGTCATATAGTTTGAGCATGGTTAATGAGAACTATAAAACGCCTCTAGGAAACCTTACAAGGTTAGGTAAAGGGATCTGTGTAGGCACACGGTGGACCAAAACATGTAGCCACTATAGGTAAACCATGAGAATTGGTTTAGTGAGCTTTGGTATAGTTGGTTAATGTTTTTTATAATCATGTGGGTCAACCGTGTGAGATTCTCCTTGAGTTAGTGGCTCATGCATGATTACTACATAGTTTTTCTTACCGTGAGATTAGTATTTCCTAGTTTAAAAAGAGGGTTTTTAAAAAATGAGGTCAATTTGGTATCCCCCAAAAAATATCTATTTCTTCTCCCATTTTTCCCTAAATCAATATTTCTTCATAGAAAAGGTTAGGGAACATATCCCACACATTTTGGAAGCTTTTAGAAGGCATTTATGGGTGTGGAAAAGATGGATCTCCCTTGGTAAGTTTCCTTTATGTTAGTTTTCTTAGTTATTCTTAGATCTACCTCCTATCTTTCTCTCATGGTTTCATAGATCTACATACATTATGGATAGATCATAGGTTTCTGATTCCAATCATGGTTATATTTTCTTTTCATATAACAGGTGAAGGTATATAAGGTGGATTTGTGGAGTTTTTTTACAAGTATTTCAAATCTTTTCATGTCATTCATCATTTTTTCAAAACCCTTGAGGGATATGGATTCACTCTAAAATCCTCTTGTTATAACTAGAGGTATTATTTTCAAATTAGTTTTTTTTCTTGAAATTTATTGTAAAATTTATGTTTGATGCTTGGTTGAAAACCCATTTGGTGATGATTTGTCAATTTTGGGGAAATTTTGATATTGTTGTGAAAAATGATTTTTTATTAGATTTTAAAATGATGTCAAACCCATGGTTTCTGGTATGTAACCTCTTTATTTATATTTTTCTATATACAATGTGTTTGGTAATGGTTTGGAGGATTTTGGAATGTTTTTGTGAAGGTTTTGTGGTTTTTATATTGGAAACCAGTTTGAGAATGGTTTTTAAAAACTGTGAGACTCCTCTAAGAAATCGTGAAATTTCAGGCATTAGGATCTGGGTAGGAACATAGTTAGGGTGAATGGTTGGAAAAACCATGCAGCCAGCTTAGGAAAACCATCCAAATTGGCATAATGATCTTTGGAATTGTTGTCCCAAGATATGTCTAACTGTGCAGGACAACCAAGTGAGCAACTCCATGAGGCAGTGGTTGGATGATTATTAGTGTGTAGTTTTTCTAACCATGAATTTTTCTATGTACATCTAATGAATAGTGGTTTTTTAAAAAATAGTTTTTGGTTGTGATTAACCCCAAACCCTCAATTTTTCTTACATGTGGCCCTAACTTGGTATTTTCTTTTCTCAAGTGTTAATAAATCTCTACCACTTAGTTTTTTAATCATTTTGAAGTCATATTATGTTGTGGTAAATCTAGGCATCCCATAGTAAGTCTCATTTGTAGTAGTTTACTGGGTTTTTCTTATATCTACCTCTTCTCTCTATTTATCTTTTGGTTTCTTAGATATACTTCCTTCATGGATAGATATTGGGTTTTTTATTCCAATCAAGGTTATATTTGTCTTTTTTAATGTTAGAGGAAGGGATCTAAGGAGGATTTGTTGATTTTTAACCCAGTTTGGTGATCGTTTGGTGTCGTTCATCATTTAACCAAAACCCTCAAGGTAGGTGGATTCACTATCAATACCTCTTACTTGAACTAGAAGGAATAATTTCAAATTAGTTATTTTTCTTGAACATGATTGTGAAATTGGTGTACGAAGCTTGGTTGAAACCACTTTGTTAGCGATTTATAGATTTTTTGGAAATTGGGATATTTTTGTGAAATATTCTTCGATGTTGTATTTTAAAATATTTTTCTTGTATTTTATATAAATAGTTTTTGAAAATTCTTTCCAATAAAAATAATAGTTTATTAAAAATGGGTTTGTAATGGATGTTTTCAATTTGTTTTAAAATGTATTTCTGAAATGTTTTTATCTTTGTTAGTTAAAATTTTATTTGGGATGGATTTTGGATTGTGTGTGGTTTCAATATAAAGTGTTGATTTTATTAAAATGATTAGAAATAGTTGATTCAGAATGGTTTGGATTAAATCGTTAAGAATTATTTGAAATTGGGATGGTTAGTGGTTATGAATTACCACCATCCAAGGATTGGAATGTGGTCATGATGTACCACGATAAAAAGGGGATGAGATATGGATGTTAATTTCCACTATCAATTGTATCTCCAAGATTGGGTGGGTGAGTTTTGTGCATGGTTGGGGTGTATGTGTTGGGTCATATGGAATGAATGGGTTATTCCAACATGAGATGGTAAAAATGGTTAATTTCATTCATAGATTCTTTACTTTAAATGTGTTTATTTGGGTAAACTATTTTGGTAAGGATGGGTTTGGATTGTGAGTAATAATTTTACTCTTTAAATGGTTTTCTATAAATTGTTTTATATAAATGTGTTAAAAAATTCTATCCTAGTGTTAGAAATTGGGAATCAATTTGGGGAAATCCTATTTATTTTTATTACTCTCCCCTTGCTTTGGCACATTGGTGCTTTTGTAGATGTTTTTTATCAAGACACAGGTAAAGGTAAATTATCTCATTTCATTAGTGGTGCATCGTGATTCATGGGATGTCTTGTAGTTTTGGAACTTGGAGATTGGTGTGGGGATACTGATCTATGTATTTAAATCCATGAGTCTGGTCATTTAGTCTTATACTCTGGTACTCTGATTTGGGTTATGTTGTTGTTTAGTTATGGTGTTATTTTGAAATTATTAAATTTAATTGCTGTTATAATGCATCATATTGTAATATTGGATATGGTGTAATTTGTTGAATTTATTTTTAGTAAAAATAGGACAATTATCCTCCATTGTTCTGAGTCCCTCTTGATTAATTATCATACTTTGGAATCTTAGGGATATCATCTAATTCCAAGCAGCACATCAGCCTTGAATAAACACAATGAGGGGAATGATGTTACAAGTGGTATCAGTTTGTTCGATCTTTTTTCATCAGTTTTCCATCTTAGATTTTTCATTCATTCTATGTTTATTCCATGATTTTGGATGGTATAAATGAGTAGGATTTTAATAACATGAAATGTATCTCCTAAAAATAGGTTGATTACCATTTTATGTTGAACTTCAAGTTACCACGGAGTTGGGTAAATAAGTGTTTTGGAGACACTTATATAAATATAATATCATTATCGTGGGTTTAGCCAATGAGAAGAGCATGGAATTCATGTTATAAATGAATTATCCCTAGGATTTAATATCTCATTTTGGATAATTATTAATGTTGTAGAATGAATCTATTGATTTCTAAAAAATATGGAAATTTTTTCCAAATGTAGGATTTTGAAAAGGAAATTGTTGTGGTATTTTGAAAATGTTACAATTTTAAAAAATGGTTGATTTTACAAAAATTATTGAACATGGTAAATTTTGAATTGGGGAAAGTATTTTACTGAAAGTTCTGATGTGATAGAATTTGAAATTGAAACCCTTATGTTTCTATAGAGTGGAACTTATGATGTTTGTTTTGTGGATTGAAAATGGAACCCAGTAGGTTTTTTATAATCCAACCAGAGGAAGCTACCAAAAATGTGGTTTCACCTGAGTTCTAGGTGAACTAGAACCTTCTTCATAGCATAGTTCAGGACCTTCAGTCTATGGATTGTTAAAATATAAGGGACGAGCAGAGCCATGTGGACCATTCCGTTCAGTTTTTAGAAGTATAATCCACCCATACTTCGGGGTGACTTAGAGCTAGAAAAGGAGGTGGTTTGTATGGATAGGATGAATTTAATCATCAATATCCTAGGAAATATATCAAAGTTGAAATTATGTTAGTGACATACATGCTGGAAGATCTTTCACATCAATGGTGGGAGTTTGTAGTCCAGTATAAAGTGCACTAACGTTCAGAATGGGAGGATTTTGAGGAATTCTTCAGAAAATAATTCTATCCTCATATGTTCATAATTCATCGATCATGATAATTTATTATCATGAATCATGATAACCTTTCATTTATATAATATGTGCATAAATTCAAAAATTTAGTATGTTTTCACCCAAGGCTGCTTCTAGTGTGTCTTTTAAAGGAAACATTTTCGAATCGGGAATGATATAAGTAATTTATTCAAATAATACAGTACCCTATATAATAGATTTTATGGATATTTTAAATAGAGCTACAACGTAATAAAGAGACATATTTGGAGCTACGGTTGGGGGAATCATGTTGATACCTAGAGAAAATGGTGGAAAATCTAATGTAGGGAGCAAGAGGAAGAGTGAAACCTATTTAAAAGGGAGAATTATGGGTTAAAATATGATGGTGAGATCAATAAATATTCTTATGATGCCTAATACAAAGATTATATGTTTCTAATATGTCTCTCTAATCCACATGAAGTTCTATAGTATAGGAAAACCTAGAGAAATTCATAACGATAATCAGATGGGGAATCTTAAGCATTATTGTCACAATGCTTCTAGATCAGGTGTTTGAGACACTTATCATGGGGATTAAGGTGTATTATGCTTTGATGATATAAGGTAAAATAATACCTCTCATTATAATAATATAGTTATCCATGGCTATTCTTATAATAACATGACTCCTCAACCTTGGAAATTACATGAGGGTAATAAAGAGCAAAGCATAACAAACAGGCAGGTGTATGTAGATAAGAAGGTTGTGGTGGATGATCAGTTAGAACCATCCATGGGGAGAGGTACAATTCATTTTAATTATACCCATCTTAGATTGTTTTTTCAAACAGGTTCATCATATTCATTCATTTATGATCATGCTGTTGATTTGTTGGATTTAAATGTGGAAATGATTCCTTCTATTTTGAAACATTTAGCCCCTCTTGGTCAAAGAGAATGTTGAGACTTCATGTGCAGAGAATGTTGTACAATATTCTATGGAGTTGAGATTACATGGGACTTATTAGTATTTTATATATATGTTTATGTTCTAATATTGGGTATGGATTGGATGGAAATGTTCAAGTCTAACACTGACTATTAAATAAAAATGGTTATTTTCATGACTGATGATGGTGTTGAGAATCTCTTTACAGGGGAGAGGAATGTAATGGTGGGTGCAATGGGGTTGTTGGTACCCACAGTATGAATGATATTATACCATTTGGTGGCCTTCCCTTTTTCATCGATGGAAGAGATCAAGAAGAGTAATTTTCTAGAAGTTGTTGATCTGTATATAGTTGTATTTTTTAAATATTCTTAGGGTTTCCACCCATAAGACCATTGGAGTTTATTGTTGATCTTATTATAGGGACTAGTCTTACTTCCCTTCCATCTTACCAGATGGAACCACCATATTTGAGTGAAGGTGGAGAGCTGATTTCACGATGAAGATGCTGGGGAGGAGCAGTTCCAAGAAGTTAGTTTGGGTTGTATGTAATGTTTGAATCCCATGGGCAATGAATTCCTCTAAGACCTACGGGCTATGTAATACTTACGCCTACAGGACTTTTTAGGGTTCCACCTCACCCCTTGAAAGGTGGATTATCAAAAATAAATAAAAATGAAGTCCTTCGGTCCATTGGAGGAAAGTGTAGTTGTAAGATATGGAAAACAAAGGATTCATTCATCCGAGCATGTCTCGGTGGGTAGAACTGATCTTGTCTACTATAAAGGTATATGGAACACTCCTTTTATGTTTGGACTATCATAATATTAATGAATTTACAGTAATTAATTGGTATCCACTTCCATGCATTGATGTTATTTTAGATCAATTGAACGTTGATCAGTGGTTCTTCATAATTGACTGACGATCAGGATATCACCCATTGCGGGTGTGTGAGGAGGATATTCTGAAAACAACTTTCAAGAGTATATATAGCCATTATTATTATGGGGTGTTGCCTATAGGTATTATGAATTCACCAGTGGTCTTCATGGCATTGATGAATTAGATATTTTAGAGATATAATGATTATTTCATACTAGTGTTTATGGATCATATATTGGTGTATTCAAGGATGAGGGTGAATCGTGAGTAGTACTTTTCTATAGTGTTAGGAATCTTGAGAGATCATTAGTCATATGAAAAATTATCAAAGAGTTATTTTTTTATTTAAGGGATAGATTTCTTTGGGAATAGTATTTTCTAAGAATGGTGTTTCAGTAGATCTGGAGAAGATATAAGATATTATCTCTTGGAATCCTCTAAATAATGTATTCAAAATACATAGATTCCTTAGTCTAGTTGGGTATTAACAATACTTTGTTCATGACTTATAATAAATTTCTTCAAAAATGATAGCTTTGATGAGGAATAATGTTCCATTTCAATGGAATGAGGAATTTTAGAAGAATTTTGAAGATCAAAAGCGTATGCTTACATCATCACCTAACTTGGTTTTCCTAGATCCATGAAAAGGGTATTTGGTTTATCGTGATGCATCGAGGTCAGGGTTGTGTTTTTTCTCATTAAAAGAAATAATGTGGTTTTTTATGTCTCATGGTAGTTGATGTTTCATTAGAATAATTAACCAACAAATTATTTGGAATTGGATATTGTAGTGAATACTTTGAAAACATGGAATTACTATCTATTTGGTGGGAAATTCATGGTGTTTACTAATCATAATAGTATGAAGCATATTTTCTCACAAAGATATTTGAACTTGAGAAAAATTATATGGATGGAGTATATCCAAATGTTTGACTATGACATGATGTATAAACATGGAAAAAAGGAAATTTGGTGGAGGATTAATTGAAAAGAAAGTCATATGATCTGGTGGAAAACAAGTTTCAGATAAGTGGTAATTGATGTCGGTCATAGATAACATGTTGTTTGAATGTGATGATCAAGTTTATGTAGTGGTTTTCTTTCCAGTTTCATTTATTCTTATTCTAATTAAAATAGTTGAATAGGTGTAAGAATTTGACTTAGAATTTGTGGCTATGAGGTTAAAAAACAATGGCGGGGAGACCATTGAGGGATGTAAATTGGATGGGAATTCATTTTTGTGGTTTCAGAATCAAATGGTTGTATCTGTGTATTGTTATGAACGAATTCATATTGTATACCACCATTGAGATGGGAAGTCTATCCTAAAATTCATAAGATGTATAAGTCATTCAAAGCATAATTTTTTTGGGAAGCTATGGAAAGAAGGGTGGATGAGTTACTTTTGAGATGCTTGAATTGTTATCAATTCAAGGAAGAGAATCAATGAAATGAAGACATGGTGAAACCCTTGTCTATCCCTATGTGAAATGGGAGTAGATATTAAGGAATTTTGTTATAGGATTCTTATGAATGATTCGGAAACACAATTTCATTTGGGTGATTGTGGATCATCTCACAATGTCACAAATTTTATCCCTATCATTGAATCTCATAAGGTTGAGGTCTAATCAAAAATCTACATTCATGAGTTGGTAAAGAGGAATTGTGTCCCAGTTTCAATTGTATTAGATATAGATTCAAGGTTTACATGATTTTTTTGTAAATCCTTTCAACAATTCCTTGGGAATAAGTTGATCATGATTACAGCATATCATCCTCCGACGGATGGAAAATTTTAAAGAGTGATAAAAATGTCTGAAGACATGTTGTGGGCCTGTGTGATGGATTTTAGTGGATCATGGGAAGATCACATAACCTTGGTGGAGTTATCATATTATAAAATCTATCCATCATCGATTAATATGGATCTGTTTGAATCATTGTATGGGTGTTCTTAACATTCTCTAATTTTTTGGGTGGAAATATGTGAGAATTTTATGGTTGGGAAGTGACTTATTGAAGAGACTACATAGAACATTCAGGTGATTTGGAAGATAATGGAGGAGGCTAAGAGTCATCCAATATTATATGAGGAGCATCGTCGACAACCATTGTCATTTGACATTAGTGATCATGTGTTCTTGAGAATCTCTCCTAGCACTACAACAAAATCTTTGTTTAGCGGCGGTTCTAGGAACGGCCGCTAAACCTTTTGTAAAAAAGGTTTCACGGCGATTTATAATAAACCTCTGTGAGATGTTGTTTTTTTTAACACCCGACCCTCCTTCCCCCGCGACCCCGGCCCCCCCGCTTCCCCCGTGACCTCGGCCCCCCGATTCCCCCAGCGACCCCGCGACCCCAACCCCGCGTGACCCCGGCGACCCCAGCAACACCGCGACCCCGCGACCCCGAAAGTTGCATTGTCTTCCCCTCTAGGTAGGGTTTTGTTTCTCCTTTAGGTTTTTTTGGTTTTCCAGTAGGTATAAGAATCAAATAGATTTTATCGGCTATTAGTTCTTTGAATCGTGAAGCTCGTCTATAGTGGATTCTCTTTTAGGGTGATCATGAAGATTTTATGGTGTATTGCGGAAAATTTTAAAGTTAATATTGAGATAATTTATTATCATTGATGTTGAAGGAAATATAGTTCCAAGAGTTTATCAACCTTCGATATGAGAGTTTGAGTGTGAATGAGATTAGAGTTAGGTTCATGAAACTTCTCTTATATTCTTGCAATATTCTTTATGATGTTACCCCATTATACTATTTATGTAAATTAATGTGCTAGAAAATATTGAGGTGATAGATAATAATTTATTAAACTCTCATTCATCTTAATAAAGAAGTCACTATAACTTATTGAAGAGTGGATCTATGAATGCATATATATTTTTAGCTAGATAGTTGATGTTTTGAATAATAGTTTTTTTGAATCAATATTTCTTTTTTTATTTCTCTAGGGATTACAATTCTTATGATTCATCTAGGATCCCTTTTGTACTTTGTTTTTTTGTGTGTTAGCCATGGAAATTGAAAGCTTTAGCACTCAAACATCCCTGGTGGTCAGTATGGAGGTCATGTCAACTTTTAAATACATCCACAATAACAGTTTCCTCTAAACATTTCTTATTAATAACATAATCCTTAGGATTTTATTCTATAGAGGGGTGATAGATTTTGTGGAAGAAAACCATGAGATATTCCAGGTTCAAAATGACTAGGGACTAAGCATGGTAGATGTGAAAGATGTAATTAGGGATAGTAAGGAAAAGGAGCAGGGTGTGATCAGTTTCATGCTATGTATTTTCTAGTGTTGGGTGGACAAAAAATCATTTGTGTCATGACGCACCCAAACAACATTTGTTTCATGACCAAACATCAAAGATACTTATACTTCCCCACGAATGTCGTTGGACTAGGCCAACAAAATGCGGTCACGCCATGGTCACACCGCGATCACGCCGCGGTAATGCCGTGATTTGGCCCTGCGGATGTCGCTGGACCGGGCCAACACGCTGCGGTCAGGCCGCGGTCATCCCGCGGTCACGCCGCGGTCACGCCGCGGTCACGCCATGGTCAGCCCCTCCCCTCCCCTCCCCTCCATCTTGCCCTGCCCCTCCCCTCCCCTCCCCCCTTCCCAACATTTTCCCCCAGCCTAGAAGCCCCCCTACCTCTCCTCTCCCCTCCCCTCCCACCTTCCCAACATTTTCCCCCAGTAGCCCCCTCTGCCATCACCCTCCCCTCCCCACCCCTCCCCTCCAACCTGCCCCTCCCCTCCCCTCCCCCTGCCCAAAAATTTCCCCCAGCAGCCCCCTTTCCCCTACCCCTCCTCTCCCCTCCCCTCCCCTCCATCCTGTGTAACACCCCAAGCTTCCACGGTACGTTTCCCTTTGAATAATGCAATGGTGTGCATTGTACGCAACTTCGAGATTCTAACACACCACAACCAATCAAACTAGCTGTTATGAATAGTAATACCTACTTTTTGAAATTTTATAAATTCTATCTCTCAAAATGGACTTCATTTTTGGATTCATAATATTGAAATTATCCTAGGGTGAAATTTTGGTACTTTTCGGATAACTTACATATTTTGATGAATAGTGAAAATTACTAAATTTTAATTAAAAACAACTTTTTTAATCGAAACAATTAATATTGATAAATTATGAATTTGAGTGGTTTTAAAGTATATTTAGAATATATTTTTACCATTTAATATGATTTTTGTCATTGGACATAATTTCACAATTAAACAAGACATAAACAAGTTCCAATCTTTTGATAGTTATTATCTCTTAAAAACACGCTTTTTATTTTAACAACGGGAATTAATTTTAAATTAATTTCTGCCACTTAGGTGTTTTGAAATTAGAAAAATGTATTCCATATTTGGAATACATGGCCGACCTTGGGAATATTTGGGTCTATTTTGGGACCTCATGGATCGACTTGTAAGTGATAGGGACACTATTTTAATTAAGTTAAAATGAATACAAAAATGGCACAAGCATATATCTTTTAGAAAAACAATTGTTACATAGGGTTATACATGTTTTATTTTAGAATATAAATATTAATTAGAAATATAAAAAAATTTCATACATAATTATATTTTATTTATAATTTTTAGACACTAAATAATTTAATTTATTTACAACACAATGCTGATGCAGTAATTACCATAATAGTGAAAAATTAGAATAATTGATATTATAAATACCCAAATAAATATAATTTGAGACTTTTTATGAATTACACTAATTTTATAGGTTAATATGAAATGTTAGTATTGATTTAATTAACGTTTTTCGAAGTTATCATTCTGTTATCATTTTTCCAAAAATCAATTATTGAATAGTGTCAAAATTGACATAAAAGAGTTTTTAAAAAAATATTATATTATTAATTGATATTAAATTCCTAAAAATATAAGGTTCGTCCAAGATACTTATATAATGATAGTTGTATCATTAATGGACCAGTTGAGGGTCTCTTGGATGTATATAGTAAGTTTATTAACTATATAATATAAAAATACAAAGTGACATGGTAAATGTCAAACTAATTAACTAAGAGTTAAAACTAAAAGATAAGGTTAATATAATGACCCAAACCTATATAAATTCTATTGGTTGAATGTATTTCGACATATCCCCACCTTAAACTTTAAATAATCAACTTTGGATCCATTAGAAACCGAATATGAATTTATTATAAATTAATATTTCTAGGTTTTCCAAAGGTGCCCCTCACCCCTCTTATAAAAGGGAAATCCTCCTTCTCATTTCTTCACACCTTCAAAGACTTTTGGTTCGGAAAACCCCTACCCAAATACTATCTAAAATTCCCTAACTAAAACATAGAGGCCTTAGTTTGATCCGAAATCCAATTTAAGGATCCCTTTTGATCAAATCAAAAGGAAGAACCCAAAGAAGAGGTAATGATTTCACCACCCTTTTTCAAGTTCCTTTCTTCTTCCACTTCTTCTTTCTTTGTTATTTCTATTCTAAAATAATGAATCTATTATCTCCTATATACTATAATATTATTATAAATATGGTACGACCAAATTCAGTATTCAATCCACCCTTTGAATAACATGTCACCATACGTGCGTACGTACGGCTTACCGTCTCCACGTCGTGGTGTAATTGTTATTCAATAAATTATTATTTGGATGGGTATAATAATTATGTGTAATTTATTTAAATAATAAATATAACATGATAATTATTCTTTATATATGATATACCATCCAATTATATATTATTTTAATATCAAAATAATGATATTGTCGCTCGTGCGTACGTACGGACTACCGTCTCCACGAACGCGATAAGATTCATTCTCTGTCGTATCCATTCAAGTATAATTATCATTTTATGATTTAAAAATAATGTTTAAGGACTTGATATAATTATGTATATGAATAAGATACAACCTATCCATGACAACCAGGGCTTATGTTACAAAACATATAAAAGAAAACGAGTAAGTTAACACCTGAAATGACGATAATTCAAAGATATTATTAACAAAGCAATGTTAAAAGATCATATATGATATCATATTAATGTATATGATTATTGAATAATTTAATAAAAATTGTTTCACCATTATACAGGAGGTTAACCTACCGTCGACCAAGGAAAAAGTACAAAGTAAGGGGTTTCTTATCTCACTTTTAATTCTGTGAGAATTCCATTATTCACCACTTATTTATTGCATGTTGTGTGTGTACTTCCCATGATTGTATTAATTGTGTAATATAATTTAATTTATGGATATTTACATAATCATGGTATGATCCTTCTTTCATGGGTGTATGTTTTGTAAGTTACCTAATCGATAAGGGAATTTGACATTTCAATTTCCATTTATTCAGCTTTACGCAAACTTCATTGATTATTTTACTCTGAGATTATGAGTGGAATAACTATTCATTTTCTTATGTCATAATTTCCACTCCCTTTTTCTGTGGATATACTTTTGATACACATAATCACTCCATTGATAATTTCTCCAAGTCATCGATATGAATTTAATAAGAGTAATTTTAACTCATTCTCCATTTGTTGAGTTAAACATCCAATTCTTTGGTGTTGTTTTTACGAGATTATGTGTAAATAACCTTTGATTGTTTTAAACTGAATATCCAATAATATTTAGTGTATTTATATTTTTCACACATAACTATGTCGTTTATTTATCCTTAACCTAAGGATACAGCCTTTATGAGAGATTTCATCTCAATTTAAATTCCATTGAGACTTCTTTGTTGTTATACACCAAATCACTTTTATGTGGTGTATATAATGTAATTTGACATAGTATATCATGAATCCCTTTATTCTCATGATATTACAATGTTTTGATTACCTCAATTATTTGTATTCAAGTGTCTCTCTTTTGGTTAGATTCTCTAACTAAAATACCATTTTTAAATGTTGTAAAGACTTATTCATCTAAATCTTGCTCATTAATGTCCATGTTTTTAAAATGGTTTTAAGGATTTATTTATATGGACATTAATGTTTTAAAATTAAAACTCCCTTTAAATGTTTCAAAGTGGTATGGGACACTTTTATTCAAAAATCTATTTTTAAATGGCTTCTTGACAAATAGTGTGACTTTTAAATGTTTTCAAGAAAAAGAGGGATATTTCTCTCAATATTTTGATGATTATTTTAATGTCAATATCCATCATTATTCTTGACTGAGGTTAATGTGATACAATACAATCTTCCATATTGTATCGAATGAGTTATGTAAGACTGTGGATGTGCTATTTTTATATCGTCCATGGTTTGTGGTTAAAGTATTGACATTTCGTATGCTAGTTTTAATACGAATGTTTATGTTATGTTTCAAAATTTTAATATGATGAATGAATTGGACTTAATAAGTGAAGGGTGGAGCCCGTTATAGCTCCTCGATGAATCGGTAGGTTTAATGAGACAAAGTAGTGTCCTGGCACAAGGCCTTGACAGAATCTTATTTGTAGTCTTGGCACGAGGCCTTGGCTATGTGGTTATGATAGTCTGGCATTATGCATTCCATCATTATGAAAGTGGTTATTGATATTGCATGTGATTATTCGACTAGTAGAATATCCATGTAATTAAGTAAATGGCATAATTTCATTTTATCATTGCCATTTTATGTTGAAGTTAAAGTTTAAAAGGCTTTTGTTTTAGTTATAAATTGCCTTAAGTGTTTATGCTTATCTATGAAAAAATCTGCTATATTATTATCCTTACTAAGCATCTGAGCTCACCCCTTTCAATGTTTTATTTTTTTCCAGGATTGTGAAGAAGTAAATTATGAATGACCTGCTGGGATATTATGAGTGTGGAATATGGAGACTATGTTGTTGTTGTTTTCAGTTTGTGATGTAATGTAAACTTTATTAATGTGTCTAGTTATTCCAAGGATACTAAACTAATCGGTCTTTCGAGACTTGATATTTCTTGTGATCATGCCAATTTTATGTAATAATGCACCGACTCTGGGTAACTGGGGTCGGGGCGTTACAGTTGGTATCAGAGGAAGTTTAGTACAAACCTTGGGAGCTAGATTTAGATAAAATCTTATTAGAGCACGTAGACCTAAGATGAACTTCGAGGATTAGTATTGAAGAACTTCCTAGAATTTTGGTATTGTAGAGATTTTGTGAGTTTTCCAAGCAATACATCCCTATCTGGATACGAGCAGGTAGAGGCGGATCTGGAACAGATGTACCTAGGGGTAAAACCTGAAAACACCGCTTTGAGCTAGACTCGAACGGGAACTGGTGCACGACAACGGGCCTTTCTGCACTCTTGGTTACGACACTCCCAGGGGATATGCTTAGGATAATTTACATTTTCTTTACTAACAGATTTGAAGTATTAAATATATAAGATGAGAGTAAATGACCTTAGTTAATCCTAATGTGTTTCAAATTGAGAATATGATGACATGTTAATCTCTAAATGATTTTATGACTACTGTTACTCACATAATGCTTTCTGGTTTTAGTCAATGGCTGGATTCCAAGGAAGTCATAGTGACTTTGGGAATGATGTAC
Organism: Viscum album; assembly: GCA_963277665.1. Lineage (NCBI taxonomy): Eukaryota > Viridiplantae > Streptophyta > Magnoliopsida > Santalales > Viscaceae > Viscum > Viscum album. The sequence goes on from OY728119.1 coordinate 594,300,974, forward strand.
AAGGTGGGAACGGTAGTGGAAATGAGCATGAAAATGGAATGTTGATAGGCGTAAAAGATATCTTCTTTATGTCAAATCAATTTTCTAAAAATATGATCAACAATATATATATTAAGCAATTCCCGGACTCAAAAAAGAAGATAAAGGTGATGAATGATAAGATCTCTAGCAGTGGATACCATGGAGAAAGTAATCCACAATTTCCATCATGCAGGAAATGTGGAAGGAGACACCCAGGAAAGTGTCTCAATGGGACAAAGAAATTCTTAACATGTGGGAAGGAAGGACATAAAGTGAAGAATTGCCGAAGAAAAATGAAGAGTACTATGGAAGAAGATAAAAATGGTCCCAATAGTCTATTTACAGTCATTTGTCGTAATTGTAGGGGACCTGGACATTACCCGAGTTAATGCCCTATTCTATTGGATATTTTCTTGGTCAAAGAAGAAGCTATGTGGAAATAAATGGTTGGAGAAATGTTTAAAAAGTATTAGCGCTCCTTGTTGATGGGTTTACTTTGGAATAATTTTCTCTTGTATTTGTAACCCCGCAGTTTTCCATGTGAGAATGATATTTGAGGAATAATTATCTTATCTCTTGTGGATATAGGTATAAATAACCATTTGGTTTTATATGATCATTGGGGTTTGAGAGAATTATAAGTTATTATAATTTGGGATGAAAATGCAAGGTATGATATAACATTTGTGGTTAAATTATGTTATGGTATTTTGAGGAATTTATCTCATTTTGGTAATATTATAAAATATAGTTTTTGAAAAAGGACAACACGTAGACCGTGTGACAACCCATTGCGTCGGACAAAGATGTGGGAATCAAACCCACAACCAAAGTGCGATTGGGATTTATCGCCTACCACTGGACTACGTGAAGTCCCTGGATAGTGTGACTAATTATTTTTAGTTAAATGATTTTATTGATCAATAATAAGTTGATTTGGGTTCTTATGTCTTATTAAATGAATACCCATGGTATAGGAAAATGATTTGGTGATTAAGTGATGGATGTTATTTTGGAAGTTATTCTCTTTGTTGTGAACACTATATGCCCAAGGAAAATAGAATCGTATGGGATTTCATTTGAGGAGTAATAGTGGATTTTTATCTATGTTTTTATTATGGATTTATAGTGATTTTGGTTGTTTATGGAAATGATTAGGTTAGTAACTTTTAAGTATGTGACTTTAAGAGTAATTAATGTCATTTAGAGATACAATTTAACGTGGAAGACTACATTCTTATAAGTTTTGAGTTTCAATATTAGTTTGGATTATATTGAAGGATTTTAAGGACAATTGATTATTGAATGGTATTTATTTAACTTTGGGGTATTGATGGTTTAATTTTAGAAATTAAGATTAGTTTTTTTTCTCTAATGGAATATCCGTTTGGGGGGGTCATAAGATGTTATACTAACCATTTTGGTTTTGATTAATCTCTAAAGGCAAGTTAAATATATAGTTTATCCTACATGGATCATGTTTTTCTATAGAATTTTATTCTAGCTCTTTTATTGTGATCAAGTCTTCTTGAATACTCATTGTTCAAAAAAAATGAGTTAGTGGTAAAAAGTTATTAAATAATGAAACTATACTTAAAAAGTAAGTATATCTCTTTATGTTCTTAGTCAATATCATAAATGAATTCCTCGTCCTTATGTAATGTAACTTAAAACAAAAAAAAATGTTGTCCGTTTACGTTTCCTATTAGGAGACTAAGGACCGTTTGTCCCAACACAAGTTTGTGATTTTCTTATTGTTAGATTTCTCCTGATCATGTTTTCTATCCCTCTACATTAGAACTGAACACTTAGTTTTTTTCCATATCCATGTTTTCCTACATGTAATCCTAGTATGGGTTATCTTGGGTGACCTTTATACCTCTCTTCCTTTCTTTTAAAGTGATAGTTTTACTGACTCTTTTTCCGATGTGGGACTTTCCATTATATTCTCAAGCCCAATTTTTAAAAAAATTTGCGAGGACGCAATTTATTGAAGGAGGGGAGAATGTAACACCCCAAGCTTCCACGGTATGTTTCCCTTTGAATAATGGAATGGCGTGCATTGTACGCAACTTCGAGATTCTAACACACCACAACGAATCAAACTAGCCGTTATTAATATTAATACCTACTTTTTTAATTTTTCTAAATTCTATCTCTCAAAATGGACTTCATTTTTGGATTCATAATATCGAAATTATCCTAGGGTGAAATTTTGGAACTTTTCGGATAACTTTCATATTTTGATGAATAGTGAAAATTACTAAATTTTAATTAAAAACAACTTTTTTAATCGAAACAATTAATATTGATAAATTATAAATTTGAGTGGTTTAAAAGTATATTTAGAATATATTTTTACCATTAAATTCAATGTTTTTCATTGGACATAATTTCACAATTAAACCCGACATAAACAAGTGTCAATCTTTTGATAATTATTATCTCTTAAAAACACGCTTTCTATTTTAACAACAGGAATTAATTTTAAATTAATTTCTTCAACTTATGTGTTTTGAATTTGGAAAAATGGATTCCAAATTTGGAATCAGGATGTTCATATTTTGTAAATAGGTAACTTTTATTTTTAGATATTTTTTGAATAATTACTTCGGTAAATATTTTATTTACCATTGTTAAAGGGTAAATCCGGTAAATAAGGGTTAAAAAATAATATTATAATAATACTAAATTACACTAAAACGTGTATTAACCCTATTGGTGGATACATTACCGACCATGGGCATATTTTGGCCGATTTTGGGACCCCATGGATCCACTTGTAAGTGATAGGGACACTATTTTAATTAAGTTAAAATGAATACAAAAATGACACAACCATATATCTTTTAGCAAAACAATTGTTACATAGGGTTATATATGTTGTATTTTAGAATATAAATATTAATTACAAATATAAAAATATTTCCTACATAATTATATTTTATTTATAATTTTTAGACATTAAATTTTTTAATTTATTTATAACACAATGGTGATGCAGTAATTACCATAATAGTGAAAAATTAGAATAATTGATATTATAAATACCCAAATAAATATAATTTGAGACTTTTTATGAATTAAACTAATTTTATAGGTTAATATGACATGTTAGGATTGATTTAATTAGCTTTATTCGAATTAGTCATTCTGTTATAATTTTTACAAAAATCAATTATTGAATAGTGTCCAAATTGACATAAAAGAGTTTTTAAAACAAATATTATATTATTAATTGATATTAAATTCCTAAAAATCTAAGGTTCGTCCAAAAGACTTATATCATGATAGATGTATCATTTATGGACCACTTGGGGGTCTCCTGGATGTATATTGTTAGTTTATTAACTATATAATATAAAAATTCAAAGTGACATGGTAAATGTCAAACTAATTAAGTAAGAGTTAAAATTTAAAGATAAGGTTAATATAATGACCCAAACCTGTCTAAATTATATTGGTTGAATGGATTTAGACATATACCCACCTTAAACTTTAAATAATAAACTTTGGAGCCATTATAAACCGAATATGAAGTTATTATAAATTAATATTTCTAGCTTTTCCAAAGGTGCCCCACACCCCTCTTATAAAAGGGAACTCCTCCTTCTCATTTATTAACACCTTCAAAGTCTTTTGGATCGGCCAAACCCTGCCAGAATACTCTCTCAACTTACCTAACTACAACCTAGAGGCCTTATTTTGATCATAAATCCAACCTAAGGATCCCTTTTGATCAAATCAAAAGGAAGAACCCGAAGAAGAGGTAATGATTTCACCACCCTTTTTCAAGCTCCTTTATTCTTCCACTTGTTCTTTCTTTGTTATTTCTATTCTAAAATAATTAATCCAGTATCTCCTATATACTATAATATTATTATAAATATGGTACAACCATATTCAGTATTCTATCCACCCTTTGAATAACATGTCACCATACGTGCGTACGTACGGCTTACCGTCTCCACGTCGTGGTGTAATTGTTATTAAATAAATTATTATTTGGATGGGTATAATAATGATGTGTAATTCATTTAAATAATAAATATAACATGATAATTATTCTTTATATATGATATACCATCCAATTATATATTATTTTAATATCAAAAGAATGATATTGTCGCTCGTGCGTACGTACAGACTACCGTCTCCACGAACGCGATGAGATTCATTCTCTATCGTATCCATTCAAGTATAATTATCATTTGATGATTTAAAAATAATGTTTAAGGACTTGATATCATTCTGTATATGAATAATACACAACCTATCCATGACAACCATGGCTTACGTAACAAAACATATAAAAGAAAACGAGTAAGTTAACACTTGAAACGATGATAATTCTAAGATATTATTAAAAAAGCAATGTTAAAAGATCATATATGATATCATATTAATGTATATGATTATTGAATAATTTAATAACAATTATTTAACCATTATACAAGAGGTTAACCTACCATCGACCAAGGAAAAAGTACAAAGTAAGGGGTTTCTTATCTCACTTTTAATTCCGTGAGAATTCCATTATTCACCACTTATTTATTGCATGTGGTGTGTGTACTGCCCATGATTGTATTCACTGTGTAATATAATTTAATTTATGGATATTTACATCATCATGCTATGATCTTTATTTCAAGGGTGTATGTTTCATAAGTTACCTAATCGATAAGGGAATTTGAAATTTCAATTTCCATTTTTTCGGCTTTACGCAAACTTCATTGATTATTTTACTCCGAGATTATGTGTGGAATAACTATTCATTTTCTTTTGTCATAATTTCCATTCCCCTTTTCTGTGGATATACTTTTGATACACATAATCACTCCATTGATAATTTCTCAAGTCATCGACATGAATTTGATAAGAGTAATTTTAACTCATTCTCCATTTGTTGAGTTAAACATCCAATTCTTTGGTGTTGTTTTTACAAGATTATGTGTGAATATCCTTTGATTATTTTACACTGAATATCCAATCATATTTAGTGTATTTATATTTGTCACACATAACTATATCGTTGATTTATCCTTAACCTAAGGATACGTCCTTTATGAGAGATTTCATCTCAATTTAAATTCCATTGAGAATTCTTTGTTGTTATACACCAAATCACTTTTATGTGGTGTATATAATGTACTTTGACATAGTATATCATGAATCCGTTTATTCTCATGATATTACAAAGTTTTGATTACCTCAATTATTTGTATTCAAATGTCTCTCTTTTGGTTATAATCTCTAACTAAAATACCATTTTTAAATGTTGTAAAGACTTATTCATCTAAATCTTGCTCATTAATGTCCATGTTTTAAAAATGGTTTTAAGGATTTATTTATATGGACATTAATGTTTTAAAATTAAAACTCCCTTTAAATGTATCAAAATGGTATGGGACACTTTGATTCAAAAATCTATTTTTAAATGGCTTCTTGACAAATAGTGTGACTTCTAAATGTTTTCAAGAAAAAGAGGGATATTTCTCTCAATAGTTTGATGATTATTTTAATGTCAATATCCTTCATTATTCTTGATTGAGGTTAATGTGATACAATACAATCTTCCATATTGTATCGAATGAGTTATGTTTGATTGTGGATGTGCTATTTTTATACCATCCATGGTTTGTGGTTAAAGTATTGACATTTCGTATGCTAGTTTTAATACGAATGTTTATGTTATGTTTCAAAATTTTCATATGAGGAATGAATTGGACTTAATAAGTGACGGGTGGAGCCTTCTATAGCTCCTCGATGCATCGGTAGGCCTCATGAGACAAACTAGTGTCTTGGCACAAGGCCTTGATAGAATCTTATTTATAGTCTTGGCACGAGGCCTTGGCTATGTGGTTATGATAGTCTGGCGTTATGTATTCCATCATTAAAAAAGTGGTTATTGATATTGCATGTGATTATTCAACTAGTATAATATCCATGTAATTAAGTAAATGGAATAATTTCATTTTATCTTTTCCATTTTATGTTGAAGTTCAAGTTTAAAAGGATACTGTTTTAGTTATAAATTTCCTTAAGTGTTTATACTTATCTATGAAAGCTTCTGCTATATTATTATCCTTACTGAGCATTTGAGCTCACCCCTTTCAGTGTTTTATTTTTCCCAGGATTGTGAAGAAGTAAATTGTGAATGACCTGCAGGGATAGTATGAGTGTGGAATATGGAGACTATGTTGTTGTTGTTTTCAGTTTATGATGTAATGTAAACTTAATTAATGTATCTAGTTATTCCAAAGATACTAAACTAATCAGTATTTCGATACTTGATCTTTCTTGTGATCATGCCAATATTATGTAATAATGCACCGACTCTGGGTAACTGGGATCGAGGCGTTACATCCTGCCCAGCCCCTCCCCTCCAACATGCTACAGTCACGCCGCGGTCATGCCGCGGTCACGCCGCAGTCACGCCGTGGTCACACCACGGTCAGCCCCTCCCCTCCCCTCCATCCTGCCTAGCCCCTCCCCTCCCCTCCCCTCCATCATGCCCCTCCCCTCCCCTCCCCTCCCCACTGCCCAACATTTTCCCCCAGCCCAGCAGCCCCCCTGCCCCTCCTCTCCCCTCCCCTCCCCTCCCCTCCATCCTTCCTAGCCTCATCCCCTCACCTCCCCTCCCCCCTACCCAACATTTTCCCCCAGCAGCCCCCCTTCCATCACCCTCCCCTCTCCTCCCCTCCCCTCCCCTCCAACCTGCAAATCCCCTCCCCTCCCCCTGTCCAACAATTTCCCCCAGCAACCCCCTCCCCCCGCCCCTCCTCTCCCCTCCCCTCCCCTCCCCTCCATCCTGCCCAACCCCTCCCCTCCAACACGCTATGGTCACACCGCGGTCACGCCGCGGTCACACCACGGTCACGCCGCGGTCAGCCCCTCCCCTCCCCTCCCCCCTGCCCAACATTTTACCCCATCCCAGCAGCCCCCCTGCCCCTCCTCTCCCCTCCCCTCCCCTCCCCTCCATCTTGCCCAGCCCCGTCCCCTCACCTCCCCTCCCCCTACCCAACATTTTCCCCCAGCAGCGCCCCCTTCCATCACCCTCCCCTCCCCTCCCCTCCCCTCCAACTTTCCCCTCCCCTCCCCTCCCCCTGCCCAAAAATTTCCCCCATCATCCCCCTCCCCCCCTGCCCCTCCTCTCCCCTCCCCTCTCATCCATCCTGCCCAGCCCCTCCCCTCCAAGACGCTGCGGTCACACTGCGGTCATGCCGCGGTCATGTCGCGGTCATGCCGTGGTCATGCCGTGGTCACTCCGCGGTCACGCTGCGGTCATGCCGCAGTCATGCCGTGGTCACGCCGCGGTCAGCCCCTCCCCTCCACTCCATCCTTCCCAGCCCCTCCTCTCCCCTCCCCTCCCACCTGCCCAACATTTTCCCCCAGCCCAGCAGCCCCCCCGCCCCTCCTCTCCCATCCCCTCCCCTCCCCTCCATCCTGCCCAGCCCCAGCCCCTCACCTCCCCTCCACCTGCCCAACATTGTCCCCCAGCAGCCCCCCCTTCCATCACCCTCCCCTCCCCTCCCCTCCCCTCCAACCTGCCCCTCCCCTCCCCTCCAACCTGCCCCTCCCCTCCCCTCCCCATGCCCAATAATTTCCCCCAGCAGCCCCCTCCCCCCTGCCCCTCCTCTCCCCTCCCCTCCCCTCCATCCTGCCCAGCCCCTCCCCTCCCCTCCAACATGCCCAGGCCCTGCCCCTCCCCTCCCCCTGCCCAACAATTTCCCCCAGCATCCCCCCCACCTTGTCCAACCTTTTCCCCCTGCACCCCCTCCCCCATTCCAGAATCCTCCCCTCCCCTCTACTCCATCATGCCCCTCCCCTCCCCTCCCCTACATCTTGTCCCTCCCCTCCCCTCCCCCTTGCCCAACATTTTTCCCCAGGAGCCCCCTCCCCCCTGCCCCTCTTCTCCCCTCCCCTCCATCCTGCCCAGCCCCTGCCCCTCCCATCCCCCCTACCCAACATTTTCCCCCAGCAGCCCCCTCCCACATGTCATCACCTTCCCCTCCCCTCCCCTCTAACCTGCCCCTCCCCTCCCCTCCCCCTGCCCAACATTTTCCCCCAGCATCCCCCTCCCCCCTTCCCCTCCTCTCCCCTCCCCTCCCCTCCCCTCCCCTCCATTTTTCCCATCCCCTACACCTCCCCTCCCCTCCCCCCTACCCAACATTTTCTCCCAGTATCCCCGTACCCCTGCCATCACCCTCCTCTCCCCCCTACCCAAAATTTTCTCCCAGCAACCCCCTCCCCTTTCCATCACCGTCCCCTCCCCTCCCCTCCAACCTGCCCCTCCCCTCCCCTCCCCTCCAACCTGCCCAACATTTTCCCCCAGTAGCCCCCTCCCCCCTACCATCACCCTCTCCTCCCCTCCCCCTCCATCCTGCCCAGCCCCTCCCCTCCCCTCCCCTCCAACATGCCCAGCCCCTGGCCCTCCCCTCCCCCCTGCCCAAAAATTTCCCCCAGCAGCCCCCTCAGTGAAATGTCATGCTAGATAATGATGTTATTGTTGTCCACTATAATTTTCAAAAAGGATTATTTAGTTCTGATTCCAACCTAGAATACGTGTTGATTTGTTGATGTTAAATCATTTTCAATCTCGGACACCATCATAGGATTCTTGAATCACTATCTTCCTTTATTAAGTGTTTTTCAGTCATGGAAGATAGTTCCACCGAAACCACATAATCAATCAATGGAATGATTGAGAAAATATCAAACCTAATACCATTAGATTCTATTGAATGAGAATGGTATTAGTATTCCACTATTTTTAATGGTCATTCTTCACCAGTTGGTCTCTATTTATTATTGACTCAGGCATTCATAATGTATGTTTTAAACCTTCTAAAATCATTTTATTCAATGTGATTGTTGTACCCTGAAGTTTAAACATTTGGGAATCATTTTAACAGTTAAATAAATTATGAAATTATATTCTTCTGCACCTTCCAATTCGGGTATAAATCTCTTTTGGGTACCCAATATACATAACATTAGATTTTCCTTTTGTAATGTCTTATCAAAACCATGGTCCTTTTCATAGGATATTAAACTTTGTGACACAATGGTCTAAACATCATGACCATAAAATTAATGTCCCCCTCCAAGGTATTATATGATACTAATAATCATTAATTCACATCAGGTTTTGTTTTGGAATATCTATGAAGAATAACCAATCATTGGTTCTATGTTTTTATATATAAAAATGTTAGCATCTACAGGTCTGAGAATCATGACCATAAAATATCTGAGTCATCCCCTAAGGATATATGAATATGTGTGTCAAGATCTACATCCATATCATATTTTTATTCCTCTCTTATATCGCTATATATATCACATAATTTTTTTCAAGGATACATTCCCTTAAACTCTATATATATATTGGTCTATGAACAATGAAATTAAACATAGTGTGAATATCCATGATAAATAAGTCATGGTTTTGTAATAAAACCCCTCCATTGAAGGTGCGATGTCTGCAAAAACTCACAGTGGTATACCTTGCTTAACATTATTGCATTGATGTTTTCCTTATACTTGATGTCGTTGTTAGTCATAAAGCACACATTGTACTTGACCCTTTTTTATATCCCTATAGAGGGTTTCCATCTTTTTATTAAAATTATTGTTTGAACCAAGACACTCTTTAAGTGTCGTTAGACTTTTAAGATGGGTCCCATGTTGTGTGACCATGTCACATGGAATGTGATATTTAAATCCAACCAAAAGCCCAGTTCCACAGCCCAGGGGTCCCACGGTACTAGTAATGTAAGATTACATGTTATGTAACCTGTGATTTTCTTAATCCCATGGGGTATTAATTTCTCTAGGTATTCCTACACATTGCTAGATCTCCAAACCTCACCGAATTAGGTATATCATGGGTTATCCAATCCTCTAGTCATCACATATTAGCATTCACTTCTTTAAATATTATGAGAAAACATCCTCTCATGCCATCCATAGCATTCTATTTGAAACTAAGTGGAAGATGCTGCCCTGCGGATGTCGCTGGACCGGGCCAACACGCTGCGGTCATGCTGCGGTCACGCCGTGAATCCATGGTATGTTAATGATGTCCCCTATCATATATAGGATATATTTCTACATGATATATTTCACCAGAGTCTTATTAATCAATGTACTTATATTATGGAAATTTTCTTCATCATTATTTGTTTTTGATGATGGGGTTATAGAAGATGTCTCATGTTTGATTCCTTGTTTTTAGTAGGCACATTGTGATATACATGGATAAAAGCTGGATCACATTACCGAGGAACACACCTCAGTATGTTAAGGGTTTGAATGAGTTTTTAGATTTTACAATTTCTAATCGATCCGTTGAAGGGAGAATAAAATGTCCATGTCCTAAATGTAAATTTAGAACATGGTTGAAGAGAGATGAGGTTTATGAACATTTAATACTGAAGCAATTCCCTGCTCAATATTTGTGTTGGATTTGGCATGGAGAATTAAACATTACAGAAAGATTGGGCACTAATGTTAATCTGCATAATGAGGTCCCAAGTTCATCGACAATGGAAAATTAAATGCAAAACCTAATAAATGATGCATTTGACAGTGCAAGACACCACTATCAGCATCAAAACATATCAGAACAACCAGAAGAGGGTGCTACAAATTGCAACGTGACAAGTGATTTTTTTGATTCTGTGGAGCCAAATGTAAGAGAAAACTTCACTAAGGAAAATGTGTTTCATGATTTATTTGATGATGGAAATCAAGAGTTGTATAGTGGGTGTTTGAAATATTCAAGGCTTTCATTTTTTCTGAAGTTGTACCATATCAAATGTCTATGTGGAATTACAAATAAGGCAATGTCCATGATATTGGAATTGATTCGTGATTCATTTCCTGAAGCAAAAATCTCATAATCTTTTTATGATATGAAAAAAGTTGTTAACAAGCTTGGTCTGAATTATACAAAAATACATGTGTGTCCCAATGATTGTATGCTTTATTGGGGAGAGGATTCAAGTAGACAGAATTGCAAGAAATGTTCTTCTTCTAGATGGCAGGCAAAGGGTGATGTTGGAAGTCTGAATGAACATAATTTCATGGACAAGAAAAGGAGCACACCTGCAAAGGTTTTGCGTTACTTTCCTTTGAATCCTCGATTGAAAATATTATTCATGTCATCGAAAACCGCCGAACACATGAAGTTTCATTCTGTAGATAAAAACAATGATGGGTTAATGAGACATCCACGAGATTCCCAATCGTGGAAGACATTTGATTCATTACATATCGATTTCTCAGCTGATCCTAGGAATGTTCGATTGGGATTAGCTGCCAATGGATTCAACCCATTTGGGACTTTGAGTACCAATTATAGCATTTGGCCAGTTGTTTTGATCCCTTATAATCTGCCTTCGTGGATGTGTATGCAACAAAAATCTTTTATCCTTTCGATGATTATTCCTGGAAAACAAATTCCTGGAAATGATATTGATGTATACTTTCAGCCTTTGATTGAATAATTGCAGTAGTTATGGAGAAACGGTGTTGAGACATTTGATGCTTCTTCTAAAACAATGTTCAAAATGCATGCTGCTTTAATGTGGACCATTAGTGACTTCCCTGGGCTTAGGAATTTATCTGGTTGGAACACTTACACAGGTTTGGCTTGTCCCATTTGTAACTTTGATTTTGATCCCAAACGGCTACCTCACAGTAGAAAATGGTGCTTCTTGTATCATCGAAGATTTCTCGATGCATCTCATAGATTTCGCATGAACAGATCAAAATTTAATGGTTCCATTGATCGTAGACCACCTCCAAATTTGTGAAATGGTTTTGAAATATTGGTATGGCTTGAAAATGTTGAAATAGAATTTGGGAAGGTTCATCATTTGAATGATAGCAGAAAACGGGTCTGAAGTGTATCGTCAAGCGAAACCAGAATGCAACAATGGAAGAAAAGAAGTATATTCTTCAATCTTCCGTATTGGGAATTTAATTTGTTGCGGTATAATCTTGATGTGATGCATATTGAGAATAATGTATGTGAAAATTTTATTTTCACATTTCTTAATGAGCATGGAAATTTGAAGGATCATCTCAATGCTCGCAAAGTCTTACAAGCAATGAACATAAAACGCGATCTCTGGCCAGATGAGAATGGAAAGTATCCTCCGGAAATTTTTTCAATGAAAAATAGGGATAAAGATACATTCTTTCGAATGTTAAAAAACGTTAAGGTATCCGATGGGTATTCACGTAACATCTCGAGGTGTGTTGACATGAATAATCGTAAGTTACATGGATTGAAAAGCCACGATTCACATATTTTGTTACAACAGTTACTACCATTGGCATTGCGTACATTATTACCTGAAATATTTACTGTTGTTGTACTCCAGTTTTGCACATTTTTCAGAAAACTATGTGAGAAATCTCAACATCCATTTCAGGTTGACAACCTCCAAGAGAGGTTTTTATTGACCCTTTGTGCAATGGAGATGATCTTTCCTCCGTCCTTTTTTACTGTAATGATGTATTTAACTGTGCATTTGGTTGAGGAAGCTAAATTAGGAGGCCCCGTTCATTATCGATGGATGTATCCAATTGAGAGGTACTTTATTTATATATTTTCCAGTTAAGTAAACAATTTTTGGTACTTAATTAAATGCATAATTATGTTTCTTTTATTTCATAGATATCTTGGGCCTTTGAAATCATACGTGAGAAATAAAGCTAAACCAGAAGGCTCAATTGCTGAAGGCTATGTGGCTGAAGAGTTTCTTACCTTTTGTTCTCGATACTTGGATGATATTGAGACAAGATTTAATCGAGTTGGACGTGTTGACAACACATGGACTCAATATCAAATACATCAGAAATCCAAAATATTTCCTGCTATTGGCCGATCAGTTGGGAGGACCTCAAATGTGACACTGACTGAATTGGAATTATTACATGCACATAGATATGTGCTGCTGAATAGTGAAATTGCAGATCCATTTATTGAAGAGTTGAGGATATAAACAAAGAGACGAATGAGAGGCTGAACACGAAATGAAAAAGATATAACGAAAGCTGTTAATAAAGAGCTTGTAGAATGGTTTGCACAACGTTTAATTTCACAAATATTGTAGTAAATACGAATATTAGTTTGACACATACATTTTGTAAATCTAATAAAGTATATTTCTTTTTTCAGATCATGAATACTGATACTCAAGCAGAGGTATCAGAAGATTTGAAGTTTCTTGCTAGAGGTCCTTTAAAAGAAGTTAGAAAGTTTGATGCTTATAATGTGAATGGATTTAGATTTCGTACAGTCGATCGAGAAGTGGGTTTGAGAACATAGAATAGTGGTATATTAACATTTTCTAAAGTGGAATACTATGGAAAGCTGCATGATATTATTTAATTAAACTACCACGGACATTTTTCGGTTGTTTTATTCAAATGCAAATGGGTCGATATTATCAGAGGCGTTAAAAGAGATTCCTTGCAATTTACTTCTGTGAACTTCTCTCGCTTGATGGATGTTGGTGATCATGAAATGCATGATCCATATATCTTAGCATCGTAAGAAAAAATGGTATATTATGTGAATGATGTTTCTAATTAAGGGTGGAGTGTAGTTTCTCACGTAATACAAAGAGATTTTTATGATATGGGTGATGAAGTGGAAAATTTGACCTCTGAAATTGAATTTAATCAGCAACAGGAAGCATAATTATTTGTCCATCATGATATTGAAAATATTAGTCTAGCAAGGATGAATGAAGTGGATGAAGCAATGGAGCAGTAAACCAACATGATTGAAGGGAAAAATGATTGTATGTAAAATTATTTATTTATTCAGCGACCAATTGTTTCATTTCTGCAGTCATTCATTATCATTGTTATATATATTTTGTCTGTTAGTACTCCATCTGTTATCATTTTTAATTTTTTTCTGCATAATTTTTTTGAAATATATATTCTGAACTTAATTTTATTTGATTAAATGATAGGAATTCCAAGGATGAAGCGTTACATTATTTCATCCAGTTCTGTGACACATGACTATCCATTCGGCTCCCTCCCCACGACATCCGATGCACCAGCTGCCGACACCCCTGCACCATCCACCCCTGCACCATCTCTCACACCATCTATGGATGTCCCAGTAGAGGCTGAGTCGTCGACTCCCCCTTCAGGAGCCTCAGTAGTGGGGCAGCGACGCGCCCCTTCCAGTTCATCTCGGATATACTTGAGTGTCACTATCATAGGTACAAATTTTAATTAAATAAATTTATTTCATTTTTTTTATACTAATTGTTTTCTCATTGAAGATGACAAAAATGAAAACATGGAGAAAAAAATAAAAAGTTCAGACGTTTGGAATCTGAATGGCGAGAAGATTGTTGTGCCATTTGATTCTTACGGGGTCCCTACAGATGATGTCGCGGGGTTGCTTGGCCAGATTCTAAGCCAGCTGGCAGCGGAGCCCATTTCCCTTCCCATTTCATATGGCGATTGGAGACATATGCCTCCAAGATGGAAAAATGAAGTGTTTGATTCTCAAATCAAGGTAAATTTATTACATTATGGTTTAATTTAATGTCATGTTACTAATATATTCAAAATGAATTTTTGTATAAAGATGTTCTTCCACTTTACAATTTCTGATGTGATAGCACGAAAGTGGACGTTGAAAAATCTAGGTAAGAAGTGGAAAGATTTTAAATGGAGATTGTGGTGTGATTTCAATGATGCTTCATTGACCAAGCTGCAAATGTATGAGAAGCTACCCAGTGGGGTACCAAAAGAGCAGTGGAAAGTGTTTGTTGACAGGCATCGGGATCAGAAGCGGATGGTATTGAAATATATATATTATTATATTATCCACATTTTACATTTATACATGTATATTAAAAGGACATGACATTAAATACATCAGTATTAAACTTAATTTTATTTATTTCAGGATCTATCAAGACAGAATGCGTCAAACCGAGCAAAGCAAGTCATCCCGCACACTGTGGGCTCAAAAAGTTATTCTAGAAATCGAAGTTCATTGGTAATCTTTTAATTAGTTTAAATATTTATAAGAAAATATTATTTGTTTAATATATTGAATTTTTTATTTATCTTTGATTAATGCAGTCACAAAGTTAAGGCTGTGAAGCATCCAGAACTGAACTGTGGTTGGATGTTCGCAAGAAATCAGATGGATGTTTTGTTAATGAGCCTGCTAAAGAAGTTGGGGTATGAAGTCAATTTTTTATCATAATAACTTCTTATCAGTTTTTTCTTTGTTAATATATATTGATATTTGATTTATAGGTCAAAATTAAAGAACTATGGGATGCCAATCCTGCGCATTCCTACTTTGTCTCCCAGGATGACACGGTTGCTAAAGTCCTTGGGAAGGAGCATCCTGGGAGAGTGTGCGGGATGGGTTTGGGACCCGTGCCATCTGAGGTTTTAAGCAGCCCACCGGGGATACATGTTGTATCTACTCCTGACTTTAGTCAGCCCGGATATTCTAAGAAAGAGATTGTTTCTTTACGAAACACAGTTCACCAGCAGGGGGATCAGATATCTGTATTGCAGAAAGAGTTGACTAAACTACGTCATAAGATGAGCAGATATGCCCCTGGTGGGAGTGAATTGATTGGTGGTATGCAGGTAAATCACATAAAATCAGAATCATTTAGTTTTCTATATTTCATTTGTTTTAAGTTTTAATATAAATATGTAACCGTATTTAATTTTCAATATAATTTTCTTAAAGGTGGCAGCACAAAGTGGAAATGAAGGTGGGGAGGGTGACGATGCATCATTGGACCCTGAGTAGTTGTACTATTGATTTGTTGAACAAAAATGAAAACATTTGGTTTGTATATGTAACATTTGTGGCACATAGTTTCCACTACACATTTTCATGTCCTAAAATTTCCTTGATTTCTCGCGTTTCTTTTTATGCATTTTATTGATTTCTGATGTTTGTTTTTATGTCTTCATTTCTTGAGTTTGGTATACATCATTCCATTTAGGTCTGTGTTTGAATTGGTAGTCAAGATTTTGGATGACTAGGAGTTAAACCCGTTGTTGATGTGTTGAACAAATTGGGTCATTTCATAGTGATCAAGGGGATAGTGTTGTGGACACTTTGGTGAGGCCCATTGTTGAAAATGTCTGATTTAAGCATCAAAAGTATCTAAACATGCTCTAGAGCTTCTAAAATGTCATGAGAATGTTCTAAATCAAGGGTGGTTCACTAAGATATAGGTGTGACTGAGGGGCGATAAATTAGCATAAGTCCATGAATATTGGCAAGAATAATTTATAAATTAAAATATAATCTCAAAGATGTATGTCGGCTTGACGCACAATTGGTATGTCTTATAAAAACATGAATTTTAAGAAAATAACTTCTACCAAATACTTCAATATTAGGATGGTTACAATGGACGATTTCCAACCATAACTGTTTTGATCACTGAACTGTTACTGCATGACTTGACCTGCATTCCCAACACAATTTCCACTTAATCATGGTCTTTCTGGTAATTATTACCTATCGTTATATCCCTGAATTATTTATATTATGATTCTTAATTCCATTTTTTTGATTAATTACAAGCTATCCAGTCATGAAACTTTAATTACTGGAATTCCAGAACTTTCTTCTTTACCATTCATGACTATTCTTTCTACAACCACTCTCCCAAAGGTTACATTTTCCATGACCTGTGTGATTCACCCCACTATAGGATTTTAATATTCATCATTTTAATAAAAATGGAAATCTAATTCCCATGAAAAACACTCTTTCCACCACTAAACATGGTTTCTGGATGTGAGTCAACATAATTATACCATGTTCCATCACGACAATCCATCATTGGCATATGCTGAAGCCTCATCTGGAACTAATATTCCATCCTTGTACAACTTGTGGTTCACTACCTACCACATAGATTTACATCATCCACTTAATAATAAATAGAAATGTTCTATTAATAATCACATGTATTATGAAATCATCATTCCATGCGCACACATTCAATCAACATCAATAACTATATCTTGAACTTTAACCCAGATTGATGATGTTATAAAACTCGATCCTCTTACATAGTCATCTATAGAACTAGGATAACTTAGCTTTTCTACTAAAAACTCTGGTCTACATCACTCACCACAATGTAGTTAATACCTAACCTATATTCCAACATAAAAATATGTCAACTAAGACTCACTGGAAATATCCACATTCCTATAAAAGCTATATCCCAATGTAACTCTAAAACTATTCCCACAATAGGATTTTTTATAACAATATATTTCTAATGTGTTATTTAAGCTATTTCATCAGATCAAATTTATTATAAGTATTAAGAATGGTTTCTAGTCCACAAAACCAAAAAAAATCATTATATAAATGGGTTGGTACTAATATAACTACTAATTCATCAATTATCAATTTTTATAAGTAGGGTCGAATCGCTATGGATGATCTATCCTAAGAAAGTTAAGTTATAAGATTTAGTGGAATCCAGTTTGGGATGTTAAAATGTTGTATCAATGGAGTTTTATCTTCCTAGTATTTACTATTTAGGATATTGTATACATGAGTATGATGTATGTGTTGAAACCTTTGATTGTTTTTTCTGGTTTTATTCGTTTTTCAGGGCAGTGGTGCAGCAGAATCCAAGAATTATTCTTTTTATTCTGGGTAGATTTTATCGACGGTTTTAACCACCGCGAAATGTATACTGACGGCGGTTTAAACCGCTGTTAAACGTAAAAAAAATTACTTCTCATGGCGGTTATAACTGCCGCTAAATAGAAGTTTTGTGGCTGCCTCATTCTGTGGCGGTTTACCTGAATTTAGTGGCGGTTTTACCGTCGCTGGAAATTGAGTTCATTAGCGGCGGTTATAACCGCCGCGAATAAAGAGATATCCAGGGCTCGTAAAACGCCGCTAAATTCAGGAAAACCACCGCGAAATGAGGCACCTACGACGCTTTCCTGAAACCGTCGCTAAATGTTAAAAACCGCCGCTAATAGATTGATGATGCCCTATTAGGCATTGGTTTCTATAAACCGCCGCCAAACAGTATAGCGGCGGTTTAAACCACCGCTAAACGGCGATTCTATTGTAGTGTAGGCATGGACATCATAGTTTTGGAAATGAGGGATAGTTATCTCTGAGATAAATTGGGACTTTTTAGATACTTTAATGGGTTGGTGATGTGTCATATTGGATGGCCTTATTTCCCCTATTTCATATGGTAGATAATTTGTTTCATATATCTCAGTTGAAGAAGTATTTTCCAGATCTTGACCATGTGTTTCGACAGGATCATGTTGACCTAGAGTTAAATATTTCTTTGGTCCACATGATAGTATGGATTGTGGATAGGAAATAGAATGGTTTTTATGGTAAAAGAATCAGTCAAGTGTGGGTTTCGGGGCAACATGTTCTGATTCATGAGGAGACTTAGGAATGGGGTAAATAAATGATCAACCAATGGCCCAATTTTTTTTTGGGAAATTAATGGTTGTCTACTTTCTAAGGATGGAAATACCAATGGTGGTGAGAATTTAGCACCCCAATTTTTTGGCTACATAACCCCTTTATTTATTAATTTTATGAATATAAAGTGGTTGCGTAATTTTTGGGAGAGTTTGGAATGTTTTTTAGATGGTTTTGGGGATTTTATAAGGGCACACAGTTTGAGAATGGTTAGTGAAAACTTTGATGATATTCTAGAATATAGTGTTATTTGAGGAAGTGGGCTTTGGGTAGGTTCATGGTTATGGTGCACTATTGGAAAAACCATGTAGCCTCCCTAGGAAAACCATGAAAATTAGGATAGTGAGCTTTGGCATGGTTGGTACGTAGTTTGTCTAACTATGTGGGATAAATGTGCAAGCTACTTCATGAGGAAACGAATGGAAAATGGTTGGCACATGATTTTTCTAATTTTGAAACTAAATTTTCATGGTTTAAAATGTGGGTTTTTAAAAAATGTTGTTATTTAAGGATTCACACCAAACCCTCAATTTTTCTCCCTTGCAGCCCTAACTTGATATTTCCTCTTCTCAAGGGTTATAGAACATCTCGAAATCATTTTCAAAGTGTTTCGAGGGCATTTCATGGTGTAGTAAAGTCAGATATCCCTTGTTAAGTCTTGTATGAATTATTTTTCTTGGGTTTTCATAGATCTACCTCCTCTATCACTCCTAGTTTCTTAGATCTACATCCTTCATGAACATATATAGGCTTTTGATTCCAATAATGGTTAGATTTTTCATTCTTATTGTTTTTAGAAGGTTTCTAAGGAAAAGTTGTGGTTTTTTTACCTAGATTGGTGATAATTTCATGTCATTCATCATTTCACCAAAACCCTTGAGGTAGGTGGATTCACTCTCGACTCCTATTTCTATAACTAGAAGGTTTAATTTCAAATTATATGTTTTTCTTGTACATGATTGTGAAATTTATGCATGAAACATGGTTGAAAAGCCCTTTGGTGTTGATTTGTAGATTTTGGGGAAATTGTAATATTGTTGTGAAATATACATTGTTTTGGATTTTAAAAGGATGATTTAAAATTGGTTTCTTGGTTTGAATTAAGAAAATGGATTGTGAAATTTTTTTTCAATAAAAATGTTTTTATTGAAAATATTTTAGGAACATATGTTTGGAAATGGGTTTAACATGGAATTTTGAAATGATTTTGTCTTTTTGGTGAAAATATTACTTGACATGGATGTTGGCATATTTATGTTTTCAATAGAAATGGTTAATTTTTTTGAAATTGTTGGAAATTGTTGATTTAGCATGGTTTTGATTAAATGGTAAAGCGTGAGTTGAAATGGGGATGGTTAGTGGTCATGAATTACCCCCAACAATGGGTTGGAATGTGGTTGGTAAGTACCACAATAATATTGGGACAGGATGTTGAAATGAAGTTACACTATTAATGGTAACTCCGAGCATGGGTTGTTGAGTTGTGTGCATGGTTGGGGTGTATATATTGGGTCATGAGGAATGAAATGGGTTACGCTACTATGAGATGGGGAAAATGGTTAATGAATTTATTAACTAATTTCCATGGAAATGTGTTTATTTGGGTAAACTATTTTGGTAAGGATGTGTTTGTATTTTATGAAATTTTTCTACTATTTAAATATTTTTATATAAATGTATTAAACTATTCTATCATTGTGGAATGAGTAGGGAAGTCATTTTGGGAAAGACCACTATGTTTCATTACTCATACCCTACTTTAGCATGTTGGTGCTTTTGAAGATGTTGTTTATCAAGATATAGGTAAAGTTAAATCATCTCATTTCTTTAGCGGTGCATCGTGATTCTTGGGAGGTCTTATGGTTTTGGATTATGGAGCTTTATGTGGAGATATGGAGCTATGTATTGATTTAGTCTTCTACTTTGGTACTATAATTATAGTTATATTGTTGTGTAGTTATTTTTTTCTTTTGAAAGTTTTGAATTTTATTATAGTTATCATGCATCATTTTTTAATATTTGTTATAGTGTGTTTGGTGTTGTTTCCTTATCGTGAAAATGGGAAAATAATATCCCTTTGTTATGAGGCCCTTAGCATTTACTTCTAGCCTTTGTAATCATGGGGATGTCACCTAAGTCCAGTTTTCACTTCCACCTTGACTTAAGTGAATGAGGAGAGTAGGCATGTCAGATAACCCATGAAATGAAATGGGTATCATAAACATATAATCAATTCAAAACATGTTGAAAATGTGACAAGTTTTGTAATCATTTCGTTGAAAGAATAGCCCTTGAAAAGAAGTGGATTTTATTGACATATAAACTATTATGATGAAACAAGTTTCATAAACATGTAGCTTGTGAAATAGAAATAGGTTTCATAAACACCATCCTAGCAAAACATAAACAATTTAGAGAAATAATCTGAATAGAAACTTTGGATCATTTTCCTAGAAAGGAATGAGTAAAACCAAAGGTTGTCATCTTAGATGGAAAATAAATTTGAAATATCTTATGAAAATTTTTCTTGAGTAAAATATCCATTATTATTTGAAAAATTATTATTTAATCATTAAACCATTTGAAAACCATTTTTTCTTCAAATAAACTTGAAAACATATAAAAAAATATTTAAAATGTTTTAAAAACATTTCATTGAGAACACTTTGAAATCATATAAAGGATTCATAGAAAATCATAAAAAATTTAAAATCATTTTCCTTCGAAAATGATCTAAAAATAGCATCTTAAAAAAATTCAAACCATTTTTGAAAGCATATTTTTTGAAATCGGTGGCATGTGTTTCAAAGAACGAAAATTGAAATAAAAATACTTTTCTGATTTTTTAACTTTTGAAAAATAATCCCTATAAAAGGTAGATCATAAAATGGATATGTAATTGCCTATATATTTATATATAATAATCATATAATATATTCAAGTGTCATATATAAACCACAGAATAGAAATTATTGGTGAATAAGGCATAAATGTCATAGAAATAAATGTGAGATTCTAAATCCCATTACCTTATGTCTTGAATCTCTTCATCCTCTTACAAACCTCCTATATAAAAAATATGATTTCATTATAAATCATTTACAGAACCATATTCTTATATCAAATACCATATGTGACTTTATATCACCCACTTATTAACTCTTCTATGTTAAGGTTACATTTTATGTGACATCCGCTTTGTTCTTCACATGTGTCTTAATTTGTTTTATTCTTTGTCCTCATACTTATATCATGATTTCCAAAATGTAAAACTTGATATAAATATCATTTATATTTATTATATATTTATTTATACTAATATATTAAATATAGAAAAATGAAATGGAATTCACCTTTCATGAAGATGGTAGGTCGTACATACTCATTAACGATGTTTCTATTTAGTTATCATATTAAAAGAAATAAAGTAAATGAAATATGTGAATATACTTATATATACTAATTATAGTATAATTATTATTCCATATATATCATATACATTCACTTAACCCCTCTTTAATATATTCCATGTAAAGTGTGAATGAATGACATCTCTTTGAAGAGGTGGTAGTCCACACTTCCCCAAATAAAATAATCATTTTTCCTAAAATGGAAAGCATGAAGGTATGTGTTATATAATGATTCCAAAATAATAAATAAATCCTATATATAATATATTTATAACATAGTTTCCATCATAATTCCCAACCATGAGAGGTGGTAAATGAACTAAATCATTTAATAAGTCGATATTTCACCATACACAAGAACTGTAAGTTCATTACCAATTAGATGGAAGTGTTTGTAAGTGTAAGTAAAAATATTACAATAAAACATATAAGTATATTTAGGTTAATGAGGATATTATATAAGTATGGAATAAGAATAGGTGAGTGGGTGTAGAATCGAAATAAAACAAAAAAAACTTAAGGAAGGATGTTACCTCTTCTTTAGGTAACTCCTTTTGGTTTGCACCAAAGGTAATCTTTAATGGATTTATTCCAAAATTAAGGATTATAGGACGAAATTAGGGATATATGGTGAATATTTAAGAATATTTTATCTTATCCAAATGTATTTAGATGTGTGAATAACTTGGAGAGGTGAGTTTCTTTTCATAGTGGAGGACGAGTGAGATTCTTGTAATGTTTTGAATAAAGAATCCAACCCACGTTTTTTCTATGAAATTTGGATCCAATTATGGTTCCAATTATATAAAAGGTAGTATAGGTTATTTATATTGACATGAAATGTATTTATAATAAGTTTATAGGTTATTTTCGACCTTAAATTCAATGTTTAGTCATTTTTTAAGCTATTTTTTCTTGATCATTGTACTTAATTTTAGTTACTTTCATTGATATTTTTTGTTGTAAAATAAGTTGACATTATTAGACATTATAAATTATTATAATTAAAAATATTTAATCTATTTTTCCAAATTTTAGTAACAGAAGTGGAATAAATTAATTTAAAATTAATCATGCAGATGTGTGGAGACAATAGTTTTTTGGCAAAAAGGTTTAAATGTTTGGAATTTTTTTATCCAATTTCAATGTGAAATTGGTTCTAATAACCTAAATAGGATAAATTATTTAAAACTACTATTATTAAACATTAAAACCAAATATAAATATAATTTAACCATATAAATTAATTATATGAAAAACCATATTTAAATTAAAATTTAGTATTTTTCACTATTTATCCAAAAAGGTAGTTTTATAGAAAAATCCCTAAAATTTTACCTAAGGTAATTTAAGATTTATGAAATCAATTTTTTTTATTTTATCTAATTAAAGTTCTTAAACATTTGAAAATTAATTTTATTATTATTCACATAAGAACATAAAAAGCATTTTATTTGAGAAAATAGTTTTTTTAAACATATAAATACTTACCAATATTAAACGTTTTATTATAAATATTTATAATTATAAATATGTTTTATTTATATAATAAAATTATAAATAATATTTAAAATTGATTTATTACTATACATATTTCTATGTTTAACAGATTGGTTATAAGTATCTCATTTAAATAATTGTAACAATAAAAGGATGTTTCGTATAAACTCGGTGTTGTGTGAAACGCAAGACAAGTAGGTGTTTCATGTAGTTAAATATTATATTGGTGTAGAGTATAATGAATTTTTTAATTAGAGTATTTTTCAATTCATTATATCAATGAAAATTAATTTATTGAAAAAAAAGGTTCACAAAAAACATGAGGTGTTACAGGTTCAATGAGTATTCAAATAATAAGACATTGAAGTGTATTTTTACCCCATGATACCTGAACATGTTGAAGAAATTCTAGTTTGAGTATCTTATGAGTTGATAAATTGATATATCATATACAGATTGTAAAAATAA
This sequence comes from Viscum album, assembly GCA_963277665.1. Lineage (NCBI taxonomy): Eukaryota > Viridiplantae > Streptophyta > Magnoliopsida > Santalales > Viscaceae > Viscum > Viscum album. The sequence goes on from OY728119.1 coordinate 594,324,890, forward strand.
TGTGTTCATCGATGATTTGAGTATGAATTTTTCAACACAATCCTTGAAGGAATCTATATAGGAGTATCCATTGATATGTTTGTTCACTAAGATATAAATAAATTTAGAGGAGGATTATGTGTATATTCATTGAGATTATAAGAAATATTCTTCATCACATGATGATCATATTTATATTGGGAAAATAAAAACATTTATTTTTAGTATTTTGGGAAAATACTTAATGGTAGGGAGATCTAAGGTGAATCATCTTGGTCACTTTATAGAGTCATGTGTTTCTAAAGTAGGTTGTTTGTTCCAATATCTCTAAGAAAATAGTTGATAGTTAATTAAAATTGAACTAGATGGTCTATACACCATGGAACTACCCTAATGTATCATGATTTTAGAGCTCGATATTGATAGATGGGGATGAGGAGGTTGATTGGAGACTTTATATCAGGATTCCTACCGTGTTCGAAGATTATGGTGGAGCACCAAAGATCTAATGGGTTGTTAAAACCTTTAACAATTGTGATGAAAAATTATGAAGAGATATCCATAAGACTCGTTATTTGTTTACCATATAATCCTAGTATGAGATATGTGATTTGGTTTATCATTGATCAAATTATAAAATCATCGCATTTACCTCCTATTTAAAATATTATATATGTAAGGTGGAATACCTTGAGAAACTATATGTAGAACAGATCATGAAGCTCTATGGATTTACCTCTATGTTTGTTTTAGAGAGATATCCTTGGATTATATCAATTTTATGTAGTGGTTTACAAGAGGATATGTGTACCAAAATGAAGTTATACATGGTGTATCACCCATAGATGGATTGATAGACTAAGTGTTCCATTCAGATTATTAAGGATGTTCTTAGAGTCGGTATGCTTGATTTCATTGTTTTATGTTAAAATCAGCTATCCTTGGTTATATTTTCCTATTGAAATGTTTATCATTACTTAATTAAAATTGGTCTCTCTAAATCAGTGTGTGTTCAACCATGTATATCTCATTTGTGCTTGATATATTTGGGAGAACAATCTCTTGTTGAATAGAACCTTGTATAAGGGATGATAGAAAAGGTTTAGTTGATCCAAAATAAGTTAGATAATGTGCATATTCATTATAATACCTATGAAGATCATTTCCTGTCTATTTAGAGTTTTTTGTGTCTGGATAGTATTTTCTCAAGGTATCACATAATATAGGACATCATCATTTGGGTTAGTAGGGTATGTTGTCACCAAATCTAGTTGGACCTTTCATATTCATTGAACAACTTGGATATAAGGATTATTGGATGAAAATTTCACTTAAATTTATGTCGAATTACAACATGATTCATGATTCCCAATTTATGAGGTATCAAATAGATCCTTCCCATGTGATCGAATTGGAGGATGTATATCTTGATCTAAACACCTCAGTGGTTGACCCACCAGTTAAAAATTATGGATCATCATGATAATATGTTTCATGATGAAAACATACTTTGGTATGTGTACTAAGGTAGTGCAGGAGGAATATCTAAAATATGTGGGAGCTTGAATATTTGTTAAGGTGGTAGTGGGATTATCTTTTTACAAGTCTAGAATCTTGATCACTTTTAGGGGGAATAAATATTTTATGGTGGGGAAATTATCACACCATTACATGTGTAATCATATATGAATACTATTAGGTCATTTATTTTTTAATTGTTCTAGGTTCATTGTGGATTAAAATTGATTTTTGTACTATTATGGTACAAATTGTTTAGAACTATATATAAGTCCCCAAGCTTAAACATTAAATTATTATTGAATTAAGTTAATAATTCACATTGAGGGTCTTTTCAGGTTTATATCCATATAGAGTTAGGTCATAACTTATAAATAAAAACTTGAATATTACATGTAGACACTTCTAATAAATATCCATTTTTTCATAAAATAAAAACTCATAAAAAACTATAATTATTTTTTGTTATAAATATTATTGAATTATTTATTTCTCTTACCCTTCATTATACCATGTGAAAAACATTTCAAAAACTTGGGATGATCATAAAAATCTCTGTAAGGGTTATAAAATAAGGAAAGAAAACATTAGCCCATCAATAAATACAAATCAATGGGAACATACTTTTGAATCATAAATCATATTCTATTTAACATACATCATGAAATAATAATATTTATGAATAATACCTAGAAATAATAAATCATAATGTTAACTTGTGGCGTCCATAACATACTTACATTGTAGATTTCACAGCTACATAGGGAGTTACATTTGTAATACCCATCACAGTATATTCCCTAAATATCTTACAAAAAACATTAATATTTACTTATATCACATTACCCAATGAATTGGTGATCTATCTCAAGATCACCTGGCCTAGGTTTGTCACGAAACCACATGTATATGTAAACAACTCCCAAGAACCATAACAAATTCATAACACAGAAAAAAGTAAAACAAAAATATTACATTTCCACACTGCAATTACAATATATCATTTCAAGATATTTTCATAATCAAATATTTCTAAAAACCATTTTCAACAAAAAAAATACATAAAAAGGGTATATCTTATTTATTTTTCTTTTAAAAATACTATGGCTTGTTATGGAATATAAATATCAAATAATACTCACATCAGTAGAAAATTCTTTGTCACCGCGTACGTTAAAAAGAAACATTACTTTTGACATTTAGTAAAATGATTTGTATAAAAAATATTCCCTTTGAATAAAATTAAAATTCAAATGGTTTAATACACCGTATAATATAAAGTCGTGTATAAATCAAAATATGCTTCAATGAAAGGATATTGAGACGAAGTCTCTTACCTTGAGTCTGACTTGTCACATAAGTTCCTTTTCCTTCTTGAATAATAAACATAAGTTAATTTATAATTTATTAATAAAATTTTTAAATTTTATTATTCCTTATATATCACTTTTTAACATGTTATAATCATTATATAATTATTTAAGATAATATCGGTCATTTAGTCGATACTGGGTACGTGAGTCAAAAATGAACTTTCCCTAATTACAAATTGTCCATAAGGTCAAAATTCCATTATCTCCAGAATTATATTCGTGATTTAGATATCATATATATCATAAATATCTAGTATATATATGTATTTATAATAGTACATAACATTTAGATATAATAAATGAAATTCACCATTCATGGAGACGGTAAGCCGTACGTATGCATGAACGCTACTTTCATTTATTTTTCATATTTAAATATATAGAAAATAAATAATAAATGGGTATACTATAATTAAAGTATAATATATATGTTACATAATTTCATTAATTAAATCCTTTACATGTTCCATTTATATCATGAATGAGTAATATCACTTTGTGGGGGCGGTAGTCTGCACTTCCCCAAATGAAATTATCGTATTCATACAACAAGAAAAGCATAAAGGTATGTTATAAATGAGTATTAAATAATAATATAGATAAAATAAATATCATAAATATCATATACAATTACATTTCAATAATAATGTCTACCATAAGAGGTGGTAAGAGAATATTGAACAATCATCGTTTCGTGAGGCAGTAGTATTCCATCCACAGAAACAGTATGTTCCATACCCATTAGATGAAGGTGTGTGTAAGTATAGTTCAAAATACTTCTCATAAAAAAACCTATTATATTTAATATAATATTTTTTATAATATAATTTAATAAAGAGATTTTAGGGGGTTGGAGAAAGAAAATAAAAGAAATAATTTTGAGAGTAGACATTACCTCAAATCAGGTAACTCCATTTGAGTTAAGATAAAAGGCATTATATAATTTTTTTATTCCCAATATAAGGATTATAAGAGGAAGAGAGGTATTCTAGGAGATTATGTTGGAAGATTTTGGATGAGCCAAGGTGGCTTGAGTGGTGTGAGTAAGGGTTAGAGGTGGTGTTCTTTTATCAGAGGGAGGAGGGGCACTTTAGGAAAGTTTGAAAGTATTATTTTATAATTAATTGATTTTAGAATTATAAAAACTCCAAAGTGATATATTTTTATGATAATATGCATATGGGTATAAATAATCTCAACAAATGGGTTTTAGACAAGTTTATGTTACAAAAGTAACCTTATGTTTTAGATTTAACCATTAGTAAACTTATTTAGTTTTTACCATGTCTTCTTGTATATTCATAATATATGGTTACCATAGTTACTGTAAAACTAAAAGAGACCCAAAAATGGATCATTAATGAAATATGTAACATAGTATATGAAATTTTACCAAATATTATATTTTTAGGACTATTATATCGTTTAATAAAATATTAATTTATTTAAAAACTCATTTATGTCAATTTTATACTATTCATATCATGACTTTTTAAAAATCCATAATAACTTGATTATTAATAAAAACTTTAATTAAATAAAATATAATAAGTAATAATCGTCTATAAAATTCTTGGATGACATAAAAAGTTTCAAAATAAATTTATTTTAATATTTATAATCTTATTTATTTAAATCATTCCTTAATAAGGTAAACTTCGCATCATCATTGTGTCATAAATATATTTATTTATGTGATGTCTAAAAATTATAAATAAAATAACTTGATATAGGAAATAATTTTATATTTCTAATGACTATTTATAGTCAAGTGGATCACCTATATAACCTCATATAAAAATTGTTTCACTAAAAGATAGAAGTTTAGGTTCTATTTTCTTTAACTTTAAATTAAAAGTAATTAAATTTCATTTTCACAAAAAGGTGGCACCATGGGGTCCTAAAATCTCCCCAAATATTTCCATGTTCATAAATATCCCATACAATAGGGTTATGACATGTGTTAGAGTAATTTAATATTATTATAATATTATTTTTACCCTTATTTACCAGATTTACCCTTTAACCATGGTAAATGAAATATTTTCTGAAGTTACTATTCAAAATGTCTAATAATAAAAGTTACCTATTTAAAAAATTTGAACCTCCTGATTCCAAATAAGGAATCAATTTATCAAATTCAAAAAATAAAAGTTTCAAATTTTAATTTAAAATTAATTCTCGTTGTCAAAACCAAAAACATGTTTTTTATGAAATAATAACTATCAAAAGAATGACATGGGTTTAGGTCTAATTAAAAAGTGAAATTACTTGAAATGACCAAAATTGGATTAAATGGTAAAAACATAATCTAATTACACTTTATGTAAAATTAAAAAGATAATCTAACCATATAAATAAATCACATGAAAGGAACATTTTGACTTAAAATGCAGTATTTTCACTTTTCATTAAAAAATTAACTTTATCAAAAAAAATACCAAAAATTTACCCAAAGTAAATTTTGATGTACAGATTCTAAAGAATGATTTTATTTATTCAAATAGAACATATAGAATTTACAAAAATAGTTTTAAAAGGTTTATCCATCAAAAGGTAGTAAACCGACCTTTTAAAATTATTAAATTATTTCATGCTTAAAATTGGATTCATTCTTATTTTGAGCCTTTAAATTTTATTCGATAATTGTAAAAACATTTAAGAAACATGTTTAATCATAATATGGTTAGTTCTGTTCATTACCACTAATACAATAATTAGAGGTTAACTACCATTTAAAATAATAATATTATTATACTATTTTTCAGTATAACTCAAAGTTGTGTGCAACGTAAGATTTTAGAGAAATCTGTTGTTTCATTTGGAGTATGCTATCAGACATATCATACCCTTTAAATTAAAATTAATATTTAATTCACAAATATTAACAAAAATGAAAATGGCATATTCTTTATTTACCTGGGATGTTACATTCATCCCCCTTTTTGGGAATAGTGTCCTTGAATTTCGATTCACTTATCGAATAAGTGGGAGTATTTATCCCTTAAAGATATTTTAGATTCACATGTTTCCTCTTCAACCATATGGTGTTTTTAAAAAACCTTTACCTAATGGATTACCTTATTCTATAACAATTTCTCTCTACAGTCAAGAATCTGGACTGGTTTTTCCTCATAAGAAATATTCTCTTCCAACTGAACTACCTCTTGACTCAAAACATGAGATGGATCCGAAATATACATTCTCAATTTTAAAACCTGAAAAACATTGTGTACCTAGGATAAACATGGAGGTATAGCCACTTTGTAGGCAACTAATCCAAATTTCTCCAGGATTTCATAGGGTCCAATGAACCTCAGACTCAGCTTTCCATTCTTACCAAAATGCATCAATCTTTTCCATGGATAAACTTTGAGAAAGACATGATCACATACCTCAAAAGAAAGATCCTTCCTATGGTTATATTCATAACATTTCATTCTACTCTGAGATCTTCTCATGTGCCTCTAGATCAACTAAACTTTTTATGCCAACACTTCTACCAATTTTGGTCCCATCAACTTCCTTTCACCTATTTCATCCCAAAAAGCTGGAGTATGACACTGATTCCCATATAATGCTTTAAATTGTTCCATTAGTATACTATAATGAAAACTGTTATTATAATAAATCTCAACCAAAGAAATATGTTTGTCCTAACTTCTTTGGTAATCCATTGAACTAGAACGTAGCATATCTCCCAAGGTCTTAATTTGTCATTTTGACTGCCCATATGATTGTAGATGAAAAGTTTTACTAATATTTAATTAAGTACCCAATTACTTCTGAAGGACCTTCCAAAAGTTAGAAGTGAACCTGGTATCATGATCTGATACAATAGATAGGGGAACTCCATATAACCTAACTTTCTCTTTAATATAAAATCGAGAATGTTGATCTGGAGACAGAGTATCTCGAATACGAATAAAATGAGAATATTTAGTCAATAGATCAACAATAAGCCAAATTTCATTATTACAACAAGAATTATTTCATAATCCCACTAGGAAATCCATGGACATAGTTTCCCATTTTCACTATGGCATTGGAAAAGGCCGAAGCATCCCTTTCAGTAACTGTCATTTTTCTTTAACCTATTGACCAGTTAAAAAATTCACGGTAAATTCATCTATATATATATTCATTCCATCCAATTAGTAATACTCTCGAAGATCTCTGTACATCTTAGTAGTACCATGATAAAATGAAAACTAAGAACTATGAGATTTACATAACAACTATTTCTTTAACTATGAATAACAAGGCACATATAATCTCTTTCCAAATCTCAAAACACAATCTTAATCAATGTTAAATTCATTTAACATTACCTTATGAACCAATTCTACCTTTTTATGCAACTCACTGTATTCTTTCTGCACTTTATTAATTATGTCTGATATAGTTGATTTCACTACCATCTAAAACAAAATAGAGGAATTACCGGCACCAATAACATCCAATCCAAAATTCATCAAATCAAAAACCAAAGGATCTTGTTCAAAATGTAGCATGGTTAATGTAGCATTACTCTTTTGACTCAAAGTGTCAGACACTTTTTTTGTCTTTCCTGGATGGTAATGGATCAAGAAATCATAATCCTTGATTTATTCTATCCATCTACTCTATCTCATGTTTAATTCTTTCTGAGTGAATATATACATCAAACATTTGTGATCAGTACATATTTCACACTTTACTCCATACAAATGATGCCTCTAAATTTTTAATGCAAAAACAACAACAACTAATTTCAAATCATGTGTAGTGTAATTTAACAAATGATGTTTCAAAAAACATAAAATATAAGCAATTAACTGATCATTCTGCATTTGGACACAACAATTTCCTTTTAACGAAGCATCACTGTAGATAAGAAATTATATATATCTGGAAGGTAATTCAAAAATAAGAGCATTAACCAATCTTCTTTTCAATTATGGAAAACAATCATCAAATTATTTTGCATAGATGAACTTAACACATTTTCGAGTTAACTTTGTCAGTGGGATAGTTAGCTGTGAAAACTTTTCAACAAACATTTGGTGATAGCCTTCTAAGCCAAGAAAACTATGAATATCAATTATATTTGTGTGTCTTGTCCATTATTTAAGAACTTTTGTTTTATAAAGATCAATAGTTATGCCATATTTTGAGACAATGTGACCAAGGAATGAAATTTGTTGTAATCAAAACTCACACTTGCTGAATTTTCCATATAGTTTCTTTTCTTTTAAGATTTTCAATACATACCTTAAATGACTTTCATATTCCTCTTTACTTTGGGAATATACCAAAATATCATCAATAAACAAAACCACAAACTTATCCTAGAACTCATGGAAAATTATATTCATAATATCCATGAATAAAATAGGTGAATTGGTTAACCCAAAATGTATAACTACAAATTAATAATGGTTATATCTAGTACGAAATGAAGTTTTTAGAATTTCTGTTTCCTTTACATTCAAATGATGGTACACCAATCTCAAGTCAATCTTCAAAAACATTGAGCTCCCTGGATCTGATCAAACAAATCATCGATATGAGGAAAATGATACTTGTTCTTAGTAGTGATATTATTCAAGGCTCTATAATCAATACAAAGTCTCATTGAACCATATTTATTTTTAATAGACAAGGTAAGAGAACCCCATGGTGATGTGGTATGTTTAATGAAACCTTTATCTAATAACTTCAGCAATTTCTTCATTAACTCTAAATGTTAAATTTAATACATTCTATAAGGGGGTAATGAAATTGGATTAGCATCATGAACTAAGTCAACAGTAAATTAAACATCCCAATCAGGTATTATACTAGGAAACTCATCAAGAAAAACATCAAGATACTCATTTACCACTAGCACATCATTAATATGATTAGTTCCTTTGTTTTCAACAATATGTTCAAGGTAACATTCCTTTCCATATTTTACAAGATTCTTGGATTCCTGATATGTTATCAAAAGTAAGGGTTAATTATTGTACAAAAACTAAAATTCATTCTGAAAAGAAAACTATTTAACTTTTCATTCAATCTTAGCATGATAAATAGATGGCCAATCCATACCCTAGATTAACATCAAACTCTACTAGAGGAAAACCAATAAGTTTTGCATGTAGATTATTTCCATACACAAGTATATAAAGGTTCTTATTATTTATTTTTGTCTCAAAATTTCCTCTGTGTTTTTACGACATGTTCAAGATTCATATCTTTAGAGGGAATTACAAATTTACTAGAAAATTTATCAGAAATGAAAGAATTTGTAGACCATGAATCAAACAACACATTGTAAAAATCTGAATAAACAAATAGTGTACCTGATACTACTTCATTTTATGGCCCAACATCTATAGAATTAGTTTCAATGGATTTCAAAACCACTTTATTCTTGTAGTCCAGCTACTTTCTATCATTTGAGTTCTTTATTGGAAACTCATTTCCATAATGAACTATTTAATTTCACTTAAAAAATCTCACTAACTCTAAATAACTTTTTTTCATACTATTACCCTGATCTTTTTCAATGCAATTACGAGCCTTATATCCCATTTTACCACATCAGTAGAACATAAAAAAAATTGAAAATTCATTCCCTAGTGTGTTTTTACCACAATTTTCACAAACTGTAAACTTAAGTTTCTTAACATTAGTGTAGCACCCCGACCCCAGCTACCCAGAGTCGGTGCATTACTTCGTAACATTGGCATGATCACAAAAGATCAAGTCTCGAAATACCGATTAGTTTAGTAGCCTTGGAAACACAAGATACATTCATAAATGTTACATTACATCACAAAGTGAAAAACTAATAACAAAGTCTTCATAGTCCACACTCATATCCTCTTCTGACTATCCCTGCAGGTCATTCATAAAATAGTTCTTCACATCCTGGAAAATATTAAAACATTGAAAGGGGTGAGCTCAGATGCTCAGTAAGGATAACAATATTGCGGAATCTTTCATAAATAAACATAAAAATTTAAGGCAATGTATAACTAAAACAAAAGTCTTTTAAACTTGAACATAAACATAATATGGAAAAATTAAAATGAGATAATGCCATTCAATTCTTCACATGGATATTCAACTGGTCGAATAATCACATGCAATATCAATAACCACTTTCATAATGAGGGAATGTATAATGCCAGACATTCTGAAACATTTTGTCAAGGCCTCGGCCAAGACGTCTAAAATGATTAAGGCCTTGGCCAAAACCATAAATCAAATTGGGAAAGGGCCTCGGCCAATTCCATGTCTAGTTGTCTCATGAGACCTACCGATGCATCGAGGAGCTATAGCGGGCTCCACCCGTCACTTATTTAGTCCAATGCATTCCTCATATGAATAGGTTTAAACAAATCATAAACCATAACATAATCGTATCACATAAAACATGGATAAAGGAAACATAACATTTCCACATTTCAATCACAAGATATCAATACAACACATTGATATAATAAAAATGCTTTCAAAACCATTTTCAATACCAGAATAAAAGAAAGTTAAAACTTTGTATTTATTTTTCATTAAAAAAACGTGATGGCTTGTAGAGGAAACCGAAACTCAAATAATGGTCACGTCGGCAGAGAAGTTGTTGTCACCGCATATGTATGGAAAGAAAAAAATTCCATTTTTGTCGTTTAGTAAAACGCTTCGTATAAAAAAGATTCCTTTTGAATAACGCAAAAGTCAAAGGGGTTTATACACCGTATAAAAGAAAGTTGTGTATAAAACCTAATATGCCTCAATGAAAGGGGATTGAGACGAAGTCCTTAAAAAGATCATTTTAAAATAAAATAGATCTATTATGTGTATTCACTATAGGTACACATAAAGAAAGTAAAAATACAAAATAGGACATAATAATATCATGACATAATTTGAAAGTAGGAGATTAACCCAAAGAATGGAAGTTGGGTTAAGAAATTCCCTTACCTCGTGTCTGACTTGACTCAACCGTTCTTTAACCCCCTGAATAATAAACTAGAGTTAATATATACCTTATTAAGAACCATTTTCAATTTCATTATCCTTTTTATATCACTTATTACAATGATATGAACATTATGTAATTATTTAAGTTAATAACGGTCGTTTTGTCGATCTTTGGTACTTGAGTCAACAAAAAACTTCTTATAATTACAAGTTGTTCATGTGGTGAAATATCCATTATATCCAGAATTATATTCATGATTTAGTTATCATATATATCATATATATACAGTATATACATTCATTCATAATATTACGTAACATTTAGAGGTAAGAAATGAAATGCACTGTTCATGGAGACGGTAAGCCGTGCGTACGAATGAACGCTACTTTCATTTCTATTTCATATTTAATGGAATGAAATCATAATGATATAAATGTATAATATAATTCCAGTATAATATATCATATAATACCATTTACTCCATCCTTTATACATCCCACATATGGTATTAACGATTCAAATCACTTTGAGGGGGCGGTAGTCCGCACTTCCTAAAATGAGAATATCGCGTTTACCCATAATGGAAATCATAAAGGTATGCCATAAATGAAAAATAAATAAGCTTAGGTAAAACATAAACATATTATATATAATATATAAATATATTGACATCTTAATGGCCACCTTTGAAGGTGTTATATGAGTGTTGAACAATAATCGTTTCGTGAGGCAGAAATTCGCCATCCACAGAAACAGTATGTTCTCTAACCATTATATGTAGGTGTGTGTAATTGTAGCTCGAATCCTTCTTATAAAAACATCCTAGTATATTGAGGATACTGGTTTTGTTACAAAATAAATTAATAAAAATATTTTAAGTGGTTGGATAAGCTAAATAAAACAAAACAACATTAGACAATACATTACCTAAAAATTGGGTAACTCTTTTTGATTTGAGCCAAAGGCTTCCTTGGGAAGAATTCTGCCCAAAGTGAGGCTTCTAGGAGTAAGTTAGGGGAGTTGGGAGGATATTTGGGCAGAGGTTGGCCGAGCCAAATGGCTTGAATGTGTGAATGAGGTGGTAGAGGTGGGGGCCTTTTATAAGAGGAGGGGAGGGGCACTCTTGGAAAGTAAGGAAATGTTACATTATTATACAATGCTTTTCGGATTCTAAAGGTCCCACACTTATATAATTCGTGGCTAAGGTGATAAGGGTTCGAAATCTACCCATCCAATAGTCTTTGGACAAGTGTAAGCCTTGTATTGTACATTATCTTTTCATTTTATTAAAATCATTAAATAATGAGGTCATCGCTGCATCATAATGATGTCATAAATAATTTAATTTATTTAATGTCTAAAAATTATAAAAAAAATACTATGATGTAGGAAATCTTTTTATATTTACAATTAATACTTATATTTAAAAATATGACTTGTATAACCCCATGTAAAAAAAAGTTTAGTAAAACATTTCATGTTTATGTCATTTTTTACTTTAACATTAAATAAAAGGTATTTATGTCATTTTCCAACTAAAGTGGCTCCATGGGGTCCCCAAGTTGACCCATGGATTTTCTTGGTCGTCCATGGCACATCCAATGATGGTAGGACATGTGTCAAGCTCATCTCATATTATTAAAACATTATTTTTACCATAAACTACACTAATTACCTCTAATCGCGATTAAGAACTTAAAAGTTACTATTCACCAAAAATTATTTTAATCTCATTGAACCAAATTTTACTTCTTAATGACAACCATTTATGTAGGATTTTTTAAAATCAAATCACAGAGGTGGTAATATTTCATTTAAATGAAAAATCAGTTATTTAACTACCACTTAGTGGTTTCACTATTCATCAAAAATTGAAGTTTTTCAGAACAATGCCAAAATTTCACCCTAATCTATAATTGATATTCTGATTTCAAAAATTATGTCTATTTTAAAAAATTCCAAAAATATAAGTTGCATTAATTTATTTTATAATTAATTCCCGCTGTCACAACAAATAGCGTGTTTTTAAGAAACAATTTATATCAAACGATTGGCAATTGTTTATGTCCAATTTCAATGTTAAATTAATTCTAATGACCACCATTGGATAAAATGGTAAAAATATATTCTAATTATACTTTAAAACCACTAAATAGTATAATTTATCACTATAAATTATTTTGATTAAAAAAAAAATTTTTAAGTATTTTTCACTATTCATAAAAAATTAGAAGTTCTCAGAAAAATACCAAAAATTAAACATAGGCTAATTTCGATATTCCGAATCCAAAAATGAAGTCCATTTTGAAATATAAAATTTCTATAATTTTAAAAAGTGGTTATTACTATTCATAACGGCTACTATGATTAGTCACGGTGTTTTAGAACTCGAAGTTGCATACAATGCAATCTATTGCATTATTGAATGAGAAGCGTATTGTGGAAGCTCGGGGTGTTACATTCTCCCCTCCTTCAATAAATTGCGTCCTCGCAATTTGAAATTTTTCTTGGAAAAAGGTTGAAAATAGAAAATACTTTTGTGGAAAACCCACATCGGAAATAAGGTTAATAAATATATAACATTAAAAGAAAGCAAGATAAGTACAAAGGTCACCTGAGAAAAACCATTCTAGGATTCTATGAAAATATGGATATGGAGGAGAAACAAACCATCAAGGTCTGATGGAGAGTTATATAAAACGGGATTAGGAGAAATTTTAACTATAAGAAAATCACAAACTTGTGATTGGTTAAACGATCATTGATTCCCCAGTAGGAAAAGTTAACCGACAACATTTTTGTTTTGAGTTAACTTTTATAAAGTTGCGGAATTTATTTAGGAGATTTACTAAGAACGTAAGGGAATATACATACTTGTCATGTAGACTTTCATTCTTTAATAAATTTTTTACCACAAACCCATCTTTCACTCTAAAAGGTAATACAACTCAAAAATATTCTATTTATCCTAATTGTATAAGGTTCCAAATATTAACACATACCATTTAGATTAGTAAAATTATTTTTTAATAACCAGGGACTTCCTGTAGGATAGTGGTAGGAAATAAAGGCCTGTCGCACTATGGTTGTGGGTTCGATTCCTGCAGCTTTTTCCGACGCGACGGGCTATCCCCCAACCTGCAGGTTGTCCTTTTTCTAAAACTATAGTATTATAATATTCCAAAAATAATCTTCATAAGTGTTTTAACCTTAAACAATACTATCCAAAGTTCAAATTAATCCATTCCAACCTTTATAGTTATCCAAAATACCTCTGTCCAAACTTTCTCTAAAAGGTCTCTAAATTCCAAAAATCAATTGTAACATCAAGTTCCCCAAACAAGGTAAAGTTTCTCTTATTGTCACATACTAAAAATATGATTACCTTCATCATATTAAAACCTTAACAAAAACAATAAGTACTGCAGTACAATCCTTATATATATCACATTATTCTTATAACCAGAATATAATCCTTGAGTCCAAAAGCACCAATACATTAATTATTCCTCTTCAACTGTAGTAACAGCATAAGATTGTCCTTGATCCCTTGGTCATTTATGAGGTAAGTTTCCCTGACGCTTAGGACATTCATTTGCATAATGCCCCATTTCCCTACAATTGTAGCATTCAACATTGATAGCCTCTTTCTTTCCCATGCAATCACGCGCCTGGTGACCTTTTTCCCCACATTTATAACAAACTCTCATTCCTTTTAGGCAAGTACCAGAGTGATTCTTCCCACAATTATCACATAATGGAAAATCCTTCTTTCCCTTTTTCCCTTTATCTGTCTCTTGTTCCACCGTTCTCTTCTTATTTTGCTTTACTTTGTTGTCATAAGACTTAGGGAATTCCTTTTCTATCTTGATAGAACACGAGACAATATCTTCGTATGACGAGAAGGTTTGTGAGACTAATGCTCGATGGAGAAATGGCTTTAACCCATCAAAGAAATGATCAATCTTACTTCTTGGGTTACGTATATAATCTACAGCATGCCTCGCTAACCTTGTAAAGTTGGCCTCATACTTTACGACATTCTCATCCTCTTTTTGTCTCAGACTCAAAAATTGTCTTTCCATATCTTCTCAATGGTCACGAGGATAGTATTTTTCTAAGAAAAGATCTTTGAACTCCCTCTATTCCATATTCGATACGTCATCATCTTTCTTTGTGTTTTGAATCAGTTACCACCACTGATCGGCATCTCTAGTGAGGCGGTAAACTGCCATGACAACCTTCTCCCTTTCGCTACTCCCCAAGGCATGGAATATTTTCTCTAATGAGTTTATCCATTGCTCAGCTACTAATGGATTTGTACCCCCATTAAATGTTGTCGGTTGTTGCCTCATGAAGCGTTCTAACATTGATCCTCCACGTTGTGGATCAGGGTGATCCATACGAGTAAGGTTATTATTCATAACTTGAGTGAGTTGTCCCAGTATGGTAATAAGTTTATCATCACCAATTGTATCTCCAGATCCGCAATAATTATCTTCAGTAGGAGGGAAATCCCTACAAGGAGTTCGTGCATTGATACGGTTTCCATTCCTTCCACTAGGCGCCATTTCTATACAATGGCATAAACTAGATTAGTTTATGAATCAAAATACATAATTCCATACTTATAAAATACTCAACATAAATTTAACTATTCATGGATATAATCCATAATCAAAAAAAGGTTTTCTTTGAGGAAGTATATACTCATAACCGTTCATAGTGGTTTGTAAAGAAAACGAGAATTATCATAAGCATATCCTCCGGGAGTGTCGTAACCAAGAGTGCAGCAAGGCCCGTTGTCGTGCACCAGTTCCCGTTTGAGTCTAGCTCAAAGCAGTGTTTTCGGGTTTTACCCCTAGGTACATCTGTGCCAGAGCCGCCTCTACCTGCTCGAATCCAGACATGGATGTATTTCTCAGAAAACTCATAACATTCTATAATACCAAAATTCTAGGAAGTTCTTCTATACTAATCCTCAAAGTCTATCTTTGAGATATGTGCTCTAATCAGATTTTATCTAAATCTAGCTTCCAAGGTTAGTACTAAACTGCCTCTGATACCAACTGTAGCACCCCGACCCCAGCTACCCAGATTCAGTGCATTACTTTGTAACATTGGCATGATCACAAAAGATCAAGTCTCGAAAGACCGATTAGTTTAGTAGCCTTGGAAACACTAGATACATTCATAAATGTTACATTACATCACAAAGTGAAAAACTAATAACAAAGTCTTCATAGTCCACACTCATATCCTCTTATGACTATCCCTACAGGTCATTCATAAAATACTTCTTCACATCCTGGAAAATATTAAAACATTGAAAGGGGTGAGCTCAGATGCTCAGTAAGGATAACAATATTGCGGAAGCTTTCATAAATAAACATAAAAATTTAAGGCAATGAATAACTAAAACAAAATCCTTTTAAACTTGAACATAAACATAATATGGAAAAAGTAAAATGAGATAATTCCATTCACTTCTTCACATGGATATTCTACTAGTCGAATAATCACATGAAATATCAATAACCACTTTCATAATGAGGGAATGTATAATGCCAGACATTCTGAAACATTTTGTCAAGGCCTCGGCCAAGACGTCTAAAATGATTAAGGCCTTGGCCAAAACCATAAATCAAATTGGGAAAGGGCCTTGGCCAATTCCACGTCTAGTTGTCTCATGATACCTACCGATGCATCGAGGAGCTATAGCGGGCTCCACCCGTCACTTATTTAGTCCAATGCATTCCTCATATGAATAGGTTTAAACATATCATAAACCATAACATAATCGTATCACATAAAACATGGATAAAAGAAACATAACATTTACACATTTCAATCACAAGATATCAATACAACAAATTGATATAATAAAAATGCTTTCAAAACCATTTTCAATACCAGAATAAAAGAAAGTTAAAACTTTGTATTTATTTTTCATTAAAAAAAACGTGATGGCTTGTAGAGGAAGCCAAAACTCAAATAATGGTCACGTCGGCGGAGAAGTCGTTGTCTCCGCATATGTACGGAAAGAAAAACATTCCCTTTTTGTCGTTTAGTAAAATGCTTCATATAAAAAAGATTCCTTTTGAATAACGTAAAAGTCAAAGGGGTTTATACACCGTATAAAAGAAAGTTGTGTATAAAACCTAATATGCCTCAATGAAAGGGGATTGAGACGAAGTCCTTAAAAAGATCATTTTTAAAATAAAATAGATCTATTATGTGTATTCACTATAGGTACACATAAAGAAAGTAAAAATACAAAATAGGACATAATAATATCATGACATAATTTGAAAGTAGGAGATTAACCCAAAGAATGGAAGTTGGGTTAAGAAATTCCCTTACCTCGTGTCTGACTTGACTCAACCGTTATTTAACCTCCTGAATAATAAACTAGAGTTAATATATACCTTATTAAGAACCATTTTAAATTTCATTATCCTTTTTATATCACTTATTACAATGATATGAACATTATGTAATTATTTAAGTTAATAACGGTCGTTTTGTCGATCTTTGGTACTTGAGTCAACAATAAACTTCTTATAATTACAAGTTGTTCAGGTGGTGAAATATCCATTATATCCAGAATTATATTCATGATTTAGTTATCATATATATCATATATATCCAGTATATACACTCATTCATAATATTACGTAACATTTAGAGGTAAGAAATGAAATGCACCGTTCATGGAGACGGTAAGCCGTACGTACGCATGAATGCTACTTTCATTTATATTTCATATTTAATGGAATGAAATCATAATGATATAAATGTATAATATAATTCCAGTATAATATATCATATAATACCATTTACTCCATCCTTTATAAATCCCACATATGGTATTAACGATTCAAATCACTTTGAGGGGGCGGTAGTCCGCACATCCTAAAATGAAAATATCGTGTTTACCCATAATGGAAATCATAAAGGTATGCCATAAATGAAAAATACAGAAGCTTAAGTAAAACATAAACATATTATATATCATAAATAAATATAGTGACATCTTAATGGCCACCTTTGAAGGTGTTATATGACTGTTGAACAATCATCGTTTTGTGAGGCAGAAATTCGCCATCCACAGAAACAGTATGTTCTCTAACCATTAGATGTAGGTGTGTGTAAGTGTAGCCCGAATCCTTCTTATAAAAAAATCCTAGTATATTTAGTATACTGTTTTTATTACAAAAGAAATTATTAAAAAGAGTTTAAGGGGTTGGAGAAGCTAAATAAAACAAAACAACATTAGAGAAGACATTATCTAAAAATCGGGTAACTCTTTTTTATTTGAGCCAAAGGCTTTCTTGGGAAGAATTATGCCCAATGTGAGGCTTCTAGGAGTAAGGGAGGGGATTTGGGAGAGTATTTGGGCAGAGGTTGTCCGATCCAAATGGCTTGAAAGTGTGAATGAGGTGGTAGAGGTGGGGGCCTTTTATAAGAGGAGAGGAGGGGCACTCTTGGAAAGTAAGGAAATTTTACATTATTATACAATGCTTTTCAGATTCTAAATTTCCCACACTTATATAATTCGTGGATAAGGTGATAAGGGTTCGAAATCTACCCATAAAATAGTCTTTGGACAAGTTTAAGCCTTGGATTGTACATTATATTTTCATTTTATTAAAATCGTTAAATAATGAGGTCATCGCTGCATCATAATGATGTCATAAATAATTTAATTT
Source organism: Viscum album (assembly GCA_963277665.1). Classification (NCBI taxonomy): domain Eukaryota; kingdom Viridiplantae; phylum Streptophyta; class Magnoliopsida; order Santalales; family Viscaceae; genus Viscum; species Viscum album. Next base: position 594,343,426 of record OY728119.1, read on the forward strand.
ATTTAATGTCTAAAAATTATAAAAAAACTACTATAATGTAGGAAATCTTTTTATCTTTCCAATGACTATTTATAGTCAAAAATATGACTTTTATTACCCCATGTAAAAATTGTTTTAGTAAAACATTTCATGTTTGTGTCATTTTTTACTTTAACATTAAATAAAAGGTATTTATGTCATTTTCCAACTAAATTGGCTCCATGGGGTCCCCAAGTTGACCCATGGATTTTCTTGGTCGGCCATGGAACATCCAATGAGGGTAGGACATGTGTCAAGCTCATCTCATATTATTAAAACATTATTTTTACCTTAAACTACACTAATTACCTCTAATCGCGATTAAGAACTTAAAAGTTACTATTCACCAAAAATTATTTTAATCTCATTGAACCACATTTTACTTATTAATGACAACCATGTATGTAGGATTTTTGAAAATCAAATCACAGAGGTGGTAATATTTCATTTAAACGAAAAATCAGTTATTTAACTACCACTTAGTGGTTTCACTATTCATCAAAAATTGAAGTTTTTCAGAACAATGCCAAAATTTCACCCTAAGATATAATCGATATTCTGATTTCAAAAATGATTTCTATTTTACAAAATTCCAAAAATATAAGTTGCGTTAATTTATTTTATAATTAATTCCCGCTGTCACAACAAATACCGTGTTTTTAAGAAACAATTTATATCAAAAATTGGAAATTGTTTATGTCCAATTTCATTGTTAAATTAATTCTAATGACCACCATTGGATAAAATGGTAAAAATATATTATAATTATACATTAAAACCACTAAATAGTATAATTTATCACTATAAATTATTTTGATTAAAAAATTTGTTTTTAAGTATTTTTCACTATTCATAAAAAATTAGAAGTTCTCAGAAAAATATCAAAAATTCAACATAGGCTAATTTCGATATTCCGAATCCAAAAATGAAGTCCATTTTGAAATATAAAATTTTTATAATTTTAAAAAGTGGTTATTACTATTCATAACGGCTACTATGATTAGTTGCGGTGTTTTAGAACTCGAAGTTGCGTACAATGCAAGCTATTGCATTATTGAATGAGAAGCATATTGTGGAAGCTCGGGGTGTTACAATTAGACTTTTTTTAAGAGTTATTCCTTTTGTCTGCCACCTTGGCCTCTTATTCAGTTGTTTTTCAAAGAAAACCTGATCATCAGAAAACTCAATTTCTAACTTCTCCACACATTGAACAAGTTCTTCATAACTTTTAAACTCACTAGAAGCTAAATACATTCGACACTTTGGCTTTAATCCTAAGTAAAAATGATTGATTTTAATATCAACATCTCGTATGAAATTTGGAGCATACATTGCCAGTCGAGTGAATTTTTCTTCATAAGCAGCCACTAAGTCATCCTCCTACCTCGATTCGAATAATTTTTTTCCATCTAATGTATAACCTCCTTAGGAAAATATTTCTCAAGAAACATGCCTTTTAATTCTTCACAATCAAGAGCATCAATATCCTCGCTATAGTTAATATTTTTAACCATCGACCACCACTGATCGACTTCACCTTCAAAATGGTAAATAGAAAGACTGAACTTTTGATGTTCTGAACACCCCATGACATCAAAAATATTTTCTAGTGCTTTAATCCACCCTTCAGCTAGCATAGGGTCAGATGATCCTCTGAATGATGTGGGATGTTGCCTCATGAAATTCTCCACTACTAACATGTTCCACTATGGTAGATCTGGATAATCTCATGCATGGATACCACCACCATTTATAGGTTGAGTAAATAGTTCTATCACTGCAACAAACTATTCCATTCCGATTCTGACCATCTCAGGTTGGTGATTTGGAAGGTTGTCTTCCTTTAGATGATGTACCATCATAGTTTCCCTATTTCCCCTGTGGAAAACCATTCTGAACATAGAAATATATTTGGAAAAGAATCATGGTAATCTTCAAATTCTTTATCATTTAAATCTTAAAATAATGTAAAAATAATTTATGGATATTTATTTAACAATATCCTAACTCTTAAAGTTGTCTAAACTGAACTCTGATAAAAACTATAAGGCCACAGCCTTAAAAATTACATAATTATTAAACTTTGTTAATAATTCATATTGAGGATCTTTTCAGGTATAGATATTTAGAGAATTAGGTCATAACTAATACATAACAACTTGAATATTACATGTAGACACTTCTACTCAGTATCCATTTTTTCGTAAAATAAAAACTCTTAAAATAAAACAAGAATTATTTTCTTGATATAAATATTATTTAATTATTCCTTTCTCTTAACCTTCCTTATAAAATATGAAAAACATTTAAAAAACATGGGATAAGTATAAAAATTATAATAGGGGTTATAAAATAAGGAAAGAAAACATTATCCCATCAATACATACAAATCAATGAGATCACACTTTTCTATCACAAATCATATGATCTTTAACATACCTTATGAAATCATAATATTTATGAATAACTTATATAAATCATAAATCCTAATGGTAACTTGTGGTATCCATAACATACTTACATTGTATCTTTCACAGATACATAGGGAGTTATGTTTGGAATACCCATCATGGTATATTCTAAAAATCTCTTAGGAGAAACATTAAAATTTAACTCTATCACATTAGCCAATGCATTAGAGACATATTTATTGCTCACCCACCCTATCTTTATCACAAAACCACCCATATATGTAAACAATTCCCAAGAACAATAACATATTTATAACTGATAAAATAAGCATAAAAGAAAGATAACATTTCCACACTGTAATCACAATATATCATTTCAAGATATTGATATAATCAATGCTTTCTCAAATACATTTTCAATACCAAAATACATAAAAATGGTATATGGTATTTATTTTTCTTTTAAAACACGATGTCTTGTTATGGAAGCCAAATATCCAATAATACTCATGGCGGTTGAAAATCCATTGTCACTGTATACATTAAATAGAAACATTCCTTTTTTCATTTAGTAAAATGCTTCCTAGAAAAAATATTCCTTTTGAATGAAATTAGAATTCAAAGGGTTTTATACACTGTAAAAAATAAAGTCATGTATAAATCAAAATATGCCTCAATAAAAGGAGATTGAGACAAAGTCCCTTACCCTGAGTCTTACTTGTCATGTAAGTTCCTTTTTATTCCTGAATAATATGATTAAGTTAATTTATAATTTCTTCTGAAATTTTTTCAAGTTTTTTATTCCTTTTATGTCACTTATTAGCATGTTATAAACATTACATAATTATTTACGTTAATATCAGTCATTTTTTTGATATTTGTTACTTCAATCAAAAATGAACTTGTTCTAATTAAAAATTGTCCATGGTTTCAAAAATACATTACCTCAAGAATGATATTAATTATTTATATATCGTATATATCACAAATATATAGTATATATATTTATTTATAATAGTACATAACATATAGAGATAACAAATTAAATGCATCATTCATGGAGATGATAGGCCACACGTACGCATGAACGCTAGTTTCATTTCATTTTTATATTTAAAGAAATGAAAACTATATGATACATAGGTGTATTGTAATTCTAGTATAATATATACGTTATATATGTTACATAATAAAATTAACTCTATCCTTTATTTATTCCATGTATAGCATGAACGAGTCCCATCACTTTGAGGGAGTCGTAGTCTGCGCTTCCACAAATGAAATTATCATATTTATACAACATGAAAAGAATAAAGGTATGTTATAAATGAGAATTAAAGATGTATATAGATAGAATAAATATCAAATATATCATATATAATTACATTTCTATCATAATGAACACCATAAGAGTTGGTAGGAGAAGATTGAAAATCATCGTTTCGTGAGGCAGTAGTTCACCGTCCACAGAAATAGTATGTTCTATACCCATTAGATGATAGTGTGTGTAATTGTAGTTCTAAATAATTATTAAAAAAACTAGTATATTTAATATAATGTCTTTTTTATAAAATAATTTAATAAAGAGATTTTAGGGGGTAGGATAAGGAAAATAAATGAAAGAATCTTGAGAGAATACATTACCTCAAATCGGGTAACTTCTTTTGATTTAAGATAAAATGCATTATTTAATTTACTTACTCCAATGTAAGTATTTTTGGAGGAATATAGGGATTTTTGGAGCTTATTTGGGAAGATTTTGGGTGAGACAAGGGGGCTTGAGAGGTGTGAGTAAGGGTTAGAGGTGGTGTCCTTTTATAAGAGGGAGGAGGGTCACTTTAGGAATGTTTGAAATTATTATTTTATTATTAATTTATTTTCGAATTATAATGACATAAAAGTGATATATTTAGAATATAATATGATTAAGGGTCAAATTACTCCCATCCAATGGATTTTATACAATTTTAGGTCACCAAATTAACCTTATCTTTTAGCTTTATCCCTTGGTAAACTTATTTAACTTTTACCATGTCTTCTTCTATATACATAATATAGGGTTACCATAGTTAATATAAAATTATAAGAGACCCCAAAATGGATCCTTAATTACATTTGTAACATCATATATGTCATTTGGTATAATCTTATATTTTTAGGAATATTATATCATTTAATAAAATATTATTTTATTTAAAAACTCATTTTTGTCAATTTTTATACTATTCATATCATGAATTTTTAAAAATCCATAAAAACATTATTATTTCGAAAAAAACATCATTAATTATAATATAGAAAGTAATTAGCTTCCATATATTTCATTTATGACATAAAAAGTGTCAAAATTAATTTATTTTAATATTTATAATCATATTTATTTAAATCATTCACTAATAATGTAAACATTGCATCATCATTGTGTTATAAATATATCTATTTATCTAATTTCTAAAAATTATAAATAAAATACCATGATGTAGGAAATATTTTTATATTTTTAATTACTATTTATAGTATAAAATATCACTTATATAACCCCATATCAAAATTGTTTTACTAAAATATACAAGTTTAGGTTATATTTTCCTTAACATTAAATTAAAAGTAATTAATTGTCATTCTCACACACAAGTGGCTCCATGGGGTCCTAATATCGACCTAAGGATGACCATGGTCATACATATCTCATCCAATAAGGTTATTACATGTTTTAGGGTAATTTAATATTATTATAATATTATGGTTTACCCTTATTTACCATATTACCCTTTAACTATGCTAAATAAAATATTTACAAAAGTTACTATTCATAATGTCTATAAATAAAAGTTAACTATTAACAAAACTTTTACCTCTTGATTCTAAATATGGAATCCATTTTTCCAAAATTCAAAACACAGAAGTTTCAAAAAGTAATTTAAAATTAATTCTCATTGTCAAGACCAAAAAATGTGTTTTTAAGAAATAATAACTATCAAAAAATTGACATGTGTTTATGTATAATTAAAAAGTGTAATTACTTCCAATGACCAACATATAATTAAATTATAAAAACATAATCTAATTAAACTTTAAAAATAATTAAAAATATAATCTAACTATATAAATAAATCAGATGAAAAGATAGTTTTGACTTAAAATGTAGTATTTTCCACTATTCATTAAAAATGCACTTTATCAGAAAAATAAAAAAAATTACCCAAAATAAATTTTGAGTCCCCCCTTCTAAAGAAGAAGATTATTTTGTCAAATGGAACACATAAAAGTTACAAAAACTAGATTTAAAAAGGGTTCAACATCAAAAGGTTGTAAACTGACCTTTTAAAATTATTAGAGTATTTAATGCATAAAATTGGATTCATTCTTATTTAGAGACTCTAAATTTTAATGGATAAATGTAAAAACATTTAACAAACATTTTTAATCATAATATGGTTAGTTTTTTTAATCCCTTATAATACAACAGTTAGGCATTAACTACCATTTAAAATAATAATATTGTTATATTATTTTTTTGGTATAACTCAAAGTCGTGTCCAATGTAAGATTTCATAGGAATCTGTTGTTTCATGTTGAGTATGCTATCAGAAATAACATACCCATTAAATTAAAATTAATTTTTAATTCAAAAATATTAATAAATATGAAACTTTCACATTATTTGTTTACATGGGATGTTAAACTATGACCATTTTGGTGGTTGTGGGTTTCCATTGGGCATTATTTGTGAAACAAGCACAGCAGAAATGTTTAGTACTAGGTGTTTCCTAGTGTTGAGTGTTTTTAGGATTTCCCTACTGACCATGGTAAGAGTTACCTCACCATGACCATGGTGGAGACCATGGTGGTACAAATAAATATATTCCTCTACACTAGTATGTGGTTGAATGTCATGGTTTGTCTCTTTAGTGAATCCACCAGTTCATGGAAAGAAGCACCAGGGTGTGGTGGTGGTTGTTTCATAATTTCTAATTCACATTTTTCACCTATTATACCAAGGTTAGTTATTCCATACACATGAAACCTTAATTAAGTTTCTTGGGGCATCATTTTACTCATTTTCCATATATTAAACTATTTTATCTCTTCTCTCTGGCTCATGTTTCAGATTGAGTTGGTTACAGGATGCAGTTTTTTCATTTATCTTTCATAAAGTTTTAGTTCTTTTGGTCCCATTTATATTTTAATTTCTATTGATATATTAGGTGAATAAAGAAAATATCCATTCCTCTTCATTAATTGGTTTGACAAGTAATATTTTTTTCATTGTTGTTTAGGATGATGTCTCTATACAATGGTTTCATCCCATGATTTTCCCTATGCAATTATAAATTTCCTTGGGATTAATTTATCCAATTAATTAACATTAAATTTATGTGGTCTTTTTATTAAATTAAAATTAGTGTGTCTTTTAAATTTTTTTATAAATTAGGATTTAATTAAAAACATATTTATAGACACTATATGTTCAATGGAATACCTCAATGATGATTTTTATTCTAAAATGGATTTTCAAGAATGGGACATGTGATGATTCACTAGGGGAAATGTTTTGAAAAATGGTTGTCCTGGTTTATTGAATGATTTTTTAAATTAAATAACATGGGATAATTTTGTAACCATGGTTAAGGAAATATAGAATTTTTCATTATTATTTCACCACTAGGGTTTACAATTGTGATATCAATAGACTCTAGAAGGACTCGATATCATTAGGATTCACATTATTCCATGAGTTGTGTTCCATTTGTGTCCTTATCATGTATTATCCTTACCTAAATACCAATTATGTTTCATGATCTTGATTTAATTTAGGTTTCCTATTTTAAATTCCTACTCGATTGCATTCTAAGATATGAATGTTTTAATTGATTCACCATATATTTTCATTCATATTTATTTTCATATTCTTATGGATTAAAATATAAAATGTTTTGAAATTAAAAAATGAATTTCTATTTTATATAAAATATTTTCAAATCAAATAGATTTTTAGACCTATTTTTTTAAGGCTAGGACTAACCAATTCATGGTGGTATACTTTTTAAATATTAATAGTGGTATCCTTCTGGGTGTTTCTCTTACACCCTCTATATTACATTGGATATATCCATATTTTATTTTACTTGATATAGGTAAAGGTAAAAATGTTATGTAGCTCACCTAATTACCTAAATTTTCATTACCTTCAAAATGTGTTGGGTCGGCATTGATAGATTTTCATATAGAGATATAGTTTTTGGAATTGGTCAAAACTATGATGTGTTTCTAGGTTTAGCCTTTTCGCTTGGTTTTTAGGTATAATGATTCTTTAACCCTATCCTTCTATGATGTACCTTGTTTTTGAAATTATCTCATTCTTATTTATATGAGGAATTTTTTTGTTCATATGTTCATATCCAACTTTTGGTGGGATATTTTGGGTTACATGTTATGCCAAAATGGTTTGGTTCATTATTGATTTAATAAAATATCTTGCATATTCCTATTTTGTACCCCTAGTTTCATCTATTCCATATCCAAATTCTAGTATTTAGACATTAATGTATTTTCTAAGAAAACCATACTTATTTCCTTACCCTAAAATTGGATGTTCCTTGATACATAGGATTATACTAAGGTGTCTCAGAAATTATTTCTAATGCTATCCTCTTAAAATTACTAAACTATCCTCTAATAATAACTATAACAACTTTATGTTTACAAATGTAAATATTATATCATTTTATATGAATATTTAATACACTTTCCAATAATAAAAATCTAAATAATGCCAAGGTTTATTTTATTTGGTGACAAGATACATAATAAAATTATTTCATGAATGTTCTTCAACATGTTCGATACAATATTCTGAAATAGTATAATTCTTAGTGATTCCCAACATAAAACCATTCTTTTTAATTCGGGGAATGGAAAAATAATAAAGGGTGAGCTATGATACTTAGTAATAATAAACATGGGAGATATGAATCAATGATCGTAAGTCATAATAATATAATAATAAGTGTAAGATAACATGAGATTAACATTAGAAGATATTACATAATAATTCATATATTAGAAACATGAATCATGTAAAAAAGATTTTTCATTTTATAAGACATGAATAATATGTGAATCAAAAATCATGATCTAGGAGATTATATATTTTTCACTATAACATGTCATAAGAGAGTGGTGTAATGTGAGTTATATTCATTGTCATATAAATATTATAGCAAGGATACCTAATAAGATATTCATTACTTTTTAGGGTTGGGATAACCACCTATCTATCAACTCTAATATTTGGATAACATCTTGTATACCATATTTTGGTCTTTGGGTAACCTCTATTGTACCCTCTTTTGAGATTGGGATAAACTCTTGTATATTCTATTAGGGCTTGGGATAACCTCTGGTTTACCCACTTTTGGGCTTGGTAAAACCTCATGTGTACACTTTGAACTCATAAAACATGAATCTCTACCCAATAGATTCAAGTTCTTTAATGAACCCACCTATCAGGTGAATAAAATCCATTCATAATTTTGCCAGTATATCATAAAATCATTTATCATTACATAAAACCATTACCCTTGGAAAATAAAATTTGATTAATAAATAATTCATTATAATAATTATAAACTTTCCATATAAATAATAAAGATTTTGACATTGGATCGTATTCCCTATAAATAATAATTAATATAATTGTATGCATGTTTAGATAAAAATACTTTTAGAATATCACTAGAACATTTCTTGAGGAAAATATACTTCTCATTTTGAAATCACATATTTAAAATAAATAAAATTCAAAAATATTAAGGAAAATTAGTATTTTAAAGGAACCATGTAAAATTTTAATGTAATTTTAAAATTATAGATAAATTATGATGGTGGGAAAAAATTTCATTCATTTTATGTTAAATCAAAGATTCCTTTCACATTATCTGTAAAAAGTAAAAGGTACTTTATTTGGGATAATTAAATAAGATTCCTTTTAAATTTTATTTTATAAATTAAATAATTTTTATGAATTACTTAACTCAACCACTAGGTAATGGTAATAGTTTTTTTAAAACATTTCAAATTTAATACGGATATTGAAGAAAACCATTCTCGACTAAAGGGAGAAATAAAGATGGCTTTCCTTAAAAAAAATCAGTCACTTGAGTACTTAATGAGAAGAAATTTAAATGATTTAATGAAATTAGTATAATTAACCAAAGTAGATCAATATAAATATTATTTTTTATAGATAGATCATATTATTAAAACATCATAAGTCTAATAATCAACAATCCTAGTGAAAATTGAGATTCTATCGTGAAACCATTATTGATTTGATAATTTACGAGTAGTAATTCCATTGAAAGGAATAACATAAAATAAAAATTTAAATACTAGAAAACTAAGGATATTCACGGTAAAATATATAAATTCGGAATTATTTACAACTCGAAATGGAGATATATTTATAACATAACATATGTCCCAAAAAATATAATTTGAGAAGATAAATCCTTACCACTTTTGTAAGTTTTGAATAAAAAACCCATGGATAAAAAAATTTATATTGTAACTTAAAATATCATTAATGAATAAGGATACATGATATAACACATAAACTTATTGTTATATAGACATCATAAACACAAATAGGTGTAAAATATAAACAATATATTAGGAAACAAAATTGAGATGCAGAACCCTTACCTTATGTCCAACTTGATTCAGAAGCACTCAAACATCCTATACAACAATTTTAGATTAATTATAATTCTATAAAAATATAATTATCATACATATAATATCATATATGATCCAGTTATAACATTTTGACCCCATTTTATTAACAATTATCTGTTAAGTCATCATTTTAGGTGTTAACTACTTCATCTCTCACACATGTGTTGTTTAGGAATTTTTTAGTACTTGTACATTAATCATGATTAAGTCATCTAAAAAATATTAATAATTCCATAATTAAATTATTTAATCATTTTATACACTTTTATAAATATTCAAAAAAAAATTGGGGATGAAAAATGAGTTACAGTACTTTATAGAGATGATAATTCAACTACACACATGTGTCATGTTTCTAATTTGTGATAGATAGAAAGAAATAAAGTAAAATGCAATTAAAATTTATAGAAAAATTATGATATAATAAATTATACATATATTCATGAAATATGACCTCATTACCATACATGTAAAGAAGAAATGAAAAAATAATCTTATAACTTCGTGGTCATGGTAGTCCACTTGTATAAACAAGCGACATTATAATTTTGAAATGGATGGGTTGGAAAGAAAGTTGAAAAAATAATAAAATAATAAAATAATAAATATTTCATAAATATAATATATAAACATTAAATCCATCATAATATCTAACTTGTAATGATGATGATGTAAAATTAATCATATCACTTTGTGGAGTCGGTAGTCCATAGGAACACACGAGTGATAATTTGATTTCCCATTTGATGTAGAAGAGGTGGGAAATGGTTTTGAAATCATTATAATAAAATTTTAGTATATTTATGTTACAAGATTTATCATGTTTTTATGGATTCAATGTTTTTAGAAAAGTTGGAAAAGAAATGAAATTGAAAGAGTTTGATTATAAATTAGACCGCTACTTTGGGAGACCTCCTTTGGGTTACACCTTAAGCCATGAAATATTGGTCATAGAATAATGACAAAAGATATAAGATGAAGCTAATAAATCATGGATGATTTTTGGGAAAGTATTGGAAGATATATAAGGCTCTCATTTCATTAATAAAGGAGGAGAATATGTTCCCTTTTATATGTCAGGGGAGGGGCATACGTTGAATTTACTAATGGATTTCAATAATATATTGTTAGATTAGTGAGAAATTGGAACAATGAACAATTATTTTAATATTATATAAGATAATTTTGAATTATAATGAAAAAATAATTATAAAATTTTATGTTTTATTCTTACCCTTATCTCTTATTCTACCCCACCACTTGATAAATTGTTTTAACCTTAATTGTGGTAACACAATTTTACCATTTTATCTATTAATTATGTCGAAAAATTAAGTTGAACCCATTAAATTATATTAATTATTATTACTAAAAATATTAAAAAAACTATACTACATTCAGTTTATATATTCTGAATAATTTAATTCTGAATAAGCATGAACAAAAAAAATAAGATCCCATTTTTAGAGAAAATCATTTTTAAGCATAAAGTGGAATTTTCATCCTTTAATAGCCTTGTAAAAACTCTCAAATGAATATTAAAATATTTTATTAAATATATAGTATATACATTTCATTAATTTAATTAATTATTAGATATTGATTTAATGTATTAAGAGAAAAAGACATCTCTTTTTTAAAAATATTTTTTTAAACAAATGTGTTTTTAAAAGACAAAAAATAAACTTATACCAAAATCACCTATAATGAGTACTTCAATGTAATAAATTATATTATTATAATTAATGGAGACTTATGCAACATTGAGATCAAATGAAAAACATAATTTTAATTTTAATTTACTCCATTATATGGGAAGAAATGACAATTTTATAAAAATCTATATTTATCACTATTCTCTAAAAATAAATATTTTTAGAGAAATCTTAAAAATTGACCCTAAGATAATATTGAAATGGTTATTTAAAGATGATATTATTTTCTTAAAATATAATTTCAAAAAATGTTTTAAATTAATTATATTTTTCATGAATAAAATTCAACAATAATCATTTAAAATAACATATTTTTTGTAGCATAAAATGAATTTACAGAAAATTGAGTACTTATATAAGATGAATTAATAAATATATATCCATTATATTAAATATATATAGATATTTTTCATCATATGGTTACTTCTATTCATAATTTCAATTTGATGGTTATTTTATGTTGAACGGTTTTAAATAATATTTATTTTGTATGTCACAGTCTACATAAAGAGAAATATTTCTTATTGATCAATATATGAAGAATAGTATTATTTTAAACTAAATTTTCATATAGTTGTAATTTTTTCCATGTTTAAATAATTTTACATTACACTTTTTATGTATTTAATTTCATCAACTATAGCATTTAGTAAAATCATTAGTAATATCGGATTAAGAGTCCTTGAATTTGTGAGGATTTTTAAATTTAAAATTGAAAAACATAAAAATTATATATAGTCTCAAATGATCTTCATGTAATTATAATTCCCCATATCATGTAGAAAATTAATGATATAAACCTACAAATCATGATAGTATCCTTATCACGTTTATTTGGGAGAATAAAAGTCTAGATCAAATTAAAAATGATCATAGACAACATATTTAATTGAACAACCAAGTAATCTTTATTCTCCAGATGGAATAGGGTTTCCTCGTATCAAATTATGATAAACCTTCCAAAAACTCATTTTGTAAGAACCCAATTTTTGACTCAGGTGTGGATCATTTAAATTTTGGTCTAATTTTATTTTAAAGACCAAAAAGGGATGCATAATGAGTTACTAAAGGTTTTCTTGGTGTCCAGATCTTGTTCATAGCTTAGAAACCAAGAAGTTGAAGGTTTCTGGACTTTCTCATTGTTAGAATAAAATGTTCCTGGTAAGAAGCATGGTTATTTTTAACCATGTTAGGATGGACAGTGAGAAGCAAGAGGGTGCACGGTTTGACCTGACCATGCGAAATGGGTTTCAATACTGTGAGAAAATGTCAATAATTTTGATAGTGCAATTTCACATAGTTTTTAGATGGTTTCCCTAACCATGTGATCTAACTGTGTCATATTCCCCTTCCTATAGCTTTCCATGCGGGTTTTGCGCATGGTTAAGACAAACCATTTTTCCAAACCATATGAAGTGTTTTTTTTGGAAAAATTATCATTTTACACTTAAATGAAATATTATATGAAACCCTTATTTATCCCTTTCTTTCCAATAAAATTTTCCATCCATTTATCCTATTTTGAGGCTTTTTAAATCATAATCTAGGATTTTAGATAGATCATTCATCCAAATCCGGATTGAAGTGTCATCTATCTTATTGGATCTACATCGTTACATTATCAATTCCTTTTTAATCATTCATATTTATTCTTTTAATGAAAGATGTTATTTAGATGCTGGATGATATACCCCTTTTTTAAGAAATAGAACTTTTATTTAGATCTACTCTATTCTAGGAAAAATTAGATATTGATAATAGATGAGTAGAGGTGTACGAGTAAGAAGTTGGTGGTATATAACTCATCATTTGACTTTCATCATTTTTGTACAATGTTGTGTGGGTGACCCAATTTCATCAGGTGTCATCTGTTAAATTAAAATTCCTTTCTTTTAGTCATCATAACCATTTTATAAGACTTATTACATATATTTGATTCAATTTTGGTGGTTACTCCCTTAATAATGACCACCACATGTAGGGTGAATTCTATATTTATGCTTTTGGTAGCCCATTATGTGCACCTGCTCCACTATTCGAGTATTCCTTGGAATAAAAATTATAGTGTTTTTCTTCCTTATTAAATTTATTATTGAATTATTATGGTTATCTGTGGTATTCTCACATGACCCACCTAAGGTATGTGTTTGAACTTGATTAATCAACCATAAATGGGAGTTTTCAAGTATAATTTACATTTATGACTTAGCCTAACTGAATGGAAATGAATGTTTGGTCACATTATATGTCACCCATTTCCACTTCTGATGGAAGTTAATGGAATGAACCAAGTTAAATGACTATAGCCTATAAGGATTTTGAAACAGTTTCATGATCAATTGGAATTGTCAAACTAATTAAAGGAAATGGATTGGACCCTATGTAATGTTAAATGTATCGACTATTAGATGTAATTAATTATTAAATGAAACAATTATATAGTGCATGATTATGTGTATAGTCCTTGAAAAAAGTTTATGAAATTGTTTGACTTGATCTCGCCTTTGATTCACAATGGAATTCCTTGAGCACTCAAGGATGCTATTCCAATTGAAGGATGTCAGTTACATTGGTTGAGACCCTCATTAGAATCCAATCCTTGCCTATAAGTGGATGTCTGATATGACCCAGCAAGATACCTCCTTTACTATTATAATATTTCTTAGATACACTCTTTGGATCCTTCATGGATTCTATGAACATGAGGTTCCTTTTTTATATCATTGTACCTATCCATTGCTTATACTATTTTTCCTTGGATGTATTCCTTAATCTCTATTAGATCATACTATTGTGGAATTCCATGGAAAATGCCTTATATATTACACTCAAACCCCTCTATCGAGGCTGTAGTTACAACAGAGTTAGATACCCTTGAGGTATCATTTGGTAGGATTATTACCTTGAAACCCTTCCATTATAAATACTATGCAGGCTTCCTTATTACATATCAGAACCTTATATTTATATCATGAGGTATGTTAGAACTCATTATGCATCACATAATTTTAATATATAAACTAGAACTTAATTAATTATTGAACTGGTTACATATTAAAACACCAGTCAAGGGATGAAATAGGTACTTGGGTATTTACATTACTATTCTACTTTACTTTTATATATGCATGAATGAACATTGTTTTGGTTTATATAACACAGATAAGATGTTATACACACCTTTGGTGGTGGTCTAAAAAGATTTATCTCACATCCTATCTGGGTTCCGTTGGTACCTAGGTAGATTATATTTATGTAGGTGTTGATACAGGTAAGCATTTCACTTTAGATACATGGTTGTTTACTTATTTGGGTGGAGCTCATAGAAAATCACCGAGATGGAGTTCATGATGCCTGGATAGTTTTTGTATTCCTTTTTAAATTTTTTTATAGAATACTTGTACACTACTTTGTGTCCATTTTTTCCAGCTTCTTTGACACACAACATAGTGTCATAATTTCATTATATGGTTATCAGCTACATCAATTGTTCGTTAATCTTCTCTTATTCTGTTATACATTCTGGGTTTCATCTTATTGCTTTCACTATTTACCTTTCTTTCATATATATTCACCATGATACACTGTGGTAATGAGGGAATAGTCTCCCCATGGACACACCTAGGCCCTTGATTCTAGTTGGATTCCTCTGGAGTTTGGGGATATGTTCTTGAGAACATGTCAACAATAGGTCTCATGGAACCTCTAAGTGGCATCTGGGTGGTTGGGTGTCACAAACCCATATTCTAGTTAAATTCATAGTTTCTGAAATTATAATTATCATTTTGTTTTTCCTATTACAGTTGATATCATTTCACCATTTTGTGCTGCACATGTTGTGTTGTAGTTATTATTATTAATATGATTGATATATGATTTCATCCTTGGATTAATGATATGAGGGTAAGGAATATTGCAACATGCATCATCATAAGCACCTAGATTTTTCAATTTATGCATATTATCATTCTATATAGGTGCATTTCACTATTTCCATTTCATTATATGCTTATGATTGCTTAGTTATTCTTTGTTAGTAATGTATGCTTGTGATTTTCCTCGGATGATATTGAGATATTGTTTTTTTAGTTCATGAGGTGTTATATACACTCATGGGTTGGAATTGGTAATTTACCAATTCAAGAAATTGGATTAAAATAAAATGGGGGCTGTTTTCAGTGAAAAGTTTTATGGGGACCGATTAACTGGGAATGGTTATCCATTTTAAATTATATTTTTTGCAAGTTTTAAGAAAATAAAAATTTTAAAAGTGAAAATATGGTTTTTAAAATGTAATGGTTGTAAATTCTAATCTCATCTTTTCATTACTATGAATGAAAAAGTAGTGGACCAAAAAAATAAATATGAAATGAATGAAATGGTTTCCCGTAAATAATGATGCAAGGTGTTATTGAACCTTTATTTACTAAAACCCCTGAAACTAATTCATGATCACTTACTAATACATGGCCTCTCAAGATGGTAGTTGGGGAAGTATGTCATGGGTAGTAATCCCTTTATTACATTATGATTCCTCTTGTTTTGCTATCATTATTCTAATAAGCTTTGTCTGATGTTTGTGCTTGTCATTTGTAGACCAATGCCACCAAAACATCCTCAAGCATGCACTCGGAGGGTGAAGTTGACCATTCCCCAGATGTGGTGGTCCTTGAGATTCCATTATTAACTATAGGGGTACTATATGGGATACCACTTATTTTACCTAATCTAGGAATTGACACTCAAATATGAGATAGTTTCCTATATATTATGAAGTCTATGTATGGTGATTTATAAGTTTCACCAATGATGGATAATATGACGTGTGATTTCTAGATGAAACATACTCCTACATTCTCAGGGGATGGTGGTCCATGGGCTAGAGAGTCTTGGCTAGAGTCCATCTTGTCTATCTTTCGGCATCTAGAGATTCCTCTAGAGAAGAGGGACAAGATTTCTGAAAACATGAATCATGATTCATCCAAATGTTGGTATGATATTATTACCATGGTTGTTCATCATCAGGGCATGATATGGTATGATTTCTATACTACCTTATTTGATCAGTTCTTTCCTCATACATAGAGATATGACAGATCCAGAGATTTCATGCATCTTAAGTAGAGTTATATTTATGTTATAGATTATTCATTGTGTTTCACTGCGTTATAGTTCTGAAAACTGCTTATACATGATGAGGATATTTCAGGTTCTAAATTCTTCAATTATGGGCTCATGTATTCCATTCGTATTTAATTAATTGTTTTCCACATACCTAACTTTTATGAAATTGATAATCAGTCTCATATCACATATCAAAACCTGATGGATGGAAATGGTAATATGAATAGAGGAATAGTACATAGGTAGGATAGTAGTTCCTCTTACAAAAGGAAGTGTTCCATCAAGGTTTCTCGTTATGGATGTTGTAGCCAGAGTACCCATGTTGGTAGCTCCATGGTTTGTCACTAGTGTGGACGAAAATAGAATTGGAAGCCTTAGTGTGATAGAGACTGTTTAGATTTTCGGGCTTGCAAGAATATAGGGGACCTACATAGATTTTATTAGAACTTTCCATCATCTTATCAAGGATTAGTATCTGAACTAGCTCTTCCATCAAGGGAGAGTTATTTACATTGCATCAGGTAGGGTTTTCGAGAATCACAGGAAGAATTGTACGAGAATGAGTTCATGGCTATGGCAGCCAAAATCATTATCACCAACAGCACTAGTAGAAGAGTTTTGATCATTTTATTCCTACTGTTTTATATGTATGTGGATTAGGTTGTTTTCCTACATTACAAATAATATCCGAGGATTAGGATGTAGGACCATCTATAGTAATACATACTATTCTAGTATCCTATGCTATTGTATCTTCTTTATTTGATATAGTTTCTTCACACCCATTCATATCATTATATATCATGGAGATTATCAGGCTAGTAAAAAAATATTACTATGGTTTAATGACCCTGGATACAACATTTGGAGTATGGTCAGAGGATATACGCCAGTTTAGGGATAGTCCCATTGAGGAAGAAAGTTACCCTTTCATATGAGACATGTTTGTTCTCGAGATGATAGGTTTCAAATTCATCCTTGGGATGGATTGGTTGGTTCTATATCAATCCTCTGTAGACTATTATCACTGCAAGCTATCATTAATATCACTAGAAGGAAATTTTTATCTACACAAGGGTAAGTGGAATGTCCTGGCTAGAAGTTCTTGTCCAATGAATCATAGCCTAGGTGAAGTGATTACCCAGATTTCCAATCACTTCATGGAGGATCAAGGTTTACATCATGCGGAATTCCCTCCAGTAGTAGATCATTTTAGTGATTTATTTTTTGATAAATGTTCTGGATGAACTCCTAAGAGAGAGGTTTATTTTATGACACAGCTTGTTCTGTGTGTATCTCCGAGTTTCATTCATCAATAAAGGATGAAACCTAGAAAGATCCAAGAGCTCAAGCAGAAGTTTGAAGATTTAGTGTACAAGGGTTTTACATGGCCTTGTACTTTCTCTTAGTGTTCACATATTATTTTCACCAAGAAGTAGGATCAGAACCTTCATCTATGTGTAGACTATAGATGGTTAATCTATATTACAGTCAAGAACCTATATTCACTACCTTCAACATTCGATCTCTTTGAACAACTCTGAGGATCTAGGGTCTTCAAAAAATGCCTTGAGATTGGGATATCATTTGGTTTGATTCAATCCATAAAACATACCTCATATAGATTTCCATTATAGGTATAGTTTGTATGAGTACCTCGTTATGAAGTTTGGTCTCCTGAATTCACCCATTGTTTTGATGGATTTGATGAATAGTATGTTTCACCCCTATATGCTTTTCTTTGTCAGAGAATTTATGGATGATATCTTGGTGTATTATTACACTCATAGAAACCATGATAAGTGCTTGTATATCATTTTGAGTACACTGAGAGAACATCAAATATTTATCAATCTTGATAAGTTCCACTTCTAGATTGAAAAAGATCACTTCTTAGGTCAAATTATTTCAGAAGTAGAAGTGTTTATTGACCCAGAGAAAGTTAGTTTTGTGGTTTCCAAGGATAATCCCAATAAAATGTTTGAGATATGATGTTTCTTAGGGATGCTTGGTTATAATATGTTTTTATACAAGACTTATCATACCTTTATTAACCTTGCACCGGTCTTACAATGAAGGATTTCAATTTCCTGTGGATAGAAGAGTGCGAAAAAGACTTTCAAGAAATAAAAGGGAGGATTTTATCGAAGCCTATTCTAATTCTACCAAAGAAAATAAGTGGTTATACCATGTTCTATGATGAATCAGGAATTGGCCTAGGAGTATTTTTTATGCATGAGGAAATATTCATTGCATATAGATCTCATTAGTTGAGGAATCATGAGTGAAATTACATGAAAAACAACAACATTTGTGCATGCCTTACATTGATGAAGACATTATGTGTTGGGTGTTCATTCTTCAGTAAATACATAACATAAGAGCCTAAATTTTACCTCTAAATTTCATGACTTGAACCTTAGATAGTGAAGATGGGTTAAATATCTTCAATCATTTGATTTTGACCTTGCCTATATTCTTAGAAAAGGCAACGCAGTAGCTGATACACTGAGTTGGAAAACAAAGGCACAAGTCATGGGAGTATATAATGACAAATAAAAATTGATTTACCTATTTTAAAAGAATTATTTTGGAGTTTGATGATAGTCATGAGAAATCTTACCTCTCAACATGGAAAAATACCTCTTCCCTCTCTAAGAAGGTGAAGAGATAAAAATTTTCATATCCTGAGGGCTTCACCCTCTGTGAGAGTATTTATGGATATGATTCACCTCTATATTGTTCTACGGATAGAGACTACATCATATATATACATAGAGAAGTCTGGTTTCCTATGGATATGGGAGTTGAGTTGATGAAAGGGTCTCAGGATTCTCAGTAGGTAGTTCATCCAGGCATATCTAAAATTTATTGAGATATGTGACACTAGTATTTGTGGATTGGGATGAAATATTAGTTAATAGGATTTATCAATAGGTGTTTCACTTATTAGTATGTGATGGAGGAGGACTAGAGACCAATAGTCTTGTTACATTCTCTTCCAATCATGGAATGGAAATGGAAAGATGTTCCCATGGATATTATAGTTAGCTTACCTAGGTCACATAGAGGAAGAGACATTATATTGGTAGTCATCAACCAGATAAAGAAGGTATACCACTTCATTCTTATTCAGAATACCTAATAAATTGATGATTCAGGAAGATTTTTCATCCATGATGTCATCAGACTACCCAAGGTCCCTCATAATATCATATCAAATAGGGATGTTAGCTTCATGCCAGAGTTCTAGTAGGTGTTGCAAAAGGATATTGGTACGTAGGTGCTTATGAGCATAGATTTTTATCCTATGATCAATGTATAGTTGTAATAGATGATACAGGTTCATGAGTATATGATCTAATAATGTGTTATTGGCTTCTGTGGTCCTTGGAAAAATCATACCCATCTCATAGAGTTTCCCAACAATAATAGTCTTTAGGTGAAAATTCAGATGGTTGATTTTGAGGCCTTTCATGGAATGCCATGTCTTTCACCCCTAATATGGATAAGGGAAATATAGGAAGCTCTACTAGGTCCTCTTCTTATTCAGGGGACTTCTTATTAGGTTTAGCTGGTCAAAAAGCATTTGTATACAACTTAGTTTAAACATAAATCCTATACAGATTCCCACTGACTACCTATGGAGTTTGAGGGTGGGGATCATTTTTTCCTCTGAATATCTTCCATATTAGGGCATAGATGGATACAGAGGCAGGGGAAGCTATCAATGGGATTTTTAAGAAATTTTATATTTTTGAGAGATTAAGGATGATAACTTATTCAAGGTTATTAACGCATATGTACTATGCCATAAAAGACGTCTTCCACATTTCACATCTTCTCTGGTATCATGCCTACCCATATCATACTTTTGATCCCAAATAAGTTGAGCTAGATTTTGATTCTTAATTTGAGGACTATCCTATACGTATCATTGACTAGAGCACAAAGTCTCTATGAGGTTGGTCTGTTCCTCTAGTATGGGTGTTATAGGATCATGGCCATATATAGGGCGACACATAGGAGTGGGAGGCTGATGTATGTTCCCAGTGGCCAGAGTAGTACTATGAAAGTGTTTCAAAACCCCTGGAAAGGGAACTTGAGGGAAATTTCCTTTAAGTTGGGAAGACTTTAAGATACTATTTTTTGACCTAGGGATGGATTCTTTATATTTCAGTCTAATTAGATTTTATTGACCTAGAATTGATGCCTACTGAGTTAGTTATGGTTTTTTGGGAACCCATATATTTTTAAGATCTTGAAACCCCAGTAGGTGGCATTTTTTGGCCCTTATAGGGTTATAATAAACCTTTCAAGTTAGACCACATGGTTAGTTTTAACCATGTGTGGCTAGATAGTGAGCATCTAGTGGGAGCACAATTTGAAATATTCATGTGCAATGGGCCACACTACCATGCAAAAAGATTTAAATAAATTTGAAACTAGAATTTTTAATTTTTGTAACTTGGCTTCTCTAACCATGTGGTATGACCCTCTTTATAGTTTTCCCATGCACATTTTTCACATGGGTTATCCAAACAGTGTGTCCATACTATGCTAAGGAAACAATTTGGAAAAATTACCAATTTTCCCTTAAATGAAATGTTAATTTAAACCCTTCTTTCTTCATTTGATTTCAGTTGTAAACCTCTCATATTTCTCTTATTTTGAGTTCTTTTCAATACCAACCAAGGATTTTAGATAGATCATCCATCCAAAGTATGATCGAAGTTTTTTTTACTTTTTAGATCCTGAGTAGTATGTTCTCAATTCGTTTTTAATCTTTTATCATTCCTCTTCCTATCAATGATGATATATATATACAGGTTCATGTACCCTATTTTTATAACCATGTTCTAAATTACTTTCTTTTATTCATTAGAACCATGTTCTAAGACCCATTAAATATTTTGATTCAATATTAAAAGTTACTCCCTCAAAAACAACCTCCCCGTGTAGGGTGAATTCTATAATTATGATTTTGGTAGCCCATTTTGTGTGTTTGTGCCGATATTTGGGAATTCATTGTCATGACCCTTCTAGTGGTATGATTACTTGTTAAATTGAATACTGAATTATAATGGTTAGACTTAGTATTCTCACTCGACCAACCTAAGGTAAGATAATGACCATCATTAGTCAAACATAGATGGGAGTTGGCAATTATAATGTATATTTGTGACTTGGCCCAATTTAATGTAAAAAAATGTTTGGTTATATTCTATATCATCCCTTGCCACTGACAGTGGAATGTAGTGAAATAAACCAAGTGAAATGACTATAACCTATAGATATTTGGATATGGTTGCATTATCAATTGTACTTTTCAAACTAATGGAAATAAATGGATTGAACCCTGTGACATGTTAAATGGTTGGACTATTAATTAGCCTTAATTATTTAATGAAACAATTGTATGTTTCCCAATTATGTATATGGACCATGAAAACATTTTCATAAGTTGTTTGAATTGAGATATCCTTGGATTCTTGGGGGAATTCCTTGAGCACTAAAGGAATATATTTTGATTCAAGGATACTGATTTCCTTTATTGAGACCCACCTTGGATCTTGATCATCATCTATCAGTAAATATCCAATACGACACTGCATGAT
Source organism: Viscum album (assembly GCA_963277665.1). Taxonomy (NCBI): domain Eukaryota; kingdom Viridiplantae; phylum Streptophyta; class Magnoliopsida; order Santalales; family Viscaceae; genus Viscum; species Viscum album. The sequence continues at coordinate 594,366,052 of OY728119.1, forward strand.
CCCTCTGTTACTATTAGAAGATTCCTTTGATACACTCCTTGGATATATCATGTATTCTTTGGACATGAGGTTCCTTGGGTACATAGTTGGGCCTAGCCATAAATTATCCCATTTTACCTTGCATGTATTCCTAGGACTTAGTTATATCATACTATTATGTAATGCCTTGGACTATGCTCCTTGGATTACACTCTTACCCCTATAACCATGTAATAGTTACTAATGAGCTGGTGAACCTTGAAGTCTCAATTAACATGATTATTAACTTTGAACCCTTCCATTATAAATACTACATAGGTTCTTCTGTTACATCTTGGAACCATTGATATTTATATCATGAGCTGATTTCAGTTTTTGTTATGCCTCACACGACATAAATATATAAACTAGAACTAAATTAATTAATGAACTTGTTTCATGTTCATACATCAGTCGAGGTCCAAAGAAAGTACCTAGGTATTTACATTACTATACTAATTTACTTTTACATATGCATTATTGCACACTATTTTAGTTTATATTACATGGACATGATGTTATAGACATTGTTTTTGGTGTCCCACTGATATTTATCTCACACCATATTTGGGAACCATTGGTTCTTGGGAAGACTATATGTATCTAGGTGTTGTTAAATGGAAGCTTGTCACTTCAGAAACATGATTGTTTGCTGCTTTGGATAGAGATCGTATAAGATGACCGAGATGGATCTTGGGATGCTTGGATATTTTTTGTATTCATTTTTTGTAACTTTTTTATACCATGATTTGATGCTTCTTTATATCCATGTTGTCTATGTTATTATATACAGGAAATATCATTATTGTTTTTGTATACAAGTACTAGTTTCATAAGTTTTTTATTAAACATGTCTACTTCTACTATGCATTTGAGATATTATCATTTTGTTTTCATTATTTATCTATGTTTCTTATTGATCTGATGTGCTATATTCTGGTAATGAAGGCATAGTTCCCCATGGACGCACTATATGCCCTCACTTTTATTGGAAATCCTCTGTCATTCGAGTAGATGCAATTGATGAAATGTGGCCAAAATGGCATGGGGAACCTCTAATTGACATCCGATTCTGAGACGTCACACCATGTATATTGTCTTAAATCAATAAAAAAATTTATTTAAGTGGTATACTTATCACATAGATAAAATCCTTTAACATAATGATAAATTGATTATCTAAAATTATAAACATCATATTCTTGACATCATTTGATTGATCCAAAATAAAATTAGAGAAAATGTCACAAAAAAACAATTAGATGTTACAAATAATATTATTAACAAGTGAAACTGATACTTTACCAACCTTGAAATTTAATAACACTCTTTGATAATCATTTATGCCATGAATACTAGTTAACAACAATAAAACATTCAATAATAATGTCTCTAATAAAAATATCTCAAGAATATTCCATATTAAATTATAATTAATCCATAATTAAATAGAAGATATTATTTGAAACTAATATATCAGTGCAATGAATGGTGAAAACTAATTGTAGGTAATTATGCCTTTTTATATCCAAACATCAAAAAAAATTATTTTTATTCAATATGAAGGTCTAAATGACTTCATTACAAAAGAAATATGATTCCAAATATATTAAAATATTATAGTTAAAATTTCTAAAAATAATAATTTTTTTACCCTTTAACTAATTTAATTTAAGAAACACATAAATTAGAATAAGAAATTTCAAGTATTAAAATAAATACAAAACGTAAAAATAAAATAAATATCCTCCCCTAAGTTAACTTCTAATGTATTAATATTATTCTCTTCCATAGAATAAGGTTTTAGAGTATGTTATTCTATCAAATTTACTTTCTTCCATTAAACATAGTAGTAGATAGACATTCTTTCCATGAAATTTATCACAATAAAAATAATCCCCACTAGAAAATAGAGATAAATTTTTAACCAAAACATTTAAATTGTAAAAACTAATACAAAATTAAAAAACTATACATGAGAGATCGACATAAAAAAATTAGAGTATAATTTATTATAAACTATGTATTCATAATATATACTCAGAATAATGTAATATTAACTTCAAAAAACTCATGGGTGAAAACATGAAACCTAGAATTATAAAACATTAAAAGGAACAAAATATAATAATGCAGCTGTTAGTACACATTGACTTCAAAAATTGGAAATTATTTCAAAGGCATCCAAACCTACTCATGTCTGAAGGTATAATAAAAGATAAATTTTGATAGATAAATTATTATGACTAATTCTTGGTCAAAATTAGTTAAATATTTGGAAATATAGGCCTAGTGAGTTCTGAAATATTTTAATTTATTCAATGAATTTAATTCCCTCCAATTTCCAAATCATTTAATTTTTTAATTAAATAGATAATTACTAAGAAAATTAATTTTGAATTATAATATCCCATTCTAGTGGATTTACTAACAGGTTTGGATGTGGCACTTTTTTCCCATATTTTTTTATAAAAGTTATTAATATTATTCCTTACAGGAGGAAATTATGGTAAATTATATTCCTTAAATTATAATATCCCATTCTAGTGGATTTACTACCTTTTTTGAAAGTGGTACCTATTTCACATAGTTTTTTATACATCTTATTTAAATTTTTCCTTCTAGTAGTAATGTTAGATAATAGTTTATTAAAACTTTGACTTCATATTTTAACCTCATAAATTTTTTATTATCATTAAATATTGAAATATTCATACCCATGTTCTTAGAAATTTCAGCTTTGAAAATAATGTAGCTCTTAAGAATTCATTAATAAGTATCTTAAATTTCAACAAAATAATCCTCAATTTATTCATATAAAGGATAGAAAACCTTTTTTCATCCATCATAAGATGAATATATAATGATATTGTATAATGAAACACATGGTAAAGAATTAATAGTCATCCTTACCATAAAAAATTTTACATTTTTAGAGGATTTAGAATAGAAATTTTTTATTTTATAACTATTTTCACTGAAATCATTTTCTAATGAATAATAAGATCTAGAATGATCATCACTCATTCTATATGTATAATTATTTTCTTTGAAAGATTCCATTCTTATACTTTTGTATCTTCTAGAATATGTATCCTTCATTTTAAACATTAGGAAACTAGTTATGATATAACTTGACTTCTTTCACCTGAAGAAGATAAGTTCATATGAATATTTATTTTCATTACTATATATATTTCACTTATATAAATATCTATAGAAATTAAAACACCAAAAATTCTCCCGGACAATTCATATATTTTCCTTCTATGTATTCTGAATAACAATCATTTTAATACTTCATATAAGTTATTCTAGATGTTATTGGATTTTAATTTTGAGTAATGAAATTTATTACTCGAAATGTTGATGAAAATTCCACTACATTTTTCTTAATTAAAGCCTCTACATTATCATTCGGATGTTTCTCATATTACATCATGGTAAAAATCAAGTCATCCAAACTATTATTTTTAAAATGATTTGTATAATCAATTCTTATTCTCTTGGATTCCCACAAATTTGATGAAATATTAATGATCCTCTCAACCACCTATTAATAATATATTTCTTGTTTTATTAGATATTATACACTATTAAAAATCATTAGAACCGATCAGAGCCTTAGGGAAACTGATTCAACAATTATAAAATTAAAATAATTTTAATCATCTCTAAAAAATGTGCTTTTGGTCTCGAGTACCCTTTAAGGTCCAAAATCAGTCACCTAAAACTTTTTCATAACACCATTGGATGTTCTATAAAAAACAAATTGTAAATATTCCTCTTTATAGATGATAATAGAGTATTCATTATTCTTAATTTAATTCTAAATGCATAACTTTCATCCTGAGTGAAACTGACCAATTAATTATTAGGTAATTTGAAATTTTTGGTAAGAATAATAGATTTTTCTACACTAGTATTGATAAAATTTGTCTCCATTATATATTCCAAATATTAATAATCTATATCATAAAACATATGTGGTCTTTCTGGATTCAAATTATCAAAACAATTGAGTGGAATTATACATTCTCTAATAAAGGAATAAGATATATTCTCTTCCACTCAGTTAGTGTAACGGAATATGATATTCAAAATGTTAAAAATTAAAAGTAAAGGTAAAATTTGAAACCATATTTTCTCCCAAATAGCAGAGAATATGGAAGCTACAAATAAGGGGTGAATTATCATTGAAAAGAAACTAATAATTTTTACCCACTCAAGAATTTAATTTATCAAAATATATAATATCTTATCACTTGGATTAATCAATGTAAATGCATAAAAGATTTACATTCAAAATAGAATTTAAATTGATCAATATATCAACATTGAATTGAAAAAATAAGATACACAATAAAAAATAAATGATTTGGTAGTGAAAAACTATACCTAAATATTATAAAAAATAAAATCAGATAATAACAAAATTATAAAAATATATATTCATGGGTGATCAGATATTAATCTTGATTCCCCATCAAGGATATTTTTACCAAAATAATTTTAGTGAAGGAATTATTTTCTTTAAAAAATTGTAAGAGGATCATTAGAATAGATCTAAGGTATTCGAGTCCCAACCATGAATTACATTGACTTTAGAGCAATCAGAATCTACGATTATTGAAAAATATAACAACAAAAATATTTCCATCTATGATATTCTCTTCTATCTCCTCTTTTGGAAGTAATTTTAATCCCCTAGACTTCATTGATCATGATTTTTTAAATAAATAGCTTTATATACTCTTAATCTACCTGATCAAAGTGGTAGACAACAATAGATTACTCACAAGAATATCATCAATCTCAATGGATTGAAAAAATAAAAATTAAAAGGGAATAATATAGATTTTTAAATATACCTCACACAATGACATCTCATTGAAAAACTCACTGAATGAAAAGTTACAATATGATGTTCTCAAAGCATCAAGATGATAAAAACATCTACAGATCTAGAAACAAGAACAACATAGTTTGGAATCATTCATTCCTCAAAGTCATGGTTTGAGTTTACACCCTTCATTATAAATAAATACAGTGTTCATAATCTATGATCTTTGGTTTAATTGGAACAGCATCATAATCCATATATATATATCTATTTTTTCTTGAATCAACACAAAATTCCATCACAATGTTCCTTTAGAGATATTGAATTTAAATGTTAAATTTCATATCATCAAAACATATAATTCATTGTTGAATTAAAATTATATGCTATAGGTAAAATATACCCATTCCAAACTCAAACAAACAAAACTTCCGGTCAATTCATTTCAACGCCATTGTATTGTAGTTTTCAAAAAATAGGATATAAACCTTGTTTAATGGTTTAAACATCTCCTTAATACCTTAGTCTAGAAGTGTGAAATATTGAAACATCTACTTGTCACCTTAACTAAGATGTAAATCCCAGATTCCCTCCACCTATTAACACAACTCATGGAATAACTTATAAAGGTAATGTTAACCCCTTGATATTTTAAGGATAAAATTATTGTATCTGAGACATTACTTGCAAATACTGGTCTAATGGAATTTTATAGATTCATTTCCATCATTGATAAAGACCATGAATCCACTCTACATTGGAACATATGGACCATATATATATACACACACACATATATACATATGAATATATGGATGATATCAATGTTTTTTAGGACCTGTTTCATAATGGTTATTGGTTTAACCTTATTATGACACATACCCTCCAATTTTTAGGATATATTGAGGATTAATTTTATGCATCAAATATAACAATTCATGGAAATGAAATTTTATATTATAATCCCATTAGAAACATCAAATAGAGAAATCTATTTGGAGATCTTATTTTGGACTCTATATTCATGGTGGTCTATTAGGAAATGATTGTTAACATCATTATGGGAAGTTCGTGGCTTAACATGAACATGAGATTATCTTCATCATATATTCAATGACTAAAATGTCCAATTGATGGGGATGCAAATGTGTTTTATGGTTTTAGTTCCTTATGTGAGTATTGTAAATTTCAGTATATATTCTTAGGGTTATATGAAATGGAGGAAGGTTAGATATGGTAGATAATTACATTTAGATTATTTATTCTAATTCTTTATAAGTCACTCCTATCAACCAATAGAGTGAGCTCAGTGAATACATCATGTTGGTCATCAATATAATTGAGGTAAATAATTCAGATATTAGATGACATTGGGTCATGTGGATCATATTAGATAGTTAATTAAAACCTCTAATCCCTTTACAATCATATAATAAACAATTAGATGCTTTCTTTGAATGAAAACTAAAAATAGAGGAAAAATTTATAGATGGTTCATGAAAGTCAATATTCCCCAAGGAATATCTATTGTAAGGAGGTTATGATTTAAATTTAAAAAAAATAGACTAGTATATTAGATCAGATAGATATGAATATTGAATGAAGAAGTTCATGATGGTTAAGAACATTTTCTCCTATTCTCAAAGTATTAGTTCCTTCATATAAGACAAACCATTTATAATAAATACTTTATTATTAATTGAATATTAATTCACCTTATAATATTCTAGATATCAATATAAAAGTATGTCTTTTACTCTTAATGATTATAAATTGGAAGAATAATATCTTAGGGATTATCTTACATAGCTTGAGGAAGGAATCTCAATCACCATTAATAAACTCAGGCAAGTGAATTAAGTTTTAGAGGAAGGTCTGTAGAATACACTAATTAGTTCTACCATGAATTGTGAAGAACATGAAAAATATATGTTTCAATAAAGAAAAATTGATATATATTTTCATGTAATTAATTGAAAAATCTCATATTGGAACCCCAAGGGGCTACAAATAGTTATTTTTACTAGAAAATCACTAGGGTTATAAATAGGTTGTATGGAGAATGCACCCAACTAATGCAACCAATGTGGAAGCCTAGTCCATAAGGATCAGAAATTTTAACATCATAAAGGAAATTCAATATACAATGTAGATTTCCAACATCATCACCATAAAGAAATGAATAGTTAAATTATATTTTTTATTCATTTTAGGGATCATAATCATCAATGCTCAACGGATGATTTTATACTCAGGATAATGGAAATACTAAAAAATGAAATAAGTTGATTTAAAACCCTCTCATCTATAGATTGGTATTCAGGCTATAGCCAAATCTAAATGGCCATGTATATGAAGAGTCCACCACCTTCGTTAAAATGCATGGGATATATTTTTACCATGTACTTTCCATAGGTTTAATAAAAAGGTGCTCCATACCAAAATTCTATGCACCATATCTTCAAGTAAATTCTTGGGAACACCATTGAGTGTCATGTGGATGATATTATTGTCAATAATAATCAATGTTTGTATCATATTGTTGTTACTGTATTGGTTATCAATAATATATGACATGAAATATTAAATATCAATCCACTGACTTTCACTTTTGATGCAATACATGGGAAATACCAAGGCATTGAGGTATACTACCATGGCATTGAATTCGACCACAGAAAGACCAAAGAGATAATCGATCTTCCCCTCAAAATATCATTTAGTTGAGATGAATCCACGGATTTTTTCTTATATCAATAATTTTATTAAGATAATCGCTGTTAAGTTTCTTATCTATAAAAATTTTATAAAGAATGGGGTTACCTATAAATGGGATAAAGAGTTTCATAATTCCTTTGATGATCTCAAACATAAATTTCTCTGTCTAGTAGTATTGAGATTCCCCATGAAATGCAACCCCATATTCCTATATGTGGTGATATTAGAGTGATCATTTTTCACCATCCTTGATTAAAATAATTGTGATGTAAAGGTGAAAGGTATATATTATCTCAAAAAAATAGTATTGGATTATTAAATGTGATATTTAGTTGTTAAGAATAACTATAATGAATTTATCTTAAAATTATAGAAATTAGGACCCTATATGTATAACCAAGAGTTCCATCTAATATATTATATCAATATTATCTATTATATTCATTGTACCCAAAATCTAACTCATTATTAAAACTTGATAGGAATTGATTATGTAGTAATTCAACATTTAGATCATGTCTCACTAGGTGATCATTGTTAAATCATTAGAATATTTCTTCATGGAATAATATATCCCAAAAAATTGATACTATACGTGAAAATAATATAAAAAGATTTATTTATCATTAAGTAAGCTTCCTGGCCATTTGAGATGTACTTTATGTTCCTCTAATAGACCAACAATTAGAAATATAGAAAACTGAAATCTCAACCGGCCTTCTATATAGATTATATTTATCTCCTTAGAAAAATTAGTTTTCACCTACTTATTTTCCCTATTAGAGTGATGAATCTAAAATAAGGAATACCATAAAGAACATATTGTTGGATTATAATTGTCACATTAGATATTAGTATCCCGATAGAATATTAATGGTGACTCTGATTTTTTAATCAAGAACATAAATTGTGACTACACTATCAAGATGAGAGAATTGATTCCCTTTCCATAATACATATAAAGGTTAATGGTTGAACTCTCCTTATATATATAATTATCTCAAAACATTATTTCACAAAAAACCAAACCAAATTCATTATCCAATCCAACTATAACCCTCGTAGATCTAGAGTGGGATGAATTGATCATTAAAATTTCATATCATAGGGTGGTATCACCATTTATCAATAATTATATGGAAGGGATCAATGAGGTCATCACCTCTCTAAATATAAGTGACCCTCTTCCCTAAATAATTAATACCTAAACTGGATAGAATTTTCCCTTAATAAGGTAAATAAAAAACATATTTCTCTTATCAGATCGAACCAAAAGGAATAGTTCTGTATTGTGGTAGAAAATTTCATCCTCTACGATGGCCCGAATTATCATAAAGGTATATATAATTGAGGCTTCAATAAAATACTTCTTTTAGGATATGAAGGAGGATATTTACTTGTTGTTATGTATAAATTCCATGTAGGTGATTACAATGATCATAAATTAGGATCCAAGATCATTCATCAAGTAAATAGATCTAGATACTTATATCCATTGATGATGCAAGACTATATAGATTTAATTAGGGGGTTAAATTATTTTCTGATAAATTACAATTTTATTCATTATCCCTCAGAATTTGTGTCAAACCCCAAATAATCTTGGACAATAACTATGCGGAGAATATATATTATAGGGTTATATATGATATCACTATCTATATATGTTAAGGAAATACTTATTGAAACTGACTTCTTCCTTAAGTAGGCTGAGGCTATATCTCTTAATGAATTTAGGGAAAAGGTTATTATCAAATTCATAAAGACTAATACAATCAAAATATTTAGTGTCACTTACACCAAATTGTTAGGAAATGACACTCATTTCCCTACCTATTAATTAGAAAGGATATATATAAAATATAATATTCAGTTCCAAAAGTCATTATATTGTCTGGTATTAGTGAAGAGATAGATATAGTCCTTCTATAAAACAATATCTAATAATATTCATAAGATGGTAAAAAAAGATAACAAATATTGGCTTAAAATTCCCTTATATAATTTATGAGATTATTTTGTAACATCCAAAATTTTTGGATTGGATGAATACTCTAAAGAATTTAAATTTTCTCATTTTTAGGATGGGAAAATTTTAATTCTCATCTTTGGATCATGAATATGAGTCTTGAAAAACATGAAGGCGTTATTTTTAGTTAATATTTACACCCTTGGAGGTTTCCATGGAGTTTTCTTGAGTTTCAAAGGTGTCAAACTCAAAAATTACCAGCTTTTTGAGAAATAGAATGAGGCACACATTTGGTTCATAATTAGTTTAACCATATGAATCAACTATGTGGTTCCATTTCTTAATGGGAACATTTTTTATGAACTATGAAACATCCTAGGAATAACTGTGTGACATGGTGTGGGTTTGAAATGGTGGAACCCATGGGCTACAAACAGTGTTCCCAAACCATGTTTATATCCCACACCCTTAGTGCCACATAACCATTAGACACATAAGTTTTGGTGCACAATTCGTCAAACCTTGTGGCAAGACTGTGTGAGGTGCATGTCCATTAAAAAGTGTCAATACTTGGTTTGTGAAAAAATTTCCAAACCATGTATCCAAACTGTATGACTCTTAAAAGATGGAATAATGATGATTTTTCACATTCCCCATTAAATCCTCCAACCCTATTTTTCCTTCCCATCCATTAGTAGTATCCCCACTCACATGGTAGATCCCTTTGGTAACCTCCTAGGATATGATATATGTCATCCATTTGGTGTTGGAAGCTTTCACCATCAGTATTATTGTATTTCCCATAGTAATTAATAAATTCATATTTTTTCATTTATTATTTCATATCACTATATGTAATGATAAATTCTTGGTTGATATTTTTCTAAATTTTCATGGTGTTTTTATATTCTTCTATTTTCTCTCATTCTAGGATAAACCAAGGGTTGATACTTGAAGAGTGCTCTAATAAAGTTATAGGATAGTTTATATAGTTTCTTTACCTTAATGAATCATTAATTTATAATATTCTCTATTGTTTTGTGTGTTAGTTATAACCACACTTTATCCATTGAACCAATTTTCCTTAATTAGTTGTTTTTTATGAAATTTAAATTGCTTATTAGACCCAATTATTATCATTGTAGTTCAATGATCTCAACCTAACCCACCACATAGTTGTTCTGTTCTTATTACAATGTGCTCGTTCACACTTTATTAACCAAAACACCCATTGGTGTGTTTTCTAATACATCATTAAATTATTTAAATAATTCAAATGGTTGAATTTTCACGTTATAATTGGGAAAGCCTATTTCACTTAGCTCTCACCACTTTTATTTGAATGTTGATTAGTATGAAACCACCCTTGAACCTTGTCATTTATAAATGGAAGTAAATTAATTAAATTAATTAGAATGACATGATAAATTGAATAGAAAATTATATATAATTTTTTATTATTGAGTTAAAAGGATAGATACATTATTTAAATAAAGTGAATTAATTGATATAATTATTTGGATGACATCTCCTTTTTCCCCTTTTCCATTGTTAATTAAAGGGTAACAGTACGATAAATGGAAGTAATACTTTATCATGATTATTTAAAGGCCTCTAAATTTTTCATGTTTGAAATAATGAGTTTCATTATTATTAGCATGGAAATCTCTATTAATTAAAATTAAATTTTAAATTGATTTATCTATTTCTTAAGGTATACTCAGGTTCATCCTTGTAGAATTCCTTTGTAACAACCCAATGTTTTTCAAAGGAAATTACTTTATTATAAATATGTCATTAAATCGCAGCATAATGAACAAATATTTTCTATGTAACCTTTCAACATAAGTTTTTCACTTCTGTGTTTGGAATTTTAAAAATCTAACATACACAGTTGCAATCAGTAAGTTATTTGGAGTCTGATAAGAAAAACATAATTTTGGTGAATAATAACATACCCTTATGAATAGTAACATACCTTTATGAATAGTGATATATCCTAATGAATAGTAAAATTACCTATGATAATATATAAATAATATTCAAGTTGAAAGTACGATATAAAAATATTTTAGAATAAGTAAATGAGTGGTTTTTTATAGTAAATTATGATTTTAATTAAATATTAAAATAATCATATTTAGAAAATTATTTTTGAAAAATGGACTTTATTCTTAGATTTTACACATCGAAATAAATTTATAGTGATTTTTGATATTTTTTTGAAATACTTGAATTATTAGTGAATAGTAAAATACATTAATTTACCATATAAATAGACTATAGTGAAAATCCACTATTCTGACATCCCAAGTGATGTAAGAACCAAAATATGAAACTCATGTTCATTTATTACTATTCTTTATCATAGAATACTTAATATTCCTTTTCTTATGAAGAAATAATAATCTAATGAATAAAAAATTATGAAAACCCTCCTCTCCTCCACTATAAAACCCCCCTTCACTCCTTCTTCTCTTCACTCCTCTCAAACCCTGTACCTTTCCAATATTCTACCCAAATCTCTCCCCAAGATCCTCCCCCACATCCAAAATCTCACAGACACTTCAAAATACCCAAACCTCCCCCATTAAGAGGTTCTCAAAGGAAGAAGTCTCAAGAGGTAAATTCCTCTTTCCAATTCCTACATTTCTTTTTTAAGTTCTTTTCTTTTTGTTTCTTTCCTAAACTCCCTTCACCCAAATAGTATGATAACTCTAGTAACATACATGTACAGGAATGTTTTCATGATAATGGGATATTTCATTGTATTCTCTCTTTTCCCCACCTTTTATTTGAAAGAAATGAAAGAACTGTTTGAGATGTGCTAGTTTAGCCCATTCAAGGACAATAAATTATCTATTTATATTATTATCTTTAATTATGGTCATGAAACCATTTGAGTTATGGTTGAACCAAATTATTATATATTTAATATATCCTATGTTTGGTTCTATAATCCTTTTGTACAAATGGTATAAATCTAAACATGTTCTTTGTAATCAAACCTACAGATTAACAAAAACGGTTGTCACTGTGTTTTTATATAATAATTTTAATTCACTATAAGTAACCAAATTAAATTTAAAACCATGTAATCTACTAGATGGGAACTAATAGAATATAACTTCAATTCTGGATAACCAATTTCATCTTAAATGTTTATCCAAACATGAATATAAGTGAACCAGTCATTAAAAACAAGTAAACATATGAGTATACTAAACCAATTAAATATATAAGATGTTATGGAATTATTAATTAATAAACCAAATTTGTTTATTCAGGTCTCTAATAACAAGTGGAAAACACCAATGGATTTAAGGTAAGGGATCCTCTGTATTTCTCTCTTGATCAATATTTTCCTCTATGTTATGCCTTTTATGTGTAATCCCAAATTATGGGGTATGTTTTTTCACCTCCCCCATACTTCCCCAGTGATTTCTAAGTGATTAGAAACCCCTTTTCTCTCTCATCAAGCCATCTTAGTTACACCTGACACCATGCTGATAAACAGTAATGAATTCTACCTAAACCTTCTTTGTTCTTTTGGGTTGCCTTATATTTATTTATATAAAAATGGATTTGACTCATTTTTTATACACATATTCTAAATTTTGTATAGTTTTACAAAATTTATTTGTGAAGACCCTTTCATTACTCTCTTTCGAGGATATACATGTTTCTAAAAGATTCCCTCCTTAGAAATTTATGATTAGCAAACCTCTTTTAATGGAACTTCCTAAATATTAACCCAATTTCAAGTGCACTTTATCTTCTGTTTTAAGACACCATTATATTTATAAAATCATACATTTTATTATGGAAACCTTCTGGGTTCAATTCTGGTTTTATATAAAATATTGTACTATATTCTATTTTGAAAGCTCTATAGCATTTTCCTTAAAACTTTTAAAAAAAAAATTAATGCTAATGTTACTCAAATACATTTCATATATGTTATCCCTTCTGTTTGAGACCACATACCATGTTATATTCCTATTTTACCCTATGAACTTCCATCTATGTTCTAATCCTTTTCTTTCATGGACACATTCATGATAGGCCCATTGGTTAGGATTTATGTCTTGTTTGTGGTATCCAATTCTTCCCATGGGTACCTTTATGTTTATGTATGGTTGATTATTTATGATTATTTATGTTTCAAGAATATTTATGTGGTAAGAATATTTTTGTTTCAAGAATATTCATGAAAATGTTGAGATGGGTGCACCTGGATAGCACACTAATGCATTGGGTAAAGTTAAGTCTCATGATATGTGATGTGAAACGGTATTGGCAGTTAACCTTGACACATACTAAAATGGGAAATGGGATTGGTGGTTATCCTTGAACCGTACTAAAGAAATTTTTTATGATTCTTCCACATTTATATGATTCCATTTTTATATTATCCCATGCTTATACGATATGATTTCATATGTTCTATGCTTTGGATATAATTATGTCATGCCTCCTAACTCTTGTGCTTAAGATGTATCCTTATATTCATTCCTTTACTGTGCTTTTTAGCTCATCCATTTTTCATGTGTTCCCTAGGGTACGCTATACAGATATAAGGGCTCAAAGGAAGTTAGGATCTCTTTATAGAGATTAAATAAAGAAGTGTTTTTTATCCCCTTACTTTATGTTTTATGTACCTAGTCTTCGACGACACTGGACTTAACGATCCTTCACTTGTAATCTGGTGATTAATTATTCTTCATGAAATGTTATATGTAAAAGGCTTGGGTCACTATATTTGGTATCAGAGGATGGTCTAGTTATTTTTGGAGATTAGGAACAGATCACCTTAGTGAGAACCTTAAGGATGAGACTATTTATAAGAAAACAGTCCTAAATTTTGGTTAGTATTGAGTAAGTGATTTATCAAAAAAATAAATCCATGTCTAGATATGATCAGGTAGAGGCAGCTCTGGCACAGATATACCTATAAGAGAAAACACTCACAAGGAGTTTCGGGCTTGACCTGGGGTATCCTGGTACATGACAATTATCCTTGTTTCACTCTTGGTTACACAGTCCAAGGGGATATTCTTTGGTAGAATTATGAGCTTATTACAAACAAGTATTAAGGGACAAAAAATCCCATAAGAATATAAGTTAGGAAATAGATTGAGGATAACCTAGATTTAAACCTAAGAAATCACAAGTTAGTATATAATTCTTCTTTATAAGTTTGTTCTTTTATGTTTAAAGATTCCTTTTTATTCTCAATAGTTACGTATTCAAGACCTCTAATTATACGTTCTTTTTTTAGTTAATGGTGGGAAATAGAGAAACACATTTCAATAACCAATGTGATAGGAAATGTAAAGTTTATCTAATGATATGCCTGATATAATGGGATAGGTTGCTCAAAACTTAATGACAGTACTTGCTCAGCTAGCTCGAGTTATGAATAATAACTTGAATCTGGAGGAATGGCCTCCTCCTACAAGGAAAGATCAAGTTTCCTTAGAATCCTTCATGCAGAAAAGGCCTCCCATGTTTAGCGGATCCTATGATCCCCTACTTATGGAACAATGGATTAACTCCGTTGAAAATATATTCTCCATCCTCTAGTGCTTGGAAGAACAGAATGTGGTACTGGTAGTCTATCATTTTGATGGGGAAGCAGATCAGTGGTGGAAACTGATCAAGAATACAAAGTCCGACAAAGAAATTGATTCAATGGATTGGGAGGAATTCAATAGGATGTTTTTCAACAAATATTTTTCTTGAACCCTCCATCTCAATATGGAAAGAGAGTTACTCATACTCAATAATAAGGAAGATGAGTCCATCGGGGTGTATAAAGAACACTTTACAAGGATTCCAAGGTACACCTTTGGATTTTTCATGAACACTAAAAGCATGGTGGATCACTTCTTTAGCAGACTAAAGCCAAGTATATGAAATGAATTGGTGATTAGAGACTTTGATAGTTATAAGGATATTTTCCATTGTTCCCTCAAGGTTGAAATAGAGTTTGGAAACTCTTTGTGGTCTCATGGGCCTGGTGACAAGAAGTGGAAAATGGAGAAAAACAGGGGTGGTTTATCAAAAAAATCCCATTATAGAAAGAAGCCTGAATTTTCCCCTTGAAAAAATAGTGGGAAGACGCATCCTGGTAACTGTATAAAGGGAACCAAGAATTTCTTCAAATGTGGAAGTTTTGGTCATCTAGCCAATAATTTCCTATAGGATATGAAGAGTACCACCCATGAGGAAGAATAAAGGAAGGTTCAAGTCAACACTCAGCTTGTAGTGTAGTTTTACAACTGCAAGAAGCATGGGCATTTTGCGAACAATTTCCCTAAGCAGAGGGTTGTCGGAGGCAATCAACAACAGCCTCCAAGGAAACAAGGAATGTCTTATGCTATCACAACTGCTGATGTGGATCCGAACAATGATTTGGGGATATATACGCTAGTTATTCATCCAGGAATAGAGAACGTGTTTTTTTATTCTGGTTCTATGCATTCGTCCATATCTTGAAAGTTTAGAAGAACTATTCAAACACCCCCTAAAAATTTGGAGGAAAAGTTATCTATTAGAACAGTTAATGGGGTAATAATTACATCCATGGTTTATAACACCTCCCTGGTTAATTCTTGTGGACTGAACCTCCCAACAAATCTCGTCAAACTTCCTTTAGTGGAGTACGACGCTATCTTGGGCATGGATTGGCTATATTTATACAAATCCAATATCAACTACCGAGAAAGGGATATCACTATTCACATCCCAAATAATCCTCCAATACTCATTTAGAATAATCGTCTCAAGTGTGTATATTGTTTCCTTATGAGAAAGCATATTTAGCAAAAAATATTGAGAAAAATGAGAGAATCATGCTTGAGGACATGCCCATCATAAGGGATTACACAGATTTATTCCCTAAAGAGTTTCATGGTCTTCTTCTATACCTAGAGGTTGAGTTCTCAATTGAACTTATCCCCAGATCTCTGCATATCTCAAAGACACCTTACAGAATGGCCACCATAGAGCTGGAAGAGCTGAAGAAGTAGTTATGGGAGAATATGGAGAAGGGTTTTATACACCTGAGTGATTCACCATGGGGTGCTCCAGTCCTCTTTTTCAATAAGAAGGATGGATCAATGCGCCTCAACATTGATTATCATGAGATCAATAAAATCACTATAAAAAACAAGTATCCCATTCCACGTACAGATTAATTGTTCAATCATCTTCGTGGGGCCAGTTATTTCTTTAAGGTGGACCTTCAGTTGAATATCACCAATTAAAGGTGAGAAAGGAAGATATTCCCAAGACTACCTTTCGAATGAGGTATGGACACTATGAGTTAATTGTGATTCCCTTTGGACTCACTAACGCTCCAATAATTTTCATTGATTTAATGAATTGTGTCTTTAGAGATTACCTCAACAAATTTGTGGTAATATTTATTGAAGATATTGTGATATACTCCAAGAGAAAGGAGGAACATGAGGAGCATTTGAATATTATGTTAAAGACTTTGTGAATGGAGAAGTTGTATGAAAAGTACAGTAAATGTGAGTTCTAGGTGGAGGAAGTATCATTCTTGGGGCATCTTATCATGATTAAAGGGATATTTGTGGACCCTTCCAAAACAAAGGCAATTGAAGAGTGGCTCAGGCCAATTTCTGTAACGGAGATCCATGGATTTTTGGGTCTAGTGGGGTATTATAAATGATTTGTGAAGAAATTTTCACGATTTTAAAAACCATTGACCAAGCTAACATGGAAGGGAGAAAATTTTGTCTGGACACAAGAATGTGAATACTTTTATGAGGAGTTGAAAAGGAGGCTTATCATTGCGCCAGTACTCACACTCCCTACAGGTGGAGAAATCTTTGTGGTGTATAGTGATTCTTCTAATAAGGGATTAGGCTGTGTGCTAATAAAAAATGATAAAGTGATATCCAATGCCTCAATGAAGCAGAAAATCCATGAGCAAAACATTAACACCCCAATCTTCCACGGTACGCTTCTCTTTGAATAATACAATAGTGTGTGTTGTATGCAAATTCGAGTTCTAACACACCACAACCAATCAAACTAGTCATTTTGAATAGTAATACCCACTTTTTGAAATTTTATAAATTTTATCTTTCAAAATGAACTTCATCTTTGGATTTGGAATATTGAAATTATTTTAGGCTGAATTTTTGGTATTTTTCTGAAAACTTTCAATTTTTAATGAATAGTGAAAAACACTGAGTTATAGTTTAAAACCGAGTTTTTATTTAAATAATTATTTATATTATTTAAAATTATTTTAGCTCAAAATAGATACATAATGCCTATATAAGTTCAATTTAATTCATTGAAGTCAGTTTATAATAATTTTAGATATATAAAAAATTTATTGAACTTTTTACCGTCTTTTACCCACCTCCTAGGAGCATTTACAAATTTGAATAAAACTTAATTTTATCACTTATGTGAATTGAATTTCAAAAATCTGAGAGACACGGTTGATATTAGTAAGTTAAATGTGGTTCAATGAGATGAAAATAATTTTTTTTGTGAATAGTTACTTTTTACTTTTATTTACCATTGTCAAAAGTAAATAGGGTAATTAAGGGTAAAATGATATTATTATTACCCTAACACATGTCCTAATTCTATTGGATAAGTTTAATTAGACCAAAAAACCTTAGAAATAAAATATGATCCTTTAGGTCCACTTGGATTAGATCAGGACATTTATTATTATTTAATTCAAAGAAGAGTTAAAAGTGTTAAATTAACAGTTTAATAACTAAAACATTTTTAATATAGGGTTACCCATAAGATAAAGTCAACTATAAATATTAATTATAAATATAAAAATATTTCCTACATAATGGTATTTTATTTATAATTTTTATACATTAAATAATTAAATTTATTTATGACACAATGATGATGTTGTAATTACCTAATTAATGAAATATTAAAATAATTGATATTATAAATATCCAAATAAATGTAATTTGATGATTTTTATGAATTGTACTAATTTTATAGGTTAATATGAAATATTAGGGTTGGTGAGATGAATTTATTTTGAAGTAATAACGCAGTTATGAATTTATAAAAAAACAAATAACCAAATAGTGTCAAAATTGACATAAAAGAGTTTTTAAAACAAATATTATATTATTAATTGATATTCTATTCCTAAAAATATAAGGTTCAGAAAAAAAGACATATATAATGATATTTGTATCATTAATTAACCACTTGGGGTTTTATTGGAAGTATGTAGTATGTTGATTAACCATAAAATATAAAAATACAAAGAGACATGGTAAATGTCAAACTATTTAACTAAGAGTTAAATCTATAAGATAAGGTTAATATAGTGATCCAAAACTATCTAAAACATATTTTTTGAGTGTTTTTAGAACCATACCCACCTTATCCTCTAAATAATTTATTTTGGATCCCTTATAAACCGAAAAAAAATTTATTATAAAATAATATTTCTTACTTTTCCTAAGATACCCCTCACCCCTCTTATAAAAGGGAACTCCCCCTTCTCTCTAATTCACACCTTCAAATCCATTTGGATCGGCCAACCCCTACCCAAATACCCACTCCACTGTCCTCCCTTCATCCTATAGGCCTTCCTTTAGTCAGAAATCCAACCTAAGGATCCCTTTTGATCAAATCAAAAGGAAGAACCCGAAGAAGAGGTAAATATTTCATCACCTCTTTCAGGTTCCTTTCTTCATCCACTTCCTCTTTCTTTGTTACTTTCATTCTAAAATAATAACTCCAGTATCTTATATATACTATTATTTCATTATTAAAATGGTACAAACATATTCTTTATTCTATCCATCCTTTGAACGACATGTCACCATACGTGCGTATGTACGGCTTACCGTCTCCACATCATGGTGTAATTGTTATTCAAATACATTATTATTTGGATGGGTATAATAATGATGTGTAATCGATGTAAATAATAAATATAACATGATAATGATTCTTTATATATGATATACCATCCAATTATATATTATTTTAATATCAAAATAATGATATTGTCGGTCGTGCATACGTACGGATTACCATCTCCATGAATGTGATGAGATTCTTTCCCCATCGTATCTATTCTAGTCTAATTTTCATTATATGATTAAAAATAATGTTTAAAGAAATAATATCATTCTTAATATGAATAAGATACATCCTATACATAAAAAACATTACTTATTTGACAAATCATATAAAGGAAAACGAATCAGTTAACACCTAAAACGACTATAATACTAAGATATTGTTAACAAAGTAATGTTAAAAGATCATATATGATATAATATTAATGTATATGATTTTTATATAATTTAATAACAATTATTTAACCATTAGACAGGAGGTTAACCTACCCTCAACCAAGTAAAAGTACAAGGTAATGGTTAATTTCACATTCTCTTCATTATCTGAGGTTGTTTATATGTAATTATCTATTGGGACCTCTTTATCATCCACATCCATGTTTCTTAAAAATGTATTTCAAAACATTCTTAATATTTTATAGAATATTAGTTAAAGTCATTTATACCCTTGTTTGACTTTTATAATATGTTTATAAAGGAATTTTTTCATCGTTTTCCAAACAAGGTACTTTATGACCTTTTCGACAAAATTAAGGTAAGAATGTTTTTTTTAACTTATACGGCGGGTGAGGCTATTTTCTGTTGTTATAACATTGTCAAAGCTTTTATTACAGGCTTATAAGAATATTGTCAAATATAAATTTTTTCTTATCTAATTAGGTTACTTTTAAATGATTTCAAAATAGAAAGAGATATTTCTCTAAAAAGGTTTTGATTTCATCTATGTCAACATCCTTTGATGGATTTTAAGTTTGTTTGAATTTGATTTGTTATGATACAAAACTTCCATATTGTATTAAAGGTTTTGTAATATGTTTGACTATAGATGTGTTATTTCATACCATTCATGGTTTATGGATAATGTATTGACATTTCGTGTGCCAGTTTTAATACGAATGTTTCTGTTATGTTTAAACCATTTCATATGAGGAATGCATTGGACTTAGTAAGTGACGGGTGGAGCGCACTATAGATCCTTGATGCATCAGTAGGTATCATGAGACAAACTAGTGTCTTGAAACAAGGCCTTAACAAAATCTTATTTTTAGTCTTGGCACAAGGCCTTGACTATGTGGTTATGAAAGTCTGGCATTATGCATTCCATCATTATGAAAGTGTCTATTGATATTGTATGTGATTATTTAACTAGTAGAATATCCATGTGAGTAAGTAAATGGAATTATTTTGATTTATAGTTTATCTATTATGATGATTATTATGTTTAAAAGTCTTTTGTTTTAATTTTATACTTTTCCTTAAATTTTTATGCTTATTTATGAAAGTTTCTGCTATATTTGTTATCCTTACTGAGCATTTGAGATCACCCCTTTCTGTGTTTTATTTTTCCTAGGATGTGAAGAAGTATATTATAACTGACATGCAGGGATTGTCTATGGGATCCCAGTGTTGTCTATGGAAACAATGTTGTTGTTGTTTTCTATTCTATGATGTAATGAAAACCTTATGAATGTATCTAGTACTTCCAAGGCTAATAAACTAATCGGTCTTTAGAGACTTGATCATTTGTGACCATTACAATATAATGTAATAATGCACCGACTCTGGGTAACTAAGGTCGGGCGTTACATTTGGTATCAGAGTAAGTTTATTAAAAACCATGAAAACTAGATTTAGATAAACTCTGATTATATCACATAGCCATAAGATAGACTTTGGGGATTAGTATAGAAGAAATTCCTAGAATTTTGGTATTGTAGAGATTTTGTAAGTTTTCCAAGCAATACATCCATGTTTGAATACAAGCAGGTAGAGGCAGCTCGGGCACAAATGTACCTAGGGGTAAAACCCAAAAACACCGCTTTGATCTAGACTCGAACGAGAACTGGTGCAGGACAATTGGCCTTGTTGCACTCTTGGTTACGACACTCTCGGGGGATATGGTTAGGATAATTCTTATTTTCTTTACAAAACATTTTGAAGGGTTTATGAGTATACACTTCCCCAAAGAAAACATTTTTTATGATTATGGATTGTATCAAAAAAAATTTCAATTTATGTTAAGTGATTTACAAGTTTGGAATTATATATTTCGATTCATAAACGAATCTAATTTATGCCATTTTTTAGAAATGGTGACTAGTGTAAGGAATGGAAACTGTATCAATGCACACAATTCATGTAGGGATTTCCCTCCTACTCAAGATAATTATAGTGGAGCTGGTGATGCAACCGGTGCTGATCAGATAATCACAATACTGGGACCACTCACTTGGGTTATGAATAATAACCTTACCCGTATGGAGCACCCTGATCCACATTGTGGAGGATCAATGTTAGATCACTTCATGCGGTAACAACCATCGACATTAAATGGGGGTAAAATCCACTAGTAGCTGAGCAATGGATAAATTCCTTAGAGAAAATATTCCATGCTTTGGGGAGTAGCGAAAGGGAAAAAGTTGTCATGAAAGTTAACCGCCTCACTAGAGATGCTGATCAATTGTGGTCGTTGATTCAAAACACAAAGGAAGATGATGAAGTATCATATATGGAATGGATGGAGTTTAAAGAAACTTTCTTAGAAAAATACCTTCTCGTGACCCTCGAGCAGATATGGAAAGGCAATTTCTGAGGCTGGGGCAAAAGGAGGATGAGAATTTCACAAAGTATGAAGCTAAATTTACAAAGTTAGTGAGGAATGCTGAATATTATATACATAACCCAAGAAATAATATTGATCATTTCTTTTATGGGTTAAAACCATTTCTACATCGAGCATTAGTCTCACAATCCTTCACATTGTATGAAGATATTGTCTCATGTGCTATCAAGACAGAAAAATAATTCTCTAAGTATTACAACTTTAAACCAAACCAAGAGAATAATATATCTGTTGAACACTCTGAAAATGGAAATAAGGGGTAGAGGGAAAAATTTGAATATCTATCCTATAGTAAATGTGGGAAGAAACACCCTGGTACATGCCCGAAGGGAATGGGGTTCTATTATAAGTGTGGTGAAAAAGACCACCAAGCTCGTGATTTTAAGAGGAAGAAATAAGATGTCGATGTTTAATGCTACAATTGTAGATAAATGGGGAATTATGAAAATGAATGTCCTAAGTTTAAGGGGAACTTAACTCAGAATAGGCCAACGGATCAAGGCTAATCTTATTCTATCACTACTGCTGAGGTTGAAGCTCCGAAAGATGTAGTGGCGGGTAATTTAATGGTTTCATCAAGTTTATCCAATGATTTATTTGATTCTGGATCATCACATTGTTTCATGTCTTCCCAGTTTTCTAAGAAAATTAGATATTTCCAATTTGATTTAACAAGGTATTTGTCAGTCAAAACTCCTAAGGAAGTATCATTGCAACAAAGTTTTGTGAATCAGTCCCCATTAGGGCATATAAATGTTCTTTATCTGCTGATCTCATCGTCATACCCATGACTGAATTTGATATAATCCTTGGTATGGATTGGATTTCGAACCATGATGCAAAAATTTATTGTAAGAATAAGGAGGTTACTATTTTTATGACGATGATAAAGAACTCCTTATCTTTAAAGAAAAATCGTCACCACCTAATTCTTATCTAGATCTACCCCTATTAGCTCAACTAAATTAAATTATTGGGGAAGAAGAGAATGAAATAACTGTGGGAGAGGAACGGAATGTTCAAATAGAGGATGTACTTATTGGGAAAGAATATGTTGATGTGTTTCTAGAAGATTTACATGGACATCCTCTAGAACAATAAACTGAGTTTTCTATTGATTTAATTCCTGGATTAAGGCCCATATCGAACACCCCTTATAGAATAGCCATTGTGGAATTAGTGGAACTAAAGAAACAACTAGAGGAATTGAGTAATTATGGATTTATTTTCCCTAGTGTTTCTCCATGGGGAGACCCTATCCTTTTTGTTAAAGAATATAGATCTATGAGGTTGTGCATTGACTATAGAGAGATCAATGCTAAAACAATAAAGAAAAAGTATCCCCTACCTCACAATGATGATTTATTTGACCAACTTCATGGAGGTCAATACTTTTCAATGATTGATCTTCGATCTGGATATCATCAGTTGTGTGTGAATAAGGAAGACATTCCGAAAACATGATTTTGAACCAAGTACGGGCATTACAAGTTTATAGTAATGCCTTCTGAATTGACTAATGCACCCTCTGTCTTCATGGATATAATGAATAGATTTTTCAAGGAATATCTTGATAACTTTGTAGTGGTATTTACTGATGATATCTTGGTATACTCCAAAAGCTATGAAGATCATTAAAATCACTTGCGCATTATTCTAAAGACTCTTGGAAGACATGAATTATATTGGAAGATTAGTAAGTGTGAATTATGGATTCAAGAGAATTCTTTTCTTGGCCATATTTTCTCTAAGGATGGAATCTTAATTGATCCTTCTAAGACAAGAGAAATCCAATAATTTCCACCACTGATGAGTATAAATGAGGTACATAGTTTTATTGGTTTAGCAGGTTATTATCGACATTTCGTCCATAATTTTTTCCGGTTGGCTAACCCATTAACAAAGCTCACACGAAAAAGGGTTAAATTTTTTTGGACAAAAGAGTGTGAAGAATGTTTTGAAGAATTGAAGATAAGATTAGTCAATGATCTTATCTTGACTCTACCATCGGAGAATGATAGGTTTTTTTATAGTGATGCATCAAAGAAAGGACTCAGTTTTTTCCTTATGCAGAATGATAGGGTTATGGCCTATGCATCATGACAGCTAAAAATTCCTGATAAAAACAATCCTACTCATGATATTGAGTTAAAATCTATAATCTTTGCTTTGATGATTTGGAGACACTATCTCTATGGTAAAAAATGTGAGATATATACCGATCACAAGAGTTTGAAGTATATTCTCTCATAGAAAGAACTCAACATGAGGCAAAGGAGATGGCTTGAACTACTCAAGGATTATGATTGCACTATACACTACAACTCGGGGAAGGAAAATAAGGTGGAAGATGCTTTGAGTAGAAAGGATCATGAAGTTTTGAACAAGATGAGAGTGGAAAAGGATCCTATATTCATTGATCTAGTAAATATGGACATGGGAATCACCATGGAAGGTGAAACATCAATACTTTTTCAAATGGTTGCCAAACCATCTATACTAGAAAGGATAAAGAGTTCTCAGACCTATGATGAAGAGTTTAAAAAGAAGATTAAAGATTTGAATGATGGGAGATTGAGTGACTTTGTGTATGAAGATGGAACATTGAAATTTGGGAAGAGACTTTGTGTTCCCGATATACCTGATATAAAAAGGGAATTGTTAGATGATGCTCATAGTTCCAATTTCTCTATACACCCTGGTAGCACCAAGATGTATAGATATTTGATGGAAAATTTTTTGTGGGACAACATGAAGAGGGAGATTGATGATTTTGTGTCAAGATGTATGGTTTTTTAACAAGTGAAAGTTAGAAGGAAACAGCCTGGAGGAGTCATGCAACCTCTTCCCATACCTCAGTAGAAATGGGATAATGTTACGATGGAATTTTTCATGGGACTATAAAAGTCTCCTAGAAGGAACGATGCAATATGGGTCATTGTTGATCGCCTTACCAAGTAAGCACATTTTCTTGTTATAAGGTAAGATCAACTACTAGAACGTTTAGCAAGACTGTATATTAATAAAGTTGTAAGACTTCATGGAGTACCACTATCGATTGTTTCTAATTGTGATCCCCATTTTACATCAAGATTCTGGAAAAGTATTCAGAAATCCCTGGATACTGAACTTTGTTTGAGCACTGCCTACCACCCCAAACTGATGTACAATTAGAATAGACTATTAAAACCTTAGAAGACATGTTGAGATCATGCTCACTTAACTTTCAAGGTATGTGGGATCAATATTTACCTCTGGTAGAATATTCTTATAATAATAGCTTCCATTAAAGTATTCAGATGGTACCATATGAAGGGTTATACAGAAAGAGATGTCACACACCAACCTGTTGGGATGATGTTGGAAAAACAAAACTTGTACGCCTAGAACTTGTGGAGGAAACGATGGAAAAGGTGAAGGTAATCCAAAACCACATCAAAGCGGCTTAAATTAGGCAGAAGAGCTATGCTGATAACCAAAGGAAGGATTTGAAATTTCAGGTAGGATATCATGTTTTCTTGAAGGTATCTCCATAGAAGGGTGTTACATGTTTCGGTAAGAAGGGAAAATTGAGTTCCATGTACATCAAACCTTTTGAAATTCTAGAATGAATTGGGGTTGTAGCTTTCTGTTTGGAAATGCCACCAAGTCTTTCCAAAGTTCATGATGTATTCCAAGTATCACTGTCAAGAAAATACATGCTTGACCCAATGCATGTACTCACCAATGAGGAATTAGAACTGGAACCCAATTTTTATTATTGCAAAGAGCCTGTCAAGGTTTTTGATACAAGATAAAAAGTGTTGAGAAATAGGACGACTCATCTGGTAAAAGTTCTATGGAGAAACCATAAGATGGAAGAGGCAACGTGGGAATGAGAGGAACTTATGATGAAGAACCGCCTGAGTCTTTTTACACAGTAATACTCTAGAAATTTCGAGGACCAAATTAATTGAATGAGGGGAGAATGTAACACTCCAAGTTTCAATGGTACGCTTCTCTTTGAATAATACAATAGCATGTGTTGTACGCAACTTCGAGTTCTAACACACCAAAACCAATCAAACTAGCTATTATGAGTAGTAATACCCACTTTTTGAAATTTTATAAATTTTATCTTTCAAAATGGACTTCATTTTTGGATTTGGAATATCAAAATTAGCTTAGGGTGGATTTTTGTTATTATTATGAAAACTTTCAATTTTTGATGAATAGTGAAAAACACTAAGTTATAGTTTTAAATAGAATTTTTATTTAAATAATTATTTATTATATTTAAATTTATTTTAGGTAAAAATAGATACATAATACCTATATAAGTTCAATTTAATTCATTGGAGTTAGTTTATAATAATTTTTGATACATAAAAATTTTATTGAACTTTTTACCGTCTTTTACCCACCTCTTAGGAGCATTTCCAAATTTGAATAAAACTTAATTTTACCACTTATGTGAATTTAATTTCAAAAATCCGAGAGACACGGTTGATATCAGTAAGTAAAATTTGGTTCAATGAGATGAAAATATTTTTTTGGTGAATAGTAACTTTTTACTTTTATTTACCACGGTTAAAACTAAATAGGGTAATTAAGGGTAAAAATGATATTATTATTACCCTAACACATGTTATAATTCTATTGAATAAGTGTAATTTGACCAAAAACAACATTATGAATAAAATATGATCGTTTAAGTCCACTTGGATTAAATTAGGACATTTATTATTATTTAATTCAAAGAAGAGTTAAAAGTGATAAATTCTGAGTTTAGTAACTAAAATGTTTTTAATAAATGGTTACACATAAGATAAATTAGACTATAAATATTCATTATAAAGAAAAAAATATTTCCTACATAATGGTATTTTATTTATAATTTTTAGACAATAAATAATTAAATTTATTTATGACACAATGATGATGCAGTAATTACCTAATTAATGAAATATTAAAATAATTGATATTATAAATATTTAAATAAATGTAATTTGAGACTTTTTATGAATTACACTGATTTTATAGCTTAATATGACATATTAGGGTTGGTTAGATGAATTTTTTTTGAAGTAATAATTTTGTTATGAATTTAGAACAAACAAAATACCAAATAGTGTCAAAATTGACATAAAAGAGTTTTTAAAACAAATATTATATTTTTAATTGATATTCTATTCCAAAAATCTATGGTTCGGCCAAAAGACTTATATAATAATAGTTGTATCATTAATGAACCACTTGGAGTTCTCTTGGAATTATATAGTATGTTTATTAACCATATAATATAAAAAATAAAAAGAGACATGGTAAATGTCAAACGATTTAACTAAGAGTTAAATCTAAATGATAAGGTTAATATAGTGACCCTAACCTGTCCAAAACCTATGGGTTGAGTGGTTTTAGACCCATACCCACCATATAATTTAAATAAATCATTTTTGAGCCATTAGAAACCGAAAACAATTTTATTATAAAATAATATTTCTAGCTTTTCCTAAGGTGCCCCTCACCCCTCTTATAAAAGGGCACTCCCCCTTCTCTCTAATTCACACCTTCAAAGCCATTTATCTCGTCCAAACCCTTCCCAAATACCCTCTAAACTATCATACCTTAATCCTAGAGTCCTTCCTTTAGTCATAAATCCAATTTTAGTATCCCTTTTGATCAAATCAAAAGGAAGAACCCGAAGAAGAGGTAAATATTTCATCACCTCTTTCAAGTTCCTTTCTTCTTCCAATTCCTCTTTATTTGTTGTTTCCATTATAAAATAATAAATATGGTATCTTATATATACTGTGATGTTATTATAAATATGGAACATCCATATTCATTATTCTATGAATCCTTTGAATGACATGTCACCATACGTGTGTACGTACGGCTTACCGTCTCCACGTCGTGGTGTAATTGTTATTCAATACATTATTATTTGGATTCGCATAATAATGATGTGTAATTGGTTTAAATAGTAAATATAACATGATAATAATTTTTTATATAAGATATACCATCCAATTATATATTATTTAAATATTAGAAAAATGCTATTGTCGCTCGTGCATACGTACGGATTACCATCTCCATAAACGTGATGAGATTCATTCCCCATCGTATCCATTCAAGACTAATTTTCATTAGATGATTAAAAATAACATTTAAAGAATTAATATCATTATAACTATGAATAATATACATCCTATCTATAACAAACATTACTTACATAACAAATCATATAAAGTAAAACGAATCAGTTAACACCCGAAACGACGATAATACTAAGATATTATTAACAAAGCAATGTTAAAAGATCATATATGATATCATATTAATGTATATGATTCTTTTATAATTTAATAAAAATTATTTCACCATTATATAAGAGGTTAAACTACCCTCTACCATGGAAAAGTATAAGGTAAGGGTTAATTTCACAATCTCTTCATTATCCAAGGTTGTTTATATGTAATTATCTACTGGGACCTCTTTTTCATCCACATCCATGTTTCCTAATAATGTATTTCAAAACATTCTTAATATTTTATAGACTATTGGTTAAATTAATTTATACCCTTATTTTAATTTTATAGGATGTTTATGAAGTAATCTTTTTTTCGTTTTCCAAACAAGGTACTTTATTACCTTTTCGACAAAATTAAGGTAAGAATGTTTTTTTAACTTATACGGTGGGTGCGTCTATTTTCTACTTTTATAACATCGTCAAAGAATCCCTTACAAGCTTGTAAGAATATTTTATAATATAAATGTTTTCTTTTATAATTACATGACTTTTCAATGATTTCAAAATAGAAAGTTATATTTCTCTAAAAAGGTTTTTATTTCATCTATGTCAACATCCTTTGATGGATTTTAAGTTTGTTTGAAGTTTATTTATTATGATACAAAAATTCCATATTGTTTTGAATGTTTTGTGATATGTTTGACTATGGATGTGTTATTTCATACCATTCATGGTTTATGGATAAAGTATTGACATTTCGTATTCTAGTTATAATACGAATGTTTATGTTATGTTTAAACCTTTTCATATGAGAAATGAATTGGACTTAGTAAGTGATGGGTGGAGCCCGCTATAGTTCCTCGATGCATCGATAGGTCTCATGAGACAAAATAGTGTCTTGGAATAAGGCCTTGACAAAATATTATTTGTAGTCTTCGCACAAGGCCTTGACTATGTGGTTATGAAAGTCTGGCATTATGTATTCCATCATTATGAAAGTGGCTATTGATATTGAATGTGATTATTCGACTAGTTTAATATCCATGTGAGTAAGTAAATGGAATTATTTTGATTTATATTTTCCATATTATGATGAATTTTATGTTTAAAAGGTTTTTATTTTAGTTTTATACATTGCCTTAAATGTTTATGCTTATTTAAAAAAGTTTCTGCTATATTTTTATCCTTACTAAGCATTTGAGCTCACCCCTTTCTATGTTTTATTTTTCCCAAGATGTGAAGAAGTATATTATGAATGACCTGTAAGGATATTATATGGGATCTCAGTGTTTTCCATGGAAACAATGTTGTTGTTGTTTTCCATTTTCTGATGTAATGAAAACCTTATTAATGTATCTAGTACTTCCAAGGATACTAAACTAATCGGTCTTTCAAGACTTGATCTTTTGTGATCATTCCAATGTTATGTAATAATGCACCAACTCTAGGTAACTAGGGTCAGGGTGTTACAAAAACTATCCCACGGATGATCTAGAGTTAGCAGCGGTGATCTTTGCATTGAAAATATGACAACATTATCTCTATGGGGAGAAATTTGATATATATACTAACCACAAGAGTCTCAAATATATATTCACATAAAAAGAGATTAATATGAACCAGCGATGATGGATAGAGATCATAAAGGATTACGAATTCTCAAAACACTACCATATCTGTAAGGAAAACAAGGTGGCAGATCCTCTAAGAAGAAAGGATCCTGCATCTTTATTAATGATGATAATTGAAAAGGATCTTATCATGTTAGATTTGAAAAGGATAGACATGTGAATCATTAAGTGAGGAACATCATCAATCCTTTATCAAATGATTTCTCAACCATCCCTATTGGAGGGAATAAAGGATGCTCAAAGAAATTATGTGGAACTTATGAAAAGGGTGGAAGCTGTTAAAAAAGGGAAATCCTCCAATTTCAAAATTTATGAGGAAGGAATTGTAAGATTTGGATCATGATTATGTGTACCATATGATCTAGAGATAAAGGAGGAGCTTTTGAGTGATGCAGATTGTTCAACCTTCTCTATCCACCCAGGGAGGACAACGATAGATCGAGGTCTCTGAGAAAACTTTTGGTGGAACAATATGAAAAGGGATATTTTTGAATATACATAAAAGTGCCTAGTATGTGAGAAAGTGAAGGATAATAGGGAAAATTCTAAGAGGATTATGCAACCACTACCCATACTAGCTTGGAAGTGGGAGAACATTACCACAGACTTTGTCACTGGACTTCCAAAAACATCCAGATGAAATAATGCTATATGGGTCGTTGTGAACCATCTTACAAAGACAGATCACTTTAACACGGTTAGAAAGGACTTCTAATTGGATCAACTTGCAAAGATTTACATCAAAGAAGTGGTAAGTCCGCATTGTCACAACCCATCCTCGGGGCTCGTGCCGTGACTACCCCAACCCCGCCATCCATAGGCCAGGGGCTTGCGACTAGCACTAAGGCATAATTCCTGTTAAAAAGGGAAGTCATTGCCTTTGTAATGTAAACCAACACCACAGATCAAGCAAGCAGAAGAAGTAAACACTAAGTAAAAACTGGGTACAACAGTAAGTGCCGAAAAGTAAGTGGGCCAGAATACAAACCCAAACTGAAAGTAAAGTACAACTAGAAAGGGAAAACAACAACTGAAAGTAAATCCACAACGTTGAGCCATCCACTGGAAGTCCCACCTGAAGGGTGAGAACAGATAGCCTCCACAGCTCCTCGGGTCCAGCCGTCCACTCCGAGTACGTCCCTCCCAGTGGTCCACCTCCAGGTACTGTCCTGCTCCACAAGCCTCAACCACGATCAGCGTTGTCCATCGTCTTCAACCAACACAACATAGTGCGGGCATAGCCCGTGCAGGGGTGAGTATAAGCTACTCAATAGGTACCCCGAGACCCCCGAAGGTCTCCCAGAATCCACAAAGGATAATCCTAAAAGGAAAGATACAATCATAAAGTAACATATGACACTAATTAGGTATATGCCCATACATATACCTAAGTCATCAATTCCAGTTCGGCTCCAACATCCGATCTTAAGTACAACCCAGTCCACATAGGAAATCCCAACACAGTCCACACAGGAAAGAAAAACGTAATCCACACAGGATATCACAACATAATCCACATAGGAAATCAAAATAGGATTCATCTCACACAGGTATACTTCTTCGTATGATGATATAGATGATCAGATATTGCCACTGATTCATCTAAGTCATCAGACCCACAAAGGATCGATAGGTACTAACCCCCGTAATGACCCACAAAGGATCTGACCCACACAGGATCGATAGGTAACTAACCCCCACAATGACCCACAAAGGATCTGACCCACACAGGATCGATAGGTAACTAACCCCCATAATGACCCACACAAGATCGGACTCACACAGGATCTGTAGGCGCTGGCCCACATAGGACCGCTGAGCGCTGACCCACACAGGATCGGTGGAACTGATCCACATAGGATCACTGAGTGCTGTAGTCGTCGTCGTCGAATCCACGAAGGATTTCTGCGCAGTCGTTATCGTCGTCGTAGTCGCAGCCAGCTCTAGGGTCCCCGCACACAGCAACCTCGTTTCGGAGGGTCCGCTCCACGAGCCGAAGGTCTGATACATCAACTAACACATAGTCCAGATTTTATGTATCCAAAAGTTCCGTATCGTCAACAGGAACTCAACGTCACAGACGGCGCGTCATTTGGACGCCCGGTCTAAGTTTTATTGGCTTTTTCGCCCCAGGGTCTCGGTTGGTTTTTTAGTCCAAACCAACCCGACCATACTCCAACTGCGTCAAAACCTCAAGCGGAGTAATCCAAAAGGTCCATCTCACTTAGAGGAATCCAACAAAGCCGACGGCACGTCAATCGGACGTCCGGAGCTCAAGTTATAAGTGTTTCTGCTCCGAGGGCCCGGTTGCTTTCGTGTACGAACCAACCCGGACGAACCCAAAATACTCTGAAACCTTGAGTGTAATATACCGAAACTACCTTCTCGATCCAAGGATCGCTACGCAACTGACGGTGCGTCTATCGGAGGTCTGCAGCCCAAGTTATGGGCAAAAGACCAGGAGAGGTCTGGAAGTGGGGGTTTCGGGCCCAGCCCGAGACCCCCCTGGGCCGGCCCGAACCGGGTCGCCCCAACCCGGGTCTGGGTCCGGCCTGCTCGGGCGCGGCCCGGCCCGGCTAGCGTGGCCCGGCGCGCTGTCCAGGTGGCTCGGCCAAACGACCGAGCCGTTCGGGATGCAGGGGGGGTGCTGCCCCCCGCTTGTTGTAATTGCGGCCCCATAATGGGTCCACTCACATCCGGCCAGTCGGGGGTTTCGAACCCCCGTCTCTTCCACTATCCGGTCAACTGGTCGGCTTCTGCCGCCACGGGACTGGCAAGGCCGGTCCCCCCGGCTCCGACGTCGGCTGCCCGATTCTGGCTGTCGGTTCCCCTGCTCCGCCGCGGCTTGGACCGTCTGGTGCGGTGCGACGGCACCGCACCCCTCCGCCGCAGCCCCACTCCGCCGCGGTGCCTTCGGGGTTCTCCGGCGCAGCATGACGGCGCCGCATTCTTGTTCGATTTAAAGGCATCACGCGACGGCGCCGCGCATACCTTGCCGCATGACCCCGCGCGGTGCGACGACACCACGTCATCCTCATTCTATTCCACCACAAGGAAGACAAGATAAAAAAGGGGAGGAGGGTCGGCCGTGTTTGTGCGGTCCGGCCTCCTCCCGTTAACGGGTAACAGGTGGTCCAAAAGTACGAGGAATGATGACAGATGAAAACATGAATATCATCAACAATAAAATAAATCCCTACTTCGAGTATAGCTTGAACGGAGGTCCATCGCGGAAATAATCGTCGCGAAAGGAGGCGTCGCGAAAGGAGAATCATTGCGGTACACGGCATCGCGTAGTCGATCTCCAAGGATTCGGCGTTCTTCGTCAGAGATCGGTGCGTTCTTCACGATCTTCACGTTCTTCGTGTTCCTCAATGAAGAAGATGAAGATCTTCAAGCCTCCCTTAGCTTTTCTCCCAAACCTCTCAAGCAACAAGTCCCAACCAAAATAAAATAAGAGTTGTCTTATTTTATTAACGCACAATCCAACGTTTGAATTTCAAAAAAAGTGAAACTAATAATTAATTTAGGAGTTTAAAACCGCCCAATTAATTGGGGCGTTTAATATCCAGATTAAACGTAAGAGTTGACTTCATTTAAAAGGGGGTGAGGGTGCGTTACATAGAAGAAAAGAAACGGTGGGGCTCGTGTGGGCCCCACCTCACAAATATCCTACCAAGAGGGTAGGATATTGTGGGTCCCACATCATCCACTTAACATAAGTTAAAATAAAATAAAAATCAGTTGTACCACTTTTATTTTATTTCTTAACTTAACCCCAAAAAAAATTAAAATCCACACCCGAGCAAAGGCAACTCCGGAAGAGGTGTTTCTAAGCAAATACTGGCGCTGCGATTCCATCGGTGCCCTCGGAATTTGATTCTAAGCACCGGTTCAAAAGTTATAAAAACCCACTCGTTCGTTCACTAAACGTACCCAAGCTAAACTTCGAAAAAAGATTCCAGGCACACCAGGTCTCGGAATCAGGTGCCGTCAGAAACTGCGTTCTTGTAAAATTCCCAAGAAAATTAAGAAACAAATTTCCTTGAATTTTTCAGGTCTTTACATCACTCCCACCTCAGGTATTTACATCCCCATAAAGATACATCATAAACTAGGGAAACAAATGTGGGTACTGAGCATGCATCTGGGCCTCCCGCTCCCAAGTGCTCTTCTGGAGGTTCTCGTGCTGCCATCTGATGCGCACTAGAGGAATCGACCGTCCACGTAGGACCTGCTCCTGTCGATCCTCAATATCCAACGGGACCTCTGCAAAAGTCATTCCATCATCAACGTCCAGCTCCCCATGGTCAATGATATGCGTCGGGTCGTGCACGTATCTCCTCAGCTGTGATACGTGGAAGACGTCGTGCACCCATTGCAACTGAGGTGGTAGAGCCAGGTGAAAAGCAACCTCGCCAATCCTGCTGAGGACCTGGAAAGGTAAGATAAAGAGTGGAGATAACTTGCCGCCTCGGCCAAATCTCTGTAATCCACATCGAGGTGAGACCCGCAAGAAGACGTGGTCGCCATCCTCGAACTCCATTGGCCTCCGCCTCTTGTCATCATAAGACTTCTGCCGGCTCTGAGCTGTCCTCATCCCCTCCTGGATGACCTGGACCTTCTCTATCATGGCCTGGACCATCTTCGGTCCCACAAGTGCTGACTCCCTAGGGTCTGTCCAGCACATAGGAGATATGCAAGGTCATCCGTACAACTCCTCGTATGGTGAAATCCCGATGGTGGAGTGGTAGCTGTTGTTGTACGCGAACTCCACCAAGGGTAGGTGGTCCTCCCAACTGCGACCAAAGTCGAGGACACATGCATGGAGCATGTCCTCGAGAGTCTGAATAGTCCTCTCCGTCTGACCATCTGTCTGAGGGTGAGAGGCGGTGCTCAGACGTAGCTGTGTCCCGAATTCCTCCTGCAACCCCTTCCAAAGCTGGGAAGTAAAGAGAGCATCTTGATCGGAGATGATAGATGATGGCACACCGTGAAGCCGTACAATCTCCTGAACATAGAGGCATCCCAAGATCTCCACTGAGCCATGCTCTCTAATGGGTAAGAAGTGAGCCGACTTGGTGAGTCAGTCGACAATCACCCAAATGGAGTCGTGACCTTTGGAAGTGTGTGGAATTCCAGTCACGAAGTCCATAGATATCCCATCCCACTTCCACTCTGGGACCTCCAAGGGTTGTACCAAGCCTGCTGGTACCTGGTGCTCTGCCTTCACCTGCTAGTAGGTGAGGCATCGAGAAACGAACTCTGCCACAGCCTTCCTCATGCCCAGCCACCTGTGTTGTTGTCTGAGGCCCTGGTACATCTTCGCCACTTCAGGATGTACCGCCAAAGGGGAAGTGTGGAACTCTCTCAGCACATCCTCTTGTAAGGTAAATGGTACCAAGGTACGTCCTCTAAAAAGGACATCGTGCTATCCTCCTACAGAGAAACCATCAGGTTCCTGTCCTGAGGATATATGTGCACGCTGCGTCTCATAGTCAGTGTCCCCACGTTGTGCCTCTCTGACCCGCTGCAGTAGTGGAGGAGTGACAGTGAGTGACTGAAGAAAGGTTGCTCCATATCTATCCACGAAGGATATCTGTAAAGAGGCTAGTTGTTCTATCGCCTCCCCAAGTAGCTGGATGCTCGTCCTCCTCCTAAGATCATAGGATACTACGTTCCCCTTTCTAGGATTATAGAATATCTCAAAGTCATAGTCCTAGTGGAACTCGAGCCATCGCCGCAGTCTCAGGTTCAGGTCCTTCTGTGAGAAGATGTTCCGGAGAATCTGATGGTCAGAATAGACTGTAAAGTGCTCGCCCATCAGAAATTCTCGCCATGCCTTCAGAGCGAATACCACTACTGCTAAATCCAGGTCATGGGTAGCGTAGTTATTCTCATGCAGCCTCAAATGACATGATCCATAGGTGATCACTACCCACTCCTGCATCAGGACACATCCGAGTCCAGTCCCTGATGCATCGCAGTAGACTACGTACCCTAATCCCTCCTCCGGAAACCTCAAGATAGGTGCGCTGGTCAATCTATGTCTCATCTCCTGGAAGATCTGATGACATCTGTCTAACCACACAAAGGGTTTCCCCTTCTTCATCAAAGCTGAGAGTGGGGCCGAAACTCTAGAGAAGTCTGGCACAAATCTCCGGTAGTACCCTGCTATTCCTAAGAAACTCCGCACCTCCATCACGCTCCTGGGTAACTCCCAAGCTAGCACTGCCTCGATCTTCGCAGGATCCACCGCAACTCCCGCCTCAGAGATGATGTGTCCCAAGAAGTGGACCTCGCATATCTAGAACTGACACTTCGATAGCTTACCATAAAGATGGTGGTCTCGGAGTGTGTCCAGTACAACCCGCAAGTGGTAGGCGTGCTCCTCCTCAGTCGTCGAGTATATAAAAATGTCGTCGATGAATACCATGACAAATCGATCGAGGTATGGCTGAAAGATCATGTTCATGAGGCCCATGAACACTGCGGGAGCATTGGTTATGCCGAATGGCATAACCAAGAACTCATAGTGGCCATACAGACATCTGAAGGCCGTCTTCTGCACGTCCTCATCCCGAACACTGAGCTGATGATAGCCTGACCTAAGGTCTATCTTCAAGAACCACCATGCTCCCTTGAGCTGATCGAAGAGGTCGTCAATCCTCGGTAGCGGATACTTGTTCCTCACTGTCACTCGGTTCAGGCGATGATAGTCGACACAAAGTCGCAAGCTCCAGTCCACCTTCTTGGCGAACAATATCGGGGAAGCCCAGGGTGAAACACTGGGTCGGATGAATCCCTTGCCCTGCAAGTCCTCCAACTGTACCCGTAGTTCTCAAAGCTCAGCGGGGGAAATCTGATACGCTGGAGTGGATATCGGGGTTTTCCCGGGGTACAGGTCAATATAAAATTCTACCTCTCTACGAGGAGGTAGTCCTGGAATGTCGTCGGGGAAAACGTCCGCATACTGATCCACCACTGCAGGAAAACCAGGACTCTGCATGTCAACTGCTCCTAGGATGAAGCTAGCCAACTGATGAGTGATGGGTTGTCCTCTCCTCTGCGAGAGTCCATCTTGTGCTGTGAAGGCTCCCTTCTCACCAGTGAAGGTGAACCTGCTCCCATCGGTGTGTACACACCACACCTTGTGCCTAATACAGTCAATCTGAGCATGGACTATAGATAACCAATCCATTCCCAAGATCACGTTGTAAGGCCTCGACGCCGCTACAAGAAGATCCCAGCCGAAGCTCTCACCTCCTAGAGTAAGCTCACACTGCCGACACCAGTTCGTAATCGTCGAGTCTGCTCCCATAGGAGTCTCTAGCCTTAAGGATCGAGCCAACAACTCTGTCGGAATCTCCGAGATCCGAACAAGGGCAGCGGCTATGAAAGAATGATTCTATCCTGTGTCTATAAGAACTGTATCAAGGGTGGAATAGACACAGATAATACCTCGAATCATCTCGGGTGCGCCGTGGTCATAGGCCTCTGCTGCCTGTAGATGTGCATGTCTCTGCCCGCCAGCTCCCTGTGGTAGGGGTGGACCTTTTGGTGGTGGTGGTGGTAGAGCCTCAAAGCGTCACCCACCACCTGCTGCTCGGCCAGCTCCTTTGCCTCGTCCGCCTACTCCCTGCGGACTTCCACGGTCGACCCTCTACCTCTGCCTGGGTGGCCCCTCAATCGTCTACTGTTCCTCGGCACGGCGGGTCAGGCAGTCACGATCCATGTGGCTCTACCCGCCGCATGCGTAGCACTGTCTGCCTCTTGAAAGACTGGCTCTGCGCTATGTGCCCCGCACTACTGAGCCAGTGTCCTGAGGTCGTCTGCCTGAGGGTCTAGTCTGCCTGGACCCATCAGTCATCCGTCAACTGCCTGCTGTAGAAGACTCTGCGACGTCCCGCCCTGTGGTAGGTCTCGCTGCTGATGCAGTCTCTGCAAGGAAGCTC
Source organism: Viscum album (assembly GCA_963277665.1). Lineage (NCBI taxonomy): Eukaryota > Viridiplantae > Streptophyta > Magnoliopsida > Santalales > Viscaceae > Viscum > Viscum album. The sequence continues at coordinate 594,404,165 of OY728119.1, forward strand.
TCGATCAGAAGGGCTTGCTCCAGTACCCCTGCCTCTGTCAGAATGATGAGGAAGATCAGCGATGCCCTGATCTCTTACCTCAATCCCTGCTAGAAGGTCTGGGCCCAGAAGAATGGGTCTCGTACCATGTTTGTCGAGTAGCGCGAGAGATCGGTAAATCTCATCGAGTACTGGCCGACCATCAAGATGCCCTGCCGTAGCTATAGAAGCTCCTGGATGCGCACCGCACGGAGGGTGGCTGGGATGAACTCTGATCGGAAGAGGCTCTCAAAGTCCCTCCAGAGGAGGGATGCCTCATCGTGCACCTGGAGCATCAAGCTCCACCATCTACCTGATGCCGCGTGCAGGAGGCTCGCTGCGAGGATCACCATGAGGTCTACTGGTGTCCTCACTAACCTGAAAACTCATACAAATGCCTCCATCCAATCCTCGACTGCCAGAGGGTCTGTCTCCCCGTGGAACATGGGTGGTCGCTGGCACTGAAACTCGTGCAGTGCACTAAGGCGACGTGCATCGTCAGCGGCTGGGGCTGGTAGCATCGGTGGCTCGGCGGGTAGAGGTACCACTGGTGCCTATACTATCAAAGGGTCATGTACCGAGGCCTCGTCACTTAGTGGGTTGTCATCACGCACAACTCTCAGAACCTTAGCTAGATGTCGTCGTGGTTCCATCCTGAAAAGAAACAGGTGCGCCATGGTCAAACAGTATACCTGGTGAGATGACACAAAGTAATCACAAAGAAAACTTGAAACACACATACAATCAATGTTTTCGTGCATTAAGTCAGAAATCAGAAGTCAGGGTCCTGGTGTACAGATATGTCGGCCACCGTACCAACACTGGACTCCCTGGACTGATAACCACACTCAATACTCTTAACACTATTGCTTCACATACAAAAAGATTAGAGTCCTGAGTTCTGCGGTAGAACCGAACTCCTCTGATACCAAATTGTCACGACCCGTCCTCGGGGCCCATGTCGTGACTACCCCAAGCCCGCCTTCCATAGGCCAGGGGCTGGCGACTAGTACCAAGGCGTAATTCCCGGTAAAAAGGTAAGGCATTTCCTTTTTAAAGTAAACCAACACCACAGAGCAAGCAAGCAGAAGAAGTAAACACTAAGTACAAACTGGGTACAACAGTAAGTGCGGAAAAGTAAGTGGGCCAGAATAAAAACCCAAAATGAAAGTAAAGTACAACTGGAAAAGGAAAACACAAACTGAAAGTAAAGCCGCAATGTCGAGCCGTCCACTGGAAGTCCCACCTGAAGGGTGAGTATAGATAACCTCCACAGCTCCTCGGGTCCATCCGTCCGCTCCGAGTACGGCCTGCCCAGTGGTCCACCTCTAGGTATCGTCTTGCTCTGTAAGCCTCAACCACGATCAGCGTTGTCCGTCGTCTGCAACTAAAACAATGTAGTGCGGGCATAGCCCGTGCAGGGGTGAGTATAACCTACTCAGTAGAGACCCCGAGACCCCTGAAGGTCTCCCAAAATCCACAAAGGATAATCCACAAAGGAAAGATACAAACACGAAGTAACATCTGACACTACTTAGGTATGTGCCCATACATATACCTAAGTCGTCAATTCCAGTTCAGCTCCAACATCCGAGCTCAATTACAACCCAGTCCACATAGGAAATCACAAACCAGTCCACACGGGAAAGCAAAACGTAATCCACACAGGATATCACAACACAATCCACATAGGAAAGAAAAACAGGATTCAGCTCACACAGGTATACTTCTTCGTATAACGATAGAGATGATCAGATATTTCCACTGATTCATCTAAGCCATCGGACCCACAAAGGATCGATAGGTACTAACCCCCGCAATGACCAACAAAGGATCTGACCCACACATGATCAATAGGTAACTAACCCCCGTAATGACCCACAAAGGATCTGAACCAAATAGGATCAATAGGTAACTAACCCCTGCAATGACCCACACAGGATCGGACCCACACAGGATCTATAGGCGCTGGCCCACACAGGACCGCTGAGCGCTGAACAACACAGGATCTGACCCACACAGGATCGGTGGCACTGATCCACGTAGGATCGCTGAGTGTTGTAGTTGTCCCCGTCAAATCCACGAAGGATTTCTGCACAGTCGTTATCGTCATCGCAGTTGCAGCCAGCTCTAGGGTTCCCGCACACAGCAAGCTCATTTCGGAGGGTCCGCTCCACGAGCCGAAGGGCTAATACATCAACTGACACATAGTCCGAAGTTGATTATCCAAAATTTCCGTATCGTCAACAGGAACTCAACGTCACAGATGGAGCGTCATTCGGACGCCCTGTCTGAGTGTTATTGGCTTTTTCGTCCCAGGGGCCCGGTTGGTTTTTAAGTCAAAACCAACCCGATCATACTCCAACTGCGTCCAAACCTCGAGCAGAGTAATCCAAAAGGTCCGTCTTACTTAGAGGAATCCAATAAAGTCGACGGCACGTCAATCGGACATCCGGAGCTCAAGTTATAAGCATTTCCGCTCCGAGGGCCCGGTTGGTTTCGTGCGCTACCCCCCGCTTGTTGTAACTGCGTCCCCATAATGGGGGCCGATCATGTCCGAACAGCCGGGGGTTTTGAACCCCTGGCTCTTCAACTATCCGTCTGACCCGCTCCGGCCGGCCGGCTTCTGCCGCCACGGGACCGGCAAGGCCGGTACCCCCTGCTCCGACACTAGCGGCCCGATTCTGGCCGTCGGTTCCCCTGCTCCACTGCGACCTATGCCGCGGCCTTGGACCTTCCGGCGCGGCGTGACGGCACCACGCCCCTCTGCCGCGGCCCCGCTCAGGCCGCGGTGCCTTCGAGGTTCTCCGGCGCGGCACGACGGCGCTGCGTTCTTGTTCGATTTAAAGGCGCGGCGCGACGGCGCCGCGCATACCTTGCCGCATGACCCCACGCGGTGTGACGGCACCATGCCATCCTCATTCAATTCCACCACAAGGAAGACAAGATCAAAAGGGGAGGAGGGTTGGCCGTGTTTGTGCGGTCCAGCCTCCTCCCGTTAACTAGTAATAGGTGGACCAAAAGTACGAGGAATGATGACGGATGAAAGCACGAATATCATCAACAATAAAAGAAATCCCTACCTCGAGCGTATCTTGAACGGAGGTTCGTCGCGGAAATAACCGCCACGGAAGGAGGCGTCGTGAAAGGAGAATCGTTGCAGAAGAAGGCGTCGTTGGCGTCGCGGTACACAGCGTCGCATAGTCGATATCCGAGGATTCGGCATTCTTCATCGGAGATCGGTGCGTTCTTCGCGTTCTTCACGTTCTTTGTGTTCCTCGACGAAGAAGATGAAGATCTTCAAGCCTCCATTATATTTTCTCCCAAACCTCTCAACCAACAAGTCCCAACCAAAATAAAATAAGAGTTATCTTATTTTATTAACACACGATCCAACGTTTGAATTTCAAAAAAACGAAACGAATAATGAATTGAGGAGTTTAAAACCGCCCAATTAATTAGGGCGTTTAATATCCAGATTAAACGTAAGATTTGACTTCATTTAAAAGGGGGGTTCGGGTGCGTTACTTAGAAGAAAAGAAACGGTGGGGCTCGTGTGGGCCCCACCTCACAAATATCCTACTAAGAGGGTAGGATATTGTGGGTCCCACATCATCCACTTAAATAAAGTTAAAATAAAAGAAAAATCAGTTGTACCACTTTTATTTTATTTCTTAACTTAACCCCAAAAAAAAATTAAAATCCACACCCGAGAAAACGCAACTCCGGAAGAGGTGTTTCTAAGAAAATATCGGCGCTGTGATTCCATCGGTGCCCTCGGAATTTGATTCCGAGCACCGGTTCAAAAGTTAGAAAAACCCGCTCGTTCGTTCACTGAACGTACCCGAGCTAAACTTCAGAAAAAGATTCCAGGCACACCGGGCATCGGAATCAGGTGTCGTCAGAAACTGCGTTCTTGTAAAATTCCCAAGAAAATTAAAAAAAAATCCTTGAATTTTTCAGTTCTTTACACGCATGGAGTACCACTATATATTATATCTGATTGTGATTTGAGATTAACTTCGACGTTATTGAAAGGTCTCTAGCATGCTCTAAGCACTGAACTAAACTTTAGTACGACCTATCATCCTCAAACTAATATCTGGTCTGAACAAACTATTCAGAAACTAGAAGACATGTTGAGATCATGTTTATGGAATTCAATGACTGGTCGAATTCTCCTACAACAACGGTTTCCACTCGAGCATCTGAATGGCACCATATGAATCCCTTTGTGGGAAAAGGTTCAGAACACCAGCATGTTGGGATGAAGTTGGTGATTGTAAGCTGCTAGGACCTAAAATGGTTAAATAAATGGCGGAGAAGTTGAAAACCATTCAGCAGCATATCAAGGAAGCCCAAAGTCTACAGAAGAGATATGCAGATAACTGTCGATGAGGCCTTGATTTCAAAGTCGGAGACCTGGTATTTCTATGCTTATCTTCATGGAAGAAGGTCATGAGGTTTGGAAAGAAAGAAAAGTTAAGTCTCAGGTACATCGGCCCCTTCGAGATCCTTCATCATGTCGGAGATGTGCCCTATCGACTGGCACTTCCACCTACCATGTCGAAATTACATGATGTATTTCATGTATCCCTCTTAAGGAAGTACATACCAGACCCTTCACATGTACTCTCTTCAGAGGCGGTACAGTTGGAGGATGATCTTTCCTATGAGTACCGTTAAGTGAAGATCTTGGATCGTAGGGACAATGTTCTATGCAACAAGACTACTCATTTGGTCAAGGTACAATGGTGAAACCATAAGTACGAAGAAGCAATATGGGAATTGGAGGAAGCAATGAAGGAAAAGTGCCCCCACCTATTTTTGACCTAGAATCTAAAATGAAATTTTGAGGGTGAAATTTCTTAATGGGGGAAGAATGTAACAGCTCAATGTTTTTCAAATTAAATTCCTTTCTTATAAATATTTCATTAAATCACAACATAATGAACTACTAAGTTCTATGTAACCTTTAAACATAATTTTATAACTTCTATGTTTAGAATTTTTAAAATCTAACATACACAGCTGCAATCAGTAAGTTATTTGGAGTCTGATAAGAAAAACATAATTTTGGTGAATAGTAACATACTCTTATGAATAGAAACATACCATTATGAATAGTGATATACCGTAATGAATAGTTACCTTACCTATGATAATATATAAATAATATTCAAGTTGAAATTATGATATACTTATATTTTAGAATAAGTAAATGAATGGTTTTTTATAATAAATTATGATTTTAAATAAATATTAAAATAATCATATTTAGAAAATTATTTTTGAAAAATGGACTTCATTTTTGGATTCTACATGTCAAAAAATTGTTAGGGTGAATTTTTGATATTTTTCTGAAATACATGATTTTTTAGTGAATAGTAAAATACATTAATTTACCGCATAAATACACTATAGTGAAAATCCTCTATTCATGACATCACAAGTGATTTAAGCACCCAAATACCAAACTCGCATGCATTTATTATTGTTATTGGTCATGGAATACTTACTATTCCTTGTCTTGTGAAGAAATAATAAACTAATGAATAAAAAATTATGAAAACTCTCCTCCCCTCCACTATAAAACCCCCCATTCACTCCATCTTCTCTTCACTCCTATAAAACCTTGTGCCTTGCCAATATTCTACCCAAATCTCTTCTCAGGATCCTCACCCACATCCAAAATCTCACATCCTCTTCAAAATACCAAAACCTCTCCCCTTAAGAGTTTCTCAAAGAAGGAAGTCTCAAAGGTAAATTCCTCTTTCCAATTCCTTCATTTCTTTTTAGTTCTTTTATTTTTGTTTCCTTCCTCACCTCCCTTCACCCAAATAGTATGATAACTACAGTAACATACATGTACTAGCATTTTTTCATGCTAATGGTATATTAAGTTATCTTCTCTCCATTCCCCACCTTTTATTTGAATGAAATGAAAGCACTATTTAAAATGTGCTAATTTAGTCCATTCAAGGAGAACAGTTTATTAATTTCTATTATTATCATTAATTATGGTCATGAAACCATTTATGTTATGTTTGAACCAGATTATTATAAATTTAATATATCCTATTTTGGGTTATGTAATCCTTTTGTACAAATGGTATAAAGCAAAACATGTTCCTTGTAATCAAACCTACAGATTAACAAAAACGGTTGTCACTATGTTATTATATAATAATTCGACTTCACTCTAAGTAAACAAATTAAAATTAAAAACATGCAATCTTCTGGATGTGAACATTGATTATGATGTATTAAAACCTTGCATTAATCTTATTATTCTATGCTTAAACGTATTTTATTCTAAACAGTTCATATTCTTACAGTAGTACTTACAGTAGTATTTACATAAGTTTAGTATTGTTAGCTAACATTCAGAGTTTTCTTTTCAAAGTCACAGTTACAGCTAACTGTCACCTTAAGTTACTGTTTCAATAAGTTCACAGTTACAAGGTTACAGTCGAAGTCTAATACAAGCTTACAGTCACGAGTCTACCGCTATCTATTGTCAAAGCTCACAGACGAAGGTCACGGATACAAGACTTCTGTTCAAAGTTTTCTATGCTCAAGTTCACAGTCGAACAAGTCTACAGTTGGATCAAGTTCACAGTCGAACAAGCCTACAGTCATAAGTCTACAGTCAAGGTTACAGTTAGACAGCTTCTGTCGACTAAGTCTACTGATGATCGAGGTCTACAGTTGACAAAGGTTACAGTTCTACAAATTTGATATTACAAGTCTACAGTTAGAGAGGCTACAGTCACATGGAGTAAAAGCTACCATTGCAAGCCTACAGACAGCAAGCCTTTTGTTGAAGTCAGCAGTCAGAAGGAAGTCCACAATTGGAAGACCACAGTTGAAGTCCACAGTGACATACATTCTCGACCAGTCTATTATTATTATATTTCTAATTTTTTCTTTACCAATTTGATTAATACTAATCTAACGGTCATGTCTAGACAAATTCATACACCTAACATTATTTATTGATATTTGCAGACATATCAAGAAATAATACAATGTACGAGGAAGATTGCACGTGTAACTCAAGACTATTTATCTTGTCGGCCTCGGGTGAACAAAAAGGGCATATATGGAGGAGTATAAAAAGAAGAGAGAAGCATTCAAGAATGAGGATGAATGGAACAAAAAGAACAGTGACATACACGAAGACACACAGAGTCTAACATCTACAACTGAGAAGGAGATACGCATATACACAAAAAGAAGAACTCTCGAGCATTCATTCTGAAGAACAAAAGAGTCTCAAGTGAACCGACTGAAAGAACCGTCTCCTAAAATCCATGTTGTGAAGCACTCAAACTCAAAGAAGCTGATCACTTGAACATCTGGAAGTCTAGAAATCACGACACTCTGTTTTAGTGTCAACTTACAGAAAAAGGACCAAAGCTTCAAGTCACTCATTCCTACGAGTCCAGAACTGATCTGCCAACACTATAGAGCACTCTAAACCTTCTTCTTTCTATCTCTTGCTCTACTGTGTTTAAGTGTTTTACATTTGTGAGCAGTGTGTTAGTATTACACACACTGTCTCCTGTGCTTAAACTGAGGGATACTGAAAATCCCTATCCCAAACCTTTTTACATTTGTTACCCACGTATAACTGTGGAAGAAGCCTGGTGTGGCTTGGTCATTTGTTTTCCCACGTATAATTGTGGCAGAGGTTGTCAAACCTGGACAGTTTGTGAAAACTGTTGAAAAGCCCGATACAGGCTGTGTATCAATCCTTTTTATAAAATTGCTTGGTGGCAGGTGATCACCAAGTGGAAGAGGACTAAGTCTTAGCTTAAGACTAAACCTCTTGTTTGAAATAGCTTGTTATCCTTTTCTTTACTTTGCTTTCCCTTTTCCGCTGTGCTCCTTTTTGTAAACAAGAAATCTATTTTTGCAAATACTCTGATAGTCAATTTTGGTTAGTGTGTATAAGAGATTTGTTTAGTAAACTTGTTTCAAAAGTAAATTTAGTCATCAAACTAACCTTACTGAGGATTAATCAACCTTAGAGAAACCTGTTGAATAATAAGTCACCTATATCTCTACTGCCTTAATTGACTGGGCTGTTTTTCAATTTTGGGGATTTAGTCTTAAAGTTTTTAACAGAAATTTTTAATTGGAACTCAATTCACCCCCCCTCTTGAGTGTCCACTCCGACCAACATTTGGTATCAGAGGGTGTGTTTATCTCTGTTATACTTGCTCAAAGTTTTATTTTAACTCTCTGTTTTTAAACTGTGATTGTAGTTTTATCTAAAAGATATTAAATTTCTGTTAGTTCTAAATTTTATCTCTTTAAAACATTTTCTAAAATTTCCTTATGGATAATAGACTAGAAGGTGCTGCTACTAACAGGCCACCCTTCTTTAATGGTGTGAATTATGCCCAATGGAAGCTCAAAATGAAATTTCATTTGGAAAGTATGGGTTTTGATATTTGGACTGCTATAGAGTCTCAATACAAGATTCCAGAAACTGAAAGAATAACTTGGGATGAACCTACTAAGGTAGCTTACAATAATAATTGTAAGGCTGTGAATGCTCTCTACTGTGCTCTAGGAGATGAGGAATTCAATAGAATTTCTGCATGTAAAACTGCTTTTGAAATCTGGGACACCTTAGTTGTTTCTCATGAAGGAACAACTAATGTCAAGGAAATGCGGTTAAATACTTATACTATCAAATATGATAACTTTAAGATGAAAGCTGATTAACCTATTTCTGATATGTATCTCAGGTTTAATGAGATAGTCAACACAATGAACTCACTCGGAAAGATTGTTCCAGTAAAGGATCAAATCATGAGATTATTGAGATGTCTGCCTGACAGATGGAGAGGCACATCCGTTTCAATTAGAGAATCCTGTGATATTGGAACTTTGCCTGTCAAGGAGTTAATTGGTAAGCTGATGATGTACGAAGAAGAGATCAAGGTAAATAAAGAGGAAGATGAGGAACCAAAACGAAAATTTGTAGCTTTTAAGTCTACTGCATCAAAGAGAAAAGACAAGGAGAAAGTGCATATACCAACTGAAATCTCATCTAGTGAAGACTTAGATTCTGACAGTGATGCCGAGATGGCACAAATAGCAAGGAGATTCAAGAAGTTCTATAGGAAGAATAAGTTCTTCAGAAAACCAAACTACAAGGGTAAGTATGATAGACAAGGTAAGTGGAAGAAAGATTGGAAGAAAACTGATAAAGAAGAAGACATAGTTTGCTATGAATGTAAAAGGAAAGGACACATCAAAGCTGACTGTCCTAAGATAAAATTCAAGAAGAAATATGAGTACAAGGACAAGAATTATAAGAAAGCTATGAAGGCCACCTGGAGTGCTTCAGAAGACAGCACAAGTGAATCAGAATCCAGTGATTCTGAAAGAAATCGTGCTAATATGTGTTTCATGACAAACACATCTGAGGTAACCTTAGACACTCCCACTTTAAACTCTTATTATTCTGAAGGTGAAGCAGAATCTGGTTCTGATTCTGAAAATATGTCTAAAGATGAATTAATTGAATACTGTAATATGCTGGAAGAAACGTGTAATGAACTAAAGGATAAATATAAGTCTTTAAAGAAACAGCATGCTCTTACTGCAAGTGTCAAGTCTGCACTTGATGTAGAAAAAGAGAAAAATGTTCAATTATTAAAGGAGAATACAGAACTGAAACTATCTAATGAACAACTTAGAAAGGACTTAGAAACATTCACAAATGGAAAAGATACTCTAACCCAACTGCTAGGAAAGCAAGTTGCACCTAAGTATGCTACTGGCTTGGGATACCAACCTGGACAAAGACAGTTTACTAAAACCCGATTTATTCCCAAGTCTGGAAAAAATCCTGCTAGTTCCAGTTTTGGAAATTCGTATGCCTCAACTGGTTATTTAAATAGTTGTAGATCAAATAAAGTATATCTCTCTAAATCTGTTGCATCTATTAATTGTATGGGACCCATAAAACAAATCTGGGTACCTAAATCCTTGATTGCTAACATATCTGGACCCAAGAAAATCTGGGTACCAAAGTCATTTCCTGTCTAATTTGTTTTGTAGGAAATCTGTTTGAAAAGAAATTACAAGAAGGTATGGTACTTAGACAGTGGATGTTCAAGACACGTGTCTGGGGACTATTCGTGCTTCAAAAGCTTAATAAAGGTTGATGGAGGATATGTCACTTTTGGTGATAACTCAAAAGGAAAAATCATCGGCTTAGGCCATATTGGTAACACTGACTCAGTATTAATTTCCAAAGTTTTATTTGTTGATGGACTTAAGTACAACCTACTTAGCATTTCTCAATTGTGTGATGATGGTTTTAATGTCAAGTTTGAAAACAATTCTTGTGATGTTTATAATTCCAAAAATGCTTTAATATTTTCTGCCTTAAGAAATGAAAATGTTTATGCTGTTGACTTAAACACTTTAGCTAAACATAATGTTAATTGCTTAAATGCTTTTCATAAAGAGTCTTGGCTGTGGCATAGGAGATTAGGACACTGCAACATTCACTCACTTAGAAAACTCTCTAAGAAACACCTAGTTAGAGACCTACCTAAGCTTGAATTCCCAAATGACAAAGTGTGTAATCCCTGTCAAAAGGGAAAACAACACAAAGTTTCTTTTAAACCAAAGAAAGAAGTTTCAACTTCTCAACCACTTGAACTGGTTCACATGGATTTGTTTGGACCATCAATAATTTCAAGTCTAAATGGGAAGCACTATGTTTATGTTCTTGTAGATGACTTTTCTAGATATACTTGGGTATACTTTCTTGCTCACAAAAGTGAAGCCTGCTCTTCCTTTGTTAAATACTCTAAGTCTGTAGAAAATCTTAGTGGACTTAAGATTAAGACCTTGAGGAGTGATCATGGCCGTGAGTTTGAGAATCAAGAATTTGAATCTTACTGCTCACACAATGGCTATGCTCACAATTTTTCTGCTCATAGGACACCTCAACAGAATGGTGTAGTGGAAAGAAGAAACCGAACCCTGCAAGAAATTGCAAGGACTATGCTTAATGAATATGACCTGCCTGTTTACTTTTGGGTTGAAGCTGTAAATACAGCTTGCTATGTTATTAATAGAGTCTTGATTAGACCGGTTCTTAAGAAAACCCCTTATGAGTTGTGGAATAATAGGAAGCCTAAGGTTAATTACTTTAGAGTTTTTGGTTGCAAAGTATTTATTCTGAATACTAAAGATAATCTTGATAAATTTTCTCCAAAAAGTGATGAAGGAATTTTCTTGGGTTACTCTATGTCTAGTAAAACCTATAGAGTGTTCAATAAGAAAACCAAATGTGTGGAAGAATCTGTTCACATCAAGTTTGATGAGACTGATCCACATGAGTCTATAACTTCTCTTGAAGATGTTGAAGAAGACTTATCTGTTCTGGACCTAAATGACAAATCTAAAGAACCTGTAATAAAAACATCCAGTTCTGGACTTTTTCCAGAATCTTCCTCTGTGGAACCCGAACTTATAAATGAACCTGAAATCTCTAGTTCAACCTTTACCAAACCAACTAGGATCCTAAAGAATCATCCTCTAGATGCTGTTGTTGGTAATCTTGATAGAGGAACACAAACTAGAGCTTCTCTAAGAAATCAGGTTGAACATCAAGCTTTTCTTTCACAGCTTGAACCCAAAAATTTCAATGATGCTATCAGTGATGAATTCTGGGTAATGGCTATGCAAGAAGAACTAAATCAGTTTGAAAGAAACAAAGTTTGGGAATTAGTGGAAAGACCTAAAGACACTCTTACCATAGGCACTAAATGGGTGTTTAGAAACAAAGTTGATGAGTTTGGTAATATAATCAGAAACAAAGCTAGGCTAGTTGCACAAGGGTATAGTCAGGAAGAAGGAATAGACTATGAGGAAACCTTTGCACCCGTGGCTAGACTAGAGGCCATTAGGATATTACTTGCTTATGCTGCTCATCTGAATTTCAAACTATATCAAATGGATGTTAAAAGTGCTTTTCTAAATGGATATATAATTGAGGATGTATTTGTGGAACAACCTCCTGGTTTTACAAATCCCCATTTTTCTAATCATGTTTTTAAACTATCTAAAGCTTTATATGGTTTAAAGCAAGCTCCAAGAGCTTGGTATGATAGGCTCAGCTCTTTTCTTATTTCGAAAGGATTTACTAAAGGGATAGTTGATCCTACTCTTTTTATTAAATGGATTTCTAAAGATGTCTTAATAGTACAAATTTATGTGGATGATATTATTTTTGGATCTTCTAAAAATTCTTTATGTGTTGATTTTTCAAAAATAATGCAAAATGAGTTTGAAATGAGTTTAATGGGAGAACTCAAATTTTTCCTTGGATTTCAGATCTTTCAAAATAAAAATGGTATTATTTTGAACCAAAGTAAATATATTAAAGATCTTCTAAAACGTTTTTCTTTGGATGGCACCAAAGGCAGTGACACACCTATGAGCACCACTTGCAAGTTGGGCAGTGATGAAACTGGTGAACCAGTGGATCAAACCAATTACAGAGGTATGATAGGTAGTCTACTGTACCTTACTGCCAGTAGACCTGACATCATGTTCAGTGTATGCATGTGTGCTCGGTTTCAAGCCAATCCAAAAGAGTCTCATTTGACTGCTGTTAAAAGGATTTTCAAATATCTAAAACATACTCCCAATTTGGGATTATTTTATCCAAAAGGACAATCATTTGATTTATTAAGTTATTCTGATGCTGATTTTGCTGGCTGCAAGTTAGATAGAAAGAGCACCTCTGGAACATGTCACATTTTAGGCAAGTCACTAGTATCTTGGTGTAGTAAGAAGCAGAATTCTGTTGCATTGTCTACTGCCGAAGCTGAGTATATAGCTGCTGGTAGCTGTTTTGCACAAATCCTGTGGATGAAACACACTTTACTAGACTATGGATATCAATTCAAACATGTCTCTATAAGGTGTGACAATACAAGTGCTATTAACATTTCTAAAAATCCAGTATCTCATGCTAGGACAAAACATATTGATGTGAGACATCACTTTTTGAGGGATCATTATCAAAAAGGTGATATCACTCTTGAGTTCATTGGCACTGAACATCAGTTAGCTTATATTTTTACAAAGCCTTTGAATTCTGAGATATTAAGTTACATCAAACATGAGTTAGTTATGATTAATTATAGCACAGTTGAAACCTCACAGTTGAAACCTCACAGTTGAAACCTCACAGTTGAAACCTCACAGTTGAAACCTCACAGTTGAAACCTCACAGTTGAAACCTCACAGTTGAAACCTCACAGTTGAAACCTCACAGTTGAAACCTCACAGTTGAAACCTCACAGTTGAAACCTCACAGTTGAAACCTCACAGTTGCAACCTCACAGTTGAAACCTCACAGTTAGACCTCACCGGTGTACCTCACTGTTACATCTCTCTGTAGGCTGTTTCGCTGTTTAACCTTATTTTATTTTTGCGGGAATTCGAACCGTTTCTTTTCTTTATACTTTTATTTCTAAATCCCTAAATGATAAAATCTAGAACATCGAACATATCTCAATCCACTCATCTCGGCCCTTGCTCTCTCAAGTCCTAAACCCTAAACCTTCAACCAAACCTCGAAACCTCATTCAGTTCCAATGGCCAGAACAAAGCGACCCCCGACTGTCAATGAAGATGCACCAATGACAAAGAGGACTCAAGTCGAATCCAGTGGCACCGGGAACGCCTCGATAAGACCTGTTAATCCACATCTGACTAAGAGAGAAATAGTTGCTGAGAAGGAGCTAAGTGAAGAGTGGATTTTATCGAGCAGATCTTTAGTACTGGAAGTGCTTAATGATCAAGGATGGACCGAATGCTTCGCAAACAATAATGGACCGTACTACCCGAAGCTGGTGAAGGAATTCTATGAATATCTACAGTTCGAGGAAGAGGATGATCTGCATAGACTGGTATCCAGAGTAAACGGCAATGAAGTCAGTTTTTCATCCGTTGAATGGGCTGCATGTTTAAGAGTTCCTCATGAGGGTATTTACAACTACTATTCTGGAGCGGCTCCTCCAAATAGTGGAATATTTGATCATGAGACGGCTCTGGAAGAACTGACAGGCAATGGCACAGTAAGAAAGATTATTGCTGCTGAAATGAGTGGAGAGGACAGGCTTCTGTTTAAGTTTATTCAGCATGTACTGAGTCCTAGAAGAGGAGATTTTTCAACTCTGAAGCACCAGGATATTTACTTGATGTACTTGTTAAAACATGGAAGTAAGGTCAACCTTTGTAGGTTGCTGATGGCTCAGATGGAGGACATGATAAAGGCAAGCTCAAAATCAAGTGCCTTGTTTCATGCTAAACTCATTTCGGTAATGTTGAAAGTGAAAGGTGCAGCTGGAAGTCAGGAAGAGTTGTTAGTGGCAAAGAACAGTGTATGTATCTCGAAAGTAATCTGCAAATTCATGAGGATCAGTTGGAATCCCTAGAAGAAATCATGGGTGAATGATGAGGAGAGAATCTATGAGAAATTTAGCCCTTCTACTCATCCCTCTAGACCGAGAGATAGGAGAGATCCAGGCTTAAAGCCTGATGAACCTGAACTTGTATACTCAGATGATGAACAGACTGCAGTAGTTGGTGACTCTGCAAGAGAGAACACCCCAATTGATGAAGGGAGTGATCCTGAGACTACTCACAGTCCTGTCAGGACAGTGACGTTTGGAGCATCAAGCCCTCCAAAAGAACTACCTAGTAGAGAACCTGTTCTAAGAGACAGTGAGACTGAGTCTACAGAAGAAGAAGAAGAAGAATCTCAATATTTTGTCAAGGACACCTCTGACGAGGATGATACAGTCGAAGCAGAAGAGGATGGAGCTTCAAATGAAAATCAAGAAACTGTTACAGAAGGTGAAGAGGAGATCCGTGGTGAAGAAACAGAAGAACTTAGTATGAGCCCTCTGATAGGGTATACAGACAAGTCAGTGTCTGACCAGGAAGCAGGAGTGGTCTCTACTACTGTTATCATGGAAGTGGTTGATGACTCAACAGAGAGGGAGGCTAACCTCACTGCTGATCCTACAGAGGAAGAAAATATGGAACCTGCTAGAGCTACAGAAGAGAACTTAGAGTTACCCAGAGTCGAGCAGATAGTAGAAAATGTTCAGGAAAGAGCTCCAAGTGAGGGGGAGCGTTTTGGTTTAGTCTCTGTACTGTATGATATAGAAGGATGGACCTTAGATCCAGGATACATGGTGTTAGGACTCAATTATGAGGATTCAGATGAGGAAAACCAACCACCAAGAAATCCAGTTATCCTAACTAACAGCTCTCCGGTGTTAGAAACTGAATGATTGGCCACCAAGGAAGACCTTGAATCCTTAAAGAATGAAATGAAGGAGACCATCAGACAGTCTGTTGCTGAATTGAAAACCAGTCTTTTTGATGAGCTGAAAATGTAGAACAATCCTTAGAATTATCTCTAGGATGTGTTGTGGGAAGTCCAATCAAAGAAGTGATGGATGAAATGAAAGTGTGCCACACTCAAATTGAAAGCTGGACTGGAGCAGTAGTGGCCCTCAGACAATCAGTTGCTTCTTTAACTGCCCTGAGCAGTTCTCAGACACAAGTGGCCAGTGAGATTCGATACATCAAAGAAGTGGTCAAGCAATTTGTGGAAGTATTTGAGGCTTTCAAGAAATCAGTAAAAGAACACTTTAGTAATCAGGATGTTGTCATTCAGAAAGTGATTGGAAATCTGACTCAGTCTTTCAAGGAGACAGTGGCATTCTCAGTCAAGTCCCTTCCTTCATCTAGCTCTCCTGTAGACCTTGAGCAGTTTAGAAGCCTGCTCAGAGAAGAGCTTACTCAGGCCCGTGCAAATGACACATCAGACCTACAGATCCTTGCTACTACAAGAGAAGTCAGTGGCTTTGTTCGTGAGCACCTGCAGGCTGCTACTGCTTCTCAGGAGGCCATCAAAAATAAAGTGGATCATTACTTTGATCGGATTTTCACCAAGCATCAGTTGAACCATCACTTCAAGCTCATGCTAGAAACTATGAAGCTGACTCCTGTAACTCATGCTTTCAAAGAACAAGTTAGAAAGCTACGAGAGTTGACCCCGGCTTTGGATAAATTCTTGGAAAACAAAAATGACTTCTTATCTGCCATGGATAGAGGAGGAAACATCATCATGGATTTCAGGAATCTGCTCCTACCTTTTCTTCATGTGGACTGCACACCTGTTATAGTTCCTCCTGCCCTACCTGTCTCCAACCCCAGTGGTTCTTCAGTAATGTCTCCTGCTGATGCCCTCAGAAGCCTCAGACCACTGATACCTCGGCAAGATACTCACTACAGGCCTTCAGGAGCATCTGTTGCTACCCCTCCAGACATTCCTGTTACAATTCCTAAGCTTGTTGATCTTTCACCTACTGCTCCATCTTCTTCCTCCAAAGGAAAAGATCCCTTACCTACAGATGAAGAGGATTGAGTCTGTTTATGTTTTTTTTGATAGGGATCATGTATTCACGTTTTGGGTCATGTAATGTACTCATTATTAATACAAAGTTTATTTTCTCTCTCTCTATCTTTCTTTTTGTTAATCACAAAGGGGGAGAAATAGGGAGAAATAGGGAGAAATAGAGAGAAATAGGGAAAACTCGGGGGAGAAATGAACCTATACAAAGAGGGAGAAATCCTTGAGGATTATACCTAATTTTGTGTGCTCATATTGCTAATACTGTGTTTTGCACACTTCTCTCTGATACATCTATATTTCATTCCATACTGACATAATTTGTGATTATCAAAAAGGGGGAGATTGTTGGAATCACCTGTTTTGATAATCCAAAATCATGCTTACACATTGATTATGATGTATTAAAACCTTGCATTAATCTTATTATTCTATGCTTAAACGTATTTTATTCTAAACAGTTCATATTCTTACAGTAGTACTTACAGTAGTATTTACATAAGTTTAGTATTGTTAGCTAACAGTCAGAGTTTTCTTTTCAAAGTCACAGTTACAGCTAACTGTCACCTTAAGTTACTGTTGCAATAAGTTCACAGTTACAAGGTTACAGTCGAAGTCTAATACAAGCTTACAGTCACGAGTCTACCGCTATCTATTGTCAAAGCTCACAGACGAAGGTCACAGATACAAGACTTCTGTTCAAAGTTTTCTCTGCTCAAGTTCACAGTCGAAAAAGTCTACAGTTGGATCAAGTTCACAGTCGAACAAGCCTACAGTCATAAGTCTACAGTCAAGGTTACAGTTAGACAGCTTCTATCGACTAAGTCTACTGATGATCGAGGTCTACAGTTGACAAAGGTTACAGTTCTACAAATTTGATATTACAAGTCTACAGTTAGAGAGGCTACAGTCACATGGAGTAAAAGCTACCATTGCAAGCCTACAGACAGCAAGCCTTTTGTTGAAGTCAGCAGTCAGAAGGAAGTCCACAATTGGAAGACCACAATTGAAGTCCACAGTGACATACATTCTCGACCAGTCTATTATTATTATATTTCTACTTTTTTCTTTACCAATTTGATTAATACTAATCTAACGGTCATGTCTAGACAAATTAATACACCTAACATTATTTATTGATATTTGCCGACATATCAAGAAATAATAAAATGTACGAGGAAGATTGCACGTGTAACTCAAGACTATTTATCTTGTCGGCCTCGGGTGAACAAAAAGGGAATATATGGAGGAGTATAAAAAGAAGAGAGAAGCATTCAAGAATGAGGATGAATGGAACAAAAAGAACAGTGACATACACGAAGACACACAGAGTCTAACATCTACAACTGAGAAGGAGATACGCATATACACAAAAAGAAGAACTCTCGAGCATTCATTCTGAAGAACATTAGAGTCTCAAGTGAACCGACTGAAAGAACCGTCTCCTAAAAGCCATGCTGTGAAGCACTCAAACTCAAAGAAGCTGATCACTTGAACATCTGGAAGTCTGGAAATCACGACACTCTGTTTTAGTGTCAACTTACAGAAAAAGGACCAAAGCTTCAAGTCACTCATTCCTACGAGTCCAGAAC
Source organism: Viscum album (assembly GCA_963277665.1). NCBI lineage: Eukaryota > Viridiplantae > Streptophyta > Magnoliopsida > Santalales > Viscaceae > Viscum > Viscum album. Next base: position 594,422,255 of record OY728119.1, read on the forward strand.
TGATCTGCCAACACTATAGAGCACTCTAAACCTTCTTCTTTCTATCTCTTGCTCTACTGTGTTTAAGTGTTTTACATTTGTGAGCAGTGTGTTAGTATTACACACACTGTCTCCTGTGATTAAACTGAGGGATACTGAAAATCCCTATCCCAAACCTTTTTACATTTGTTACCCACGTATAACTGTGGAAGAAGCCTGGTGTGGCTTGGTCATTTGTTTTCCCACGTATAACTGTGGCAGAGGTTGTCAAACCTGGACAGTTTGTGAAAACTGTTGAAAATCCCGATACAGGCTGTGTATCAATCCTTTTTATAAAATTGCTTGGTGGCAGGTGATCACCAAGTGGAAGAGGACTAAGTCTTAGCTTAATACTGAACCTCTTGTTTGAAATAGCTTGTTATCCTTTTCTTTACTTTGCTTTCCCTTTTCCGCTGTGCTCCTTTTTGTAAACAAGAAATCTGTTTTTGCAAATACTCTGATAGTCAATTTTGGTTAGTGTGTATAAGATATTTGTTTAGTAAACTTGTTTCAAAAGTAAAGTTAGTCATCAAACTAACCTTACTAAGGATTAATCAACCTTAGAGAAACCTGTTGAATAATAAGTCACCTATATCTCTACTGCCTTAATTGACTAGGCTGTTTTTCAATTTGGGGGATTTAATCTTAAAGTTTTTAACAGAAATTTTTAATTGGAACTCAATTCACCCCCCCTCTTGAGTGTCCACTCTGACCAACAACTATGTTATTATATAATAATTCGACTTCACTCTAAGTAAACAAATTAAAATTAAAAACATGCAATCTTCTGGATGTGAACTAATAGAATATGACTTCAATTCTGGATAACCACTTTCATCTTACATTTTTATCCAAACATGAATATAAGTGAACCAGTCATTAAAAACAAGTAAAACAACGAGCCCAAACAATGAAATTGAATCTTATAACCAATCAAAACTATTATAAATGAACATAAAATGATTATACTAAAACAATTAAATATTTAAGAATTTATATAATTATTAATTAATAAACCTAATTTGTTTATTCAGGTCTTTAATAACAAGTGGAGAACACCAACATATTTAAGGTAAGGGATCCTCTCCATTTCTCTCTTAATCAAGATTGTCCTCTATGATATTCCTTTTTATGTGTAATCCCAGATGATGGGGTATGTCTTCGCAACTCCTCCATACATACCCAATGATGTCTAAGTGATGATAAACCCATTTTCTCTCTCATCAATCCCTCTTAGTTACACCTGATACCATGGTAATAAATTGCAATGAATTCTACCCTAACCTTCTTTATTCTTTCAGGTTGCCTTATCCTTATTTATATAAAATTGGATTTGCCTTGTTTTTTTATGTACAAATACTAAATGATGTGTAGTTTTACAAAATTAATTTATGAATACCCTTTCATCACTCTCTTTTGTGGATATACATGTTTTTAAAAGATTCTCTCTTTAGAACTTTATGATAAGCAAACCTCTTTTAAGGGAAATTCCCAAATTTTTACCCAATTCATGTGCCCACTATCGACTATTTTAATCCACCACTATTTTTATAAAATTAGTCTTTTTTATTATGGAAACATTATTGCTTCAGGATTGGAGGTTAGCCTTGACCCATACTAAAGAAATTTTTTATGATTCTGCCACATTTATATGATTCCATGTTTATATTATCTCATGCTTATACAATATGATTTCATATGTTCAATGCCTTGGATATCATTATGTCATGAATACTAACTCTTGTGCTTAATATGTATCCTTATGTTCATTCCTTTACTGGGATTTTTAGCTCATCCCTTTGTTCATATGTTCCCCAGGGTACCCTATATAGATTTAAGGGCTCAGTGTAATTTAGGTTCTCTTTATGGAGGTTAAATAAAGATGTTTTTATCCCCTTGTTTTATGTTCTATGTTCGAAGACACTAGACTTAACGATCCTTGGCTTGTACACTGATGATTAATTATACTTAAAATTATGAAATGTTATATGTAAATGGCTTCAGTCACTATATTCTTGGATGGTCTCATAGGTTGATTGGATATATTTTTGAAAATAAAAATACTTGGGTATGCTTTTTGTGGAATGTTGTGGAAGGGATCATATGTTACATGAATTATATTACACCTTCATAGATACTTAGGATTCCTTATTACAGATTTACAAGGATATTCTCATCGGATAGATGACTTCACTCATGCTATGATAAATAAATGATTTTCCATTCAACCAAATACTATGGATGGTCTCATAGTGAAATTGTGAGTTACTATTGATACTTAGGTTTCCTCATTACAAAACACTAAAGATGGGATAATTAGACAAGTGGAAGCACATTACCTCTTTGGATGATACTTAGGTTCCTCATTACAGAGCTCCATGGATGGACACATAGGGTGGAAAAATTATACCATGCTTGATTTTTATTACATATGCCTGATGTAACATTATGATGCCAGTACACTCATTTATGGATTCTTGGGTATATAGACATGGGTGTAAGGATTAAATTATTATCATCACTTGTACTACCTTTTGTATTCCATGGATCCTAACCAATTCATGTATATATCTGAATATATCTATTTATATATATTTATAAATATATATGTGGTCTTGTTCCAATATATTAGGACTTAGGCTGAAGCAGGTATGGTCCGCTAAGGCCAAAGCAGGTAAGGTCGGCCTGGTTTGCTAGAGTAATCTAATCCCGAATTATTATAATTATTTATTTAATTCCTTATTTATATACTTTCACACTGATTATTTTATGAACACATACTATATTCCCTTAAAAATAATTTTTGGTGACCTACTGAGAATATCTCATATCATGTTCAGGTCACCATTGAACTAGCGTACCTGAACATACCTCATGACTACAGAATTAGGTTCCTATTTCATGATTTCTTATTGTAATCTTTCTTAATAGGATAGATTATGGGAGAAGAGGACCAATACCATGTTCTATATGATAATAGGGATAGAATATGTTTGTTTTATTAATCTAATTTTATTTTAATTGTCTCCATTTACTTGTTTTCTCGCCTATACTTACGTCAAAACATGTCCATTCAAAACTATCATTCATTTATTATTGTTTTTCAGTTTTTATTATACTCTCCTACATTTATTTATATTTATTTTATTTAGGTTATTACTAATAAATTGGGTATATTATTCCAACAATACCTCCATCAAACTCTCACCACTAGTTGGTAGCCTCTGGCGTATGAGAGGTGCACTTGAGGCTTAATGGCCAATCAACTCAGGTCACTATCCTAAGTGACTTCCTGGCCGGGACTCAATAATTATAATAAGATATTTATTTTCCTATTTAGTTTTATTATTATTTTGGGATAGTATAAAGGAGTCTAGGAATGTGTCATCATTTGGTAAATTTCTTGTGTCTGTTTCCATCCAACCCATGTAGGAGGGAAAGATCAAGTTGTCAGGGATATAGCTATTATTCATGTTGTTATATATTATAGTTGGTTCTTTTTTCACATTGGGTGATTGTTATAATTCCATTGGTAATTTATGTATGATTTATGGAATTTACCTATTTCCTGATATGGAAAGTAAGTGTTGTTACATGCATCATTATAGGAACATAGAATTTAGATTCCATTTATGTGTCATTCCATATCGGGTGCATCATAGATTTCTAAGTGCATGATTATATTTATACACTAATTAAGTAATTATTTATCATGATTTACTATATATATTGTTTAGGTTTGTTTTTATTTTGGCCTATATACCATGATGTGAGAATTATCAATATTCTTTTTTTATGTCATGTTTAGTTTATTACCTATATTTATTACACTAAAATGGAATGTATGATTATAATTATGAAATATGGATAGTTAAATAACATGTATACATCAACCTAAATGGAATTTTAACACATATATTATTGGTTTCATTATATTTAACCAACTGATTTGGATATCTTTGAGCCATGTAAATTAGTTTCATGAGGTAAAACATTATTGGTTTTGATTAAATAGGTTTAAAATTTTCAATTTTTATTGAATATGGGTGATCTATAAATTGGGTAATGGGGACCCAATAATCTAATAATCTTTAATATAATTTCATTATTTTGAAATCAAATGTTTTAATCTAGTTTCAATTAAATGGGAATATATTGTCCAATTTATAAAATGTATGGGGCTTTATAAATTAGAAAATGGTGACCCATGTGATTGAACCACCATATGTGGCTATTCTAATATGAGATGATGGGTAAAAATCTTGTTGTTATATGGATACAATTTTCTACTTTAAGGAAATGAAACTTTATAACATGGGAATAATCATTCATATAATTGATAAGTGATGTTTATATGTGTATTCCAAACTGAATTTCTCACATAATATGGTTTCATTTATGAAGGTTATCACCTATTATTTGGGATTGATGGCCTGTATCAATAGAATTATAAATGAACCACTAGGCCAAATTAGGTTTGTTGGGAAATTCCTTATAGGATATAAACCCATTAAGTGTGTGTAAAATCTTTAATAATTCAACTATTATTTGTTTCACTTAACTAAACCCAAATTGGTGTGATGAGATCCTCATAGAATTCCTTAATATTTATATTCTATTGTATTAAACCCATTGTGGGTATTCTTATGCAAGTGGGATGGTAATTTAAAGTTTCTTAAGACACTTATATGGTGTTACATATAAATGTATTTAGGAATATTACATAAACAATTTCCTTAATTAGTAAAAGTTTTATTATATTATTTTGAGATTTATTATTATGAGATTGTAGTTAATTAAAATTAATTTTTCAAAATGAAGAGTGTTTTCATCTATAACTTCAAATTTTAGTTTTATTTAAGTGATCAAGTTAACAGAAATCTTGAGTCAAATAAATGGTTAAAAAGGAAATGTTGAGATATTATTCTAAATACTTCTTGGAATCAACTAAATAAAGTGAATGTTATAGTTTATCTAACAATTGGTACGTTATCACCTTTTTATATAAACGATTTTAAATATTTAAATGAATTAAAATGATTTAAGTTTCATAAAAAATAATTCTTTCAGAGGTTCTTATTGTAAGTACCCTCATGTAGGGGTTGTTTTTTAAAGTTTCATTTAGGGTTTCATTGAATGGGCATGTGACCATTATCATGGTACTCTGATGACTTCTTCCTAGGTGGCATTGGACCTATATGATAGGTAGTATGTCTTAGTGGTCTATTCTTGAATGACCTCATTTTTTAGTTAATGCAATTTATATTTAAGGAGATAGACCAGTTATAGTAGCACCTTTTGAAAATAAATCATTAATAAATGATTTATTTTAGTTTTTAGATGAATGGTTTTATTCAGGTGCTATTTGTACCTTATAGGACCAATAGATAATGGATGGACACCCTAAGTAGATAGGTGGAAGTCTGATAAGTTGAAATTAGAGGGGTTATTCTCATTTATGTATTTCATTGTGTACCATCTCTTTATAATTTACATTCATGTTATGACCTTTCATCGAGAACTCCCCTATACAGATGATCATAATGATTATGTCTTAGTATCCTAATGCAAAGAAAGTGATGTTATATTATTTTTTAATGGGTATTTCCCATCGTAGGACAATGATTTTCTACCTACTTTAGTTTTAGATCCATTAAGGAGTGTTTATTGGATGTTTAGATTAAATATATTTAATGCTTTTGAATGGGTTTTGTTTCTCATGATAGAGATCATAGGGTAGTTTGGATGAACCTAGATGACCTCACATTTACGTGGAACCTAGTAGGTCTTCTACATTTTGTAATTAAGAGAAACCTATGATATAGGTTCACCTAAGGATTATGAATTCCTTAAAATAAATTATCTTTTCTTTACGCTTGTTACAAGATAGATACAAGAGAGGTGATATGTTTTTACAATATGGGATCGCATATTCGTTTTCATTTTTTGAATCATCTTTCATTCTATATAATGAAACTAGATATGTTGGGAAGTACTATTTAGGTTCCTGGTCCAATTTAACAGTGGTTTCACTAATGAAGATTCTTCTCATAAACGAAGTCAAGAGATGGGTTTTCATTCGATGAATCAATAAAAATTTAAAAATATAAATTTTGAGGAGGAGTTCCAAGGGAACACGCAAACAATTAGATTACTGACATGTCTTATATAATGTTCTTCTTGATATTGTATGTGGAAAATCACTAAAGGGTGAGTTGGGTTTGAACTGAGTGGTACATGATATACACACATTATATATAATAAGTTTAGTGCATGTTTGTTTCATGAGGAGAATGTTTATAATTAAACTTCAATGAGTATTTGAGTAAGGTTCAAAGACTAATGGTTTTGAATATAAATCTTATAGGTATAATTTTCTAGATCATACATAAATTTAAAGGATGTTCTAGGATTAGTGATAAACTAGAATAAATTGGGACACACATGGTCAGGTGACATGGTGTTAGAAATTTAAAAAGGAAGGTGTAGACTAGTTGATGTGAGTGTGGATGGGAGGGGGATATACACACCTATCAACAAAATCTAAGTGTTCTCATAGTAAAGATACAATCACGAACATTATATTGACATCACCCTAGGTGTGATGAGAGAGTCTGTTATACAAAGAGCTAAATGAAAAAACTCCTTTTATGTCATGATGGATGGAAATATTGTAAGTGTTATCAAGGAGAAGTTTAAAAGAAAACCATGTGGAATCTTCCATATATATTATGTGTTTATTTTATTTTTTCTCTTCATTCAATAAAAATGGACCCAATGATGATGAAGTTGTTTTTTGATAAAGGGAACCAAAAATGGTTCGACCAAGAGATTTCCTCAGAGTCAGTTATGGGCCTTGGTTGACATACTCAAATTGAACATGAGGTGACTTGGGTGAAGTCATTAGGTATCCATTTGAGATGAATCAACCACATAAGCTAAGTGATTTATAATCATTTCAACTTGGGGTAGTTTTAATAGTGTTCTATTAGAATGTTTCTTATGTTAATTGTGAAACTATTTTGTCAGTTTCGTGGGCTAATTAGGGATCTATATAAAGGTCATATAGTATTATTAATTTAAGAAAAAGTGATCAATTTTTATTTAGGTTTATAGGGGTTTGACTATTTTGATCAGATCAAGGAACAAGGGTAGTTTCCTCTCAAGTGTTTGGATAAATATGATGGTGTTGTTGCTTGAACTCTATAGAATTGTTCGTTTCAAAATGTTTATGGTGGGACTACCCCACCTCAAAATTGGTTTTATTAAACCTAGAACCTATTGTGCGGAGTTTCATTGGATTTGTTATGGAAGAGACAATAGATATATCATGTTTTGGGTTAGAGGGACTCGAGTAAGTACAATCACAATTTTTAGATGGTAGTTTTAATAATTGAATCGAGTTTAAGAGGCTTAAGTATAATGTTTCTTAAGTGATTCTTGGAGGTGAATTGAGAATTTGAAAATGAAAAGGGACCATTTGAAAAATAAAATGAACCAAGTAGGTCTGGTGATGTTTTCATTGTTTCCTAAGGCCTCCCCGGGATGAGAATTTTTATGATGGGGATATTGTGACATCTCGTGTTTCTAGACCAGTTGAATTCTGAAAATAATTTAAAATTTACTCATTTAGTGGATGGTATGAATTTTAAGATGATATTTGGATCATGAATTTTAGTTTTTGGAAACATAAAGGTGTTCTTTTTATTTAAGGTTTACACCCTAGGAGTTATCTCCAGAGTTCAGTTGAGTTTTGAATGCGTTAGGCTTTGAAAGCATCAGTTTTTTGAGAAATAGAATGGCGCGCATGGTTGGTGCCTGATTAGTTTAATTATATTGATAAAATTGGTTTCCATTTTTTAAAGTGAATGGTTTTTTAAACTATGAAACATCCTAGGAATAACTATACAACATGGATGATATGTGAAGGTAAGGACTTCATGGTCTACGTACAGTTTTCAAAAACCCTATGCCAAGATGACACCCTTAGTACAACATAACCTGTATTTATGAATGGTTAGGTGCATAGTTTTCCAAAACATGTGTTCAAACTATGTGAGGTGATTTCCCATTGGACAATATCACCACATGTATTATTTATGGTTTTTCAAATATTTCATCCAAACTATTGAACTCTTAAAATATGGAAAAATTACAATTTTTCATTCCTCTTTTATTGAATAAAAAACTCTTTTTCCTTCCCTTACATGTGTATAATCCCCTATCTCATGAGATATAACTTTGGACACATCCTAGGCTATGATTCATCTCCCCCATTCGGTGTCAGAATTGAGAACTTTTAGTATCATTGAATCTTAATCTGTTAGTATTTGATTCTTCTTACTTATTTTATTAGTTTATCTCTCCATGAAGATTAAAAAATCAGTGCATGATATTTATCCATATTTTTAGGTGGTTTGTATATTTTTATATTTTATATATTCTCATGATAAAAAAGGTTCGATACTTGATGAATGATTTGTTACAATAGTAAGATAGTTGTTATAGTTTATCTCCCTTAATGTCTCATTTTTTTATAATATTGAATGTTATGCCGCACATTGGTTATACCAATAATTTATCCCTAGAACCAATTTTCCTTAAATTAGTTGATTGGTATTTAATTTAAATTCCTTATTAGAACCTATTATTAATGTTCTAGGTTAAGGATATCAATGTGATCCACCCCTTGGGCATTCCAGGTTTATTCCCACATGCCCTTTTACACTTTATTAACTAAAACACCCATTGGTGTGTTTTTTCCAATAACTTTAAATGATTTAAACAATTTAAACGGTTAAATTGAAAACTTATAATTGGTAAATCAAGTTTATCTTTCCTATCATCACTTAAAATGGAATTTTTACCAATATGAAACCTCCCTTGAATATTTCTATATAGTAATAAAATTTAATGACTTAAATTAATCGGAATGACATGATAAATGGTATGATACCTTATATATATATAATTTACATTTTTGAGTGAAAATGATATATAATGTATTTAAATAAAGTGAATTAATTGATACAATTATTTGTAAATACATCTCCCATTAACCATTTTCAGTTGTTAATGAAAGGTAAATTGTTAAATGAATGAAAACAATTTTCTGGCCTGATGATTTCATGACCTCTTAATTTTTTATGTTTGAAATAAAAATTGGAATTTTTATAGGCATGGAAATATATATTAATAAACATTAAATTATTAAATTATTTATGTGTTACTTTAGAGATACTTATGTTCCACCTTGTGGAATGCCTTGTACATTCTCATAGGTTTTTTAGATTTATTAGTGCCATGAGCAATACTTGTGTGTCATTTTTACAGAACACCTTAGATGGGATCACATGTCACATGAACTATATTATGACTTGAATGGTACATGAATTTCCATGTGTTTTAATAATATATGAATTCCCTTACACTCTGAAGGATATTTGGGTTTCCTTTCCACAAAATTCGAGGGATTGGCTTATAATGAAATTTGGAGTTATGAGTGATACATGGATTTCCCCATTATGGAATGCCCAGGATGGACTCACTAGACAAGTGGAAACATGTTACCCCATTGGGAGATACTTGGTTTCTAAATTACATAATTCCTTAGATAGGATCATAGGTTAAACTAATTGTATCCTTCTTGATTATTATCACATATGTCTAATAGTGCCTTATTATATTATCACACTCTTTTATAGATTCCTAGACTTATAGCCATGAGCCAATGACTACTTTACTATTACCCCCAGTAATACTTTTCGGTATTCCATGGATCCTTACTATTGCATGCATATCTTTTTATATTTTTTTTACATGTATGCTAAAATATACTTATGGTTTTTTTAAGAGATATTTCCTCTTTAGGATAAAGTAGGTATGGTCGGTCCAACGTCCTTGAAGAACCTAAGCCTGAGATTGTAAAATTAATTATTTATTTCATTATTGATATACCATAACACTAATTATTTTTTATAAAGATATTGGATTGCATGAGAATCCATTTTTGGGGGACTATTGAGTATATGTCATATCTTTTTTGGGCCACCAATGCACTATAGTACTAGAATAGACCACGTTATTTCAAGTTCATGATTATGGTTAGTGTTTACTTATTTTTATCCTTTTTGATAGGAAGGAGTTTAAGATAATAGGATCATGGCCATTATCATGATGCTACTAGGGATAACCACAATATCATTTCTTCATTTTCATTAATTGTTATAATTTTCATGTACTTGTATACCTATCTGTATTTATGTTTGATTGTGTTCATGCATTATTATTATTTGTTCAATTATAAGTTTTTATTATACTCCAAAAACTTTATTTATTTCTCTTATGTTTTATTTATTACTGATTTGGATATTTTATTCTCTCAAATGTAACAACATCAGGACCTCGCTACTAGTGGAAACCTCTAGCATATAGGAGGTGTTCTTGAGGCATAGTTTCTAATAGCTTGGGGAACCATCATAAGTGGATTCTAGGTTAGGATGCTAAATATCACACCAAATCCCATATTTCAATATAGGCGACCATGTATGTGTTAGGTTTTAATGACAATGATGAAGAGACACAATGTGTGGGGGGTGAATTGTGTTCTTTTAAAACATAATAGATACCAAACTTCCCTCATGAGTTTAAATTGAGTCTTTGATTCACTCTTAAAGGTGAGTGATAAGTGGAAATAAATAAATAAATAAAATGTTGTTGTATAGTCATTCCAAATTTAAATATCCTTTATTCCTCTTCACTAATTCTCTCTCTATTAGCATGGTGATTTTCACTAATAGTACTTTTTTCAACAGACATATACAACTGAGTGTAGACATTTGACACCTTATAATCAAGGATTTTACAAGGACTTATGGTTCTTCTACAGGGAACCAAAAATTTCCATATCTTATTATGAAAAGATGAAACTAAAAAAAATGACTAAGTGTGAGTATCAATTATCTAAAATAAATATTAGATTTGGATTATGTTTTTGAAATATGTTTGAGACAGAGTTGTAGAAATAATTGAAAGTTATATATGATCTTCGAAAAAACACACTAGTAGTAAAATATTCAATTTCAAATAGGATTTATTTAGAAAATATGATAGAAAATACAAGGAAGATGATAAAATATTTATTTCTAAAATTTTTATCTTTGAAAAAAATTAGTCCAACTACATAAAAATATTAAAAGTAGAATATAGAAGCAACAAAATATTTTGAACAATAAAGGATCTAAATGAGTATGCCTTCAAAGTGTATCTCTGAATGAAGTTAATTATTATTATTTTAAAACATTAACCCCTCTATTTATATAATTTTAATAAGAATAAAATATGTGTATATATAAGAGAATTAAAAAAAATTATTATCAAAATTAGAAAACTTTTATTAGGTCAAATAAATCCAACTATATCACGTGATAAATTGAAAATATTTGATTTCTAAAAATTTAAATAAATTCCTAATTTCCCTGATAAATAGTAACAATTTAATCCATTTAAAATGATCTTTTGAATAGATATTTAAATAGATTCTAAGATGTATTGACATGAACCAACCCGGGTCGACCCTGAACCGGTCACCCGAGCCAGGCCGCGATATGGCTTGAGAGGCATTCTCGATCCTCCCGGGCTGGCGACAAGAATCAAAGAATCAAAAGAGAGAAAGATGGAATGATTTCACCTGATAAAATAAATAAATCAGCGGAAATAAAATATAACAACACAAAGTACCTAAACAACACGAAAAAGAAAGAGAGACTGTAGAGACCCGAAGCTTGACGTACATGGACATTACATTACTTTATCAAAATACTTAATACATAACAAAAACAGACACACAAGGACCGTAATAGTTTAGTGTATTTGGAAACTTGGAACGTAATCTTCTAATCGTGGTGAAATATCTTCAACATCTCCCATAAAGATATTACATTTTTTTTCTTACCTAAAACATTTCTTTATATCTTGGGGAAAAGAAAACATAAAAAGGTTGAGCTCAAATGCTCAGTAAGGGTAAGCATGGATAAAATAAAACATACCATATACATTTGAACTTAAAAACATGAACATAATGTTTAAACATCAAAAGCTTGAGAAATGACACAAAACATGGAAGTACGTAAGGCATAGATCATAAAGAAACATTAATAATGATAAAATATAATGGGAATAAAACATGTAATTGTGGAAACCATTAATCACATGATATGATTTCCATATTAGCCAAGGAATTGCTGCCAAGACCATCTTAGTAGACAAAGTACCTTTCTGAATCGAGTTCACTCCTCGTTCCAGTCCTGTGTTACTGAAACGGTTTAACTTGTCGTTCCAGCCATGTCTATCTCATGAGATATAAATCTTTACCCAATGCATTGGAGGGAGATATAGGTCCCACACATCTCATAATGATACCATTCTTATATGTGCCACAAAATCATAAATCATACATCATTGCATAACCCATGTAATAAAATGGGATTCTTAAACAGCATGCCATCATAACATAATCCATAAAAAATTGATATCATTCATCATAAGAAAATTGAAACCATTTAAATCATAGAGACATTTTACTTGAAACATACACATATGAAATAATGTCATCTTAGATGGAAAATAGTTTTGACAAAACACTTGAAATGAATTCTTGAGGAAAATATCCTTTCTTCTTTAAAATCATTTTCTTTTCAAAAAATTCCATACAATTTTAAAAGATAAGGGTTTTGTTGAAAATAATCATGCAATCTTGTAGAGGAAGCTTCTTGAAAATGAGGCGTTATGAAACTGTAAAAATCGGTTCACGCCGTATAAGTTAAAAATAACATTCTCCTCGTACTTTTGTCGGAAAAGTCAAAAAGTACCTTATATGGTAACCAAGGGAAAGATTTCATTCATACAATGTGGTAAAAAGTAAATAAAGGGTAAAAATGAATTTAAACATCCATTAAAGAATGGTAAACATTTTATGAAATCATTTTTAGAAAACATGGTCATGGATGATAAACGTAACCCCAGTAAATACTTATGTATAAGCAATCTCGGATAAAAATGAGATTGAAAATTTATCCCTTACCTTAGGTCTGATATGCTTCGTACGTATCCAAAAATCCTGTATAATGATTTAAATAATGTCATTGACTTATTACAGAATCATATTCCTTGTTATTATATCATATATGGTTCACTTATGACTTTATATTACCCGTTCTTTTGTAAATTCCATGTTAAAGAGTGTTTTGGGTAAAATCATTTCATTTGTCGTCCGTGTTTTGACTTGTAATTATTCATATGATTACTTAGATAATGATTACTTAATTCCAGAATATAAAACATGATTTATATATAATATATATTCAGAATATACATATATATAATAGATTATTAAATGGAAAGAAATACACTGTTCATTGAGACGGTAGGTCGTACGTACGCATGAACGTTGTTTTCGTTTCCTTATTGAGTTCAATGGAATTAAGTAGATGACATACATATATATATATATATAAATAAATCCAGTATCATTATTATGTCATATATTTCATTATTATTCATTATATATACTTTATAATCATTCATGAATGGTTAACATGGAGAGTGAATCTCATCGCGTCGTGGAGACGGTAGTCCGTACGTATGCACGAGCGATGATATCATTCCCAAGATCGTGGAATTGTATTGGAGTGTATTTATACTATTTCAGAATCAATATCACTTTAAAATAATCATATATATTTATTATGTACACCATTATACCCATCCAAGTAAGGTGGTGGTGGAAAATAGATTACACCACGTCGTGGAGACGGTATTCCGTACGTACGCACGCGCGGTGATTTCATTTTCTATAGGATGGATAGATGGTGAATAGGGTTGTTTCATACTTATAATAACATATCCGTATATGAGTGATACTGATGTTATTACTTCATAATGAAACAACCTAAGAAGAAGAAGTGGAAGAAGAAATAAAGTTGAAAGAATCGGTAACGGACATTACTGCTTCTTTGAAGCTCCTCTTTGAGTCCTCCTCTTAGGGCACTAAAATTGGTCTTTGAAGAAGCCCAGGACCTCTAGGTTGTTTCTAGAGAAGTGTAGAAGAGAATTTGGAAGTGTTTTTCCGAGCTTGAAGGCTCAAAGTGGTGTGAGGAAGAGAGGGAGGAGGTGCCCTTTTATAAGGGAGGAGAGGGGCACCTTTGGAATAACTAAAAATATTATTTTATTATAAAGCCAAATTCGGTTTTAAATTGCTCCAAATTGATATATTTCTAAGATAAGGTGGGGATGGGTCTAAATCATCTCATCCAATATAATTTAGACAAGTTTAGGTTCCTATTTTAACCTTATCATTTAGATTTAACATTAAGTTAGATAATTTTACTTTTGTCGTGTCTCTTTGTGTTCTTACACTATAAGGTTAATAAACTTACTATAATAAGCCAAAAGAACCCCAAATTGTTTATTATTAATATATATAACCTTATCTAAGTCATTTGGCCGAGCCTTAGATTTTTAGAAATAAAATAACAATTAATAATATAATATATTTTTTTAAAACTATTTTATGTCAATTTTGACACTATTTAGTAATTGATTTTTTTTAAAATCATACCAGAATTATTAGTTCTAAAAAAGTTAATTAAATCAATAATAACATGTCATATTAACCTATAAAATTAGAGGAATTCATAAAAAGTCTCAAATTACATTTATTTCGGTATTTATAACATAAATTATATCAATATTTCAGTAATAAGATAATCACTGCATCATCTTTGTGTCATAAATAAATTAACTTATTTAAAGTCTAAAAATTACAAATAAAATATAATTATGTAGGAAATATTTTTATCGTTATAATGAATATTTATAGTCGAATTTATATTACGTATAACCCTATATTAAAAATGATATACTTATTAAACTTTGATTTTAACTATTTTAACCCTTCTTTAAATAAATTAATAATAAATGTCCTAATCTAATCCAAGTGGGCCTAAATGGTCATATGTTATTCCTAAGGTTTTTTTTGGTCGAATTAGACTTATCCAATAGAGTTAGGACATGTTTTAGGGTAATAATAATATCATTTTTACCCTTAACTACCCTATTTACTTTTAACCGTGGTAAAAAAATTAAAAAGTTACTATTCACCAAAAATTATTTCCATCTCATTGAACCACATTTTACTTACTGACATCAATCGTGTCTCTCGGATTTTTGAAATTCCACTCACAGAAGCGGTAAAATTAAGTTTTATGAAAAATTCATTTTTTTTAACTACCACTTAGTGGTTTCACTATTCATCAAAAAATGAAAGTTACCAGAAAAATACCAAAAATTAGGCCTAAGCTATATTTGATATTATGAACTCAAGAATGATGTCTATTTTACCAAATTCAAAACATATTAGTTGCATTAATTAATTTAAAAATTAATTCCCGTCATCAAAACAAATAGCGTGTTCTTAAGAGATAATCACTATCAAAAGATTGACACTTGTTTATGTCTGGTTTAAATGTAAAATTACATCCAATGACCAAAATTGTATTAAATTGTAAAAATATATTCTAAATATACTTTAAAACCACTCAAATTAATAATTTATCACTATTAATTATTTCGATTAAAAAGGTTGTTTTTAATTAAAATTTAGTAATTTTCACTATTCATCAAAAAATGAAAGTTATCCGAAATTACCAAAATTTCACCATAAGCTAATTTCGATATTCCGAATCCAAAAATGAAGTCCATTTTGAAAAATAAAATTTTCAAAATTTCAAAAAGTGGTTATTACTACTCATAACGGCTAATTTTAATAATATTTTAAAAGCATATTGTTGTTTAGTGAAACTCGTTATTGCGTACTACACACGCTATCGAGGAAGGTCGCGATTGCGTGTAAGGAAATTCAAGGATGCGTGTTGTGAAAGCTCCTTTTGGTGTAGCGTACAACACAATACATTAATGAAATTAAAAAGAATATTTTTCATAAAATATCGGGGTGTTACATTATACCCCCCTTAAAATAAATTTTGCCCTCGAAATTCGTCGGGGTTATAAATGGTTTACTCCTCGAAAGTTTCTTTAATAGAAACCCACATCGTAAAAAGGAATACCAAAACCAATCTTTAAAAACAAAAGTATGAAACGTAACGGTTACCCAAATAAACTAATCACTGGGTTTCCACATAGATGAAAATATGGATATGGAAGAGAAATCTAACCATCATGTTCTGATGGAGAGTGGTAGAGAACATGGCTATGGAAAATCCAGAAATCACAAATCCATAGATTTGTGATGATCTAAGGTACCATCTGATTCATCGGATATAAGGGCACTAGGACAACATTTTTGGTTTTCAAGATCATTTCCCTAAAGTTGAAGATTTTGAATTAGAATAAATACTTACTTTATTTTGGTACAATCTCACTATTGTTCGTGATTTGAACAATTTACACTTCATCTCTTAAAGAAATGAAGTTGAATTTGTTATTCATGAAGTGTTAATAGATCATGTGATAGAATTATGGGTCATTCCATCTGTTTCAAACAAAAGGTTAGCAAAAGTTATCAAATATACATAAGTCCATCTATGGTGAGGTTAATCGTATACGATTCCAAAAATTAACTTATACTTCATATATCATACCTCGTAATAAAATAAAACTAGTTTCTACTAACCAGGGACTTCCTGTAGGTCAGTGGTAGGCGATAAAGGCCAGTCGCACTTCAGTTGTGGGTTCGATTCCCACATCCTTGTCCGACGCGATGGGTTGTCGCCCATCCTGCAGGTTGTCCTTTTTCTAAAATGACATTACTATAAAATCCCATCAGTAATATCGAAAAAAGTTCTATCCTTAAACAATACTAGCATATGTCCAACATAATCCATTCCAATCTTTAGGCTTATTTAAAATACTTCGGTCCAAGCTCATATTATAAAGAAAACAATTACTTGAAATTTCATCAACCAAGCATGTGAATACCATCATTTATCCCCCATATATATATTGTTGGTCACATTCCAGTCATGTGAATACCTTAATCATGTATTATCTTGAAAAAAATGAATACCCATTGAACCTTAGTGAAAACATGAATGCTGTCAAAAGTTAACTCTTTCCACATACCAAAATCCAAAAATTCTATATACTCAAACCATGATATAACCTTCTCCTTATATTAGTCATGAGCTAATGAATACTATCAAACATTTAATTTTCTCCTTATCCCTTCATTATGCGCATATCATCTATTTTCCTAAAATATCTGAATAACCTTTCATGGTTACTAATACCATTAATCATACACTTTCAGAACATAGGAAAGACAACATTGTAACAATCCTTAGATGTCTCTTTATTCCATAGTACCATGAGATTACTTATACAACATTACACTTGATAAACATGTAATCATTCAACTACCTTCTTAAACCATTGACCGAGCTTCAACAATTCATTCATCTCACATATCATTTGTAGTCTCTTCATCATCATCAACATAAATACTACCCATACGACCGTACTGATTCTCTTCATGAGACTTTACCTTAGGGCATTGGTTTTCATAATGCCCGTACATTCCACATTTAAAACATTTAACCATTGTTGATGTCGAAGCAACACCATTATCCTCATCCATGCTGTTAACTGAACCTTTTCCTTTGCACTTACTGGCTTTGTGTCCTTCTTTTCCACACCCAAAGCATCTTCCAGTTCCCTTGAAACAATCTCCTTGATGCCTCTTCCCACATGATTTACATGAGGGAAATTGAACTTTCTTTCCTCTATGATCATCATGAAACTCCATCATTTTCTTATTATATGAGTCGAGAAACTTACCAAAGTTGAGATTATTGGTCATATTATGAGATTGCTGATTAGGCATAAAAACGATGTTTGGACTTCCAAATCCCATTTCATTTGGTTTCTCATGAAGAATATCATTCTATTGTCCGTCATATCCTCCATTATCATGAATCGTCTTGTTTCTAGCCATTTTCTAAAACCCAAAAAGAATAGTGTGAGAGGAAAAAATCATGCTAGGGAAGACAACATAGTAAAGGGGGATCACCCTCAATATCTAACATCTTAGGTTAAATTCTAAGATTTTTACCATAGTTCTAGGTCTATACGTATACTTATCCTTAGGGACATCCCTAGACATACCTTAGAAATATCTCTAGGTATCTCACTAACGTTTTCGAATCCTATTTTCCAAAGGTTGACTAAACCTTTCCTCTGATACCAACTGTAGAGACCCGAAGCTTGACGTACATGGACATTACATTACTTTAGCGGAATACTTAATACATAACAAAAACAGACACACAAGGACCGTAATAGTTTAGTGTCTTTGGAAACTTGGAACGTAATATTCTAATCGTGGTGAAAGATATTCAACATATCCCATAAAGATCTTCCATTTTTTTCTTACCTAAAACCATTCTTTATATCCTAGGGAAAAGAAAACATAAAAAGGGTGAGCTCAAATGCTCAGTAAGGGTAAGCATGGATAAAATAAAACATACAATATACATTTGAACTTAAAAACATGAACATAATGTTTAAACATCAAAATCTTGAGAAATGACACAAAACATGGAAGTACGTAAGGCATAGATCATAAAGAAAAATTAAGAATGATAAAATAGCATGGGAATAAAACATGTAATTTTGGAAACCATTAAGCACATGATATTATTTCCATATTAGCCAAGGCATTGCTGCCAAGACCATCTTAGTGGACAAAGTCCCTTTCTGAATCGAGTTCACTCCTCATTCCAGTCATGTGTTACTGAAACGGTTTAACTTTCCGTTTCAGCCATGTCTATCTCATGAGATATAAATCTTTACCCAATGCATTGGAGGGAGATATAGGTCCCACCCATCTCATAATGATATCATTCTTATGTGTGCCACAAAATCATAAATCATACATCATTGCATAACCCATGTAACAAAATGGGATTCTTAAACATCATGCCATCATAACATAATCCATAAACAATTGATATCATTCATCATAAGAAAATTGAAACCATTTAAATCATAGAGAAATTTTACTTGAAACATACACATATGAAATAATTTCATCTTAGATGGAAAATAGTTTTCACAAAACACTTGAAATGAATTCTTGAGGAAAATATCCTTTCTTCTTTAAAATCAATTTATTTTCACAAAATTCCATGAAATTTTAAAAGATAAGGTGTTGGTCGGAGTGGATACTCAAGAGGGGGGTGAATTGAGTTCCAATTAAAATTTTCTGTTAAAAACAATGTTTATTAAAATCCCCCTATTTCAAAAACAGATTAAACTGTAGTGAATTTATATAGATTATAAAGGTTCAATTAGTTTCTCAAAGATTGATTAGTTCTCAGTTAACTTAATCTTATGATTAAATTAACTTTTGAAACTAACTTACTGGTTTATAATAAATATAAACACTTGCGAGTTTAACTATCAAAGTAGCTTTGAAGACAAATTATATTTCAAAGTAATAGCAGCAGAATATGAAATAAATATGTAGTATGGATATAGTATGTAGCTACAAACACAGAGAATTAACCAAGAGGTTCAGTCTCAAGCCGAGACTTAGTCCCCTCAAAAGTTTATATAAAAATGATCCACACCCTGGATCGGGGTTAACAACAGTGAACACACTGTCCAGGTCATAAGACCTCTACCACAGTTCTGCGTGGGGAAACAAACAACAGCTTGGAGCTGTCCAGGTCTCTCACGACCTCTACCACTATCCACAGTGGGAAATGAAGTGTAAAAAGGTTTTCTGAGGATTTACAGATCCTCCAGTGAAAGTACAGGAGTCTGTGTGTGTGTTTAATACAGCAGATAACACACACTGCTCAAGATGTAAAACAAATGTATCACAGAGCAGAGATGTAGAGTTTAGAAATGGCTCTAGTGATTTCAGTGTACCTCTGGACTCTTTTGTATTTGGTGAGAATTTATTCTGAGTCCTCTTCTCGTTTTTGTTTGAGAAGAAGAGTGTCGTATGATTCAGGTTCAAAGGAAGTGAGATGTAGTCGACAAAGTTCTTCAATGATCTTTTGTATGCACGGAACTCTTCTTGAGTAGGCTTGATTGTGTATGAGGTTCTGTCTTGCTTGGTTCTTCCTCTTCTTTCTTTCCTCTATATTCTTCTTGTGTTCTTTCGTCCACTATCTTCTTCAGCAGAGTCTTCTTGTATTTATGTCACGTGCTTCGGAAGACAGAAAAAGTTTCCTTTCCGCAAGTACGAGGTACGGTTTCCTGACATCCTACAACCCTTATTAATTAATTGACAGAGCATTAAAATATACCTAATATGACCGTTGGTTAGATAAAATAAAGATAAAGATAAAGAAATTCAAACAGTTTTTTATGACTATTGAAGAATCAAGTGATCGGTAGGTCATCAGCATTAGTGAGTAATGATCGGTGACTCAGATAGATCAGCATCGGTGAGTCATTTGCATCGGTGAGTCATTTGATCAGCATCGGTCTGTCATCTGATCGGTGAGTCATTTTGATCAGCATCGGTCTGTCATCTGATCGGTGAGTCAGTTTGATCAGCATCGGTATGTCATCTGATCGGTGAGTCAGTTTGATCAGCATCGGTCTGTCATCTGATCGGTGAGTCATTTTGATATCGGGTCGGTGCGACCGTTGTCCTTTGATATTGGATCAGTGCT
Source organism: Viscum album (assembly GCA_963277665.1). Lineage (NCBI taxonomy): Eukaryota > Viridiplantae > Streptophyta > Magnoliopsida > Santalales > Viscaceae > Viscum > Viscum album. Next base: position 594,442,978 of record OY728119.1, read on the forward strand.
TCCGATGTTTGTTGATATTGGATCGGTGCTTCCGATGTCTATTGATATTGGATCGGTGCTTCCGATGTTTGTTGATATTGGATCGGTGCTTCCGATGTCTGTTGATATTGGATCGGTGCTTCCGATGTCTGTTGATATTGGATCGGTGCTTCCGATGTCTGTTGAAACCAGAAGACTTCCAAAATACTTTATAAGTCAATAAGCATAGACAAAAACATGATAACAGATTCATTCACATATTGTAATTAAGTTTATGAGAAATCAAACCAGATTAAGCATTAATGGTATGTGATGATTTGTGATTATTAAAACATCAATCATAGACATGAAATCAACAATCTTCCAGAGGGATCAACAATCTCCCCCTTTTTGATAATCACAAATCTTTATCATAAATAAAAACATAATGAGAATTAAACCATAATGAAAATAAATATAAAGAGATATATAAATCTCCCCCTTAATTTAAATTTCCCATATATATTATACAGATTTCTCATATATATTATACAGATTTCTCCCCCTGAGATAGATACATCTCTCATATATACATCTGTCATATATATATAGATCTTTCTCCTCACCTTAGAGATATACATCTTTTCTCCCCCATATATCTCTCTTCTCCCATATATCATTCGTTTTCGTCTCCCCCTTTGGGATAATCAAAAAGGAGGGAAAACATATAAGTGAAAGTGAAATTAAAAGCAGTCAGCATAGAGTAGAGAAAAATTTTTTTGATAAAGTACAGAATATTACAAGCATCACATTGTTCACCCTATAAAAAACAATACACAACTATTTGTTGGGATACAAAGGGGCTTTGCCTTTGTCTGTGGGATCAATAGTGGGTAAGTTTGAAGGCTTGGAGGCAGGCTGGACTTGGCGAATCTGAAGTGGTGGTAGGACAACTCGGGAAGGTGTAGGAGCAGGTGCCACAGAGAGTTGATGTTGAGAAACAGGAGCTGGTTGAGAAGCTTGCTGAGGGACTGGTCTTAACTGAGATAGAGCTTGAGCAACAGATAGCTGATTTGGAGCTACATCAGAGTCACTGAGAGGTTCAGAAGTAGGAACTACTATTGCAGTGGTCGGTGCATTCAAATAGGGCTTCAAAAGATGAATGAAGTCCCGAATGACTTCTGCCCCATACTTCATAGCTTTTTCAAAATCATCTTTATTCTCCATGAACTGGGCCAAGGAAGGGGTAAAATCTTTCAACTGATGAACTTGAGTTTTGAAGGCCTGAGTGACTGGAGGTAATTTCAGATTCTCTTCCAACACCTTGAAGTTTTCAGCCATTTCATGCTTTGTATAAATCTTGGAAAAGTAATTATCAACTTTCTCTTTGATCTCTTGCAGAGCTTTCTTAGCATATGTTGAATACACCAATGCCATCCTATGACTGTTATCACAGAGCTCTTTCATCTTCCTCAAAGATTCTAAATCAAGAATTTGTCTAACAGCAGCTAACTCATCATGCACAACTTCTCTTAGAGCTTCTAGCTCACGGGTAGTGATCTTGGTTACCTTGCATGTACTGGCTTGGCCAACTATGTGAGTTAACTCAGATTTCAACTTCCTCAGGTCAGACTTGTTGAGATGTTCAATCAAATTTCTCAAAACTTCCATCATACCAGAGATGGTTGATCGGAATTCGCTGGATAGAGATACCAAGCCGGTGTGAAGATCCTTCATAGTCTAATTCAAAAAGGCTATGTGCCTGCCAATAAGTTCACCAGTATTGGCCAGGTCTGGCTTCACAGCATTAGATACTCTTTGTGAGAAGGATTCCAATGAATTTTCAGAAACTTGTAGAGACACTTGAGTAAGAGCATTAGAAATTTCTTCTCTAACTGTGGCTCTCACAGCGGTTAGCAATTCAATCTTAAACGTATTAAGATCGGCTTGAGAGATTCCAGAACCAGGTAAATTAATATTTGTAGGATCAACAGCAGGAACAGACCTTGCTTCTCTTGGGTGGTTCCTCTTCACAGCTGCAGCAGATTCTGGCATTGCTTCTTCTTCTTCAGAATATTCTAAGCCCAACACAGCATAACTAGGGTAGTCATCCCAAATAGCAGCACACAGGGTGTATTTTGGTTTCTCATAGCTTGTTGTTCCACTGATTTTTGGTGAATCAACCTTGCCACTGATATGTATTTCTTGTTCTGACTGAGGTGATTCTATTTGATCTTCAGAAAGACCATCCACTGGTATGTTATCACCATCAACAGCAGCCTCAGCATCATCAGCACGTCCATCATCACTCTTCTCAGAAGCTTCACTGTGATATTCTTCAGTATCAGAATCTTCTTCATCACCAAGAATGGGTTCTGATTCTGATAGGGATAAGGGTGGACTAGCAGGTCCAAATTCAATTCTTCTCTTGGGACTAGTAGTGTCAGGATCACTCCTATCATCAGGAGATGACATACTTCCTTCCTCAGTCGCAGTTTCTTCTTGCTCTTGGGCTTTGGTGGCCTCATCCTTTCCTTCTTCTTGCTCATCATCATCAGAATAAACTGGTTCCTCATGTGGTTTCAAGCCAGGGTCTCTCAAATCCTTTAGCCTCTTGCCATTATATATGGGATTGTAGGCTTCATACAATTTATCTTCATCTGAAACCCATCACTTCTTCCATGGATTCCAATTGATTTTCATCCTCTTGCATATCTCTTTGTTGAGACAGAAGGTATGATCTGTTTCATCAACTTCATCATCTTCATCAATACATTCTAGATTCTTGAGCATGGTAGATATCATCTTTGAATAAAACAAGGCAGTGGCTTTCTTGGATAGTTTTACCATTCCATCTATGTGCACCATCACATATCTACACAAATTGATCTTCTCATGTGTTTTTAGAAGAAACAACAGGAAAACATCCTGGTAATTTACAGCAGCAAAATCTCCTCTCCTAGGGAAAAGTTGGTGCTGAATAAACTTGAAAAGAAGTCTACATTCACCATCTAATTCTGAAGTTGTGATTCTCCGTGACTCTCTGTTTCCAGTCAGAAGCTCTAGAGCTAATTCTTAAGAGAAGTAATCAGATATTAGAGGAATATTCCCAACATAATCCTCATACCGACCTTCATGAGGTACATTCAAGCACTCAGCCCACTGCTTAGATGAGAAGGATATTTTCTTTCCTTTTACCACAGACGACATCCTGGCAGCCTCCACACCATCTAAAGTGATTTCCAGATTCATATAGAACTCATGTACCAGCTTCGGGTAGTCTATTCGAGAGTTGTCAGAAAACCAGTCTATCCATCCTTGCGATTCATGAACTTGCAGCAATAGTGACTTACTTGAAAAAAGCCACGCAGAGCTGACTTCTCTTTCTACAGCAATAATCCGAGTTTCCAGGTTCGGATTTACTGATCGTTGAGAGGTACTACTCGACTCTCCTCGAGCACTCTTTGAAGGTACAGGGCTATCAGGTCCTTTTCTCGGTCTCTTTTTCTTAGCCATTCGAGGATTTTGGGAAGCCAGGAGTTCGAAGGTTCGAAGTAGAGGGGAAGAGAGGTTGAAAGGTTCGGCGGGAAATAAAAGGTCAAAGGTTTAGGGAAGATAAATATCCGCGTATCATTTATTTTATCATTTAGGGTTCCCATAAAAAGTAAAAAAGAAATTTACTAATTAATTAAAATATAATAAAAAAAAGATCGGTATGACAGATCGGTTGCACAGATCAGTTTCACAGATCAGTTTCACAGATCGGTTTCACAGATCGGTTTCACAGATCGGTTTCACAGATCGGTTTCACAGATCAGTTTCACAGATCGGTTTCACAGATCAGTTTCACAGATCAGTTTCACAGATCAATCATACACAACTCTTGTTTAATAAATTTCATTCTTTCAGAGCATAAAGGCTTTGTGAAGATATCATCTAATTGATGTTCAGAACTAATAAATTTTAAAGAAATATCACCTTTTTGATAATGATCTCTTAGAAATTGATGTCTGACATAAATGTGCTTAGTTATAGAGTGAGACACAGGGTTCTTAGATATATTGATTGCACTAGTATTGTCACAATTAATTGAAACATGTTTAAGATCAAATCCATAATCCAATAAAGTGTGTTTCATCCACAGAATTTGTGCACAGCAACTACCAGCAGCTATGTATTCTGCCTCGGCAGTAGAAAATGCAACTGAGTTCTGTTTCTTACTACACCATGATACTAGGGATTTTCCAAGAAAATGACATGTTCTAGATGTGCTCTTCCTATCTAACTTACATCCAGTAAAGTCAGCATCTGAATAGCTAGTTAGGTTAAATGATTGTCCTTTTGGATAAAACAAACCTAAATTTACAGTATACTTAAGATACGTAAAAATCATTTTAACAGCCAGTAAGTGTGATTCTTTAGGATTATCTTGAAATCTAGCACACATACATACACTGAACATAATGTCTGGTCGACTAGCAGTAAGATAAAGTAAGCTCCCAATCATACCTCTGTAATTGGTTTGATCCACTGGTTTCCCAGCTTCATCTGTATCCAATTTACAGGTAGTACTCATAGGTGTATCACTTTCCTTAATACTATCCAATCCTAAACGTTTTAAAAGATCCTTTTTATATTTACTTTGATTTAAAATAATTCCATCTTTAGTTTGAAAAATTTGAAAACCAAGAAAATACTTAAGCTCTCCCATTAAGCTCATTTCAAATTCATTTTGCATAATCTTTGAAAAATCAGTACATAAGGAATTTTTAGAAGATCCAAAAATAATATCATCAACATAGATTTGTACTATTAATACATCTTTTGAAATACTTTTTATAAAAAGAGTGGGATCAGCTACTCCTTTTGTAAATCCTTTTGAGATAAGAAAGTTTGAAATCCTTTCATACCAAGCTATTGGAGCTTGTTTTAAACCATATAAAGCTTTAGAAAGTTTAAAAACATGATTTGGAAAATGAGGATTTAAAAAACCAGGTGGTTGTTCTACAAAAACATCTTCAACAATAAAACCATTTAGAAATGCACTTTTTACATCCATTTGATATAGCTTGAAATTCAGATGTGATGCATAGACAAGTAAGATCCTAATAGCCTCTAATCTAGCTACAGGTGCAAAGGTTTCCTCATAGTCAATTCCTTCTTCTTGATTGTAACCTTGTGCAACTAGCCTAGCTTTATTTCTAATGATGTTTCCAGATTCATCAACTTTGTTTCTAAACACCCATTTTGTGCCTATGGTCAAAATGTCCTTAGATCTTTCTACTAATTTCCAGACTTTGTTTCTTTCAAATTGATTTAGTTCTTCTTGCATAGCCATTACCCAAAATTCATCATTGATAGCATCATTGATATTTTTAGGCTCTAACTGTGAAAGAAAAGCTTGATGTTCAACCTGATTTCTTAGAGAAGCTCTAGTCTGTGTTCCTCAATCTAGATTTCCTACAACAGAATCTAAAGTATGGTTCTTTAGAGTCCTAGATGGTCTTGAAAAGATAGGGCTAGAGATTTCAGATTCATCTACAGATTGAGGTTCAACAGAAGCAGGTTCTGGAGAATTTCCAGAGCTGGATGTTTTAACTATAGGTCCATTGTCTTTATCATTGAGATTCAAACCAGAGAGATCATCTTCAAGAGAGATTTTAGGTTCATGTGGATCAGTTTCATCAAATTTTATGTGAACAGATTCTTCCACACATTTGGTTCTTTTATTGAAAACTCTATAGGCTTTACTAGAGATAGAGTAACCTAGGAAAATTCCTTCATCACTCTTGGATGCAAATTTGTCAAGATTGTCTTTAGTATTGAGAATGAAGACTTTGCAGCCAAAAACTTTGAAGTAGTTAACCTTAGGTTTCCTATGGTTCCACAACTCATAAGGGGTCCTCTTAAGAACTGGTCTGATCAAGACTCTATTAATGACATAACAAGCTGTATTTACAGCTTCAGCCCAAAAGTAAATAGGTAGTTCATATTCATTGAGCATAGTTCTATCTATTTCTTGCAGGGTTCTATTCCTTCTCTCTACTACACCATTTTGTTGGGGTTTCCTAGGGGCAGAGAAATTGTGACTATAGCCATTGTGTGAGCAGTAAGAATCAAACTCATGATTTTCAAACTCACGACCATGATCACTTCTCAGGGTCTTAATCTTGAGTCCACTAAGATTTTCTACAGACTTGGAGTATTTAACAATGTAAGAACAAGCTTCACTTTTGTGAGCTAGAAAATATACCCAAGTATATCTAGAAAAGTCATCTACAAGAACATAGACATAGTGCTTCCCATTCAAACTAGAAACTCTAGAAGGTCCAAATAAATCCATGTGAACCAACTCGAGAGGTTGAGAAGTTGACACTTCTTTCTTTGATTTAAAAGAAACTTTATGTTGCTTTCCTTTTTGACAGGGATTACAAACTTTGTCTGCTGGAAATTAAAGTTTGGGTAAGTCTCTAACTAAGTTTTTCCTAGAAAGTTTTCTAAGAGAGTGTACATTGCAGTGTCCTAATCTTCTGTTCCAAAGCCAAGACTCTTTATGAAAATCATTTAAACAAAGAATATTCTGCTTAGCTAAAGAATCTAAATCAACAGCATAAACATTTTCATTTATTAAAGCAGAAAATACTAAAACATTTTTTGAGTTAAAAACATTGCAAGAATAATTTTTAAATTTCACATAAAAACCATCATCACACAACTGAGAAATTCTTAACAAGTTATATTTAAGTTCATCGACAAATAACACTTCAGAAACCAAGATTGAATCAGTGTTACCAATCTGGCCTAAGCCGATGATTTTTCCTTTTGAATTATCACCAAAAGTGACAAAGCCTCCATCAACTTTTACTAAGCTCTTGAAACATGAAAAGTCTCCTGACATATGTCTTGAACATCTATTGTCTAAGTACCATATCTTCTTGTGACAGCTCTTCAAGCAGGTCTCCTACAAAACAGATTTAGATGGAAGATGATTTTGGTACCCAGATCTTCTTGGGTCCAGACATGTTAGACAATGATACTTTAGATATCCATATTTGTCTAATGGGTCTCATATAATTTGTAGAATTAAAATTCTTTGATATATAAACATTATTAGATCCATAACTATGAATATAACTGGTTGAGGCATATGAAGTTCCAGAATTAACTATCTTCTGTCCAGATTTAGGAATGAATCTAGTTTTGGAAACTTTTCTTTATCCAGGTTGGTATCCTATACCAGTAGTATATCTAGGTGCAACTTGCTTTCCTAGCATTTGTGTTAGAGTATTCTTGCCATTTGTGAACTTCTCTAAGTCTTTTCTGAGTTGCTCATTAGACAATTTTAGTTCAGTATTCTCTTTAAGCAACTAAGCATTCTTTTCTACTTCTATATCCAGATCAGATTTATGCTTAACACTTAAATCATACTGTTTCTTTAAAACTTTATATTTATCTTTAAGCTCATTACAGGTTTCTTCAAGCATATCACAATATTCAAACAGTTCAGATTTAGACATGTTATCACATTCAGAATCATCTCCAGAATAATATGAATTTAAAGCAGGAGTTTCTGATGTTACCTCAGAAGTGTTTGTCATGAAACACATGTTGGCTCGATTCCTTTCAGAGTCTGAAGATTCATCTTCACTTGTGTTGTCTTCTGAAGCACTCCAAGTAGCCTTCATGGCTTTCTTGTACTTGTTATCCTTGTATTCATACTTCTTTCTGTATTTCAGTTTTGGACAGTCTGCTTTTATGTGTCCTTTTCTTTTGCATTCATAACAGACAACTTCATCTGATTTATTAGACTTCTTCCAATCCTTTTTTCAGTGTCCTTTGTTATCATACTTGCCTTTGTAGTTTGACTTTCTGAAAAACTTCTTCTTCCTATAGAATTTCTTAAATCTTATAGCAATGTGATCCATCTCAGCATCACTGTCAGAATCATTCTCACTTTCCTCACTGCTTGAACTTTCATTGGTATCTTGAGGCTTTTCCTTATCCTTATTCTTTGAGGTTGTAGTCTTGAAGGCAATAGACTTCCTTTTAGGTTCATCATCTTCTTCTTTTTTTACCTTGAGTTCTTCTTCATACATCATCAACTTACCAATTAGTTCCTTGACAGGCAGTTCTCCAATGTCACACGATTCTCTAATAGAGACAGAGGTTCCTCTCCATCTTTCAGGTAGACATCTCAAAATTCTCATGATTTGTTCCTTTGCTGGAACATCCTTTCCCAGAGAAGTCATTGTGTTGAAAATTTCATTGAACCTGAGATACATATCAGAAATGGGTTCATCAGGCTTCATCTTAAAATTATCATACTTAATAGTATAGGTATTCAATCTCATCTCCTTAACATTAGTTGTTCCTTCATGAGAAACAGCTAAGGTATCCCAAATTTCATATGCAGTTTTACATGCAGAAATTCTATTAAATTCCTCATCTCCTAGAGCACAGTACAAGGCATTCATAGCTTTACAATTATTATTGTAAGCAGTCTTTGTAGGTTCATCCCAAGTAGATCTATCAGTAGTGGGAATTTTGTATTCAGATTCAATAGCAGTCCAAATATCAAAACTCATGCTTTCTAGATGAATTTTCATTTTAAGTTTCCACTGAGCATAGTTGTTTCCATTAAAGAAAGGTGGCCGGTTAGTAGAAGCGCCCTCAAGTCTATTATCCATGATATCACAAAAAGAATTTTAAAGAGATAAAATTTTAGAAATAACAGAAATTTTAAAAACTTTAAAATACAACTAAAATCACAGTTGAAAACCAGGGTACTTTAGAAATATTTTCCAACCTCTGATACCAAATGTTGATCGGAGTGGATACTCAAGAGGGGGGTGAATTGAGTTCCAATTAAAATTTTCTGTTAAAAACAATGTTTATTAAAATCCCCCTATTTCAAAAACAGATTAAACTGTAGTGAATTTATACAGATTATAAAGGTTCAATTAGTTTCTCAAAGATTGATTAGTTCTCAGTTAACTTAATCTTATGATTAAATTAACTTTTGAAACTAACTTACTGGTTTATAATAAATATAAACACTTGCGAGTTTAACTATCAAAGTAGCTTTGAAGACAAATTATATTTCAAAGTAATAGCAGCAGAATATGAAATAAATATGTAGTATGGATATAGTATGTAGCTACAAACACAGAGAATTAACCAAGAGGTTCAGTCTCAAGCCGAGACTTAGTCCCCTCAAAAGTTTATATAAAAATGATCCACACCCTGGATCGGGGTTAACAACAGTGAACACACTGTCCAGGTCATAAGACCTCTACCACAGTTCTGCGTGGGGAAACAAACAACAGCTTGGAGCTGTCCAGGTCTCTCACGACCTCTACCACTATCACAGTGGGAAATGAAGTGTAAAAAGGTTTTCTGAGGATTTACAGATCCTCCAGTGAAAGTACAGGAGTCTGTGTGTGTGTTTAATACAGCAGATAATACACACTGCTCAAGATGTAAAACAAATGTATCACAGAGCAGAGATGTAGAGTTTAGAAATGGCTCTAGTGATTTCAGTGTACCTCTGGACTCTTTTGTATTTGGTGAGAATTTATTCTGAGTCCTCTTATCGTTTTTGTTTGAGAAGAAGAGTGTCGTATGATTCAGGTTCAAAGGCAGTGAGATGTAGTCGACAAAGTTCTTCAATGCTCTTTTGTATGCACGGAACTCTTCTTGAGTAGGCTTGATTGTGTATGAGGTTCTGTCTTTCTTGGTTCTTCCTCTTCTTTCTTTCCTCTATATTCTTCTTGTGTTCTTCGGTCCACTATCTTCTTCAGCATAGTCTTCTTGTATTTATGTCACGTGCTTCGGAAGACAGAAAAAGTTTCCTTTCCGCAAGTACGAGGTACGGTTTCCTGACATCCGACAAACTTTATTAATTAATTGACAGAGCATTAAAATATACCTAATATGACAGTTGTTTAGATAAAATAAAGATAAAGATAAAGAAATTCAAACAGTTGTTTATGACTATTGAAGAATCAAGTGATCGGTAGGTCATCAGCATTAGTGAGTAATGATCGGTGACTCAGATAGATCAGCATCGGTGAGTCATTTGCATCGGTGAGTCATTTGATCAGCATCGGTCTGTCATCTGATCGGTGAGTCAGTTTGATCAGCATCGTTCTGTCATCTGATCGGTGAGTCAGTTTGATCAGCATCGGTCTGTCATCTGATCGGTGAGTCAGTTTGATCAGCATCGGTCTGTCATCTGATCGGTGAGTCATTTTGATATCGGATCGGTGCGACCGTTGTCCTTTGATATTGGATCGGTGCTTCCGATGTTTTTTGATATTGGATCGGTGCTTCCGATGTTTGTTGATATTGGATCGGTGCTTCCGATGTCTGTTGATATTGGATCGGTGCTTCCGATGTCTGTTGATATTGGATCGGTGCTTCCGATGTCTGTTGAAACCAGAAGACTTCCAAAATACTTTGTAAGTCAATAAGTATAGACAAAAACATGATAACAGATTCATTCACAGATTGTAATTAAGTTTATGAGAAATCAAACCAGATTAAGCATTAATGGTATGTGATAATTTGTGATTATTAAAACATCAATCATAGACATGAAATCGACAATCTTCCAGAGGGATCAACATAAGGGTTTTGTTGAAAATAATCATCCAATATTGTAGAGGAATCTTGTTGAAAATGAGGCGTTATGAAACCGTAAAAATATTTTCACGCTGTATAAGTTAAAAATAACATTCTCCTCATACTTTTGTCAAAAAAGTCAAAAAGTACCTTATATGGTAAACAAAGGAAAGATTCCATTCATACAATGTGGAAAAAAAGTCAATATAGGGTAAAAATGACTTTAAACATCCATGTAATAATGGTAAACATTTTATGAAAGCATTTTTAGAAAACATGGTCATGGATGATAAACGTAACCTCAGTAAATACTTATGTATAAGCAATCTCAGATAAAAATGAGATTGAAAATTTATCCCTTACCTTAGGTCCGATATGTTTCGTACGTATCCACAACTCCTATATAATGATTTAAATAATGTCATTGACTTATTAAAGAATCATATTCCTTGTTATTATATCATATATGGTTCACTTATGACTTTATATTACCCGTTCTTTTGTAAATTCCATGTTAAAGAGTGTTTTGGGTAAAATAGTTTCATTTGTCGTTCGTGTTTTGACTTGTAATTATTCATATGATTACTTAGATAATGATTACTTAATTCCAAAATATAAAACATGATTTATATATAATATATATTCAGAATATACATATATATAATAGATCAGTAAATGGAAAGAAATACATCGTTCATGGAGACAGTAGGTCGTACGTACGCATGAACGATGTTTTCGTTTCCTTATTGAGTTGTATGGAATTAAGTAGATGACATACATATATATAAATAAATAAATCCAGTATCATTATTATGTCATATATTTCATTATTATTCATTATATATACTTTATAATCATTCATGAATGGTTAACATGGAGAGTGAATCTCATCGCGTCGTGGAGACGGCAGTCCGTACGTACGCACGAGCGATGATATCATTCCCAAGATTGTGGAATTGTATTTGAGTGTATTTATACTATTTCAGAATCAATATCACTTTAAAATAATAATATATAGTTATTATGTACACCATTATACCCATCCAAGTAAGGTGGTGGTGGAAAATAGATTACACCACGGCGTGGAGACGGTATTCCGTACGTACGCACGTGCGGTGATTTCATTTTTTGTAGGATGGATAGATGGTGAAATAGGGTTGTTTCATACTTATAATAACATATCAGTATATTATTGATACTGATGTTATTAATTCATAATGAAACAACCTAAGAATAAGAAGTGGAAGAAGAAATAAAGTTGAAAGAATCGGTAACGGACATTACCTCTTCTTTGAAGCGCCTCTTTGAGTCCTCTTAGGGCACTAAAATTGGTCTTTGAAGAAGCCCAGGACCTCTAGGTTGTTGCTAGGGAAGTGTAGAAGAGAATATGGTAGGGGTTGTCTGAGCTTGAAGGCTCAAAGTGGTGTGAGGAAGAGAGGGAGGAGGTGCCCTTTTATAAGGGAGGAGAGGGGCACCTTTGGAATAACTAAAAATATTATTTTATTATAAATCCAAATTCGGTTATAAATAGCTCAAAATTGATATATTTCGAATCTAAGGTGGGGATGGGTCGAAATACTCTCATCCAATAGAATTTAGAAAAGTTTAGGTTCCTATTTTAACCTTATCATTTAGATTTAACATTAAGTTAGATAATTTTACTTTTACTGTGTCTTTTTGTGTTCTTACACTATAAGATTAATAAACTTACTATAAGAAGACAAACGAACCCCAAGTTGTTTATTATTAATATATATAACCTTATATAAGTAATTTTTCAGAACCTTAGATTTTTAGGAATAAAATAACAATTAATAATATAATATTTTTTTTAAAAACTATTTTATGTCAATTTTGACACTATTTAGTAATTTATTTTTTTGAAAATCATAACAGAATTATTAGTTCAAAAAAAGTTAATTAAATAAATACTAACATGTCATATGTACCTATAAAATTAAAGTAATTCATAAAAAGTCTCAAATTACATTTATTTGGGTATTTATAACATCAATTATATCAATATTTCAGTAATAAGATAATTACTGCATCATCTTTGTGTCATAAATAAATTAACTTATTTAAAGTCTAAAAATTACAAATAAAATATCATTATATAGGAAATATTTTTATCTTTCTAATGAATGTTTATAGTCAAATTTATCTTCTTTATAACCCTATATTAAAAATGATATACTTATTAAACTTTGATTTTAACTATTTTAACCCTTCTTTAAATAAATTAATAATAAATGTCCTAATCTAATCCAAGTAGACCTAAATGGTCATATTTTATTCCTAAGGTTGTTTTTGGTCGCATTACACTTATCCAATAGAATTAGGACATTTTTTAGGGTAATAATAATATCATTTTTACCCTTAACTACCCTATTTACATTTAACCGTGGTAAAAAAAAGTAAAAAGTTACTATTCACCAAAAATTATTTTCGTCTCATTGAACCACATTTTACTTAATGACATCAACCGTGTCTCTCGGATTTTTGAAATTCCACTCACAGAAGTGGTAAAATTAAGTTTTATGAAAAATTCATTTTTTAAACTACCACTTAGTGGTTTCACTATTCATCAAAAAATGAAAGTTTCCAGAAAAATACCAAAAATTAGGCCTAAGCTATATTTGATATTATGAACTCAACAATGATGTCTATTTTACCAAATTCAAAACATATCAGTTGAATTAATTAATTTAAAAATTAATTCTCGTCGTCAAAACAAATAGCGTGTTCTTAAGAGATAATAACTATCAAAAGATTGACACTTGTTTATGTCTGGTTTAAATGTGAAATTACATCCAATGAGCAACATTGTATTAAATTTTAAAAATATAATTTAAATATACTTTAAAACCACTCAAATTAATAATTTATCACTATTAATTATTTCTATTAAAAAGGTTGTTTTTAATTAAAATTTAGTAATGTTCACTATTCATCAAAAAATGAATGTTATCCGAAAAGTACCAAAATTTCACCCTAAGAAAATTTTGATATTCCGAATCCAAAAATGAAGTCCATTTTGAAAAATAAAATTTACAAAATTTTAAAATGTTGTTATTACTATTCATAATAGCTAGTTTTAATAATATTTTAATAGCATATTGTTGTTTAGTGAAACTCGTTATTGCGTACTACACACGCTATCGAGGAAGGTCGCGATTGCGTGCAAGGAAAGTCAAGGATGCGTGTTGTGCAAGATCCTTTTGGTGTAGCGTACAACACAAGACATTAATGAAATTAAAAAGAATATTTTTCATAAAATCTCGGGGTGTTACAGAGACCAACAACAACCAACTAACCTGACCACGACCACAACTCCTCATGACTCCGAGAGTCGCTCACCAGTCCACACCAAACTCTCGTCCACAGTGAGCAAGCTTGAGACAAACCTGCAACATAAACTAAAAACAGGAAAACACTATAGGAGTGAGTATTAAAACTCAATAGGTGTGGCCAACAAACTATTTCCAATGCACTACCATTATATAAAGAAATTTACTAATTCCAGGATTGAACTAAATTATACAAAATATGGGTTTCCACACACACTTTCATTTTAAAAATAAGTAATAGTCCATTTCCCTTTTTAATTTAAAAACAATTTTAATGTTTGGAAGAAACATGTGCATTGAATTTTTAAAAAAAATCGAACCATTTAGAAACCCAAATTTTAGTTGTTAGTAAAAAGGGTAAATCACACAACACGCAACACACACTAAGGTAAATGGAAAAAGTGGAACACAAGGTCCAGCTACCGAACTAGACCTCTAAATCATCTGCCACATACAAATAAACACTCATGGAAACATGGGTCGAACCTAGGAGATCGTGAACAATCCAGAACATACCATACATGTGACTCATCCTGAAAACATGCTCCAAATCGATGACGTCATAACACCCTAATGCTCAGTATATCCCTACATGGCCTAACCGAGGGGCCCAATCCTCATAGCAGTAATAACTCAGTATTCCCCTTCTATGGGGCCACTAGCCAGTGCGTAATCTAAACTAGTGTGGCAATCGTTCTCAGAATATTCACTCACTATGTCAGGTTCCCATGTCAACACAAGCAATAAAAAGGTGTGCGTCCACAATTTAAATCAATCAGTCACGATACACAAACATCACATACAGCTCATGCAATCAATGCACACTAAAGGTCACCCCAGAGTGGGTTTTCCAAAATAATTTATTTTATTAAAGTGTCAAACGGGCCTTCACCAATTTTAAAGAAAAACCTCATTTCTCGAGAAAACCCAAAACACTTTTTCAGAAGAAATCATTTATATTTAAAACTAGAAGTACATTTGAAATTCTGTGAATTATGTTTAAAGGCCAAACGAGCATTCTTTCAATACTGGGTGTATTCTCGTCAAGAAAATGTTTCAAGTGTTCGGTATAAAATAAAAAACTCTTTTCACACCAAATAATCATTTGAAAATTATTTATCTTATATTATTTCTCATTCATTAAAATTAATAAAACATCAAGCAATTAATAAATTCTAAATTTAAAGGCACGTGCAGTGGGGGACCTACCTTAGCTCGTAGTACAAACACAATGGTGCTACATGCCTCGCGTAGCCGTACAAGCAAGCGTAGGCTGATTATAGTAATATTGCAGGGTTACCTTGCAAACACACTGCAACAAATGCATAATAACTAAAATCACACAAAGACGAACTTAAAACAATCCAAACAAGAAAACAACGTGAAAGAACCACCTCGACGTGTTTTTAAATCACAACTTGCACCGTTGACACTATTTACTAAACCACTTTAAAAACCACGAAGTGTTTACAAAAACCGCACAACACCAAAATAACTCACTAAACATTTTAAAGAGCCAACATACCATTTATAGAAAACACTTAGAGTTCACTAAACAAACTATTCACCAAAACACGCCAATAGTAAATAGTTTAGGCCAAATAGTTAACCAAACAAAATTACAATACCACATAATTTATTCTAAAAATAAATATACTCAAAAACGAAAGTAATTAATTAATATTAATTGAAATTAAGGCATAAAATAATTCAATACCTCTAAATTTAAAGGTGCAGTGGTCGGCGCGGGGTGAGCTCAATCAGCGGAGTCGCACGACAGTCAAAAAGGGGCGGCGAGGATGCCGAAAATTGGTGCGACCAAGCTAGGAGGTCACGTGACCGTCAGACAAGGGGTTTTCTGAGGTGGATATGTGTTCCGACAAGATTACGCGCTAGAAAGAGGAGGCGAAAACACTGGTAGAGGGGTCGCTGGCAGAAAGTGGTTAGCCAGAGGCACTGTGGCTAGAAAAAAAGGTCGGCAGGGAGAGGGGGTACACTGGTCAGGCGTGCGGAGCAGGTAAGGGAAATCGTGTCGGGGTGTCGCTAGTCCGGTTGGCCCGAACAGTGGAGGAGACCGTGTCTGGGGTTGTTGGGTAGGATGGAGGGCTTGGGTTGGAGCTGGTAGTGCGTGTAAGACTTCTTCAAGCAAGTCTGTACTTCTGATTTAGCTAAAGGGACCTGTGATCTGCAAGGCTGGTGGTTTTAAAAAGGTGTAATGGGGCTGAAATGGGGAACCTCCACGCTGTTATTGAAAATTGAAATTTGGTTGAGCCTTTACCATTCTGTCATCTGCTTACAGCATGTGGGGGATCTACAGAGTACTAGTATAGCGTGGTGGACTTCTACATACAGAAGGGTGGTTCAAGGTGCAACAACTGGACTTCCAAGAGGTTGTAGATGGCTGCGGATGGTGGAGAAATGGCCAAAAGTGGCAGTGCAAGGGTGAAATTTTAGTTCGAGTGAGTGGTGGTCCATGAAACCAAAAGGGAAGTCAAGTGGGAGGAGCCGGTGGCCGGTGCAGTGAGGGGGGAGTGGTCTGTCGCTGCTGGCCGGACGAATCATGGAAATGAGGTGCGGGTAGCCTAAGGGAGGCGGCTGAGGGAGGTGCGGGTTTCCGGGTGCCAGTTGGGAGCAGAAGCCAACGTCTCGGTGTGTGTAGGGTAGGAGCAACGCTGGAGGCCGGAGGGTTTCCGGGTTGGTGCGGCTCAACAGAAAGGTTGTGTGACGGTCGTATGAGGACGGCGAGGGGTGCCGCTGAGTAGGGTGGGCGCGCGACCTCCGGATGGGGATGGGGGGTTCTGCTAAGTGGGTGGCGATGGGTTGGCTGGGCATGCGTAGGAGAAGGGCTGCAGGAGGAGTGGCTCGCGGTGAAGTGTTGGAGATCCGGTGTGTTGCAAGGGAGAAGGAGGGAAGCCTAGGGGCTTGCTCGCAGTGGGGAAGAGAAAACCCGGGGGGTGGCGGCGCTCTATGGACCAAGCGAGAAGAGGAAGAAAACAAAATTGAGAAAATAAATAAATAAAATAAAATAAAATAAATGAATAAATAAATGAAACCAAAAATAGTGATAATAAGAAAGGAATGATAATAATAAAAATAATAAAAAACTATAGAAAATAATAATAATAATTTTAAAACCATAGAAAATAATAAAATAAAAATAACAGATAGGTCGGGGTGTGAAAATTCTCCCCACCATAACGCTTCCCACCCTCGGGAAGCCACAACAAGACCTAGACCTAAGAAGAAACTCATTAAGTGCCACTCACCTCCAAATGTTTAACCACCTCTAGTTGATTGATCCAAACAAACACCAAACTCCCATGACACATAACTTATCCTTAAAACATGATCACCTTAACCGTCACCAAGAAGAACCCAAACCATCCATTTCAACCAAGTAACGAATAAACTTAAACCATCTCTGACACTTATTCCCATCCTCCTAGTCCAACTGGACTGCTGGGTGTACTCTATTCCCAACGTTTTCTCAAGAGGAAGAACACAGGATTATGTGGTTTCGCACAAGACCACATGTCACCAAACGATACATGAAAATATTCTTTAACACTGACACATGGAGGCCCGAATGGACTCCCCACCATAAAGCTCAGGCTAACACTAAATTAATTCCATTGTGACTTTGTGATACCCATTGTGGGTCTCCCCACCATAAGAACTAGTGAGATTAACCGAACATTAAATATTTCCCCACCGACCAAAAACCCCCCACCACAAGGGAGAAATAAGGGAAGGGCGCAATTGATAAAACATCAAAACTAACAGAATTACTATGTAAATAACATCGCACCCTTGAAATAACGTAAACCATGTCACACTAAGGACTAAGATTAAACCAATGACATTTTTCACCACTGGGGTTCTTCTGACTACGAGTCAGCTTCACTCTGAGGCCTATGGCTGGAGCACCGATGATTGAAGCATCTCCTGCCTCGCAGTCAGGATTCATAAATTCTCAAACATAACACACAAGCCAGAATTTCACCAAACACACTTCCAATAAAAAAAAGTTTCAAAGAGTTTCAACCACAACCATTATTACAACTGAAAGAAAAGAAACACTGCAAAATGCTACAAGAGAATACTACTATATCCAAGAAATTATACAAGAGAAAAACTTCAAACTGATCCCCAAACATCGCCCTACTCCATTTTATGGGCTGATGTGACCTTCGACAAGCCACTTCTAGCTTCAGCACACTTCATGGAACCACCGCGGCAGAATCACTGCAAGTGACCCCAACGTCCATAGGTGTGGCAGGGTCTCGGAGCACTCAGACACGTCGGCCTCTTATGACCCTGCCTACCACATTGGTGATAGATCACGACATTACGTTGTGGAGAAGATGATTGATGGTCTGAAGGCCTCTTGATCCCTCTTCCAGCACTACCAGGGCCATGTCGCTTCTCATTCTTCTTATCACCATCCTCTTCACTGCTTCCCAAAGTTGAAGGATTCGCACCCTCAAGTCCTCCTACTAACCCAGCTTCAGCTAAAAAGGATTGCCTCACAACTTCCGAGAAGGTGGTTAGGTTGAGCTCTTCCACTTTTGATCTCAGTTCAGTTTGGAGTCCAGACTCAAATTGTTGATCCTTCCAGGGATCATTCGCAACAAACCACTGATCGTACAAAACTAGTTTTATGAAGTGTCAATAGAATTCCAGTACCAATTCAACGCCCTACTGAAGACAACATAACTCTATCATCTTTCTCAACTTCTTCAACTTAGAGAAATGTTGTTGTCTAAATGATGACTTGAAAACTCCCATGTTAGATCTTTCCGAGGCTTATTCCGATACGCATACCTCCACATTTTCCAAGTTGGGCCTTCAAGCATAAAGGTAGTTAACTTCACCTTTAATGACTCAGGCATCCCAATAAAACTGAACTTCCTCTCAATATTCTACAACCACTCCTCTACCTCAATAGGCTCTTCTTGTCCATAAAAAAGAGGAGGGTTCAACTTCTGGAAGTCAAGAACATAGTCTATGAGCTGATCAACTGGAAGATTATCTAGGGGCGCACCACCCGAAGTCGCACCTTGGGCATCCATCAAACCGTCGTGGGGGCGAACACTAAGGAATAAGGAAACAAAGAACATAATCAAAACATGCTCATTTCCATTTCAATTTCAACGTTTCACAATTTCCAAAATAAAACTTTACAAAACAATTTTTTTCAGAATGAAGGAAAACTCAAATGATTAACTAGGGGGGAACTAGTGATGAGGGGTGACTCAGCCATATGGTTGGCAGCCATATGCCAGTCACACCACCATCCCTGAGAGTATTCTAGGGTAAAGTCCCCAGCTCCACATGGCTTTCCAGACCGTGCGAGCTCACAGAGGTCACTCGCTCGACTCTCATTTCATTTCCAAATACCAAACAAACCATAAGAAACAAAAGACAACGACAACCCAAACATCCCATAGAAACCCAAGGTTCAGAATGAGCAAGGGTTCATGACGTCCTTCTCGTCCGTACGCCTTGAAACCTGATAATCTTACTACTTCTACCATGACAAACCCAAATAACAATGGGCGCTCTGAAAAAACAAGGTCTTCTCAGGAGCCAACCTCCCTCTGATACCATTTTGTCATGAACCAACCTGGGTCCACCTTGAACCAGTCACCCGATTCGGTCCGTGACATGGCCCGAGAGGCATTCCTGATCCACTCGGGTTGGAGACAAGCACCAGGGCATAAAAAGAGATCAATATGGAATGATTTCTCCTGATAAAATAAATAAAGTAGCGGAAAGAAAATAGAACAACGCAAAGTACATAAACAACAAGAAAAAGAAAGAGCGACCAACAACAACCAACTAACCTGACATGACCACAACTCCTCACGACTCCGAGAGTCACTCACCAGTCCACACCCAACTCTTGCCCACAGTGAGAAAGCTTGAGTCAAACCTGCAACAGAAACTAAAAACAGTAAAACACTATAGGCGTGAGTATTAAAACTCAGTAGGCATGCCCAACAAACTATTCCCAATGCACTACCTTTAAATAAATAAATTTACTAATTCCAATTTTGAACTAAATTATACAAAATATGGGTTTCCACACACACTTTCATTTCTAAAACAAGTAATAGTCCATTGCCCTTTTTAATTTAAAAACAAGTTTAATGTTTGGAAGAAACATGTGCATTGAATTTCAATTTTTTTTTTGTGAACCATTTAGAAACCCAAATTTTAGTTGTTAGTAAAAATGGAAAATCACACAACACACAACACACACTAAGGGCAATGGAAAAAGTGGCACACAAGGGCCAGATACCAAACTATACCTCTCAATCGTCCGCCACATAAAAATAAACACTAAAGGAAATATGGGTCGAACCTAGAAGATCGTGAACAATCCAGAACATACCATACATGTGACTCATCCTAAAAGAATGCTCTAACTCGATGATGTAATAATGCCCTAATGCTCGATATTTCCCTACATGTCCTAACCGAGGGTCTCAATCCCCATAGAAGCAACAACACAGTATTCCCCTTCTATGGGGCCACTAGCCAGTGCGTAATCTAAACTAGTGCAGCAATCGTTCTCAGAAAATTCACTCACTATGCCAGGTTCCCATGTCAACACAAGCAATAAAAAGGGGTGTGTCCACAATGTAAATCAATCAGTCACGATGCACAAACATCACATAATCAATGCACACCAAAGGTCACCCCTGAGTGGGTTTTCCAAAATAATTTATTTTATTAAAGTTTCAAACAGGCCGACACCAATTTTAAAGAAAAACCTCATTTCTTGAGAAAATCCAAAACACCTATTCAGAAGAAATCATTTATCTTTAAAACTAGAAGTGCATTTTAAATTCTGTGAATTATGTTTAAAGGACAAACGGGAATTCTTTCAATACTGGGTGTCCGCTCATCATGAAAATGTTTCAAGTGTTCGGTATAAAATAAATGACTCTTTTCACACCAAATAATCATTTAAAAATTAATTATATTATATTATTTATCATTCATTAAAATTAATAAAACATCAAGAAATTAAGAAATTATAAATTTAAAGGCAAGTGCAGTGGGAGACCTACCTCAGCTCGCAGTACAAACACAATGGCGCAACATGCCTCGCACAGGCGTACAAGCAAGCGCAAGCTGATGACAGAAATATCACTGGGTTACCTTGCAAACGTGCTGCAACAAATGTACAATAACTAAAATCACACAAAGATGGACTTAAAACAATCCAAACAAGAAAAAAACACAAAAGAACCACCTCAACACGTTTTCAAATCACAACTTGAACCATTGACACTATTTACTAAACTACTTTAAAAACCGTGAAGTGTTTACAAACACCACACAACGCCAAAATAACTCACTAAACATTTTAAAGAGCCAAAAGGCCATTTTAAGAAAACACTTAGAGTGCACCAAACTAACTATTCACCAAAACATGCCAAGAATAAATAGTTTAGGCGAAATAGTTAACCAAACAAAATTACAATACCATATAATTTATTCTAAAAATAAATATACTCAAAAACAAAAGTACTTAATTAATATTAAATGAAATTAAGTCATAAAAGAATTCAATACCTCTAAATTTAAAGGTGCAGAGGTCGGAGAGGGGTGTTCTCAATTAGCAGAGTCACACGACAGTCAAAAAGGGGCGGTGAGGACACCGAAAATTGGTGCGTCCAAGCTAGGAGGTCGTGCGACCATCGGACAAGGGGCGTATTGAGATGGATATGAGTGCCAATAAGATTACTCACTGGAAAGAGGTGGCGAAAACACTGGATGAGGGGTATCTGGTGAAAAGTGGTTTTCCAGAGGCGCACTAGACGTAAAAAAGGTCGGAAGGGAGAGGGGGTGCACTGGTCGGGCACGCAGAGCAGGGAAGGGAAACCGCGTCGGGGTGTTGCTGGTCAGGTTGGCCCGAACAGTGGAGGAGATTGCGTCTGGGGATGCTAGGCAGGATGGGGGCTTGGGTTGGAGCTGGTAGTGCATGTAAGACTTCTTCAAACAATTCTGCACTTCTGATTTAGCTAAAGGGACCTATGATCTGCAAGGCTGGTGGTCTTAAAAAGGTGTAATGGGGCTGCAATGGGGAAACTCCTTGCTGTTATTAAGAATTGCAATTTGGTTGAGCCTTTACCATTCATTCATCTGCTTGTAACATGTGGGAGATCTATAGAGTACTGGAATAGCATGGTGGAATTCAACACTACAGAAGGGTGGTTCAAGGTGAATCATCTGGACTTCCAAGAGGTTGTAGATGGCTGCGAATGGTGTAGAAATGGACAAAAGTGGTAGTACAATGGTGGAATTTTAGTTCGAGTGAGTGGTGGTCCGTGCAACCAAAAGGGAAGTATGGTGGGAGGTGTCGGTGACCAATGCAGCAAGGGGGGAGGGGTCTATTTCTTCTAGCCGGACAAAGCAGGGAAAGGAGGTGTGGGCGGCCTGAGGGAGGTAGTTGAGGGAGTTGTGGGTTTCCAGGTACCGGCTGGGAGCAGAAGCTGACGTCTCGGCGTGTGTAGGGAAGGAGAAACACGGGAGTCCGGAGGGTTTCCAGGTTGGTGTGGCTTAGTAGAAAGGGTGCCTGATGGTCAGACGAGGACGATGAGGGGTGTCGCTGAGTAGGGTTGGTGCGCGACCTCCGGACGAGGATGGCGGGGGGGTCCTCTGAGTAGGGTGGTGCTAGGTTGGCTGGTCATGCGTGGGAGGAGGGCTATAGCAGGAGAGGCCCACGGTGAAGCGCTAGAGATCTGGTGTGCTTCAAGGGAGAAGGAGGGAAGCATAGGGGCTTACTCGCAGTGGGGAAGAGAAAACACAGGGGGGTGGCGGCGCTCCATGGACCAAATGAGAAGAGGAAGAAAAAAATGGGGAAATATTCTAGGGTTAGAGATAAAGAAAAAAAATAAGGAAAAGAAAATAAATAAATGAATAAATAAATGAATCCAAAAATATTGATAATAAGAAAGGAATGATAATAATAATAATAATAATAATAAAACCATAGAAAATAATAATAAAAATTTTAAAACCATAGAAAATAATAGAATAAAAATAACGGATAGGCCGGTGTGTGACATGTATTAAATTATGGTGATTGCATTGAAGTGTTTGGTTGATTATAAAGTTTGGGATGAGAAACTATACATTTATTCCCCAAATTTAGGTTTGTTTCCAAAGTTAGGGTTTATGATACATAATTTAAATCAAAACAAAGGGTATACAAGCCATATATTCTATTTTCAAACATAGGTTGTGAACAGTGTTTCCATACCACTTATATAAAATTTCTATAATATTTTCCCTTTGGGAGAAAAATATTCTCCCACAGATTAAATATTGAATGTTCTTCCAAAATAAAAATAAATAGTATAGTAATTAATATCTTGGAATTCACTTAAATTATATTTATTAGAATAAAAAATGTGGTTGTTGCTGAGAATAAAAATCAAAAAAGAAATTAATTTTATTTTTGAATCAATATATTCCCAAAAAGTTCTCCATTTTTATGATCTCAAAACACTAAAAAATTATTAAAATTACAAATACAAATAAATATTTTTTTTCCCTATATAAATATAAATAATTTTCAAAGATGTTTCTCCCAATTTAAAATATAAATTTTAGGTTGATTTCTCCCCCTTTAAATGTAACACCCCAAGTTTCTATGGTATGATTCTCTTTGAATAATGCAATAGCGTGTGTTGTACGCAATATCGAGTTCTAACACACCACAACCAATCAAACTAGCCGTTATGAATAGTAATACCCACTTTTTGAAATTTATAAATTTTATTTTTCAAAATGGAATTCATTTTTGGATTCGGAATATTGAAATTAGCATAGGGTGAATTTTTGGTATTTTTCTGAAAAACTTCATTTTTTGATGAATAGTGAAACCACTAAGTGGTAGTTAAAAAAAACTGAATTTTTTATTAAACTTAATTTTACCACTTCTGTGAGGGGAATTTTGAAAATATGAGAGACACGGTTAATATCAAGTAGTAAAATGTGGTTCAATGAGATGAAAATAATTTTTGGTGAATAGTATCTTTTTGCTTTTATTTACCACGGTTAAAAGTAAATAGGGTAATTAAAGGTAAATATGATATTAATATTACCCTAACACATGTCCTAATTATATTTGACAAGTGTATCTTGACCAAAAACAACCTTAGGAATAAAATATTATCATTTAGGTCCACTTAGATTCGATTAGGACATTTATTATTATTTAATTCAATGAAGAGTTAAAAGAGTTAAAATCAAAGTTTATTTACTAAAACATTTTTAATATAGGGTTACATATAAGATAAATTCAATTATAAATATTCATTAGAAATCTAAAACTATTTCCTACATAATGATATTTTATTTATAATTTTTATACATTAAGTAATTTAATTTATTTATGACACAATGATGATGCAGTAATTATTATAATAGTGAAAAATTAAAATAATTGATATTATAAATACCCAAATAAATATAATTTGAGACTTTTTATGAATTAAACTAATTTTATAGGTTAATATGACACGTTAGTATTGATTTAATTAACTTTTTTCTAAGTAATAATTATATTAAAATTTTCACAAAAATCAATTTTCCAAATAGTGTCAAAATTGACATAAAAGAGTTTTTAAAACAAATATTATATTATTAATTGATATTCAATTCCTAAAAATCTAAGGTTCATAAAAGAGACTTATATCATGATAGGTGTATCATTAATGGACCACTTGAGGTTCTCTTGGAGGTATATAGTAAGTTTATTAACTATATAATATAAAAATACAAAGTGACATGGTAAGTGTCAAACTAATTAACTAAGAGTTAAAACTAAAAGATAAGGTTAATATAATGAACCAAATCAGTATAAATTCTATTTTTTGAATAGTTTTTCGACCCATACCCACCTTAACCTTTAAATAATACACTTTGGAGCCATTAGAAACCGAATATTAATTTATTATAATATAATATTTCTAGCTTTTCTAAAGGTGCCCCTCAACCCTATTATAAAAGGGAACTACCCCTTCTCATTAATTCACACCTTAAAAGCCTTTTGGTTCATCCAAAACCTGATCAAATACTCTCTCAACTTCCCTCACAATAATCTAGAGGCCTTAGTTTTATCATAAAGCCAACCTAAGGATCCCTTTTGATCAAATTAAAAGGAAGAACATGAAGAAGAGGTAATAATTTCACCACCCCTTTTCAAGTTCCTTTCTTCTTCCACTTCTTATATCTTTGTTATTACCATTATAAAATAATAAATCCAGTATATTATATATACTTTGATGTTATTATAAACATGGTACAACCATATTTCATTATTCTATCCATCCTTTGAATGACATGTCACCATGCGTGCGTACGTATGGCTAACCGTCTCCACGTCGTGGTGTAATTGTTATTCAAAACATTATTATTTGGATGGTTATAATAATGATGTGTAATTCATGTAAATAATAAATATAACATGATAATTATTCTTTATATATGATATACCATCCAATTAAATATTATTTTAATATCAAAAGAATGATATTTTTGCTCGTGCGTACGTACGGACTACTGTCTCCACAAACGCAATGAGATTCATTCTCCATCGTATCCATTCAAGTATAATTATAATTTTAAGATTAATAATAATTTTTAAGGACTTAATATCATTCTAGATATGAATAAGATACAACCTATCCATAACAAACATGTCTTACATAATAAAACATATAAAAGAAAATGAGTAAGTTAACACCCGAAACGACGATAATTCTAAAATATTATTAACAAAGCAATGTTAAAAGATCATATATGATATAATATTAATATATATGATTCTTTTATAATTTAATAACAATTATTTCACCATTATACAAGATTTTAACCTACCCCAACCAAGGAAAAGTACAAGGTAAGGTTTTATTTTTTAATCTCTCCATTATCTGAGGTTGTTTATACGTAATAATCTACTTGGACTTCTTTATCATCCACATCCATGTTTCTTAAAAATGTATTTCAAAAAAATTACTATTTACTATAATATGGGTTAAATTCATTTATACCCTTTTTGACTTTTATAAGTGGTTTATAAAGGAATCTTTCCGTCGTTTTCCAAACAAGGTCCTTTTTAACCTTTTTGACAGAATTAAGGTAAGAAGGTCTTTTTTAACTTATACAGCGGGTGCGGCTATTTTCTGCCGTTATAAAATCGTCAAATCTTCCCTTACAAGATTATAAGAATCTTTTCAAATAAAATGTTTTATTTTATAAATATATGACTCTTAAATGATTTCAAAATAGAAAGAGATATTTCTCTAAAAAGAGTTTTGATTTCATCTATGTCAACATCCTTTGATGGATTTTACGCTTATTTGAAGTTGATTTATTATGATACAAAACTTCTATATTATATTAAAGGTTTTGTGATATGTTTGACTGTGGATGTGTTATTTTTATACTATTCATGGTTTATGGATGAAGTATTTCCATTTCGTATTCTAGTTTTAATACGAATGTTTATGTTATGTTTAAACCTTTTCATATGGGAATGCATTGGACTTAATATGTGATGGGTGGAGCCTGCTATAGCTCCTCAATGCATCGGTAGGTCTCATGAGACAAACTAGTGTCTTGGAAAAAGGCCTTGACAAAATCATATTTTTAGTCTTGGCAAGAGGCCTTGGCTATATGGTTATGGTAGTCTGGCATTATGCATTCAATCATTATGAAAGTGGTTATTGATATTGCATGTGATTATTCGATTAGTATAATATCCATGTGAATAAGTAAATGGAATTATTTTATTTTATTTTTGTCATACTATGTTGAAGTTCATGTTTAAAAGGCTTTTGTTTTAGTTTTACATTTCCTTAAATGTTTATTCTTATTTATGAAAGTTTCCGCTATATTGTTATCCTTACTGGGAATTTGAGCTCACCCCTTTTCTATGTTTTATTTTTCCCAGGATGTGAAGAAGTAATTTATGAATGACATGCAGGGATAGTATGAGGGGATAAGAGTGTGGACTTTGGAGACTATATTGTTGTAGTTTTCATTTTATGATGTAATGTAAACTTTATTAATGTATCTAGTTATTCCAAGGCTACTAAACTAATCGGTCTTTCTAGACTTGATCTTTCTTGTGATCATGCCATTGTTATGTAATAATTCACCGACTCTGGGTAACTGGGGTCGGGGCGTTACATTAAAAAATATTTAAAGATATAAATTTTACATAAATTTCTCATAATTGACTTATAAATGTTTCGTAAAATTTTCATAAAGTTTTACAACTTTTTGTGACATAAAAAAGAAATTATGAAATAGTTTATATTATTTTTAATCACAAATATAATAAAAACATTTAAATTAAGATAAATAAAATATATAATATGGAATTTGAATAATATATAAAGTTTAAGAAGAGTCTTTATCATAAAAACAAATATACGGATTATATGTACTCTCCAAACATTGAACTTTTTTCACTCATAATAGCTAGAACTTTTGATATAAGTTCTATTCTCCTTTGAGCATCCATGGATCATTGAATCAATAAATAAAATGAGTATGTTTTTACACAAAACTCTTCTAACTCATCAAGATATGACTTAGTAATAGATTCTCATCAGAGTGGCTCCATTTGAATTATCATATCAGCCTTAAGAATTTAAAATTCTTTTTAATATATTTATCATTCCTAAATATTTTCATACTCCATTTGAAGTATATAAAAAAAATTCAAATAGAGTAATTTTTCAAGTCTCCATATGGATTATTATTTTCTTTTAGATAATCATGAATCTTTATAGTTTCTTAATTTAAATGATCAAAATTTATCATAAGATCTAAATAATAAATTCCACCATTACCAATCTTAGATGATTAAATTTTGTTTCTTAAAAACAAAGATCTTCCTTATATTTTTTGGATTATTTTTCAAAATAAACCTTATCAAAAGTAACTAAATATTTTAATGTTATATTAGAAGAAGGATTACCTTGCTTTTTCTTTTGAGACACTTGTCCCAGTGCTTGAAGTTTTATATTATTTCATTATGCTTGGATGGGTATCCTCATAAGTCTCTGAAATTGATATTTCAAAGAAGGAATAAAAACATATTTTAGAGAGTTTATGAAAAAATTATAATTTTTCAAAGTTTAATACGATTCATTTCATTTATGAAAATTTTTAGGTGATGCTTCATATTTTCATACAGAAAATATCAGATATTAATTTTTTAAATGAAATTTTTTCATAACAAAATTATTCTATAAGAAAATGTTATATAAATGAATTAAATTTAAAATAATGAG
Source organism: Viscum album (assembly GCA_963277665.1). Taxonomy (NCBI): domain Eukaryota; kingdom Viridiplantae; phylum Streptophyta; class Magnoliopsida; order Santalales; family Viscaceae; genus Viscum; species Viscum album. Next base: position 594,471,236 of record OY728119.1, read on the forward strand.
AAATATAAAAACAAAGAAATATTTTAAATAATAAATTAAGAATATAGATTTTAGTAGACTTATTTTTATAATATAGGAAAGTAATTCATGATTGTAGTGACCCGACCTCATGAGGCTTGAATCCAGTGTCTGATAAAAATTAAATTGGAATGATTATAAGTAATAAAATAAAAATGGACTGATCATTTGAGTAGTCTTGGTAAACCATATACTTAAATGAGTATTTTATTAAAAATGAATACACTAATTATATAATATTTTTTTATAAATAACGTAGAGGATAAAATTATTACATCTGGTATATCCCTACATATATTTTATAGTACACTACATGGATTACTAGGTAAAGAAAACATAATAAGGGTAATCTCAAATTCTTATTAAGGATAAATTATAGTAGAAGTAATAAAGAATAAATAGGAATAAATCAACATGGAAAGGAAAATAAATGAATACACATTCCAGGTAATCAATAAGATGAAAACTAAGTGATTAAGAAGTAAGGCAAGTAAAATTAAAACACATGAAATTAAAATGACTAGATAATGAAAAATAAATATGTAAAAGTAAGAAGATGAAATTAATTCCATGAAATCTATGACTTAAAAATGAAATTCAACAATAGATATTTCGATGAAAAATATCATGTAATAATTATAAATGAATCTTAATGAGATAAATAATTAATTATTGGACACCATGTCTAAGGAACATGAAATCCTATACCGTATATACCTTAATCAATATGGTTTAAAACTACAAATAGAACCCCATTTAATATTAGAAACATATTTGTCTCATGAAAACCTATCAATGTATTGAGGAGCTATATAATTTCTGAGTTCCACCTGTCATTATGAGTCCAAATAATTTCTCATATCTAATAATGAAAATGAATAATATTCCTTATCAAATATATGTATTGAATAAATAATAGAAAATTATCACTATTTCCCCAAATAATCAAATAATTTTCAATGTAGAAACTGTATGTAAAATGTAATACAGTTTACACAATATTAATTTTCATGATAAATGATATGCATAATTATAAGAAATTCAATTTCAAATGATCATAAGAAATTAAGTATTTCAAGGGGAATAAAAATAATAAAGGAAGTGAATGTGAATACTATCCTTAGCCAAATCAACTATATACCATCTAGAGGAATATTAAGGATTATATTAATACAATATTTCCCAAGTGGAGTAGAGTAAGGGGTTGTTGTGATTAATAAAATAAAAGAATAAATTTAAAAACAATCTTGAAGATAATATCATTTTCTTTTGAAAACCCATTTGAAAAAAATTTCCATTATAAATATCTTAAAAACAATTATATAAAAATTAACCTTTTAAAAAATAAAATGAAGATTCAAATAAATTATGGTGGGTAAATCTATACATGCCATACGAGGTAAAAATAATATTCCTTTTGCATGGTAAAAATGTTAGAAAAATACCTTATTCCGAAAGCAGTAAGATGATTAGTTTTAAAACATTAGTAAAAGAAAAAAAGGTAAATATGAGTTTACCAAATAATTGTAAAATCATTTTTGAAATCATTTTAATAAAATAAGTTTTTTATAAGAAAATATGTTCTCTGAATAAAGAGAGAAATGAAGTCAGGATGTCCTAAAAACATCTTCTAAAACATTTTGAGTACAAAAGAGTGGGAAAATTATACTATTACATAAAAATGGTCATTAATAACCAATAAATAGGTAAAATTAATGGTTTTATTGAATAATGGTCATATAATTTACTCTAATGGAAATATCATTGAAAGATCATTAAAATTACTCTTTAGGAAAATAATCCTTATGCATTCCAAAGTGTCTCATCCCACCATGAAACATTTGAATCATAAGACTTGTGAAGGAATGAAATGAAATAAAAGTATTAAATAAAATGAAAGTAAAATTAATAATGATACAATATATCAAAATAGGTATTTGGTACACCACACAAAATAAGGAAGTGTTTAATATGATATTTTTTCACAGAAAAAAAGTGAGGTGATAATCCCTTACCATGTGTCTGATTAGTCTCATGTATCTTTATATTCTTGAATAAAAATATTTATGTTAATTATTTACTTTATTGAGAAAATTTAAAACTTCTATAAATCCTTTTATTTCCCTTTTTACCATGTTTTATAGAACATCATAAAAAATTATGTTCAGGTCGGTTGTTTTGACCCAATTTGGTTTATTTGTCAAAAACAACTTTGGTAGGTCATCTATGGTCATAATGTTCAGTATATAAAATCTCCATAATATTAATCATGAAATAATTATCATATTTATACATAAATTATATTTTTTTAAAAAGCATTAAATATTTTTTTGAAAAATGAAACAATGTCACAAGCATGGAGATGGTTGGCTATTTTTACCCATGAGTAACATTCCCATTATTCAATTATCATTATGGAAAGAAGATAAGTAACACCATATATTTATAGAATTATAACTATATCATAAATTCAATTTTATTTAATCATATATACATATATATATATATATATATATAATTATTGTGATGTAAAAGGAATCAAATCATGGTGAGGATGTGTTAGTCCATAAGTCCCTGACCGACATTATCACTTTTTAGTGTGTGAAAGGGTAATAAAGAAAATGATATATATATATATATATATATATTATTTCTATAAATTTAATTATGTAATTAATTTAATATATATATTTTTCAGGTCTTATATGTTTAATTTTAATCTTATTTTATTCATTTCATGTATCATGTGATTAAATCACATTGTTTTTAGGAGGTAGTAGTCCACACTTCCACAAATAGTGTTATCATATTGATACCAAATGGAATGTATATGGGTATGTGTTATTAAAGGATTAAAAATTATAAATAAAAAATAAATTATTTATAACATATATAAACATAGTTTAAATCATAATGAACACTATGAGAGGGAGTAAGGGAAGAATGAACAAACATCATTTCATGAGGCTCTAGTTCACCGTTCACATAAACAGTATGTTGTTTTCCCAGTAGATAGAAGTGTTTGTTAGTATAGATAAAAAAAATTAACATGAAAATAGAATAGTATATTTAAGATATTGTTCTTGACATATAATCTTGGAATAATAAGAGTTTATAGGTGGGAATAGAAATAAAAATAAAGATCTTAAAGAAAGATGTTACCTCTTAATCAAGTAAGACCTTTTGGTTTATACCAAAAATCTTCTTTGTATTGATTTCTGACCAAGAAGAGGATTCTGGGATTAGGAGAGGGATTTTTATTATATTTTTTGGAAGATTTTGGTTGATAAAAAAGTGGATTTAGAGGTGTGAATAAGGGGGATAGGTGGTGGCCACTTATATTGGAGGAGGAGTGCCACTCTTTTAAATTTGGTAAAATGGAATTTCATACACCTTTTTCGAATTGAAAATAGATCCCATAATGGTCCAATTTCTATAATAGTGAGTATAGGGTCCAAATATGGCTATAAAATGAATTTTTTAAAATATTCTAGGTAATTTGGGCCTTTAATATTTAGTTTTATTCCCTTATTAATCTTAATTTTACATTAATAATTGGAATTAATTTTAATTACTTTCACTAATATTTTTTCTAAAAAACTATACAGAAATTAATAGACATTATAAATTATTATGATTCCAAATATCTTATCCATTTTCCCAAATTAAAATAATATAAGTTGTAGAAATTAATTTAAAGTTAATCCCACAGACGAGATGACAAAGCTGGGTTTTAAAGTAAAAACGTCCTAAAGTTTGGTATGTTATTATAGTCAATTTCAAAGGGATTTTTTCCAATGACCTAAATTGGATTAATTTATAAATTTTTTATATAATATAATTTCAAAACCATTTTAATATATGATTTATCTTTATAAATAAATTATATGAAAAAGTAGTTTTGAATTAAAATTCTGTTTTTTTTACTATTGATTAAAAAATGAAACTTCATAGAAAAATACCAAAACATTACCCTAACATATTTTTTTATATTTAAAATATGAAGTTTATTTTAAAATATATAATCTATAGAAATTACAAAAAATTATTTAAAAAATTTTCTCTATTAAATGGTGGTGAAAATGCCTTAATATATAGGATTTTATGCATAAAATTGGGTTTGTTTTTATTTTATGTCTATCAGATTAATTTGATTAATATAAAATATATTTTACAGAATATTTAATATATATATATATTAAATTAATATCACTCACTAATTATAATTATTTTAATTTTTATTGTAAAATAGCTTTGTGAGAAAAGAAATAGTTTTCTATAAAAATTTACCTTTATTTTCAATTGGCTCTTATATTCATTTATAATAATTTTGTAACTAACGAATTCATCTTATATTTTTGTACGCCATAAATTTCATAAGTTAGTTAAGAATATTCATAATGGATAGTTTATGTATTATTATATTAAATAATAATATGTAAATACTATATTATTGTTCGGTAAAACTCAATCTTAATTATAACGCAAGCCATTGAAGAAACTCATTGTTGTGTATATCGCATGATAACTCAGGATCACATGAATTATAAGATATAAACTATATTATTTATTTAATTTTTTAAATATATTATAAATAATCATGATATTATATTTCATTACATGCTTGGTGTCACGTGTCATACATGCTATCAAATATAAATTACTCTTTAAAAATTTTGGGGGTGTGACATTCTCTCCACCTTAAATAAAATTTTTTCTCATAATTTAAACTCGATCATGGTTACATATTCTTTTGATATTTCTTATGTTAAAAATTCCTCATCATGATAAGGGTTTCTAAAAAATCCCATAGAAAAGAGAGGATGATAATTACGAAGGTCACATAGACTAACATGTAACTAGGTATCTAAGTAGGAGAACATTAGTGGCATGTTGGGATACATACTCAGAAGAAAAATCATAAATATTTATAGGGAGTGATTTAGGTCATCAATAAAAAACAATTGAATGAGTAGTAAAAATTTGGGGGTCTCAAAGTTATAAATCTGTGAGGATTTATAATTCCATTAGTTTGAAAAAAATTAATGTATTATGACAAAATAAATTTGAAGATATTATTCCTAATGTTGAGTAATTATTTTAATGCCTATGTATACATACATGAAATATTTCTATAAATATAATTTCAGTATTTATTTTTTCTTCAATCAATTTTACAATTTGTTCCAAAATTAATTTTGATGCCTGATGAACTAAAATAAACATTTAAAGGATTGTAAGGCCCATAAAAGAGTGAAAAGTCCAACTATTTGTCTCCAACTATTATCCAAAACTAATATGGTAAGGAAATTAATCTCTAAGACTAAAAATAAAAACTACTTATTTATCATTAGCATCTATTCATCAAATTTTTCAAATAAAAATAATTACATATTAACTTTGACATTTCATAGGTCAGTGGTTGGAGTCAAACCCTTATTATCCTTCGGTCATGGGTTCAATTCCCGTGGCCTTATCGTATTTGATTGGTTGTTAACCGACATATATGTTTTCCTTTTATGGAACTATGCTAATATAATTTCTAAAATAAATATGATGGGCATCCTTGAAATAAGTTTAATAAATAAATTCCCTTTTAACTATGGTTTTTAATACAACCACAATACATAAATACTTTATCCATTTATTTCCACAAAGTTCATTCCTTAGTCTAGGGTTTATCATTAATATCATTTATAAGATCTATAAATTGTGACACCATATCTTAAATATAAAACACCTTAGGTTTATCCTAGGTAATTCATTTTCATTATCCATACAAATCATTCATAATGTATTGTTAATAAAATGTGAATTTTTCTAAGCATATCCCCTGAGAGTGTAAAACTAGGTGTGCGATAAGGCATGTTTTCGTGTACCAGGTTATGCTGAGTGGGGCCTGAAACACCTTTTCAGATTTGTTAATATTAGGTAAATCTATTCCAAAACTATATACACTTTTAGTATCTAGACATGGATGTGTTTCTAGAAAACTCATTTAACCTCTACTTTACCAAAATTATATGTTGTCATTATACACATTTCCTCAAAATCTACCATAGTGTTACATTCTCTAATCGATTATTTCTTAAATCTAGTTCCCAAGGTTCCTATTAAACTTCCTTTGATACTAACTATAACGACTCAATACCAGAAGGCTCAGAGCCAGTGTCTGCTATCAATTACACGGGCATGATTATAAGGAATCAAACCCTGGATGACCAATTTGTTTAGTTGTCTTGGTAAACCATATACATAAATTAGTCTTTTATTATAAATGAATATACTAATAACAACCTAATTTTCTTCAAAATAACTTCGAGGATAACATTAATTTGTCGGGTATATACATTCATATCTTTCATAGTATGCAACTTATATTATTGTGGAAAGAAAACATCATAATGGTAATCTCAAATAATTAGTAATGGTAAAGTATATCAGAGGAACTAATTAATCAATAGGAATAAATAAACATGGAAAGGTAAATAAATGAACACACCTTCCATATAATCTATAGGCTCAAAAGAAAGTTATTAAGAAATAATTAAAGTTAAATAAAAACACTTATGATTAAAATAACTAGATAAGGAAAAATAAATAGGAAAATATAATAAGATAAAACACGTGACAAGAAATCAATGAACTGAAAATGAAATGCATCTTAAGATGTCTTGATGAAAAATATCATGGATAAATTATAAATGAATTTAAATGAGGTAAATGGTTAATTATTGAACGTCATATAGATGGAATATGAAAATTCATACAATCAAGAACTTTCAAAAAATAGTTTAAAACTACAGATAAAAACCTTTTTAATATTCACAACTTTTTTATCTCATGAGAACCTATAATTTCATTGAGGAGATATATAATTTTTGGGCTCCACCCATCATTACCAATCCAAATCATTCATTATATCTAATATAAAAAATAAATAATATGACTTATCAAATATCCTTATTGAATAATTAATATAAAATTACCAATATTCCTCCCAATAATCAAATAATTTTTAAATTAGACACTATGTGTAAAATGGTATACAGTTTAGGAAATAATAACATCCATGATAAATGATATGAATAATTAGGGTAAATTCAATTTCAAATGATTATAAGATATTGAGTATTTTAAGGGGAATAAAAGGGATCAAGGAATTGCATATGAATATTATCCTATAAAAAATCAACTATAAACCATCAAGAATAAGGTTAAGGATGATATAAAATTTCTGAAGTTTAGTAAATTAAAGGGTTGTTTTTAACTGTGAAATAAAATATTAACTTTAAAAAAATTATGGAGGATAATATTATTTTATTTTTCAAAAAAAATTCAAAAACATTTTCTTTGAAAATAAATTTAAAAAACAATCTTTTTAAAAATTATCCTTTTAAAAATTTAAAGGAATCTTCAAAGAAATGATGGTGGGAAAATCTGTACATGTCGTATGAGGGAAAAATAGCATTCCTTTTGCATGATAAAATGGTTAAAAATTTACTTGTTCAGAAATATTTAATAAGATTTATTTAAAAACATTGATATAAAAAAAGGGTAAAATTGCCTTCAAAATGTCATTTTAAAATCATTTTTTGAAATATTTTGATAAAACATGGTTTTTTGAATAAGGTAGGTTCTCTGACTAAAGAGAGAAATAAAGTTGTGCTTTCTTAAAAACATTTTCTAATACATTTTGAGAACTAATAAATGGGAAAATTATACTAATACTTAAAAATGGTATTCAATAACAAGATGATAGGAAAAATTAATGGTCATAATTAACAATGGTCATTTAATTTCTTCTAATTGAAATATCCTTAAAATTATTCTTGGGGAAAATAATCCTTAAACATTCCAAAGTGTCACATACCATCTTGTAGCATTTTAATCATAAGCCTCATGAAAGAATATAATTAAATTAAAATTTTAAATATAATTAAGGTAAAAGTATTCATGATATAATATATCAAAATGGGTAGTAGTTACACCATAAAAATAAGTATGTGGTGAAAATGATATTTATCACACAGAAAAAAAATTGAGATGAGAACCTCGTACCTTAAGTCCGATTTGACTTGTGTGTATTTAAATTTTCAAATAAAAAATTGATGTTAAATATATAATTTATTGAGAATAATTTTCTGTTTTATCATACCTTTTATTTAACTTATCACCATATCGTATACATACACTTAAACAATTATTTTTATGTCGGTTGTTTTTACCAAATTCAGTTTATGTGTCGAAAAAAAACATTGGTAAGTGAACTATGGTAAATGGGTCATTATATAAAATCTAATTAATATTAATCCTGAAATAATTATCATATTTATATTTTAGTTATAATTTTAATTACAATCATTAAATATGGTTATGAAAAAATATTCAACATTAAAATCATGGAGATGGGAGGTCGTAACTATGCATGAGAATCGTTCCCATTTTTTCAATGACCGTCATGAAAAGAAGGTATGTGACACCATATAATTATTTAATTATCATTATATCATAAATAAAATGTTATTTTATAATACACACACACACACATATATATATATATATATATATAATTATTGTGATGTAAAAGAAATCACATCATGTCAAGGAGGTGGTAGTCCACCCATCCACAACCAACATTATCACTTTTTAGTGTGTGCAAGGGTAATAAAGAAAATGATATATATATATATACATATATTATTTTTAAATAGTTAATTATTTCTGGAATATTATATATATTTTTTTTATGTCTTATATGTTTAATTATAATCATCCTTTATACATTCAATACATCGTGTGATCGAATCACATCGCTTTTTGGAGGCGGTAGTCGACACTTCCACAAACGGTGTTATCATATAAAAATAATGGAATGTGTAAGGGTTTGTGTTATAAAAGGATTATGTAAGAATAAATAAAAAAGTAAATAAAATATAGATAACATATATAAATATATTTTCCATCATAATGACCACCATGAGAGGCGGTAAAGGAAGAACGAATAATTAGCGTTTCGTGATGCGGTAGTTCACCATTCACATAAACAATATATTCATTAAAAATTATATGGGAGTGTGTATAAGTGTATGTTTAACCCTTAACATAAAAAAAATATATATTTAGGATACTATTGTTGTTATGTAATCATAGAATAAGAAGATTTTAGGGGGTGGAGAATAGAAATAAAACTAAAGAGGTTAATGAAATATGTTACCTCCTAATCGGAGCTTACTTTTATTGCTTTTATACTAAGGTTAGGCTTATTTTATCAGTTTAGGGACATTGAGGAGCTATTTGGGAAGGTATTGGTCAAGCCAATGTTTCTTGAGAGGTGTGAAGAAGGGGGAGAGGCGGTGGCCTTTTATAGTGGAGGAGGAGTGCCACTCTTGTAAATTTTTGGGAAAGGGAATTCCATACACATTTTTCACATTTAAAGTGGCTCCCATAATGGCTCGGTTTCTATAAATGGTGTTATAGGGGCAAAATATGGTCATCTAGTGGGTTTTGGAAAAGTGTCTAGGTCATTGAGCCCTTAATATTAACTTTTTGTCCCCTATTAAGATTAATTTTACCATAATCATTGTAAAAAATTTTAATTACATTCACTAATATTTTTGGTAAAAAAACTATGTTGAACTTATTAAAAATTATAAATTATGTTGATTCTAAATATAGAATCCATTTTCATATGTGTGTTTTTAATGTAAAACATTCGAAATTTTGGTATGTTTTTGTAGCCAATTACAAAGTAAAATTGATTCTAATGACCTACATGGGATTAGTTGATAAAAATTATATCTAATTAAATATTAAAAAAATTAAAATTTTATTTAACCTTATGAATAAATTAGATGAAAAGGAATTATAGAATTAAAATTCATTATTTTATACTGTTAATTAAAAAATGAATCTTCACATAAAAATACCAAAAATTTACCCTGACCTAATTTTTATATTTAGATTTTAAAGATGAAGTTTATTTTGACATATATAATATATAAAAGTACCAAAAATTGGATTTATAATACCTCTCCCATTAAATGGCGCTTAAAATGACCTAATAAAAATATTGTATTTTACGCGTAAAATTGGGTTTGTTCTTAACTTATGTATATATAGTCTATTGGATGAATATCAAAAAATATTTGATTGACTATGTAATATATATATATATTTATTTATTTATTTATTTATATTTTTAATATCATTGAATAATTGAAATTAATTAAATTTATTCAGAAAAAATAGATTTTTTAGAATAAAAATAGTTTTTTATATAATATTCCCTTTATTTTCAATTGGATCTTATATAAATTTCTATTAAAATTTTAACTAATTAATTCATCTTATATTTGTGTAATTCGTATATTTTCATAAGATGGTAAATATTATTAATAACAGCTAGTTTTTGTATTCTTAAATTAAATAATAATATTTTAATAATATATTATTGTTTGGTAAAACTCGGTATTTCATGTAACACAATCCATTGAGGAAGCTCATTGTTGCGTATGTCCCATGCTAACTTAGTATCACATGCATTACAAGATATAATATATATTGAATTTATTTAAAATATTAAATATATTATAAATATTCTAGATATTATATCCCCTTATGCGCTTGGTGTCACATGTTATACATGTTATCGAATACAAGTTACCCTTTTAGAATTTTAATGGTGTTAAAATGATCCCATTGATTTATAATTTTTTTGAGAATATTTTTAAGTAATATATTTATAACAAAGCCTATGGAGAATAATTTTTTTACAATTTTTTTATAATATTTAATTAAATTTATAATGATTGTAATGAAAATTTTAATATATTAGTTCATTACATAAAAAATAGAGTGATTAAATTTAAACATTATAAAAAGATTATATCTACCTATTTAAAATAGTTTGTGTATTTAAATTGAATATTATAATGGAAATAAAATACTTTTTCGATTAACAGTTCCATATTTGATAAACTTTTAAGAAAAATTGAATTATTCATAAGCATTAAGAAGCCACATAATAATTTAATAATGGATTCCAGTGGTACATACCATCAATATATCAAATAAATGTGCCTTTTGGAACCCATATACTTTTGGGTCTGGTTGTATTGGAAATTAATATTTTGGGTAACTAGACTTTCTTTTTCTATGTGGAATATTTATAATTAATGTTTGATAATTATTTTGAATACGAAAAATTCTTAATACAAATAAAATATGGTTTTCTAAAATAATATTAATTTTTATAGGGTCAATTTATTCTACAATAATTTAATTTGATAATATACTTTCTTCTACTTTCATAACTGAGAACAAAATAATATCTATATAATTTTGGTTTTTCACAAATACTATCTATTCCTAGTTTACCTTTATTAATTTTATTTTTTCCAACAATATGATTTAATATTTTTATCCTTTAATAAGTATACACAAGGTCTATTTTAAAGTATGATCTTCTACTAATAGCTATGTTTTTTTATACAGATCATTATAACATTTTGAATTTAAATATGAATTATGTTTTTTAAAATATTATTTATCTATAAAAATAATATTTTAATATTTTAAAAGTTTATTTTTCCCTTATTTAATGATACTAATTTTTTTATGAGTAAAACAATATTTACCAAGTTAATCATAAGAAAAAATATCTGAATCAGAACTAGAAATGGGTACATCATCTGCATGAGCAAAAAGATATAGATTTTCCATTTTCTTTCCACACTCAACGTTAGAGTTTTTGGTAGATTATTCAATCGAATCAGATGTATCACTCCAACAAATATTCATGACTTTATTTCCATTTCTTTTTTAATTATATTTCCTTTGACCTTTAATAATATGACTTTTAGACTTTGTTTAGACTATCTCATTACATTCATGTCATCTATATTTTTTATCCTTATTCTTCCTCCTATTGTATAGTTTTTTAAATCATTAGAAAGATCGTATAATTTTTTTTGAATCTTGATAAATTAAATCATGTGATTCACACATAGTAGTTCTAAGTGCATTATTGTCACTTTTTATAGAAATATGATTTTCATCTTTATCCATAATCCTATCTTTATACATCATCAAGGTTCCCAGGAATAATTTCATATTTAATTCATAAACTGGTGTGGATTAATGAATAACATAAGATATTCCATTTCACTTAAAAGGAAAAAATATAAGAACATATAAAGTTGTATCGTATTATTTAATTGGTTGTACCAAGGTAGAAATATCATTGACATCATTTTTCAATCATACATTCATCTTAAGTAATGATTTCATAATCTAGCTTCCTAAAAGTATCAAATCTAAATTTTTTAGAATTCTATATTTACTGTCTAACATTTTCAATTCTTTGATAATTAACATAAATAGTTTTCAACATTTCATATGTAGTAGAACACTAAGAAACTAATTTAAATTCATCAGTTCCTAATCTACAAAAAGTAACATTCATTTCTATTTAATTAAGTTATTAATTACTTTTTTTAATCGTTATTACAGTTTTCCAAACCACATTTAATAATTTCATAAGACTTTACAACATTTAAATGAAATATAATTTTAATATTTTTCAAATAAATAATATTTCATGCCTTCATATATCCATAATTATCGTCATTAAAATAAGGTGAACAAATCATTAAAATAAATTCTCTAAGATCATCCATTGTGACCTAACTTTGTCTCAATATTTAACTCAGGCTTATTAGAGTCAAATGAAATCTTCAATATTGCATAAGATCCCAAAATTATGATGCTTATTTTTAGTATCATATAGAAATAGAATATACATGTATTTCAAAAATGAGAAAGATTACCAACTGAAACTCCCTATGATACCACTTGTTAGGTCATAACAGAAAACACGAATATACAAAAGAGGGGAGTGAAATTTTTTATTTTCAAACCTAATAGATAGGAAGCATTTATCCTTATAATAAATTGATTATTTATTTATCTCTAAAAATAGAGTGTGCATTAAAAACAAATAATTAAAATAACATTGTGATGTATAGTGGTTTAGGTTACAATGATCCCCTATTCCACTCCACTACTGCTATCTCTACAACCTTTATGATTTTCACTAGAAAGTACTTTATCTAAGGACTTATACAACTATGTGTAGGTATTTGAAACATTATAATCAATACATTTACAAGGACTTATGAATATTATATTGGGAACCAAAAATATTAACAACATTGTAAGAGAGGATGACACTCCACTTATGATTGAATACATACAACAAATACTCTAAAAAAATATTAGAACATGATGTTAATGTTGAAATAACTTTAACACACTGCTGTAGAAATAAATAATAGTTGTATATGATCTATAATAGAACAGAATAGAAGAAAGAACATCAAATTTTGACAATATTTCTTTAGATAGGAATAGATGAAACACTAGGAAGATGATAAAATATGTATATCTCCAATTTTTATTTCTGATAGTGACTTTTATGAATTGCAAGAAAATATTAGTATTAAAATAAAATATTACTAAAATTAGTTGAATAAGAAGTATAAAATCATGTATGTCACCCAAGTTTATCTCTGAAGTCAATGAAAAGTTCTTATTTCCTAACACACATCTATCTATGTATATAATTTTCAGAATAAAAACTTGTGTGTATGTATAGAACATGAACTTCTCTGTTCTTATCATAATGATCAAACATCATTTAGGTAAAATTGCTCATTAAATATCACATGATAAATTAGGAATATTTTAATTTCAAATATTCAAATTAATTCAAAGCATACCACAGAAATAGAAAGGATTTAATCCAATGAACACAAGTTATTTAATTATTGTTTGAATATATTCAATTTGATATTAAATTTTGGAATATCCATTTTAGAAAACATAGAACTAAACTATAATTCATAACTTTGTCTTTGACCGAGACAAGTGTAGGGTTTTTGGTAAAGTGATAAATCCCAAAAGTGCAGTTGAAAACATATGTTTTATTATAAAATTTCGGATGATAAACCATGTGTTAATTATTAAAACATAATATTTTCTATAAAATTAGAGTTTCTAATATATAATTTTACTCCAGACATTGGGTATAAAAACCATACATTCCTCTTACAAACTTAGGGTATGAACAATGTTTCCTGGCCACTTATAAAACCATTCTAGAATAATTTTCCTCTGAGAAAACAAATATTCTCCCATGTATTAAAAATTGAATATTCCTATAGAATAAAATTAACAATTTTAATAATTATTATCTTGAAAATAATATAATATAACATTATTTTCAAAATAAATTTGAGTATTTTTATCGTCAATGTTAAAAAAAATTAAATAAATTATTGAATCAGCAAATACTCAACAATATTCACTTTTATAGGGGACATAAGTGACTATGACTATTGTTGTTAAATGGAACACACTTCACATTAACATCTAAAAACATTATAAGATAAAAATTATTATATCTGACTTTAATAATTAGATTGAATTTATTAGAAAAAGGTTACACATGATACACAAAAATTAAATGCACTGTAAAAAGTATACATAAGTGTTCTACAAGAAGGATCTCATTTGATCATTCATCTAAATATAATTAGTTTTATCTAAGTGAACTCCCATAATACTTTGGAATAAACTTATAAATATGGGAAAACATTGTAGGTAACTTGTTCCAAACATTTGGTATACTCCATCAAAGACCATTCTTTTATTATAATCGATGTAAAGAGTATCATTCATAAGAAAAATAAAATATTTATCAAGAAATACTTTTCATAGCTTCACCTTTTATTCATTGCTACAAGAATCAAAATATCACAGTGTAATTTTCTCGTCATATAACTTTAATATATATAGCATCATAGTCTTGTTCATATAATGTTAAACTAAGTAGAATATGGTCTACCATGAAATTCCTTAAACAATATAGAGTAGTCCATTTCCTAAGACCAGATACCCTTATCTACCAGTTATATTTATATAATAATCCCCAATAAATAGTTCCTTACCAAAAACCAATACTACAAAAAAAAAGTGACCACTTTCAAGAATCTCATCCTAGTGGTAGATCCCTCCCATTTTAATTAAATCATTAATAGAAAAGCATTTGAATGGAACTATTTCACCATAACCTAGTACAGAGTCCTAATTCAAGATGAGTTACCTTCACAATGGTTGGATGAAGTTATTACATTATCCACATGATCCAGATATTTGTAAATATACATAAATATGTCATCATCATATGACCTTAGATAACATGATGTCATGGATTAATGACTATAAAGTGAATAGGTATTGGTCATTTTCAGATGGTGTTAAACTTATCAATATATAATCTATCCCAGATGTTTATAAACTATTTAGGGTGTTCTATCCCATATGACTTTAAAATTATTATATATTTCTATTATATAACCTCAATTTATAGATTCCCCCATATGTAAGTTCTCAACCTAGATAGGGGATTTCCTTCTTCAGGGATTTAATAGTTATAGATACGCTAACTAAACATAGATCCATAGTTCATATAACATATAAAATATTCCCCATATAAGAAATATATATGTATAAATTCTTATTATTATAAGGTATATAGTGATGCCCAGATATCCTATCTCTGGATTATCTGTAGATTCCATTTCCATTTATGGTTTTTGTCTTGTGATGAGACATTTTCTCATTCATGTCAGGTTTTATTTATCACTCTCACAATAGTATCCATAAATTTATCTCTACATCATCTACAGATATACCTATTATGTACATGGATACTCTATCAAGAACTAGATGTGTCTTGATTCCTATTATATTAGGATATGTAGTGATGCAAATATCTCTTGTCCAAGTCCCAACAATATATTCCGTATTAATTTCAAAACTTATCATGGGGATGAGACCCTTCCTTATTCACCTAAATTCCTTACCATTTACATTTATTAGGATAGGAAAACGTTATGTTTTTTTTAAGACTCCATTCACATTTCTTTTCATCCCATCTCACACCAGGAGAGACATTAACTTCATTACCATGGCCCCTAGAATATGAGTCATATCTATGAAGAGACCTTTCTAAGAACTATATATGACTTGATTCTTGTAATTTCATGATATTTATTGACTCTAGGATCTCTTATATTAGTACCATTCAAAAATCCTATAAACATTAATCTTATCGTTATTCTAGTTTTTGGTACCTCTCATTCACATTGGGTTTTTAGACGTCCATGCATTAGGATAATGTTTTTTCCATCATTCCACTACACGTCAAAATGATCCATGAAAAGGATATCATATAATAACTATATGTTTATTAAATCATATTATCATGGGATATTCAGTGATATATGGACCGCTTATCCCTAACACAACCACATATTACAACTTCATGTGGACCTCACCCAGTTGATGAAACTTCTCCTCATTCATGTTAAGAATTCCTATGGAACTGAATTATGATAAGACCTATTTTTTTTTCATTGTGTTTAGACTCTATTATTTCTATCTATCATCCATTTTCCCACTAGAATAACTATTTAGTTTATTACTTTTTACCCCTACACATAAATCATATATGTGTTGAGACCTTTTTTAAGAACTACATGTGGCATGATTCCTATTATTTCATGATATGTAGTGTTGGTATATATCCAATACTAAACCCATATAAATCCAATTAGAATTAATAATATCTCCATAATAGTGTTTGGGTCCTCTAATTTATATTTTATTTCTCAAGGGATTTATATTAGGATGAAGTTATCATCATATTTCCCAAGAAAATAATCATGATCTGTGTGAATAATACCATAAAATAACTAAATATGGATTTATTCCTACTATTATAGGATGTGTAGATATGTTCATATTATCTATCTCATATTTATTCCTAGGTTATATCCCATTTAAACCCATTCTTATTCTTATTAATTGAGTCTTACCCAATTCGTATTATATTTTCATCCATCAGTTTAGTAGTGATAATAAGCCCTTTCAATTCATTTTTTCACACAAGCCAAATCTATAAAAACCACCCTTTATAATGGTTCTCATTGTTTGGAGAAGTAAATTAGAAAACATATGTCTACTAAACATGAGTCTAAAGATAATTTGAATTGCCTATATTTATAAAATCTAAAACAACTTTTAATTTAAGTCCTTGTATCATGATATTAAAATATTTAAAATATGATTCACCATGAAAGACTTTAAACTCTTTAGAGAAATCCACCATATATGACCTAATTATTCATGATTGAAATTCATATCTATATAATGTTTCATGAAATGGGATTTATATCAATAATCCTATGCTAGGACAAATTATCCATTTTTTAAGAATTATTTCTCATCGCTTGGTCTTCCTATATTTATATACGGTTTCACAACCCAAACATATAAAACGAAATGATGTGTAGAAACCCAAATATCATATCATGGGTAAAACCATATACCCTCTCCTAGTTTTGATCCTATACAATAATAACACAAAATATTTTAATAATTATGTGTGGATCAATTCCAGTTATCCTAGGATATGTAGTGACCCTTGGAGGTCTCAACCACACACCATCCAAGAATCCCATCAGCATTGATCATCCCTCTATCCTAGTGTTCGATCATTACAATTCACATGTGTTACCTCACTTGATCTATATTAAGAGGGGATTATCTTCCTATATAACTATGTGTTTCTTGAATCCTGGTTATTTTGAGATATGTGGTGACACATAGAGGTCTCGACCCAAGTCAATCCAAAAACACCAAAAACATTAGACATGGCACTCAGACTCTCTCTCTCTCTCATGTACATTGGGTTTTATCCCGGAATTTTAACTAAGACATGTCCATTTCACTTTTTTGTATGAGAATATATTTTAATAAAACCCTCTATATAATTTCCTCAATGTATGATCATAATATATAGGGAAGTCGAGTCCTGGTTACATAATGTTAAACTGCATGACATATGGTCTATCATGTAAGACCATAAACTAATATGACCTGATTCACTTACACAATAGATAAATCTACATAAGAGTCCTTATATAATGGTTCCTTCTTTACAAACCTATGCTAGAATAAAATTCCATAAACATAGGAACTTGGACCTAATGACTGGGTCATAATAATCCACATTGAGATTTTCCCTTCCATAGCTTGACCTGAGGGCATAATAATTATACCACTACCCTTTACATGAGTCACATTTATGAAAATATTTTTTAAATATGTCATACCTAGGAACTATGTGTGGCTTGATTCTTATTATCTCAAGATACATAGTGTTATATGGACTTATCATCTTTGGTTAAACATCAAATTTCCATCAATTTAAAATATTTCTATTAGTTCATTGTCTTCTCACTCATGTGGGGCCATTATATATTGGGCTCCATACAAAGAATATATATCCTTTTCTAGGGATTTGTATGTCTTGATTAATTTTATCATAGGGCATGATTTTTCTCGCCCTTTTGGGTCTCTTAAATTGTTATATGATTTATTCCTCATTTGGTATATCACCTCACCTTTTTTCAGGATTCATGTCAACCATGGGAGTTATAAGGAAAGTCAAGATGATTCCTTCCCTATTACTGGACATGTTAGCTTAATACTATTTAATGTCATATAACCTTAACCATTATCAATTATTGGTCTAAATTATATAACCTTAAGGTGAAATAAAAAAATATACACAAAGGCTAATTAGGTTGAAAATAATAAAGGGAATCCTTAGTAAGATTGAGTCTATTAACACTATTCCATTCCCATGAATTTCTTAGAAAATATTTTTTGTGTTATATAATGAAGGAATATAGATGTTAAGGTCTGAAACCTAGACCTCAAAATGCACATATATGCTCTCTGGACCTACTGGTCTAGGTAAAAGTTAGAGAAAATATTCTTTCCCTTTTCACTTTATCTTAAGCTATGAAAAACATACATTATCCTTTTGGAAAGATCTATTTCTTAACATTATGTAAATTTTCCCATTAAGGTGGATAATCCAACTACATTCATAACCATTTACCTTGGGAGTGTGTTCAATGCATAGAGTTGTATCCCTTATAGGGATCAAAAAAATCTTGAATATACTTTTCTTTTTAAAAAAAACTTCATTATTTAAGTGTTTGTGTACTCAAGATCCTTTTACTTATAATAGTAGTTAATATATTGGAATATAAAGGGAAACTTTTCTTAGTAATGATACCCAATCAACTATATCTACCCAACCATATATATGAATATTTCCATCCTGATAAAAAGGTCAATTAACCATGTGTTCCTTTAACAACATTTTAGTGGGACTCATCATTTGAATGCGGTCAATGGCCATCCTTGAGATACTAGTTTCTTTATTCCATTTATTGATTCACATTTCATGATATATGATTTATATATTCTATAATCCAACAATTGAATTGGATACAATTTATATTAATACTATAAACATGTTAATTTTACCCATTTTCAAGGAAAATATTATCCCCCCACATATAATGGTATGCATTTCCAATGAACAAACAAAAGATTCATTAGTAGAGGAACTTATCCCCGTAACTAATAAAAAAACAAATATTGATTGATTTATATTATTTAAATATATATAGTTATTCCTATAAATATTTTCTTTAGACCAGATAGAGGATTATATTCCCAATCCATTCTTGTATTGGGGTTCAGCTCATTCTTTTTCGGTCTTCCCAAAAGGTACTACACAAGGGAAGAACCAATTATTTTCTATTTTTTTATTACTCATATCTATAAATAGAATCCATAAAATAAAAACTAATATCTTGGATCATGTTATCCAAGGATAAATTTTTTATATTTAATCAATATATATTAGACCCAGCCATATATTATTATCCACTTCCACTCTATTTCAATATACTAGAACACCCCAACCATGGTTAGTTTAAAACCAGAGTTTCATATATTTCATTTTGAATACACTATTATCATTGTCCACACTTAATACATTAAATTATTGAATCACTATAAAACATTAATGGATAATTTAAATGGGTGTGTTTGACTACAAAAAGAAAACTATTTTTAGTAATAATATAAATACTTCTATATTTGGCCTATAAATGAGAGGCATATTTCATCATGAGGAAAATGTCATCTAACCCCAAGTGACCTTGATAAAAATACATTAGAACTGATCACTTGAATTCAGTTAGAAATCATCCTATGAATTATTCATTTATTTTATCTCTTCCCTACTCAAATGCCACAGTTTATTATTTACATAATTTTATTCCTCTTTAAAGGGATTTAGAGAAATCGTAGATTTTGAGCCCCATTTCAATTGTCACACCATCCCATTGGTTTTATCATTATGAACATAAACTATATGCATAAATTCTAAGTTTTTTAGTATTGATATTTAACCCACTAATTCAAGATGGCTCAACCTTTCCATTACATCATGTACATAACCTCACACAATATCTCATTAATTGAAGCTATATAAATTTAAACACAAAATTTTTTTGGTCAAATAATTGTGAACTAAAACTACAAAAACCCATCCATAAGAACGTTTTAATTATCATTGGACTCTCCATTCAGAACTGGTTTGTATTAAAATCACTATTTATTATATCCCACCCTTTATTCAAGGATGCATATACATTATCTTTTTTGGATTTTTGGTCAAATTAGTTTGACCTTAAATATATTCTATCATTGTTATGATCACTGTGATATTAAATTATGTGGACCTTCCCATATGGTGATCTATACTTGTTCTTGGTCTTATTTATTCTCATCATGTCAAGACTTACCTAACTAGTGGGTTGACTGCCTCATATTTTAGTCAAAATAATTTGACCATAAACACCAACATCATTTTTTTAACTTGAATAACCTTAAACTACCTTTGGTAAGAGACTTATTACTCACTACGTAAAAGTTATTTCGAAGACATCCTAGGTGAAATTATATTATATGATAGTTATGCATGTACCACAAATTACATAGGAAAATTTTTTAACATATGAAATAAATAAATACGAATAGAATTTGTTAGGATGAAACACATAAAGGGAAACTTGGGTAAAAAATTGTGTCTTACCCATTAAGCCTCCTCACATTTAGAACATATAAAAAATTTAAATGAAAAATAAAATTAAAAGTCATAAATATCATGAGGTCCACTATTAAACCCAATAAAAAGTCATCTTATTCTCACTAAGTCCAAAAACCTAGGAACAAATTAGAGAAACCGCCTATTACTCATATATTCATTCAAATGATTTTTTGTAAAAAACATGAATTTTTAATTTCAGATTACGTGAACCTTTTAAATGTTAGAATCCATATTCCAAAATCCTTATTTATTATTTTCATTATATTGATTTTTTCAAATCTCTTATATCTGAATTCAATTACTATATGTTATTGTTAATTTACACATGTTTTCATATTCAGTGTTTCAAAATATATTACAGAGTATAAGTCCAAGAGGGAGAATTTTCTCATATCCAAATGAGATAACCTTTTATTATGGTGATGTAATATGCAACTATATACTCATAGTTCTTATATCCATCTAAGAGTACAATATTTGGAGGAAACCAAATCTCATAGTCCTTTGTCTCATGAACTCACCCCATCTTATAATGATGGTATATGGGATACTATATTCAACTTCCTATATCTTTTAGAGGGTATATATTTAAAATATTTATATTGAAACATATATATCTCCATTGACTATAGAATTTATAAATTCAGATTTACATGATATATTACCTTATAATATTCAAGTTGATTTAGTTCTACTGATACTTTTTAAAATTCATAGATTATCAAAAACTAATAGTTGATAAATTTGGGAGAATTAAGAAATTAAAAATGATTCAATAGATAAAATATTTTTCATATATTGATCAAATAGGATACGGAAATCCATAATCTATATTATATCCAAATATAAAATCATAATAAAATAAAGAAGTAAATGAAAAATATATTAATATTTTGTTCACTAAACTCAAAAAATAGACTATAATTTTATAGTAAACACCAATTAATTACTAGATATATACTCACCTATAAGATCTGACCTTATCTAGTGGGACTATTATTTTAATTCATAAAAAAAATTCCTAGTTCTTCCACTTGATGTTCTCATTTAGGGTAGCTACATACAACAGTTTCCCTATGACCCTTACTACACGAGCCTTATATCCTAGAATTTCCGTGATATGAGTGCTCATTAAATCCTGAATTTAAAATTCCATAAAATTATACCAATTATTCTCTTTAAAACACCACTACATATACTCTATTTTAGGGTTCGTACAATCAAATGGGTGGAGGTCACTTTATTGAATCGTTAATTTCTATTAAAGAACTACAGATTGTTGAATGATAACGAACAATTTTTTTTAGTCAAAACAATCACCAAATAATCAATATAAGAGTTTGACAAGGATCATAGACTTGTTAAAAATATTCCATAACTAGTATTTAGTGATGATTTCATAGAATTGTAACTAATCCCACATCCTCACCACTTGATTTTTAGTAGCATATTTTGGATTCAAATTTAGATCACTTTCTTCTATGGGTATATATTCAAGGATTAGATCCACCATATATATAAACAATATATTTTTTTAGGTAGGTGGGGAAGAGTGTTTAACTACCACACCATGTTTTTTCTAATTACCAACTCATAAAAATCTACATCTTCCAATAGATCACTTACTTTCAGTATGAATAATTCAATACTATAAATATGGGAAAAATATTTGACTACCGATATTGAATCTACACCCCTTTATATATAAAGTGGGAATTAATTAATGAATTCTCCTTACTAACTGAGGTAAAATATTAGAGTGTTTTTTTGTTCACAGATACATTCCAAGATGAAAATAGTTTTTAGATCTTGAAAAGAAAGTAATCTATTAACCCATTAAACCAGTTTCCCTAGCATGTTGTTTAGGTAACACTTAATCTATTATCACTCATATTAAAATTATGGTTTATTATAATAAAGTACAAGTTTAAATGTGGTATTATAAATTATTACATCACATGCTAGTATCAACTAAATTTGGATAATGATAGAAACACATTCTCTATTCCCACTCCAATGATTGGTTACAGAAAAATTCTGTATAGTCCCTTGAACTGTAATGAAACTCTATATGGGGAGTAAGTCTGATAGAGGGTCATCTCATGTACTATATACATTAAAAACTATCCTAGAAATGAATTGTGAAGGAACAATCATCATGGGTGTTACATCCATGATCATCAATTATCCCAAAATATATATAGTAATGAATAAATGAAAAATAAGAATGATTCTATAATAAGTTAGTGACATAATTAATAATTATAGATATTAGAAAAAACATCAATAATGTTATGAAACATAGTTATATATATATAATGTAGAATTATTATGATATTATAAAACTTATAACACCAAAATAATTCTATCAACCAGCTATAAATGAACTATAATGGGACACTAGTCTTATGTTGGTCACTCCCCTTTTGAATGTGTCCTAACATATGACATATCTTCTAAATTATATATATTTCCAAGTTTTTTGGTTTTACTTTATCTAGTATCCTCACTAGGAGCATGGTTATGGCCCTTAACCTTTGCATGAATCCCTATAAAGGAAGATCCACCCACTCAAAAAAAGAGCCAAGAACCCCAACAACTAGAAATTTAGAGAAACATTCATCTTTATTTGATATCACCATGTAGCATAGAGTCCTACCACTAAGGTTTATGAATATGATTCACTATAATTTTGGTAAATTTTATAAGGAAAACTCATTTTGGTGTTGACTCACATCCTTGGATAATTAGCCCATATA
The DNA here is from genome assembly GCA_963277665.1 of Viscum album. Lineage (NCBI taxonomy): Eukaryota > Viridiplantae > Streptophyta > Magnoliopsida > Santalales > Viscaceae > Viscum > Viscum album. Next base: position 594,495,119 of record OY728119.1, read on the forward strand.
AATATAGAGACCCTACTTTTCTGGAATTATTATTACATAATTTTAAAGATAAAAAACATAAAAGTGTTACAAAACTAGGATCCAAATGGTTAGTTTTTTGAGAAAATTTGGACCATACATAAAATTTAGATACTAATACATAACAAATTATTTAATTAATTCTTCTCTACTTCTTCATGGACCTTTTGTTCTCCTTAGTAAAGTAATCTCTTGGGGATATACATCAATGAAAGGGGTGAGCTAAAATCCTAGTAAGAGGATAGATAAGAACATTAATGAACCTAAAATGGGGTGATCATGACAATAATCATAAAATCATCATCATAATATTGATAGGAATCATTTGATAAAGGCATGGAATGTGGAAATATATAAAAATGAAACATCATGTCTTAGTGGTCAACTACCACACATAGTTTTCAACAAAGATAGCATTATGTTCACACATAGTTAACTTTATCCAATGATATAAATCACATTACCCAATGAATTTTTCATCTATATAATTCTTGGTGAACTCATCATGTCATAACATTTACACGCACTATATAATTCTGAGCACACCTATCTTATCATAACATTAACATAATCATGAATGCCACATACAACATATATCAATATTAGACATAAAATAACCAATGGAAAGGAATTAATTTAGTTTCATAAATCATACATACATGAATAAACTTTTGGGTTCCAAAAATAAATATGGAATAACATTCTTGGTATAAGAATCTTCAAAAAGAAATAATCTCAAACATAGTAAAAGATATATTTTTTGAAAGAAGATATCTTTTGGAAAATTCATTTAATTTTTCATAAACTAACATTGGAAACATATATATCACATAAAAGATAATATAATAATAAATATTTAATATTTAAATAACATTAAAGTAACATCTATAAAGAAAATGTATTGAAAGAGTGATAACCCAATGAAAGGGAGATCAGTTTGAGAATCCATTTGTCATATGTCTGAGTGATTTCTTTACATTAATATATTGGAAAATAAAATAAAATACATTAATTAAAAAATAAATAACCTATTTTACATCTATTTTATTTATTATAGTTTTATTATGTTCATATATGGTCTTTTTAATGAGTTATAGAGTTCAATTTCAACGTTTGTGAGTGTTCGATTTCTTGGATTTCATGATCGGTTTTCTTGTTTATAAGTATGGAATCTCATGTATAATATGAATGATTCTCCAGAATTAAAATTATATGTTATTAGTGAAACTAAATAATTATAATTGTTATTATTTATAATTTTTTATATGGTTTTAGGATGATTTATTAGATATAATGTTACTGAAAATCAATTAATTTATTTTGGAAATTTTTACAACCATTATGATATTATATAATTTTATTTAAAATCATGTTTATATATTGTTTCCAAAATATTATACAAATTATATATGTAAATTAAAATATTATTTATCTATAATAATGGTTTTATTACTATCCTTTAAGGTGTTAGTGAGAAGTGAAAATGCATTATCCACGGTGGTAGTAAATTGACTCACCACAAATGATATTTTCATTTTAAAATAAAAGGAAAATAGAATATATCAAAAGATGAATTATTAAATTAACATAATAAAATTATATTATATAAAATATATTAGATTTATGATGAGATTTGGATAATTTTAGGTAAATGAAATTAAATTGAAAAAAAATTAAAAGGAAAGGAAATTGGATTTTATGTCTTTAGTTTCTCATCATTTAGAACCTCCTTAGGGAAATGGATTTAGTATTTTGAAGATAAAAAGGGCTCCTAGATTTTTGGGAGGGCCTTGGGAAGTTTTTTGGGTATAATTTTTACAATCTTCATATCTATGGAGTTATTAATAGGATAGGTGGTTAGGGTAGTATTTATAGGGAGAGATGGGTGTTTTCTCTTTATTTTATTCATTAGTTTATAATTTTGGATGAAGACTATGAATAGTTTTAGAATTATCATTAAATATATTAAAATAATTAAGGGTAGTTTGAGATTATTTTAATTACATCATCAATGACACAAGGAATAGTATATTTAACTTATAATGTATATCTACTGTAATTACTATATTTTATTATCCACAAAAAATTCAAGTATATTAAAAAAATCCCAATATTATCCCTAACCATATTTCAATGTGTAGAATTAAAAAATAAAATAAATTTTATTAAAATAAATTTTGATATATAAAAATTTTAATTTCTAAATAAAATCTTCATTTATTTAAAAAATGTTGATTTTATAATAATAAATAATTTTATGACACATTGAAAAATTAATTAAGGTCTCATATAATTATAGTATAATCATTAGAAAAAATATAAATTTATGACTCCATTTTATAAAAAAACAGTTATTTAATTTTCTTTATTAATTATAACATTATAAATAAACATTTATATTTTAAAAAAAGTCCAACACTTAATTTATTATTTTTAAAAAAATATTTAGTTATACTAAGATACAATTATATCATATATTTATTTATAAGATGCACAAATTTTATTTATACTTTCATAGGTGAGTTTACTATTCTATGTGTTTGATTACTATTTCTAATGGTCGTGTTACTATTCCATGGGTCAAGTTACTATTCCTTCAATATAGGTTCCTTAATTTATTTAAATATCACTTATTTCATTATTATTTTATGATATTAATGTTTTTATTAGGATCTCTCTTCTATATATGTGTTTTATACCATATTAGATTATTATAATAAGGGAAATAATTCCATCAATACAAGTTTGGGTCAGTATATTCTTCACCCCTTTTGAAATTATCCCTCAAAATTTCTTCTGACGTGAATTAGTGAGGGTAATTATTATTCATCTTTTCCTATGGTTTTCAAGTCACTTATTCATACTTATGGTTCCTCCAAAACCTTTGACAAGGCCTATTTTCTTGGTGCATAGAACTTTATCTCTCTAATCCAAAATTTGTACCTGTTACTCCTCATAAGAGAGATCATATTCCATTTGTACCACCTACGAGTTTAGTACATATGAGAGATCTAGTATGTAATTCCTTAGCAGATATACATAGAACCCTTCATGAATTTGATCTATACATGGTTGAAGTGAAAGATAATAGGCCACTAATTCTATGAGAACTAGGATGTCAATGAGGCCGTTGTACCTTCGGCAAAGATTCCCTTTCTTTCCAAACCTCATGAATCTCTTCCATGGTGATATTAATAGGAAGACATTATCTATTAAATCAAACTCCAAGTTCATTCGATGGTTGTCATCATATCTCTTTTTTCAACTCTAAGCAACATCGATCTGTTTCTAGATGGATTGAACCTTTTCTGACCCTTGCACAAGATAAGTTCCATGTAGCTTTTTTTCTCTAACCTCATCCCAACAGGTTGAAGTTCTATATTAATTTATATTTAGAGATTTATATGTATCCATATTAATACTCAAGTGGAATATATTTTTATATAAGAACTCAACCAATGGTAGATGATGGTCCCATTCACATTTGAATTACATTGAGTAGGCTCTTATCATTCATTTGAGTGTCTAAATAGTCCTTTCATATTGGACATTAGTTTGGGGTAGATAGTCCATACTGAAATTCAATTCAGTACTCAAAGAATGTTGAGGAATTATATATAATTTGTATGTGAACATTATATTATGATCAGAGTTGATAGAAATTGAAACCCCATGTAGTCTCACCACTTCCTTCACATATAACTTGGAAATTTGTTCAAGTGAGTAATATTCCCGAATAGCGATAAAGTGTAAAGTCTTGGTGATTTGGTCCACCACAACATATATTGTATTTTTTTTCCTATGGATGTATTCGAGAGACCAGGGACAATGTCCATGGTGATGTTCTCAAATTCCCACATCGTTATGTGCAAGGGTTGTATCATCCCATTCGACTTCTGTTGCTATGCTTTATCTTGTTGTAATATCAAGAACCTTGATATATATTCTATAATATACTTCTTCACGTTGTCCCACCATAAGTGTTCTCAGATATCATGATACGTCTTGGTACTTCCATAATGGATATAAAATGTAGAGCTATGTGTATTATCCAATAGCTCATTATTTATCTCGTGTGATGAAGGCCCACAAATCCTAGTTCCAAGATGAATCACACCACCATCCTCAATGTGGAGCTTTTATATCTTCCCTTACTTAACTTATTTCACCCTCTTTTGAATCTCCAGATCATCCCTTCATTCCCCCTTAATATTCTCTTAGATAGATGGTTGGGAAGTCATTTGAGAAAATTGTGGTGAATTCGCAACCATTAGGATTTCCAAATCCATAATATTCATATCCAATAAGAGAGGGATTTTCCAAATCCTCATAATGGATAGATTAGTAGGTTCTTTTAGGATAATAGCATCAGTTTCCTTGTTTTCATATCCAGTATGATAATGAATAGAGAAATCATAGTCCTTGGTTAGCTCCAACCATCTCCGTTGACACATGTTGACATCATTTTTGTGAATATATAATTTAGGATCTTGTGGTTTTTATATATGTCACACTTAACACTATATAGATAGTGCCACAATATTTTAAATATAAAAATAATAGTTTCTAGTTCCAGATTATGCATCGGGTAGTTCTTCTCATGGGTATTCAACTATCGTGAGGCATAGGATATCAATTTACATTTTTCTTGACTATAAAACCAAATAATTTTTTGATGAACCATCTCATATCCCAAATATTTCTCCACTTAATGACAATATGAGTATATGTGTAGTGATTAGCTAATTATTTATATCCTTGATGTTTCCCTAACATTCTTCCATCCAAATATACTTCACCCCTTTCCTTTTTAACTTAGTTAGAATGCTATAAAATCATGATAATTTTCTCAGAAAACATTTTTAGTACCCTTATAACTCAAGAAAACTATGGATTTCTATGAAATTAGAGGGTCTAGGCCATTCCTCAATCGAATTTTTTTAAGGGTCCATAGAAATTCCCTCACTTGTGATCATGTGTCCCAATAATGTTACTTGTTGCATCAAAAAGTCACACGTTCTAGACTTCGCATAAAATTTATACTATTTCAATGTCTCCATCACTATCCTTATATGCTCTTCATTTTCATCATTTATCTTAGAGTAGATGAGAATATCATTGATAAACATGACCACAAATTTTTCAAGGTAATTTCTAAAGACTCTATTCCCTTAATTCATGAATATTTAAGGGGAGTTAGTATATCTGAAGGGAATCACTAGAAAACCATAGTACCCATACCTTGTTCAAAAAGAATATTTTGAATATATTCCATATTCACCTTCATTTTATGATAACCAGAATGAAGATCCACAATTAAAAGTACTGATCTTATAGTAGATGATCGAATAAGTCATCAATCCTTATAAGAGGATACTTGTTCTTTCTTATGATCTTGTTGATATCTTGGTAGTCTATACACAGCTACACTGATCTGTCATTTTTATTTACAAAGAGCACTAGCACACCCCAAGGTGATGCACTGGGAATATGAACTCTTTATCCAAATACTCTTACAGCTACTTTTTTAACTCCTCCAATTTGATAAAGGCCATCCTACAAGGACATTTTGAGATAGGATTATTTTTGTTCATGAGTTCTATTGAGAAATCTACCTCATGATCTCGGGGAAGTCTAGATAACTCTTCAAGAAATACATCATTTTATTCCCTCAAAATAATAATTTCCCCTAGTTTGATAACTTCCTTTAACTCATCCAATTGAGGAATGTATTCTTATTCAAAGGTAATCGATACCCACATCATTGAAATATTTTCCAAATGAAAATCATGGTCTTCCTTGAATTTTTATAGGATCATGGGATGTTTTGGAATATTTAATGATATTTATTTTTACTAATAGTTGACATTTGATCTATATAATGAGTGTAAATTAATCCCTATTATAGCATCTATTTCCACCAATGTAAGTATCATGAGATTCGCTAGAATAATCTTCCTACAAATGCTAATAGGAGAAGATTAAAATACTTGGGATTCAATGATTTCACCACTATGTGTTTTTTTAGATATCTCAACCCCATGGTTTTGAGGATTTTATTCAGTAGTCCTTTAAAAATTACAAGATATAAATGAATGTGAAGAACTATAATCAAATAATACTTGTGTCATTCTTGAGTGAATAGGATGTGTACCCTGTATGACTTTTTTATCTTAGTCCACTTCAATAGTAGTGATGGAATAACCATTCCCTTTCTCCTTTGGTTTTGGTTGCTGAAGGTGCTGATTACTCTAGAGGGATATATTTTTATTAGAACATATTTCATAATTCCCTTGATCCCTATGGTTGTAGCATGGAACCATGGGTTGTAATCTTCATTCCTCCAATATATCAATCGAATTCTTTATGTCTATTCAACATTCATGAGCTTGGTGTATTATTATTATAAATTTATATAATTTCACCATCCCTTTGAGGAAGTTACCAAGATTACTCTTCCCACATTTTTGAAATGTGAGTGGTTGAGACTTCACTCCACCTTTCTCATTAGACCCACCCAGCATGAAACTCCAAATTTCATTTCATATCAACATAGCCATGGTAGCGTTCTCTGAAATCTATCTCAGCATTAAGAGCACATAAAAAAAATTCTCATCAATCCAAAATTATAGAATTTATAGATCATTTTCAAGGTGTGGTTTTAATATAATAAATAATATATCAATTTTTCTATCAATTTTTATAACAAAACACAAATCATGACTTGAAATCCTAGTAAACCTTTCTTCATAGGTCATGTTATATTCTCTTTCCTTTTTCTTCATCTCTATAAATTATATTCCCATATTTTTACTATGTTTTTTAGGGAAATAAATTTTAATAAACATTATATTAATGTTTTCCCACTCGATATATTCAATTTAGTTTATTGGATTTGTGTTCTTAATTATCACCCACCAATGGTTGGCCTATGCATCTTGACGATGAACAGCTGGGGTCACCTTCTCCATCTCAAAACAAAAATGTCCAAAAATATATTCTCCATTGACTTCTCCCACCATTTTTTGACCAATGGATCATAATATCCACTAAACTTCACTAGTAGTTTCCTCATAAAACACTTGATATCTAATTTATCCACCTTAGGTGAAGGAGATTGTTACACATTGTTCAAGTTATTTTTCATAGCCTAAGACATTTGGGTAAGAATAAACATGAAATTTTTAACTCCACATCTAGAGGAAATGGGGATATTATTTGGTTAATAATTGAATTTACCATCACATAGGTTGTTGGCCTTCTTTATCTTGGTTCCCACATCTTTATAAAATAAAAAAAATTGAACAAAAAACTATTTAATAATTTACTAATAAATAATTTATTCCTTTTTTCAATTAAATTTAAAAGAATGTCTTGTGGGATCCTATGTTTAATATTTTTATATAATTAAACTTTTTGGGTAACAAATTATACTCAGTCTCATACTAAGGGTTTTAAATAATTTTCTCTATTTTTTACTCCCAAATTAACTAAACCATGCTCTAATACCAACTATAAAGACTCTAATTTGTTTATATAAATATTACATCATTTTAAAGATAAAAAACATAATTGTTTTTCAAAAACAGGATCCAATGGTTTATTTTCTTTATAAAATTAGGAACATTCATAAAATTTTCATAATAATATATAATAATTTATTTAACTTCTTCTTTTATAGCTTCTTAGTGGCCCATTTTGTCTCTTTAGTACAAGTAATCACCTAAGGAAATACATCAAAGAAAGGGGTGACCCAATAACCCAGTAAGAGGATAGATAAGAACAAGAATCCATATAACATGGGATGAGCATAACCATCATCATAACATCATCATCATAATCTTGAGAGTAAGCATTAGATAAATTCATGGAATGTGGAAATTCATACGAATGAAACATCATGTCTTAGTAGTCCACTACCAAACATAGTTCTAAAAAAAGTTAGCATCATGTTCACAAAATTTTTAATTTATATCATGAGATAAATTACATTACCCAATTAATTGGAGTGATATATAATTTTGGATTCACCCATCACCTCATGATATTTACCTGTTTTATATAATTAGAGGTGCACTCGTCACGTCATAACATTTACATAATCATGCACACCACATAGAACCTATATCAATCATCAATATAAAATAATACATGGATATAAATTAGTTTCATTTATATATAATACATACATGAATAAACTTTTGGGTTCCCAAATGAATGATTGAATATCATACTTGGTAAAATAATCATCAAGAAGAAACAATCTCATGAGAAATAAAAGTTGAATTTTTGGGATGAAGAGTTCTTTTGAAAAAATATATCCATTTTTCATAAAATCATATTAGAAATAATTATATCTCCAAAAATAGTATTTAATTATAATGAAATTATTTTTAAGAAACATCCATACTAAATATGGATTTAAAAAGTGATAACCCAAGGAAAGGGATTTGGGTTAGAGAGTCCCCCTACATAATGTCAGAGTGCTTCATTCACTTTAATATCTATAATAATCAAATAAAATTAATTAATTAAAAAATAAAAAACCTATTTTACATATATTTAATTTATTATTATTTTATTAAGTTCATTTATATTCTTTTTCACGAGTTATAGAGTTCAATTTCATCGTTTTGGAGTGTTTGTTTTCTTTTTTTCATGATCAGTTTGCTTATTTATAAGTATGGAAGTTCAAGTACAATAAAAATAATTCTCTGGAATTTAATTTATATGTTTTTAATGAAATAATAATAATTTAAGTTGGTCTTAAATATCATTTTATTATGTGTTTTGATTATTATTTATTAGATAGAACATTAATGAATCTGATTTAATTTATTTCGTCACTTTTTATGACTGGTATGAGCAGATGTCATTTTATTTAACATCATGATTATATATTGATTATAGAACTTTATATAATGTATAATAAGTATAATAAAATCATATGTAACCATAATAATGGTTTTATGAACATCTTTTAAGGCGGTAGTAAAAATTGAAAATGCATCATCCACGGTGGTGGTAAATTGACTCACCACGGATGATATTTTCATTTTTATAAAAAAATGGAAAAGGAAGAGATTTAAAGATGAATTATTCCATTAAAATGATAAAATTATATTATTTATATTTTATTTTATTTTTTCATTCCAGCTATATAATTGGAGGTTTTGAGAGGATAAGAAAATAAATGAAACTTAAAAGAAATTAAAAGTAAAAGAAAAATGATTTTACATCTTGAATTTATCCTCCTTGAGAACCTCCTTAGAGGAAATGTTTTTAAATTTGATGATACCAAGGACTAATAGATGTTGGTGATATTCATGGGAATATTTTTTGGAATAATTTGTGAAAGATTCATAGATTTTACGTTTTGAGGAGGAGAGGGGGTGAGGGGTGGTATTTATAGGGGAGGAGAGGGGTGCTTATTAATTAGAATATTATTTTGGCTCAATACTATGAATAGATTGAAAATTATCACTAAATATATTAAAATAATTAAGGTGAGTTTGATATTATGTTGATTACATCATAAATGACTCAAAACATTATGTCTTTAACTTATAATGTATATATATAGTAAATTACTGTATTTTACTATTTACCAAAAATTCTAGTATTTTTGAAAAATCACAAAAATTCACCCTAAACATTTTTCAATTTTTATAATTAAAAAATAAATTCCATTTTATAAAAATAATTTTCTAAATATGAGAAATTTAATTTTTAATTAAATTCATCATTTTTTTAAAAAATATTGATTTAAAAATTATAACTGATTTTATGACACTTTGAAAAATTAATTAAGGTCTCATAAAATTATATTATAATAATAAAAAAACAAAATTTTTAATTTATAAATCTCTTTTATAAAAAAAATAATTTTTTAAATTATGATATTAATTATCAAATTGTAAATAAACATTTATGTTTTACAAAAATACCAAAACTTAATTTAGTATTTTTAAAACATTTATTTTCTTATTGTAAGATACAATTATATCATATTTTTATTTATAGGATTCATAAATTTTATTTATAATTTAATAGGCTATGTCTCTATTCTATTGGCTGAATTACTATTTAAAATGGTCATGTTACTATTCAAATAGACAATTTAATATTCCTTCTATATAGGTTTCTTAATTTATTTAAATATCCATTATTTAATTATTATTATTATATGAGTTTAATTTTTTTATTTTTCTTTATATTATATTTATGGTTTTCATACCATATAATATGATTATTAGAATTTAAATATTTCCATTTCCAAAGATTTAGTTCGTTACAAGAATGATATCCACTAATTCCTCAAAAGGGATAATCAATTTGTCATGATGATATTTTCCTGTTATTCTCTCCTCCTTGGTGGAAAAATAAATTTTTAGTGGGGGATCTACATCCTTTTAAAAATATCCATAGAAAATAACTCATAATACATATCCCTAGGTATTAATATTCCTCCAAATTTTTGGATGTCCGAAAAAGTAATCACTACTTCACCATGTGGTAGATGAAGAGTGTAGCTTCCCAAAAAAAAGTATTTACTAAATCTAGTAGGTGATATACTGGTCATTACATCATTCAATATGAAATCCATGATGAATTATATAGATTTGTTTCATGTAATTAACTTTTGAATTCTTAATGGATATAATAAACATATAAATCATGGACCTGTTAATTTGAGAAGATTCTTATGTGGATAAAATATTAATTCAAGATATATAATCTACTATGATCATTCAATTATGTGGTGATGATGGATGAAAAATAATTACTGATGGGTATATGGATCTGTTCATGATCATCTAGAGTTAGTCAGGAACTATTTTAGGTGTAATCACTTCTTCTATGAACCTACGAAATAAGTATCACATCACTAGAAATTATAGTTTGGATAGAGTTTATGGAAGATGAAAACCACACTGATGGAAAGTTGTGGCCAGATTTTGGGATTGAAATTTATTCTTTAATCCCAAAGTCATATATTAATTTAATTATATATAAATTTTAATCCTAAATCTTAGGATTAAAAAGATGTTAAATGGAATCATTTTGAGAAGTGACAGAGTAACATGGGATAAAACTTGTATTCCTAGAATTAATAACCCTCTATTATATTGCAATCACCATGTTCAAGAGAGGAGGTGAACATTTATCCATTTTTCTAAATATAAAAATATGATAAAAGGTATTTCAATCTCAATATAAATATTTATGGAATCAATAAAATATATTCAAAATAATTAAAATCATAGAAATTGTGTAAAGTGCATGCTACATAAGAAACAATGTGGACTAGAAAACTTACTATAAGTGATACATGAACGAAACTTTTCATATATGGTTTATGTGTTTACCTCATGTTATCTAAAGGTTTAATTTGGGGAGATATGTTTTTGTGCAAAATTTCATTTCTGTAGATCTTTTTTATGGGATTATTTATCATTAGATAACAAAATTTGAGACTCATTCACATTTAATAGAAGCTTGAATTAATTGAAAAGTCTATAATGGGGTCCCCTTTATCTATATATTCTATTATATTATGTGAAATAAATATAAATTATATGGGATATTGTTTTCTCTATATAATAATATCCTTTTCATTCTGACCAGATTCAATTTTGAGGGGGGTTGTTAATTCTTGTAAAATAATTATTCACCGCATTAAATAATATTTGAAAAAAATCAGAAAAATTTAATATTTCCATAATAAAAAGAGAATTATCAATTAAAGGAATATTTTTTAAGGCTTCAGAGCATTACTCATTCATATTAGTTTAATTTATTCATTTTCATCCATTAACTTTTAAAGAGAAAACAAACATTTTTCAAAAATGTATAAGATAGTATCTATCTATATTTTTTTGTTTCATTGACATGACTATACTTCTTGGTTATAAAGTATCATTATAGTTGGGAATAACATTTTAGTATAATAAAGAAAATCATTTGTAGACACAAAATTAATTTGTGTTTGTGGACCACCGCCACAACATGGAATCATTTTGTGGGGGTGATGTAGATATCATTCATGGTCATATAATTATATTATCCCTGAACATATTATGCATGTGTTTATTTTTTGAGGGTTATTATTATACATTTCCTATAAATAATAGACACACAATTTGAGATTAAAAAAGGATAACAATGCATAATCATTAAGGAGATATATTCCTCTATGTTATAAACTTTGAGTGATATATCACATCAAATGGGAAGAAATTTTTTAGAACAATCAATTAAAGACATGCCTTAGGTATCATTTATGTTTTAACCTAATATAATAAGGGTGATAATATTCATAATCATTTTTTTCAATAATGTTTCTCCAATATAAGGCCTACATGAGGCCTTCGGCATATATCCTCCCTGAAGGAAAACAATAGGACCCCTTCAAAGATTGACGCTTGCATAATTTCCTTTGTGAGAAAATCCTTGAACCCCTGATTTTAAATAAACATTACCCACTAACATAAAACCCTAATATAATATGAAAATATGGATTCTAAAAGTACATTTTTTTCCTCTTTCCAATATTCCCAAATCATGAATGATTTAACATATGGTGGTTCACTTCATAAAGGAACCTTATTATGGGTATCAACGTCCTCTTTATACTTTTTTCTACGTAGGTCATATATATGGGATTAACTGACCAAAACTACCACATTGGATTATTTTCACCATAATTAAAAGCCCAAACATCCCATTACAGTAATGCATCCTTTGTGACCTCTATAGTTACATGAATAGATGGTGCATGCCAGAGTGTTATCATTCAATCTTATATTCCTTTGATAATAGATCATTCCTGGTTTCCATCCCTTATTTATAAGGAAATTAGGGTGTATGGATATTTTATCTTATTTATAATATTGTCCCCTATAATATGTTATCAATGAATCCTCCCTGGATAGAGATTCTCAAACTGGATGTCCCATATTGAGTATCATGTCAGCTACAAGAATCGTATAGTCCCCTTCGGTTCACTCAAATAGCAAGGGATATATATATATAAACATACATAAATATATATGGTTATCCTATGTGTATCACCAACTCTTACTTATTAGGATATCTTCCCCATTATTTCATTCATCTTTATTTATCTAATTATCAATAGATATGATTTATAAGAATATATGGCTCTTATACTAGGTGTAATACCCAACTATATCAACATTGATAATATCATCCCCAGGTTCCATAGTAATTATCCATACACATATGGGCTACTTACTAGGTTTAATCCGTAATCATTCCATACTAGGCCACTTCCCCAATGATTATTTTTTCCTTCCTTGCATGGATATAAATCGATAAGTGGTGTAATGGTTTGGGTCATAGTGGAATGTCTTGGTGAGTAAAATTACTATAATGATTTTTTAAAATTGATTTATCTTTCTCATAATTTTACAATACATGAACCTCGTGATGAACAAAATTTTCCACCAAATATTGATATAAGAGAAACCCAAACCGAGAGATGATATTTTCATATTAAATTTATAATTAATTTATATTATATATAAATAATGTTTAGCTCATCATAGTAAATATCTTTGATGAAAAAGTTTATCATATGAAAACCCCATTATAAATTACATTTATTTCACTGTAAGGATAAAAGTGTATAATCCCTCTAGGGATGATCCAAAAATGCTCATTCGATCTCTAGGAAACACCAAAAGAACATTGTTTTCTAGTGCGGTGGATCTATCATCTTGCATTAATCGTGATAAGATCTTATAGTTCCTTCATGTTTGAAGTAATATCTATAGTGTATCTCAATATTTTGATGAATATAGGATTATGAATGGAGAAATAATTCTATTATGTGAAATAGTTCTCAAGTCTTGATAAACTATACACAATAGACATAACCATCTATTTATAGTGATGATGTTTAGGTTAAATATTATATAATTTTTTATTAACCCTATAAATCATTTTATAAACCATTCCTGACCCTAATGATATAATAAAATAAGTATAAAATAATTATAAAATAATTATTTTATGGATTTTTCTAATTGGTGCAGTGATAAATTTTATTTTTCCAACATGCACATTAATATTCATCACCATACATGGTTGTGGTACGATCCATCTCATTGTCATTTATTATATACCCGAATAAATATTTTATTCATAAATAAATAATTTATATTCAAACAATGAATAAATATTTATTTAATATGAAAAATATTTCAATCAATGAAACATGAATAAAATTATTCATCAATCTTGAAAATAATATTTATTTCATTATTTAAATTCAAATTGAAATTAATCAAGGTCAATAAGAACACATAGTATGTAATACTCTAGGATACAATATTTTTTCATTAGGAAGTATTTACTAATTTCCATGATTAATGTATAGAAATTGGTCATGTAACCAAAGATAAAGGTCATATTGTCACAAGATCAACAACAACATATGAACACTCATTGTTCAATATAATTTATTTTTCATAATATCTCATCAATTAAGTTTCACATATTATTCATAAACCTATATTATTGGTTCATATTTTTTTAACTATATGAAATATACATGTCATTACGCAGGGAACAAAGAATTTAATTTGATGGTTATATTCCAATAAAAGGGTTAAGATATCAAAAATTTTAAATATTGAAGGGACAAATTGTTTTTCCACTTTTCCTTTAATACCATGTCATTTGTGACCCACCCAATTTACCCTACTTCTTGTGAATACATAGCATCATATTTTTAGTTAGTAAATCTATGTGAGAATGTACTGACATGCATTAATGATAATCTTAATGTCTAAGGACCATTACACATGCTCAAATATAGGATTATCTAATGACAGCAAGACTTATGGAATTATTATTGGAAGGGTTGTTCTTATAATCTCCCATATTTGAGAATTCTATGTGAAATATTTATGAGAAGAACACTCATCCTCTTAAGAGTACTCTTATGTGACTGTCTATATAAAATCAACCCTATCATAGTACATCACCTTATAGTATTACTATATTTACGAATTTCATTAATACAATTCATGGTTTTCACTATAGTTGGGAATTTCATTGACATTATCAATGCGATATATACTGTAAGATATTAGTACATAAATTTCATCTAAAACAATTACAAATATATAATAATTTTTTTTTAATATTCAAATATTTAAATATTTATTTAATTAATGTATAAATAGTTTTTCTAGAACACCAACTTCAACAAACTCCCAATTGAACTAGATCCAAATTATTATAACTTTCAATCTACTCGACCTCACGAGATGATCATGTTATCATTGATTCAAGGATTTAGGGAAGGGGTATCCCATTTTTTCTTTCTAGGTATATCCTTCTCACGGTAGCTTTAACACTATGAGAAAAATCACTCAAGAGATGGTACTTTCAAAGAATGTTATTTTTCCACTGATGTGACCTTGGATCCTTTTCAAGGGCCACCACTACAATATTATTAAAAAAGAGTTTTATAATATGTTTAATAATCGGAACCACGTAATGATAATGGATGAAGTGACATATCCATAGATATTTTTAGAAACCTCAGTAGATGCAATATACTCTGAAACTAGTGTAAAATATCTAACCATAGCTGGATTTGAGTTCTTCTAGCTTACTGCACCTCAAATAAAAGTGAATATGTATCCCATGATTTATTTTATATCATATTTATATATTTTTAAACTAGATTATACATATACTCTGATGACTATTTTCTCATATTATCCATATACTAAGAACATATCCTTATTATGGATGAGATAATTAAAGATAATCTTTATTATCATCTAATGGTAATCATCTAGGTCATCTTGATATCATATTATCACAATTAATTAATAGGTGACCTCTAGAATACTATATAACATAACATGAATGATTGACCCAATAAATGATCCATATGGAATCCTTACCATCCTATGTATTTCCAGTTGTTTTTTAGGAAACATTTTCATGGAAAGAAGAATTCTATGTGACACTGGAAAGAATATCCTATTGTATTGTTACTTAATGAATCTATTCAGTATTTTTCAATATATATACCTTGACTTATGCTGTGAAACCTATTGGGTCCATCAAAGAGGCACTCGATCCCAATAATATATGTTTTCTTGCCTCTTTCATTCATAGTGAAGCATTTATCCAACCAGATCCTAAAAGACAATAACATTATCCCTTCAGTTCCAATAAGTAATATTTTATCAACATACACTATTAAGAAAATGACAACACTATGAATAAAAAACTAATAAAAACAAGGTTCAAATTCATTATTTTTTAAACTAAATTCCATCAAGGCTTCATCAAACCAAATGTTACATTACATGGATTCATTATTTATTCCATAAATGGATCTTTTATAATTTTATGCTTTGTTGGAATCTGTTGGATTCATAAACCCATTGTGTTTTTTCATATATAAATTTTCGTAATGTTCCCCATTAAGGAACTATATTTTTAATTTCATTTTCAAAATATCATATTCATGGAAATATGTAATGGAAGGTAGAATTTTGAAGGATTTCATCACTTTAACTGGTGAAAAGGTTTTTTCATACTTTGTTCCTAGATGTTGTTTGAACTCTTTTATTACTAGTCATGTCTATAGGTATTGAATTTTCCATATATGCCTAGTTTCCTCGGGAATACTTATTGACAACCAATTGAATTTAAATCCACTGCATGATTGAACAAAATCGTAAATTGATTTTGGTACATGGATTGCATTGCTAAATTCATGGATTCTTTCCACTTAAAATCATTTTTATACTTATTGATTCGTTATAGGTTAAAGTATCATTATTATCAACTAATAATAAGTCACCATCTTTATTTATTGGAAAACTATACCATTCTAGTTCTCTAAACTATCTTGTACTCAAACATAGTACACATGTCTCGAGAAAAGATTTTTCCATGAAGGATTGTGGAATCTATTTTTATGCCAACTCTTGTATACCTCGAGCTTAGACATCATCGATGTCCATCTCTCTCCTTCTATAAAATTTACATATGTGACTCCTATCAAATAATATTGAAAATATTTTCACTACAACCTTTTTTATAATGTATTATATAGGTAATATCACCTTTTTTCTTGTAGGAATCATATAAAGGTATAGTTTTTTTCATTTGGGTGCAAGTATGTTACTTAGATAGACTATAAAAACACTTTCAACCCCACACATGTAAATTTGAAAACATGGTTCATGCCAATATTCATTTAGAATTATTATTTTTTCACTTTATATAGAACTTGGTTTAGTGTAAGTGTTACTATTTTTAACACATACCCCCAAAATTATTATAGAGTACATTCATGACTCCTAATTGATCGCATTATGCCTAACAAGGTTTGGTTCCTCCTTTCACTTACACACATCCACTGAGGTGTAAAATGAGGAGTGGGTTGTGGTAGAATCCCAAAATACCATAAATAATCAATGAAATCAAGATTAAGTTATTCTCAACCATGTCTTTAGTGGTGTTTTTTGATCTTCTTGACCAAATGGTTCTAAGATTTATACTTATATTCCTCTAATTTTAAAAAGGATTTTTTTTTACCAAATTATGTTTACATATACATATCTATATAAATCATCAGTAAAAGTTATTAAGTATGTGTTCCCACAAGTTTTTTAAACTGGAAATGGATCGCACACATTGGTATAAACTAGTTCATGAATCTCTTTGAAACATTCACCCCTTCTATTAAGTAGGTCTTTGAAAATTTTTCCATATAAACAAGTGTGATATACACTATGTTGTTTTAGATCAAAGGAATACTAATATTCATTTTGGTGTAATTTAGTCAAATTATTTTCATTAACATGAAATATCTATTGAGGCCATGTTTTGGATTGGTTTGTGTCAAATGAGGACGTTTCGTTATCGATTTCCATTACATGGTCTATATAATCCTACACATAAAGACTGGTATTTAATTATACCTTACTAAAACAAATTTTATCTTTAAAAAATAAGTAACATTTATTCCTGAACTTGAAAATAAATATGTTTCTATCATGTATTAATATATAAATATTTTTTTAATAGATGGGACAAAAAAACAATTCAAAACCAATATCATTCCCATCATCATTATAAGTTGGTAGTCCTAGATATCCACATCTATAATTTTGGATCTATTTAATACAAACAGATCTACCTACCCTCAGTCAATATTTTTAAATCTATATTTTTTTGGTATTTGAATACATATCTAAGTACCATAAGATATATTTAATATAAAATTTGTAGAAATAAAAAAAAATTACATGATACAAATAAACTTGAAACTTCCACATTCATCTTTGTATAGGTATATTTTTTCTTCTAGTGGACCATATTTCCACATGCGAAATATATTTCATCCTTCTCCCAAGCTTGTGTCTTTACATATCACCTCTTAGAATGGTTTGGCATAGAAGATATTTTCTTAGATCCCTTTACTTGGACATTCTATTTATTCACCATAAAGAAGAATGCTTTTTATTATTCCTCTTCATATCTACCTAGTGAATAATATTGAGTAGATCTATGAGAGCCTTCTCATTTTTTTATATTAAAAGTGACCAGAAAGATAAAGACGCCTAGGGGATGTGATTAAAGAATGAGATCATAAGAATTTAGACACTAGAACCTCATGTAACTCAATGTAGACAATGAGTATGATTGTGTGAGGCATATACAGAACACTATATCAAATCATACTCTAAAATAAGGCCTCGGTTATCTCAAACCATTCTTTTATTGATGTCTCCTAGTAAAGAACATTGATATTCTCGACCGTGTTATAAGCACCCATGTTTTTATTTGACTTTAGGAGTTCACATAACATAGATGAAAGCATTAAACACTAAACATTGACCATGTCATTAATTTTTTATCAAGTACATAATGATCATTATCACTCACCTCTATAATAGGTGGAGAAAGTAATAAGGATTCTATCATGTAATATTATCATTCATGGTGAAACACAACCTAATGGTTTTGGACCATTCCAAGAAGATAATTTCAATAAGGATGTGGTTTTTCTCTAATATTGATCATAGGGATAATGTGTATAAAGATCATTACATTATTATAAAATTATAAAAGAGTATATTATTATTAATTTTATTGATTACAATTATTGTGATACATAATAATAATATCAATTTTAATAATTATCACCCTATTTTATCAATTCTCATATCCATTTCCATTGGACTCAAAATTTCTAGTCGATAGTGAATTCGAGTGGAATGGATCCATATTACCCTTTTCATAACCCCAACAAGGGTTGGTTATGATACTTGAAGGTATATAGGTAGTAAGGTACTTTCCAACTATGCTCCTACAACTCCTTGATCTTTTTAGTGGATTCCCTAATCCTGAAATCATGACTAGATTTTCTCAAAACATGACTCTAAATTACACCAAGTCTAGTAAAGGATACTCATCTTTGTGTAAAATGTGTAATTTAACCCAAAAACATAACATTAAATCCAAATATAAAAGTTATCATCCCAAAATTATTGGTCAAACATGTAGTTATACTTGTTTTATTACTAATCAAGTAATGGAATTCCATATCTAAAATTATATTAAGTTGAGGGATTCTATTTTATTATGTTTAAATTTTATCTTATTTTATCTTGTACATGTATTATTAATATTATGTTGATATTAATTAAGTTACTAACAATTTTTAATTAAACATTTATGCATAATCCTTTTTCTTAAACTCCATATTTTCATATTGAATAATTTATTTATGTGATCATAGTTTGAAATCCCTTAAATAAATAACCCATCTAAATGAAATAAAAAATAAACTTATCTTGATATTATCTAATAGTTGATTTATTGAGAAGATAATAAATCAACATTAGACCTTGGGGAAAAACTCATTGTTCCAATCTTGGTATAATTTGTTGTATTCCAAATATCCACATATGTATCACCTATGTTGGTATCAACTTGGTTGTTTCATGAACTACCTCCACATTCCCTAGGGTACTCCATTTATTATATTTATTTATAAGTCATATAGATGTGTAGGGGGACCAAAGAATTGGTTGAGGGGATTTATATAAATAACCTTGGACACCCATGTCCTATATAATAAAGGTAGTAGGGATAACATAAAAGCCATCATATATGATTTAATAATTAATAATTGAGAAAACATGCAATAAATTAAATAATTTGAACATATACACAAGTCTTGTTATGGATCGTGATTCGTTATACACACGAAACAGTTACAAAAAAGTACACTAGATTATATTCATTTATATTTTTTATTTATTATTAAGTTAAATATTCTTGAATTAATTAATTTTTTAATTTTTTAATTTATTCAATTTTTTATTAATAGTCATACAGATTCTCTTAGAGATACCCATCATAAATTAATTAATGGAAAATAAATCATTGAACCAGTATTCACAGATAATTTAAAAAAAATAGTTTATATGTTTATAATTATTTAACACCATAATTAAAGTTTCAAACACAACATATTCCATTCGATATAATAAGGATATAATTTTTCAATTAGTAATTTAATGAAATTAAATTCTTTCATTTATTGGGAGACTACATGGAGTGTACTTATGATCTACATGCTGAGTACCCTGATTTTTGTGTACTCGGGATAAACGCCTATGTCTTTGGCATGTACCTCTGCGCAACTATATTTAATGTACTACAAAACTACATACTACGTATCACACTTTCTATGTGACTACACAACCTAACGAAGGGCTTGATATGTTCTTTGGATGTAGGGCAACAAGCCATGTATTCAAGCTATAAACAATATGTTCCCCAAGCATTGGTTCAATGTAAATCGTTGAAGGATTCAAAATATACACCAGATTCTGAATAAAATGAACTACACTCCAATTACACAAGATACACATCATTTATTTCCTTTTTTCTAAAGTATTATAGTCTCACATAGTTTCGACCATGTAATTTACCAAAAAGTTTTCATGAATTTCATATCCAAACAGTGTAGAATAAATGATTTGTACACAAGGTATATGTTGTGAAATTTAATACATTGTGTAGTGTGTTATAAGGTACTACATGTGGTGTGAAATAAATGTACTAAATGAAGTTACTACTCATCAGATCATGCATCCTATGACATGGCCTAGTGTAGTGCACTTGGGTACACAACATGTACTATGACTACACACTGTGCAATCCAAGGTTATATTTCCATAATCCTTGCTAATTCCTGATAAAATATCTGATCATTCTTCATCCATTTATTTTTCTTTATGAAAATGAAACACTAAACTATTATGATAAATATATTGAAATCATGTTAAATAAAATCATATCCGATAAAAAATTCACTAAAAATGAAATATCTAAGCAATATTTCTCAAAAAGATAAAAAATAAAATAAATAGTTATAAATTTAAAATGAGACCACTTTGATACCACATGAAGTTTTCAAGCATAGAAGAATAAACTTAGTGATAAAAGATACCAAAAATGTTTTTTGGTTTGATTGATCATTTGAAAAAATGTTAATATGTAATGTTCATGATGAATGAAATTATTCCCCTCAATATTGACATAATATAATCCAGAACCCCAAAAATATATTTTATTTATATATTTCTAATTGAATTATATAAGGTCTAAAGAATGGTTATATAATTTTATGATGTTTCTTTGAAGAATATTTTATTCATCCAAAAAACAAATTGTTGGATTACCTTCATTATACTCTAAGGATACAAGTGTTGAATTCCTCTAGTATTGATCCACTTGTGATCCTTTTATATACAAGAAATATTGAAATAATTCTAGGATCTATGATAGAGGATCTATAATTTAATGTTTATTATGTTTAACTATTCTAATTACTTTGAGATTTAACAAATATATTTAGTACTTATAGAAAATGGGAGTAAGATAGGAGGAGGAATAGAGAGATGATTTCATTGTGCATAATTATTCTCAAGTATTGATTAAGCATAAAAAATAGATATAACCATCTATTTATAAATCTCGGGTCTAGGTTAAAATATTATTTAATTTTTTACCAACCCTTAAAATAATATAATAATCCATGGAATACCCCATTCAAAAATAAAAAAATATTATTATTTTATGGTGTGTACAAACTCACACTGGGATAAACATTATTTTCTTACCATTTAATTTAATACTCATCACCGGACACAGTATTTACCCTCTAAAAATCCTCATAATTTATTGAATAAATGAATAAATATTCAATTATTTAATAAATAATTTATCCCTAAATAAACTAATAAACATTTTTTAAAATATTGAAACAAATATTTGTGATCCAAAGAAACTGGAAAAAAAATTATTCCTCGGTCTTCAGATTAATATTTATTTCCTTAATTTAATTGAAATAGAATTAGCTTGTAATTAATGGAAGCATTTAGTTTGAGATCCCATAGGATTATTTCTCATTGGTATTAGAAGGGATTTCCTAAAGTCCCTAATTACTATCCAGTGATTGGTGAAGGCACCAATAAGAAAGAACTTAATATCACAACATCAAAAACTGCATACAAACACTTCATCTATAATATAATCCCTTTGTCTCAATATCTCATTGAACCACATACACTTATGTTTCATCAAGCTATATGAATTCTTCATCATTATTTGAATATATGAATAAGAACAAAATTTCACCATGGCCATGGAATTTAATATGATAGTTCTATACCAATGAAAGGGTTGAGTTATCAATTTCCATAATGATGGAAGGGACAATCCTTTTTTGACTTATCTATTAATAACATATGTTATTCATAATTAAACCAATGAAACCTACTTCCCAAGAACATACAAGGTCACATTTTGGGTTAGTAAATTAAAGTGTGTGAGTCATGACAAACATTAAAGATAATCTTATAGTATAAGATATATTACACATGGTCGCAATTAGAAAAACCTGATGACACCAAAATATGCAGAAATCCTAAAGTCATGTCTATTATTATAATCTCTAATCATAGTCATTTTACATTTAGAACTTTATAAGAAAAAATATCATCTACATATGAGTAATCTAACCTAATAGTATATATACTATTTTTCTTATCATAGTGCTTTATCTAACTATATAACTGTGATTAAAAATATCGTCATGTTACTTCACGGTTCTCATCATAGAAGGTAACTACAATGAAGTTATCAATGTGACATATACCCTAGGACATTATTAAATCAATGTCATGTAGAATGATGAAAAATATATAATAAGAGGTTTTATTAAGAATCAAATATTTAAATACACATGTAATAAAATTAAATACTATTAGTTCTGGAACACCAACTCCAACAAGTTGGTCATCAACTTATGTACATCCACTTCATTATATACCCCAAAACCATACTCAATGAGATATATCCATTTTATATAAAAAATATCATTGAGAGTAACTCTTACTCAATTGGTCACATCCTCTAAGAGTCACCCTAAATCAATTGTAAATATCCCATGTGATTTATTCTTACTTAATGTTTCATATTCCATATGATCCCCACTTCATCAATGGGTTATATTCTCATATATTTTATCTTCCTCAATGGTCTAAATTCTCTATGAGTCTGACCATTTATTTTCTTATCTAATATCTAATCGATAAGATAAACCATAAATGGCACCCATGCCTTATAATTTCTCAGTCTCCTATTTTTTCCCTTTAACAACATAGTAAAAATTACCCCATGAAATTAAAATGCATTATCTAAACAAAATATATGGTCATAAACTATTCCAATAGAACAACATGATCATTAATAACTATTAATCAGGAAACATAGGATGTATCTTATAGGTTTAATCCCTACATCCAATAGGTCTTGGATGTAAAACAATAAAATTAACTTCAGTAGTTATTTAATGTGTGATATTAAAAGAAACATTAATTGGTCCTAGATGCATGACCTCAATTGGACTTCAAAATGTCATATACTTACAATTTTAAATGGAATTAACTTAGTCATGGATGGATGGCCATAAAATATATCAAATTGATCCTTTTCACATAAATTTAAATAGAGAAACATGTATAGTTAAGTGATGCCAATCTATGTGGATTATGATTCACTAAATAGGGATACATATTAAGTTCCTCTCATGAACTCGATCGAAACTCTAAAAAACCTACTTCCTCCCATAATGTCATGAAATCCCAAGGAATCCTAATTTTCATGTTTTTACTATGGTATAATCAATAGTATAATAAATAAATAAAATATCTAATACATATATTTATTCACATTGATGCATATTTTTCACAAATCATTTTAACTGAGGTGACCAGTGGTAATATTATTAAAGGGAATAATTATCATATATTAATTAAATATATAAATGGTTATCGAACTAGCCATCAGATTAAAGAATGATCCAACCTCCCATATTCTCAGCAAATTTTCAATGTAATGCATTACATATATGTCTCACTGTGAACCTTGTTTTGGAAATAAGTTCTACATAAACTCAAGACATTCAGTCACAAGGGCATTTAAATCAACTGTATGTGTTTTATTTTTTGTATATATGTGTGAGGGAGTTATTAAGTTTAAAAAAGATTTCTATATAACACTAAAAATTAATAAAATGTTAATTTAAATAACTATAAATAGAAAAAAAAAACAATGATTAATCCCCTCCATATTAGTGTTAGATCCACAAAAAATCCTATGTATTTCCAAACTGCACTATGGGATATCTCTAAATATCATATTGTTCAAAAAAATCGATGAAACATGTGGTGAAATATAGGGATATAATAGTTTGATTTCAAAAATATGGCCAGTGGTATCCTTGTGATATCTTTCAGTTAATAAATTTTATCATGTTATATAATGATATCATTGGGTGTTATAAGGACAATAATATAGGGATATGATGATTTTTTGTTCCAAAGTGATCCGTATTTTCCATTATCATAGGTCATGATTTGTGTATATCACAACCTATGTTAAAAATTATGTATCTAATTTTTATTTTTTTAATTAATGAAATGATTAAATAATTCCTAAATTATTTATAAATTAGAGTAAAGGAGATTTAAAAAATATTTAAATAATTTAGACTTCATAAATTAATATTAGTGTACAAATTATTAATAATCGATTATTAAGTATTTATGAAAATTTTAATTATATACTTATTTAACATTAATTTTTAATATAATATGCCATAATTTAAATTATATATAATATATGATTTGATATAAATAGATTAAATTAAAGTTTTAAAATGATTAATAAAGTGTTTTTAAATTAAAGAATAAGTAAAAATATAATTGTTTTTTGAATTTTTCATGTTGATTATTTGTATTTTGGAATTATTTATCCTATTCTAATAATATTATTATAAATGAGATCATGGTTTTGGATAAAAATATGATATTTTATGAAGGATATTTTTTAAATTCTATAAAAATGATGAATATGAAGATTTCATGTTATCAATATAAATATAACATGTTTATATTTAAATTATATGAAAATTATTTATTATTTTATAATTAATTATAATATTTTCTCATTCATTTTTAATGATAAAATTACTATATCTTTTAAAAAAATTAATGAATTATTTTTTTCTAATTAAGTTTGTATTCTTGATTATCAATTGTTTATATAATACCCATTTTGATGATATGTTTAAATTATTTAAACCACTTTTATAAAATGTCATACCATGAAGTTAATAAGTTTTAGGCTAATATATAATATCATATTTAATTTATTTCAATTGAGGCTAGTGATTCGATGGTTATAATTACAATATAAATATTTTATTATAAATCTTGTAATATATTTAGAGGTAATGAAATGTTGAATCTATGAGTAAATTTTGGGAATTTATTTATAGATATTGGGGCATTTGGTTAGACTTATAATAGATTGGAAACTATTTTTATTCCTGGAAAGTTGAGAAAAGGTAATTTTCATACCATAAATACACCTAAGTATGGTTTAAATTTCTTATGATTTTAATAGTTTAGAATAAAAATTATTATGAACTATTATTATAATAATCTTCTGGATATGTGTTAAGTATTATAGTAAAACAATTATTATATATGTATAAAAAATCATTTGTTGTATAAATATTATATATATTCATGTGAATGAAATATATTAAATTGATTAATAAACATTTTAGATGTGAATTAAATAAATTATAATCATACATATATATCTGGAATTAATGTGATAATATATATATATAATGTAAATAGATTTATTTGGTGAGATAAATATAAATATGTGAAAAATAATAATTGTGATATTATTTCCAATTTTAAAAATTTTTATAGCCTCAATCATTCAATAAAAATGACTACAATAAGATTAGGTGACTTTTCATTATCTTGTATATTATGAGTTGAATTTGAGGAACTCAAAATGTTATGAGGATAAACCTAAATTGAAATTTTGGGTACACTTGATTGGGATCCTTAATGTCTAGTAAACAAAGAAGTAAAGTTGGAATACTCTATAATATGTATTCGGGAAATTTGTATTCTACTCAACCATAAAAGTGTTACATATGATATAATTGACATAATGGTTTACCTAAATAGTTATATATTGTGTAAGATAACAACGTTAAACCAAATCACAGTGAAATATGAATCTTTATCCATTAAAATATATCATGAAATATTGGGTCATTAGTTTTGTGACCATATAATAAATACTGTTTATTATTGAATATATTTTTGAACATGATACCTATGTATGAAAAACAATTTAATAAAATAAAAAATGAAAAAAATAATAAATTTATCTTGTTAATGTATACTAGTAAATGAACTACCCAATCCCATACTCAATAGTCTAGGGGTTAGAAACTAGTTCTAAAAACCCCAACAAGAAATTCTAAAAATATATTTTCATATTCTATCATAAAAAGTCATACCTAATGATATATATATATATATAAAGAATGAATAATTCAGTTTAATATATGTATTTGTGAAAATATATCCATAATATAATATTATATAATCAAATAAATCACTAGGTTCAATAAATCATCCTAAACCGATCTAAGCCTGGGAAATGAAAATAATATAGTGTCCATCATATTGAAAACTTCATGTAATCATCTACCTCATCCACTGTCTATATCTACTGATATGTATGGATAAAATAGTGAACAATTCATAAGTGTGTGCCCATGGGTGTGCAATAATTCTCAAAATAATCATTCTAAGAAGTGTGCCAAACGGAAAATATCTAATATATATATATGAATCATAAAAAAATAATAAATAGATAAAACTAAAAACACAACACATTATCATCAATCATAATTATATTCATGATAAATCCTTATTAGGATACAATTATCTCACATTCATCCTCATCACCAAGTAACAATGTATATAAATATTTTCATACATTACCTAAATATTGGATGAAGCTCATGATTTTAGTGGTCCTTAAGAACTATTTCCTACTACAGGTCACTAGATATTTAGATTCCCAACTCCACTATTCTATAATAAAATTAACCAACTCTTAGGTAGGAGGAATAATACCCATGATCCTAGCCCCACTATGTTGAAATATTACTCTCCGAAGAGATAAAATAATCAAAACTCTCTAAAAATACAAATATTATATATAAAAATACCTCCATAGATGATGGAACTAATCAAACCCATATGTATATGGTAGTCATATAAAGAAATAATATAAAAAATAAAATCCTTTCACATCCATATATAAACATTCCTACATGATTATTCACCCTAGGTACACTATCCTAAGATAATCGATAAATATAAACATATGAATATCACACTAGTTCTATAGCTATGTATTTAGACTCTATGAATTTTGAATTGGGGTTTAAAACCCACACTTGAATATAAATTCTTCCCTAAACCCAGACCTATGGGTGAGTCCTTTTATTAATGTCATACATCTTTATCTATATCAATAAAAGATATTTTGGAAATAAAAAGTATAAAAAATCATTTGAATAATCATCTATATAAATACCATGTATTATAAATAAACCCTAACATAATACTATTGGGAAATGGAAATGAATATATATGTACATAATTTTTAGAATCCACCCAAAACTATGTCTGAGAAGGGTAAATGTTAACATCTCACTCTAACCCATGTAAATGGGTAACTATAAATGAATACATTATAATTTCATCACCATTTGTATCTACTTTTCAGTATACTAATACACTGACAAGAGGATGAATAAAAAAAGTAAAAGATTCACTCAATCAATTATTAAACACATCATTCACTTAATAAATTACACATAGTGATCCATAGCTATCATATCATCCATAATGTAATCCCGCATTACTAACTCACTAAATGATAATAATATTAATAATTTCATAATAGATAAATATTAGTTATTAAATTATTCATCTAACCACATCATAACATGGTAGTTACCAAGACACAAATTATGTGTTTCATTTATTTCATATAAAGTAACCCAAGTTTCTATTAGTAAATTTTACACATTTCCAAATCTCATCCAAATATTTATTATAAATATTCCACTACTTTTATTCAACATGGTTTGTGCTACCAATCTTCTTAATATTTCCATAAATTTCAAGCATGTTATTATACACTCATAACACAATCAATATGGGGAATTTTCATTATAATGAATTACTTTTAAAATTAAATATCTCATTATTTCATTTACATCAATGACTTAAAACATTAGTAATATTTACCAGCTTCCTGTAATTATTGTTAAATTTTCACTTTATTTAGTTTAAATAAATCCATTCTATAACATATATATTTTAAAATATAAGGTTAACTCTGATATAACCTCCTTATAAAAACTCATTTAATGCATCCATATTTTGTTGGAAAATTAATTTTTACTCACTAAATTGACTCAGAGCATTCATTAAATATTTTATCATCCTCAATAATTATATGATAAACCACTTAATTTTCTAACTCATTATTCACACCATTAAAACTTATGAAAATATTTCACATAAAAGTTAATTAGTCGTAATGTTTTTTATAACTCCTTTACTACCATCTAAACTATTATAATTAGAAACACTAATAATTAATGAATTTTTTCTTTCTCTTTTTTATATTGGTGTATTTTACTCAAATCATAAAAACAATTTAAAAAATTATATACATTAACACATATTCATTCTTGAGTAAACAATTTATCACCATAATTATCTCAAGATAATTATTTTCCACAACATGTCAAATAAATTCTTAATATAAACAATTATATTTCATCTAATAGTATAATATTATTGTCATTAGATTATAATATTTAAATAAATATCAAAATGAAATTTTACACCCATATTCAAAAATTCAAATCCTCAAACCGATATTATATTATTTATTTATTATTTCTTAATGTTTCATTATAAATTTTTCATAAAAACACTAAATTTTATGAATGAAAAATTATATTTTTAATTAATAATAATCTTAATCTTCTGTACAAATTTCAATGTTCATTAAAAAAAATCTATAATATGAAAAGGAAAAAATATTCTATCAGGATTGGGGTATCGATATGATTTCAAGAAAATATTTCTTTTTCAGATCCAACCTTATATATGCCCCTACATACCTAATTATCTATCATCTAATTAGGGGGTGTCAAATAACACCCTCATGTGCATTGGGGGCCCCCAATCTACTAAAAAATTCTTATCCATACCACCCATTAATATATATCCAATAATAGTTCACTTTGGTATAGCTATGTTTCTTGACACTTTCAAAGGACATTTGGGCGTTCATCCACACAAAATATAGTTTGATCAAAATAATTAGAAAAACCACCCAATCTTTGTATACACCATGAAAACCTATATACTCTTCCCCCACTAGGGAAATTTTCCATAATCCATAAAATTTGATGCTTGATTATAAGTCTCTATGCCACAATCATCCACCATTGATTATCACTGTATGCAGAGTAACCCTATAGATATAAATCATATAATTATTTTAAAATATAATAAAGGTAAATTATTATTGAATTGATTTTTAATATGTAATATATTTTTAAAATTTCTTTTATTTATAATAAAAATTAATGATTTAATTTTTGTTAGTGTAAAATATCTCCCTAGACATTCCCTTAAACCATGAATCCAATAAATCTGATACTAACTCAACTTTCATTAAATATTTAATACTTTTATAGTGATATATGTTTTATATTATGATTTAACCATATGAATATGGTACCTCAATTATTTCAAATCAATACCTAAAAATTATAACTCATATTTATTAAAATTCATACTTTAGGTTCAAATATTATAAATTCATTAGATTCATCTTATCATCTTAAAAATATTTCTCTAATAAATGGGAATGAGTCAATCATTACAATTTTATAATTAATGATGTAAGTTTTGATACCTTAATTATTTATCTATGATATCTCTTAATTGATGAATTGAAGTTTTGATATTTTTGTTCTATTAAAATAGTAATGAAATAAAATGTTAATATATAAAAATCATGCCTTGTTAATTAATGTTCTTAGACTTCAAAGGACATAAATAAGTTTTGGTAAGTAAAAATTGGCTCTATGTTTAGTCAAAATCCAATCCCCGGATTATTACTAATTAAAATTAATTATATTTTTTATTATTTAAATAATAAAATAAATAAATTTAATATCAATAATCAATCATAAATAGATAGAACATGGGGTATAATTTGAAGGATTTATATCTTATAAAAATATATTTTAAGAATAAAATTATCATACTTATTCTCTATCAATTAATAATTAACATTTGACAAGTCTACCATTACTGGTGGAATTCACATAATAAACATTTCTTTATAACCTATTATCTCTCTCCCTTCCTCTAAAATTAAATATATTAATAATCTATGTTAAAAATAATATTTAAAAAATATTAATTATTTTATTTCTCTAACCATCAACACCATAATTTTTTAAACGTCAAAAACAATTATTCTGACATTATCTAAAATGAAACAAATCATTAAAAACCCAATGTAAAAGTATAATACTCAATTTAATACCATATTCATGAGGAAATTACCATTTTACATACCATTTAAATGTCCATGTAATATGTTGAGATGAAGATGAGCTTGGACAGAGTATTAAAAAATATTACTTTGTTATGATTTTCTTTATTGGTGTTGTTTTTTTAATTTATGGAAAATAAATGTAAATCTATTAAACAAATGTTACAAGATATTTTGAAAATAAAAACCATAATTTTCAATAAAAGTGATTGATTTAAGGGTTGGATATGTATGTATAGTTTATTTGAGTTGTGTTTTGTATGATGTTTCATGTAATGCAATTTGTATTTGGAGTGATGTTTAAAGATATAACAAGTGTTTTTTAATATATATTTTTGAAATATGGTTGAATATAATTTAATAAGAATTGAAAAAATTATAATAAAATCTTACCATGTTAAAATGAGAGTTTTTTATCCTAGAATCATATTTTTTATGGAATAAAATACAAAAATAGTATGTTACCTATCATCAATTATCCTTATAATATAATTAAAAAAATAAAATGGTATGTAAAATAGTTTTTTTGGAGAATTTATTCCCCAATAGAGTTCTATTAGTTTGTAATAGAGTTTTAATGGATTCTTTTAAAATGTGCTCATTTAAATGTAATTGAATTTGGGGCTTGATGGGTGACACATGGTATTACTCCAAATAACCCAACACATACCAAAATCATATCTAATTTTATTTAAATGAAATTTTTGATCTAAAAACTTAGATATTAATCTTATTTTATGGATGTTAAGATATAAATTATGTTTTTGAATTTGATCTTTAAAATCAATAGAGGGAGATTGAGTTAGATGACTATGTGCTTTCATTAAATTCTATAGAGAATGTATGAAAAAACATAGAGGGTGTAAGAAAGAATCAAACTCATAAGTGAAGAAGAAGATAAGTATAAGGGAGAAAGGGGGAAAAGAGTACACATTGGTTTTTATGTTTGGAGAAGGACCATCACATCCTTATTGGGTATTGATGTAGAAAACTATTTCACATGGTTCTATAATACAAAGATTTGTGAGGGAATTTGATAATTTTAGGAGATAATAACAAAAATTAAGGTTGAATGAGGGATATATGACTCATTAAATAAATAATATGTCCTTGAAATAAGGTTAATTGAGGATTCCATTCCAATTATTTCTTTCCTAGAGGGAAACATTTATATTTCTTATACTACATGTTTTTTATTCCCAGATCTGATTGGATCAATGAGAGGGGGAGGGGTAATCAATGATCGCTATTATTTTATGAATTATTCCATTTTAACCCCTACTCTTGAACTTTTTTCTATTATGGGTCCTCTAAATGATCTCCTATATCCATACCTTCATGTGAAATAATATTATTAAAGAGAAATAGCATAGTACTAAAAAGGCCTGGTTGAAATCCCTGCACTATAACATATTTGTTATTTCCTCCAACATGGATTACCCAATATCATAAAAAATAATCTAAATAAAAAA
Organism: Viscum album; assembly: GCA_963277665.1. Classification (NCBI taxonomy): domain Eukaryota; kingdom Viridiplantae; phylum Streptophyta; class Magnoliopsida; order Santalales; family Viscaceae; genus Viscum; species Viscum album. The sequence continues at coordinate 594,527,734 of OY728119.1, forward strand.
GAGTCAACGGTGCCCTAAAATGATTTGAGAGTCTGCTAGAATATGCAAAAATTATTCAAAAATTATGATAATAATGAATACCTTTATCTTGTTCCTGGTGTTGTCTACACCACTTGACAATGCTATTCCTGTATGAGTATATGTATAATAATGTATGCACATGTAATCCCTTAGGAACATCAGTAATAGTTATAATCTAGATACATACCCTTAATCATGAGTGATATGGATCATACTCATCCTACAAAAATATTTGGGGCTATAATAGATCTTGTTCTTTTTCAATGGAACTAGGCTCCAACTGCTTCCCTATCCACAATAATGGTGCATTAGGCTCGTAGAATATTTTCACAGTGTATGTGAGTTCTAAATTAATCTCTCAATATTTTATCCTTTATAACATACATTTATTTATAATAACTGAAAATAATACCACATGAATGTTATTCCCCAAATTCAAAATATAGAAACTCCATGATTTTTAGAATGTGGGAACACGTCGTATTTAAAGCAAGAAATATATTAAAATTTACTCCATATTTAAACACATTTAAAATTATATTCAAATATTATTTAAAATCCACTTAATACTTGGAAATTTTCTACCTTTTTATTCTCCACATAATCTTATTCATTAAATTCATTCAAAATCACCACGTACATGGATTCAGGCTTTGCTTCCAGATATACTTTCTAATTCCAGTGTGTTTCTCATCGCAACTTACTTTATCACTGTAGGATAATTATCAATTTTTTCGTATAATTATTCATAGGATAATTACAGTACGAATAGGATAATCCTCAATAGGATAATTCTACAAAGTATCCAAATTCTACAAAGGATAATTCTAATGCATGTATGTACTACTATATTATGAGCCCTAAAATATCTTACACCTCTCAAATGTATCACAACCCCCCATATATCATACAACCCTAAAATATCTTACACACAAAAAATATATGACTCCCACAAAATATCATATTTATATAAGATAAAATCTTCTTCCAAATATATAACTCCAACTCCAAGTGCACATATCATTATTATTTACTGAAACTTATCCAATATCAATGCATAACCTTCAGTTTGATTCTTTAATTCTAGAAAACTAGTATCATTATAGTCACATATTATCATGATTATTAATCCTTGAAGAACTCCATAGAATCATCAGATGTCATTTCTTTAGAATATAGAGATTCTGGAAAATCAAAACCTCATCCCGATGGAAAGTGTACGCATATATGGATCGACCATACCATCTAAATAATTTATACATATGGTTATACAATGTGTGATAACTACAAGTAAAAATCCAATTGAAAATTCCATTATATAATAAATTCATGAATTATTCACCATTTTTTCTATAATTATTGGGTTGTACAAGTGAAACAATTTAGTTGACTAGACCAATATATTGATGTAATGGATTGAAAAAATTTGAAAACTATTATAGTCAATATATTGACCAAATGAGTCCTTATATATACTCTCTAATCAAATAATATCAAAACTTTTTAAAATCATTCAAATTCACTTTGAATGTGTTTTATATAGTTCTAATTATTTAACTAACATATATCCTCAATTTAATGAAGGAACAATACATTAATCATACCTTTTATATCATAATTATTTAATCCATCACAATACTCCATATATCACCACTCTCCATTAGTAAATACATAATGTAATATTGGATAAAATGAAAATAAACACTTTTGGACCAAAAAAAACTTCTTCTTTTTTGTTTTCAATTCCTCTAAAAACTTATTTCAATATGGAGTATCTATTCCTCACCCTTATTAATAATAAATTCAATAGGATTAATGGGACTTTTCATCTCATCAATATGTTTCTAACTATCATCATCCATTAAAGAATATATATAGCCACATATTAGTGAAGGATTATACCATATGATTTTCCTTATAAAAGGGCCTTTAGTTAGACAATTCTATGTCAAATATGAAAAACTTGATGTAGAAGAAATGTATATAACCATTTTTTTCAAGGTTGTTCATAAACAACCAACACTTCATACCAATATCAAAATCTATTTTTAGGAGTTACATATAAAAATTCATTATAAAAGAAATTATAACTACCTTTTCAAATTATTTGGTGTTGTATAGATTTTCCAGAATTACCAGATTCACACAACATGTAATATATTGATATATCCATATTTATTCCCCCACTACAAGGTATCCACGCACTTTTTATTCTTTGTGGTAGATGAAATATCAAATGATGAATAAATTATTTATTTTCCAATGTGAACATCACTAATTTCACTAATTAAATTACCTAAAGGTAAGAATAACTAAATAAAAATAATGGGGAATAATGAGGGAGCTCTTTGATCCTCAAAAACAACACTTGATTTCAATTTTCTTCTAAAATATGTGTGAGATGATTTATCTATACTTATTTTTCTATTTTCAGCATCTTCTGGTTACTTTCTCACTACTTTCCTTTAACTAGGATCTTCATGTGAAGCATTATTCTTCACCACAAAAGTAAAGGCAACCTCATTTACTAATTTTTTTTCTACTTTCTCCAAAACAAATATTAGGATGGTAATATTTGTATACAATCATTTAAACTATTCAAAAACTGGACGGTCATTTAAATGAATTTACATGAAACTTTAAAATCTATATTTTGGATCAATTCTCAATAATTATAGATTTTATATGATAAACTACTTGTTTTTCATTAGAATTATCATCAAAATATTATTTTTCTAATTTTATTATCCATTTATAGTTAGTCAAGTCACACTATAAATTACTCTGTGTTGAAATTTTTAGTTTATCTAGGCTTCTTTGTTTGGTTTTTAAAGACATAGAAGTGTATGAATTCTGTTTCATAGCATTGGGAAATTTTCATAGATGTATTATCATTAACTCTTTAGCATATTATATTTAATTTACAAATATATCATTAAACTAATATAAATACTCAAATGTTTCTTATTTGGAAAAAGTATGTTCATTCATAACACTATTTTGTTTCTCCAATAGATTTTCCATGAGTCCCCCCTATTGATGCTAGACTCTTCACAATAAATGACATATGAAAACAGTAAATAAATATTTTTTTCCCATACCTTACACATCACCATTGAAAACCCATAAAATTATATACTAAATTTTTAAATGAAATATTTTAGAAATTATTTTATTATTACCATGCCAAAATTCAAGCCACTCTTTATCAGGGCATGTGGCCTTCTGGGAATATATTCTTCTTTTAATGGGGAAGAGTGTCTCTCAAGATTCTTCATTTTCCAAATCAGTTCTCCTTTGTGATTTTCACCTGTATTATTAGATATAACATATTTAATATGGGATATACTGGGTGGAGATTTATTTTTCCTATTGAGACCCATATTCTCACTGTGGGGAATATTTATTAGTTCTCAACTAGTTATTCCTCTTTTATTTCCATATTCACTTCATGATCACAAACCATATTCTCCAACTCTACTATCATTAATTTTTGAATATTGATCTCATCAACATAAGAGGCTTAATTCTTGATCAAATACTATTTTTCTTTAGGCAGTTTATTTTTATCCATTATTATCTTATTATTTTATTTTATTTTTGGTTAATATATTCAATATTATATTATATCCTTAATTTGATCTACCACAAAAGTCTTATCCTTTATTTTTCTTGATCGTCAATTATTTATGATTCAAAAACATTATCAACATGGTAAACCAAATTAACTTTAATATATGAGTTATGAGATGCATAATAATTTTCTTTATTTCTCAAAACATTTATTTTTTTCTGCTAAAATTATTCTTCATATCCTAAACCTTTGTTTATTTTGTTTATCTCCTCTTTATCCTTATCTGATTCAAATTCAGAAATCTGATTCACCATGCAATATTTTTCAATATGACCAATATTATCAGAATTAAAACATCTAGGTAATTTGATACCTTTTCCATTACAATTTAATTTTTAAAATATCTTTGATATAAGATCCACAATATTATGACATTATTTATCATCTTCAATATCTAGATCATTGGATTCAAAATAATCTTAATCTATGGTTTTCCTTTCATCACGTTTTGATAGGATATATCAAATTTTACCTTATGTTTGAATTTTGGATTATTTATTATTTCATATGAAATGAGAATGTTTTTATTTCAGTCCAACAATAGATATTCCCATTCTTTTAAAAATAAAATCTTCCAAGGAAATCTATATGGAAAGTTTCTCATTGACTTTCGGACAATCATTTAATCCTCAATACTCTCACCAAATACATTAATATTTTTGACTAGTTCAATCATGATTTGGGGATAGACACACATATTCTCATCATCAACCATTTTAATATCCTAAAATTTACTCCTCCATACTTATAGATTGGACTCATTTGTCATGGAATTTCCTATATAGATAATTATCAATTTTTCTAATATTTAATTTTATTTTTGAAGTCCCATTAACTTTTTGTAGACCTTTTCCTATAGAGATATAATGATGAAATTTTGAACCTTTAAATCCAACTCAATATTTATCATATCATATTGAGTAATTAAATAACATTCACCAATGGGTGAAAAAATCCGTAGTATTAGCATCTATAACTTGTAAGAATTTTTAAAAGGGTAAAAACAACATCCTATTACTCCAATTTGGTAGTTTTTTCCATGAATTTTTTATCTCCCCAGTTATTCATAAAATTTAATTTCTTTATTTCTTATAAAATTATTTTTTATCTTTAAATAAAACCTCACTCTAATACCACTTGTTTAGATTTGATTGTATCACTAAGAGAGGTAGGTGGAAATAAGTTATCACTTTTGTTTTATGAGTTATTAACATATATCATAACCTGTTAAACATGTTAAGTTTCCTAATCCACTCAATGATTTATCACATCCTCACTTTAATGTGTGAAAATAGTAAGAAAGATAAAAGTATAAAATATTTACAATGTTTTAAAAAATGAATACTTCTTATAATGCTGGTCATTCCCCCATCAAGGATTCTCCAATATCTTTAAAAATTCTCAAAAAATGAGTCCAATATCCTCACCAACACTTCTAGGGTCCACTAAAAGATACAAAAATTCATTGACAGTTATTCAATAAATAAATACATTTGGATTTCACTTAGTTCTAATTGCACAACTAAACATTATATTTCCAACAAGAGTTTATGGATAAGTACTTCTACACATGTACACCATCAAAAACATGAAAAAAACACTGATCTAAAATAATTCTAATGATATTAAGTGACATTGATCCACCTCATCCTTCAAAAATACTCAACCGCACATCAAATATCATTCTTCTTCAGTGAAATCTTGACATATACTATTTCTATATCCATGATAATAGAGTATCTAGAGATTAGAATTTTATCATAATGTATGAAATTTTTTAATTATTCTCTCAACATTTTATCCTTAATATCATATGTGTATTTATAATCACATAAAAAATACCCCGTGAATATTATTCTCCATATTCAAAATATTAAAACTCCAAGGTATTTAGTAAGAATGATATAATCTCATTTAAATATGGAAATAAATTCATCATTTATTCCCTATATAATATCATTTTATTCTAACTAAAATTTTCATTTAAACCCACCGAAGGATCATGAAATTTAAAACTTTTTTATTCTCTAGATTATTTACTTCTTTAACCTCATTCCAAAACTCATAATTTCTAGATTCATTCATTGATTCTATATGAACTTCATGTTTGTGGCATGGTTTTCATGTCATTTTAATTTATCATAATAGGATAATTGTCATGTGTGTTGGATAATACTTTATAGGATACTATTTTTAGGATAATTCTCACATGTGTAGGATAATCCTACATATGAAAATTCTTCATAGGATAATTATCCAAAAGAAAATTCTCATACGTGTAAGTATAGTTACCTTACGAGCCCAAAAATATCTTACACCCATGAATTTTCTTATGCCCCAAATATTGTAAACCCATAAAATACAGTACACCCCAAAAATATATCATGTCCCAAAATTATCTTATACATATAGGATAAATTCCTTTTCCATATATAGAACTCTAACCCCCAAGTTTTTGTACCATTTTTCTTTAATAAAACTTCTCTAATCATTAATAATTGCCTACAGTTGATGCTTTTATTCTGAATTTCTAGGATCATAATCAAGTGAAGTGATTTTAACTCTTAATCCATTAAAAAAACAAGAATTATAATATATAATTTCATTACAACATATATATTTTGGAAACATAACACCTCAATTGGAAATAAAATTCCACATATCTATGCCATCTACACCATATGAACGAACCATATATATGGGTCATCTATGTTGATCGAAAGAACATAAAAATAAAATATAGTGTGACTTTATAGATCAAGTGATTAAATAATTATCCATTTTTCCTCTAAGTATTGGATAAAATATATGAACAAATTCAATCAACCCTGATAACATACCATGGAAATTATCAACTATATGTGAAGACTATTATGGTTAATGGATTTATCGTATAAGTAATTTGATTTAGTCTTAAATCAAATTTATCTTATAATATCATAAACTCATTCAATGTGACTTAAAAAGTATTTTAGATAGTGTCTCTTCTTTCACTAACACATTCCCATGATTTCTTTGAAGAACAACACATTCATCATCACTCTTATATATTGATGATGTAACCCATAAATATCCCATAGACATCACCTCTATCCATTAGCAAACATATTGAAAAAAATAAAATCAAACCCTTTTGGAACAAAATGATAAAGGATATTTCCTTATCATTGAATCCATATTAGTAATTATAGTGTATCATATGGAAACACACATAATTGATTGTTCCAAGTACATAACCATTTATATTTAAAGTTTAACCAAGTAAATTGGGTTTATAATTTGTGATTTATTTCATTTTGTGTGTGGAAGTTAAAATGAGATATTAATTTTCTTTAACAAGAAAAATGGTTGATTTTAAGGAAGTACTAAACTGAAAAATAGAATTATTATTAAGTAATTCACTCCCACTCAGTGAAATATCACTATGAATAGTCCATCTCAATTGGTATCATGAAATTTTCTGGTTTTATCTAAAGATCAAAAGTTGTTCAATTATTTTTATTATGAATTTTATTTATCTCTGTAATTTTTTTGAGTTTCTTCACTCTATTATATGCAAGGTTATGTATAAATTTTTTTAATGCTATTAAATCTATTTTGAATTTACTTTCAAGACTTTTTATTAATCTTTTAAAACCTTCAAGATTTATAATTTTAATTTAGTGAATAGAAATGAAGTGTTGATATTGGATTGGAATAAATTTAAAATTTATGAGGAATTTAATGGCAATATCTTATCTCTATTGGGCTTGATGTATTTTATAACAGTTAAAAATATATATAATTAAATTAAATAATATTTATAGTTGATAATTCGAAAATATTATATGATATTACATAGAAATAAATCCATTTTTAATGTACTCTCATAGAAATTTTCCATAATGGTGAATATAATAAATATCAATAAGGTATTTAGGGTATGTTTTTAAATATATATTAAATTAATTAGATTGTTAATGAAAAAATTAAAGATAAAGAATATTCCTTACATGAATTTTCTTGGATGATGTATAAGAATTTAAAAAATGGGAAGTTTCCATCTAAAATATTCATATTAATTATTAAATAAAAAAAGAAAGAAATATTTTTAAAAAGTTGATGTTTTATTAAGTGATAGAAATCATATTGATGGATGATAATGTATTATAGGTAAATATATTTATTAATATAATATATGTTTCAATTTTATGTTGTGAATATTACAAAAATGAATTATTATCAAGTAGTGATGAAGATTAAAGTGATGAGAGGTTAATGAATCTCAAATTGTGTTGATATTGTATAATGAATTGAAGAATTTCAACCCAAGTATTTTTGTGTTAGAGAAAGATAATGAAAACATGCATATTTGATCTAATTTATTGGAACTGGATAAAGTTTAATATTTAAATGATAAACCATATATTCTATTTAATATTTAAAAATTGAGTGACATAATTACTATAGGGTAAAAAAAGGATGAAGAACTATAAGAAAATTGTTTCATAGATTATAATGCGATTAAATATCTCAATGGTGATATTTTTGGAAATTAATATAATATAAAGAAATTCATATATGAATTTTTAGATTCCAAACATGGGGAAAAGGAATTCTTGATGCAAGAGAGGTGTGTTGTAGATGAAGTAAGAATTAGAGATTATCTAAATCAATAAGAATCACAATGAATGAAAAATCATGGATCCTTAAATTTGTCATGAAAATGAAATATCCAAAAAAATGAAGAATTTTGTGATGAAAAAATTACATATTAAACAAATAAATATTTTTTATTTTCAATAAAGTATAACATTGAAGAAAAAAACTACAATTGTATTTAATGAAAAAAAAATTGATAAAAATTATATAATGAATAAGAACATATTTAGAGTATCTTAGTGTTTTTTTACCAAATATATGTCATAAAATACTTCAAAATGATGAATTTTAAAATATTGATATTTCTTGATAGATTTGTTTTCCAACGACATGATTTTCCTTTTATGGACATTTCTGGTATTACAAAGGATGGGTAGTATGATGAGATGTTTTTAGATTATAGGTAGTAAATCATTTCCCATGAAAACATGTATAAGGATCCCATGTGGGGGGAATACCATTTGAAACAATAGATCACAATCCTAATGTTATTCATCCAATGGGTGTCAAGTTAAATAATTATTCTGATGGCTTGAATACATTATTTGGAAGATGTGAAAAATAATTTCATGTCTGTTTCACAATCATACATACTGGATTAGTCTATAACCTCCTTATTTTAATGTGGGTTTCTTATATTTCTAATGAATTTCATGTTTTATGAGTAAAATATTTTCTGGTCAAAATGATAAAAAAGATAATTCTTGAAGTAGTTATTGAAACCTACCATATGTGCAATGAACCTACAATATTATGATGTTAAAATAAATATGATGGTCAATTGACCACATAGAATTAACCATTCTTAGAACTCAATGAGACTACATGTACATTCAATTGACTAATATACTGCATATTGATGATCAAGTGACCACATGAAGGATTCAACACACCCCATGAACAACCAAATTATCATGTGATAGGTTATTATAATTTATCTAAGTCTTCAAATGATCATATATATGTGTGATGCAGTGACTAAAATAATATGTCAATATAATTCATAAATTAATGATGTTTCCTCATGAATTAATGAATTCATTGTGTGAAGTAATAAAATAACCATGAGAAGTATTGAAAATATCATAAGAAAAAATGAAGTGAAATAAATAAGAAACTAAGTGGATACATAACTGAAGAGAGTGAGAAAATAGGATGTGATGTGATCATGAGAATTAAATAATCTACCTCATAAGAAGATAATGTGATAAAATTTTGAGAATTAGTGACAACATGAATAAGCTAGGTTTCCATGCCAATTGATTGTGGCATGTGAAAATTCTAACTAACCATGTAAAGTAAATATGATCCAAATTTACCATAATTTAATTGATGACTAATTTAAAATGTCTAAATTAATTAGGGTTGATTTTTAAAATCTCTAATGGAAATATTTTATAGTATTAATTACAGATTTATTACAATTAATATTGTAATGAATATCCTCCAATAACTAGTTTGAGATGGAGTTATATTTATGAAAAAGAACAACTCATGGACATTAAGGGTTGTTGAATATGTGTAGATCTATGATCTAAGTCATAAAAGGAAAATTAATACATAGAGGAATTATTAGGAACACTCCATGACACTATGTTCTTGCAAACATTTCTTTTAAATCTCAGTTGAACCTATTTTAAGATAGATACAGGGAGTTGGGATCAACCAGATCAGATCGGATTAATATGTATCAACTATTAGCATCTCATATCTATTACTCTCTATGTTCTATATTATATTTTGATCTCTTTTTATGATACTATGATTACTCTTTAACAAAAACACATGTATTGTATTTAATAGTACAAGAGACTCTTTCTTTATTTCTTTTACATATTTTATACCTCATTGAACTATGTAAGAGGCTATGTATGTCACACCTGGACTTTGCATCGAGGTGAGTTTTTAATTTTTATTTTTATCACGTAAGTTTAGTTTCCTTTTTATAATTGTCTCATTGGAATGCGGGTTGAACACGAAATTAGTGTGCACTTTTGCGCTAATAAATGAACGTTACCATGACAATTCCCGATGCGCGGGCAGGGCACGGGCGAAGCTGTGCTGCCAGCCCAGTGCGCAGGTGAACCTTTTTATTATCAATTTTTTAAATTTGCAATTGTTTTTTTAAAATCATTAGTATTATTATCATTATTATTTTTATTGTTGAACCCTTTATTAATTTTTATTATTAAGTTAATTTTTTCATTTTAATCTTATTTTATTTTAGGTTGGCTTTGTTTTTCTTAGCTTCCAATTCCAATTTTATTTTTTATTTTTTTCTATCTTTTGCCTATTTCTTTTATTTTGCTTTTATCCTTTCTTTTCTATTTTTTTTTATTCACTTTCTTTCTTTTATTTCTTCTCCCTATTTTTCTCACTCTCCCCGGCGCATAACTGTTCATCTGCCCCCGCCATGTGACTCGCGCTGAACCCTAGCCGCCTCCCCAGCCGGCCCTTCCTGGCGCTGCACCATTCTCCTTCCCTCGGTTCACGCCACACTCTCCATACCCCCCTGGTCCACCAACCCATCTTCCCCATTTCCCTCTCTTCACATCGTGCTACCGTGATTCTACCCAGTTGGAGGCTCTACTCACCTGGATCGTGCCACCTTGGCCAGCCTTCCCTCAGCAGGTGCTGCCACGACTCTACCCAACTGGAGGAGCTGCCCTCCTTGTTGCCTCGGCCTCTCGTCACGCGCCCACCTCCTCGGACCATCCACCTGATATCCTTGCCCCCCCACCATTCCAGCCACGGTTCCCCGGACACACCCTTGCTTCACCTCCTAAGCAACTCGCTACAACCTCACCAGCTCGCTCGCCGCCATCCTCACCTCTGCTTTGCATCGTGCCCCCTAGAACCCCGCTGTGCCGCCCCCTGCTTCCCTTGCCGCAACCTCAAGTGACCCGCTCTTTATAGGGTTTAGTCTTCCTCATTCATTTATTCTATTTGTTTATTTGTTTTAAGAAGGTATACAATTTGGTTTTGGGGTTTTAACATGAGTTTTTTTGTTTAAATTCTTGATATTGGGTTCGCGCTAGGTTCCTTGAGGTGCAAATGACACGCGTTTGTGGTTGCACACAAATTTTGGGGGTTTCGCCAATCGAGGTAGGTGGTTCCGCGCATGAATATTAATTGATGAATTCACTCGTTGATTTAATTAACTTTGCGTGTATATTAATCATTTAGTTTGATGCGAATTTTATTTTTCATAAGGTTTAGTGTGTTTTGATGTGTTTAGTAGTATGTGCATAAAATAAGTATGTTGTTGTGAAACTAATGTTGAACTGGTTATTAGTTTTGTTTCCCTTAAGTTGTGTAGTTAATTTGTTAGGGCGTGAAAAAGGGTGAAATTGTCGTTTTATTGTTGCGTCTATCTGCATTTAGTCAGAAATGACATTTGAAAGAGTTTTTGGCATTTAGTGTCATGTGACATATATTGAAATTGTTTGGCACATTTTTTTTCTGGTAATTCATTTAATTATAGAAATGGTATTTTAAACTATGTGTGTGTTTTCTTTAATTGCGTGTGTGATTCAGTTTGTGTTCCTAAGGTGGTGTTGTGTACGTGTGGTCATGTAAGGGCAGGTTTGGGTCGGTCTAGTGTGTAAAGCGGTGTTTTTATCTCAAAAATTTATTTATGAAAGAAATTGGGTTGTTTATTAAATGAGTATTAAGGGTGAAAAATTGATTTTGATTAACTTTTGTGAATATTTTGGTGCTTAAAGTTAGGAGACACGTGCAAATTTGTTTAATAAATTTTGTTAGTGGCGTGTTTGATAATGAAAGTGTTTTCATTGACCGTGTAGTTGTTTTAATTGGTCGGGTAAGAAATGCAAATTGAGTTTTGGAACTTTTTAGTGAGCGTATTATTTCAAATGGCTCCTGTGTGTACGAATGGTGGTTTTGGGTGTGAGTGATGTCTTTCTTGGTTTGAGTGTATGATTATGACACGTGGCATGAACTTTGAATTACTTGAGCACAAACGGGAATCCTGGGTACTAGGTGGGCGGACTAGACTAGCGTGCTAGTGATACGGGAGTGGCCTCGGCCCAGTTTCACTTAGCAGGATTGATGCTTACAACACTAACTAAACATTGGATGATGACTGGAGACCACTATGGTAAGAGTTGTTTACCTACTAGTGGATCGTGCATGGGAATGTGTGATACGGTTCACCGAGACGTGAGGTTCTAGGGTCCCACTTCTCACTAGTATCTTTAGGTTCTCCCATGTATTTTGCTCTTTCTCTGCTTGCTGCTCACCGTCGGCACACGGTGTGACATTGGGGTTACCAAGAAAAGTGTGTGTGTGTGTGTGTGTACGAGTGTGCATTATTCTGTGTGTGTGCGTGTGTATGTGTGTGCGTGCATATGTGTGGGTGTGCGTGCATGTGTGTAAGTTAATTCAAGTCGTTTTCCTTTTAGAGAAGTTTCCCCTTAAAAACCGTTTTCATTAAAAAAATTCTTTAAACAGTTATTTATTTTTATTCTGTTAAATTGAAAATGTATTTTTCTTTTAGTAATTATGAGTGGAACCTTTTCTCGGTGGAATCCTACTGGGATTTTATCTCACACCCTACATACACCCTTGGGTGTATGTAGATTCTGTTTCTTTTTCACTCCAGGTTGTGACTTCGTGCTCAGCGATGGTGGTTCTGGTTGCTGTTGTTCTTCGTGAGCAGGTTGGTGTTGGTATCTTGGGGATGAAACTTCTCATGTCGCATGAGGTTGGTTTTCGAGTTTAGTTCTCTATTCTTGTTGTTGTTCATTTTGGGTTTTTAGCTAAATTGTAGACCTAAACCTGTTTATAGATTAGAAGTGTGTTTGGTAGCCTGTTTCCTGTTTCAGTTTATTTACCTTATTGGTTGTTTTTCTGTCTTTTATTTCAGTTAAAAGCGTTTCCACTTGTTAATCTTGATACACATGCACTTGTGCCAGCCCGTGGGGATCAGGAACGCCCTTCGGGCCTTGCACCGGTCCGGGTCGGGTGCCGGGTCGGATGGCGACCCGGCCTGGTTCGTGACAAAATGGTATCAGAGGGGAAATTTTTTCTCTCTTGGGTCATGTTCTTTTGGGATAGAGTCACAGTGGACGTGAGTTAAGGTTTTTGGGACTCGACGTCCTGGCTACAAGTAAGGTGCCTGGCCAGCACACCTCGTGGCGGGACTCAAGTTACCAAAGTATGTTGAGGTTTGTCTGAGTTTTTGGTCCTTGCGGTTAATCTTATCTAGGGGAAATGAAAAAGGGTAAGGTTAGTGGTCCTAGTGAGCTCGCAGGGTCTGGCAGGCCATGTGGAGCCGGGGATGCTGTCCTATAATTCCCTCTGTGCTGGTGGCGTGACTGGTGTATGGTCGCCAACCATACGTTCCAGCCACCCGCTGACACAAGTTTTCTCTTGCGTTGTTTCTCGTCTCTTTGTTTTGGATTCGTGGAGATTTGGTTTTTAAGTAAAAATTTTTTGGCCCTAGAAAGTGTTTTCAAATGAAGCGCTTTAAAAATGAAATGGTGTGTGAGGTTTGAAAAGTGTGGGTTGAATGTTTTGGTTCTGAAAAATGGAATGGTTTGATTTTGATCCTTGGTGTTCTCGTGGGCAACCAATGCATGAGTGTCTATGGGAAAAGGAAATGGTTAATGGCACGAGCGGATGAGTTCCAGGATGGATATGAGGTGGATTCCAATGAGGCACGAGAACATGCATGTGTGAGGCCCATGGGGCACCATTGGTGTTTGTTCAACCGACCAGCTTCGTTTCTTTTGAAAAAAGTTTTGTTAAAGGAAAATTTGGTGTTTTTAAATAACCGGTGATTGTGTGGTGTGTCCTTGTAATTTTGAAAGGTTGGATGTGAGATTTTTTGAGCCGAGAATCCTTTTTGACTGATTTGTATCCCGAGTTTGAATTCTTATTTGTAAGTTGGTACGCAAGCATGTAGCTAGTTAATTATTTTGAAAATTACATCGGGGATCCCTTGTAGTGGTTCCCCCCTGCACGTTTGGTGTTTGATTGTGGTATGTCTTGACCATCAGACCTATTTTATTGGGTCCACGGTTCTCTTTCTTGGCTAGTGTACGCACCCAATAAATATTTAATGTGCAAATGATGTGCGGACACCGGTAATTCGCCATTGGCCAACCCTCCAGTTGATTAAAGTAAGGACTCTCCCTTTTTAGTGGCAGTGGTATGTCAATCTCTTTTTCCTTTCGGTTAAGAAGGTCCTCTCGTAGCGGGATGACATATGCGTGGGGAACTAAAGGGAGTTTTGGTCTCTTTGAGTGTCTCGACCTGTTGGGTATGAAGTTTGACATCTTCATGTTTGAAGATTTCCCCTGAAATGATGAAAGGAAATCTAACGGGGAAGGGTGAAGGCGGTTCATAATTTTCAGTGTTGACCAGTGTCTTGAAGGGCTTTGTAGTATTTATATCGGCTGCAAGGGTCATGTTTGGTGACGTCTTGCAGCGTGAGGTCCCTTTGATAGTCAACGGTGGTTTGGAAGTGGTAAAGGAGACTCCAGTGGGAAAAAGGTGGAAGCAACCCTAAGTTGTTGGTGTAGTCTATCATTCTAAATGACATCTGGTCTTTGGTTTGTTTCGTTTAAGGAAAGGTTCGTGTTAGGATACTAGTTTGGCAGACCCAGTCATATGAGGCTGCTATGGTCATTTGGAGGAATCATGTGTTGTTCAAGACGCAGTTAAAAGTCTTTCTCAGTGTAATGTTCCTCTCAACAGCAACGGTCATGTTCAGGTGATTATTGGTGGTGTCGTATTCTCATTCAGTGTGACAAAGGGTGATGTGCATGCACCATTTCAACTCTGGTGTTGGCGAATATTCCGTGTATGATCAGTGAGATGTCGTAATGTGTTGTGTTTACTGGTGTTGTCTCGGTTGCAGTGCGGTTGCGTGTGACACCAAAAGGAGAAGCTCCATTCGGGAGACTTTCATGCCTGACTGTGAGGAAGAAGATGTTTCAAACATCAGGGCTCCAGCCATAGGTCTCGGAGTGAAGCTGGCGTGTGGTCAGGAACCCCGGGATTGTATGAAACCCAGACTTTATTTTTGTCATTGGTGTTGAAAGTAGAGGCAGTTTAAATTGTTTCCATGGTTGTTCCGCTTTAGATGAGACTTCTGGTTGCATAAGGTTTTCGTGACCATGTGGACGCATGTCGTCTCGTGCCTTGAAGTCTTGGGGGTTGTGTCCCACTGGATGCAATCACTTCAGTGGTACTTATGGGAGTTTGTTGAGTGAATCAGTCTCAAATATGAATAATGCTCATCCAGGAATGTGGAAATGCTGGTTTTTCTTGGGTCATGCTGACGCCCCGGTAGTCATGCCCCTCCCTCCCCACCCCTTGTGGTGGGGTGTTTGGTCACCATCAATAATTTTCAAAGTTCTGTATCCTTTTTTCATTATAATGGCGGTGAGACCCACAACGGGTCTTGCACAAAGGTCTCAGGAATAAATCGGTGTTGGCCTTTCTTGAATGGTGGGGAGTCCGCCTGGACCTCCCCATATTGGTTTTCTAGTCTCACTATTGGCATTGGTAGGTTCTTAATGGTGGGGATACCCACATTGGGTCTCACATGAATGTCTCTAGAATGAATGAGTGTCAGACTTTTCTTTAATGGCGGGGAGTCCGCTCGAACCTCCCCGTGTCAGTTTTCCAGTCTCGTTTTGAGCGTCAGTGAGTTCCTAATGGCGAGGAGCCCCTCGGGCCTCTCCATGTTTATCTTATGCTTCTGTATTTAAATATGTCTTGGTGATAAGTGATAAGAGTGTTCTGTGGATGTGTTTTGATCTTGTTTTTTCATTCTAGACAACGGTGTGGTTTCGGTTTAATAGTGCTTGAGGTGTTTCAGCTTGTGAAGTTGGTTTCTATGGGTGCGAGAGTTCCCTTCCTTGATAAGTCAACTGGAAGCATTCTATCTCTTCGGGGCGGGTGATACATATTAGAATGTCTTTATGTGAGTTTCTCGAAGTTGTCTTCGAGTCACTTTCTCTGAGCACAATGTGTTTTCCTCTCTTCACTTTCTTTTGGTGGGGACCCTCTTTGAATCATAATGAGGTGGTCCTTCCTACTTTAGGCTTCAACCTTAGTTGTGGCTTTCCGGGGACGGAATGATTTATGGTTGGGAGAATTGTCACACCTGGACTTCGCATCGAGGTAAGTTTTTAATTTTTATTTTTATCACGTAAGTTTAGTTGCCTTTTTATAATTGTCTTATTAGAATGCGGGTTGAACACGAAATTAGTGTGCACTTTTGCGCTAATAAATGAACGTTGCCTTGACAATGTCCGATGCGCGGGCAGGGCACGGGCGAAGCTGTGCTACCAGCCCAGTGCGCGGGAGAACCTTTTTATTATCAATTTTTTTAATGTGCAATTTTTTTTTAACATCATTATTATTGTTATCATTATTATTGTTATTGTTGAACCCTTTATTAATTTTTATTATTAAGTTCATTTTTTCATTTTAATCTTATTTTATTTTAGGTTGGCTTTGTTTTTCTTAGCTTCCAATTCCACTTTTATTTTTTATTTTATTTTTCTATCTTTTGTCTATTTCTTTTATTTTGCTTTTATCCTTTCATTTATATTTTTTTTATTTACTTTCTTTCTTTTATTTCTTCTCACTCTTTTTCTCACTCTCCCCGGCGCATCACTGTTCATCTTCCCCCTCCATGTGACTCATGCTAAACCCTAGCCGCCTCCCCATCCGGCCCTTCCCGGAATTGCACCATTCTCCTTCCCTCGGTTCGCGTCGCACCCCCCATACCCCCTGGTCCGCCGACCCATTTCCCCATTTCCCTCTCTTCACATCGTGCTACCGCGATTCTACCCAGCTGGAGGCTCTTCTCACCTAGATCTTGCCGCCTTGGCCAGCCTTCCCTCAGCAGGTTCTGTCGTGACTCTACCCAACTGGAGGCACTGCCCTCCTTGTTGCATCGGCCTCTCGTCACGCGCCCACCTCCTCGGATCATCCAACTTCTATCCTTACCCCCCCCCCCCATTCCAGCTGCGGTTCCCCGGACACACCCTCGCTGCACCTCCTAAGCAACGCGCTACAACCTCACCAGCCCGCTTGCCCCCATCCTCACCTCTGCTTCGCACTGTGCCCCCTAGAACCCCGCTGTGCCGCCCCCTGCTTCCCTTGCCGCAACCTCAGGTGACCCACTCTTTGTAGGTTTTAGTCTTCCTCATTCATTCATTCTATTTGTTTATTTGTTTTCAGTGGGTATACGATTTGGTTTTGGGGATTTAACTTGAGTTTTTTTGTTTAAATTCTTGATATTGGGTTCGTGCTAGGTTCCATGAGGTGCGAATGACACGCGTTTGTGGTTGCACAAAAATTTTGGGGGTTTCTCCAATCGAGGTAGGTGGTTTCGTGCATGAATATTAATTGATGAATTCATTTGTTGATTTAATTAACTTAGTGTGTTTATTAATCATTTAGTTTGATGTGAATTTTATTTTTCATAAGGTTTAGAGTGTTTTGATGTGTTTAGTAGTATGTGCATAAAATAAGTATGTTGTTGTGAAACTAATGTTGAACTGGTTATTAGTTTTTTTCCCTTAAGTTGTGTAGTTAATTTGTTAGGGCGTGAAAAAGGGTGAAATTGTTGTTTTATTGTTGCGTCTATCTGCGTTTAGTCAGAAATGAAATTTGAAAGAGTTTTTGGCATTTAGTTTCGTGTGACATATATTGAAATTGTTTGGCACATTTTTTTTCTGGTAGTTCGTTTAATTATAGAAATAGTATTTTAAATTGTGTGTGTGTTTTATTTAATTGTGTGCGTGATGCAGTTTGTGTTCCTGAGGTGGTGTTTTGTACGTGTGGTCATGTAAGGGTGGGTTTGGATCGGTCTAGTGTGTAAAGCGTTTTTTTCTCTCAAAAATTTATTTATGAAAGAAATTGGTTTGTTTATTAAATGAGTATTAAGGGTGAAAAATTGCTTTTGATTAAATTTTGTGAATATTTTGGTGCTTAAAGTCAGGCGACATGTGCGGAGTTTGTTTAATAAATTTTGTTAGTGGTGTGTTTGATAATGAAAGTGTTTTCATTGACCGTGCAGTTGTTTTAATTGGTCGGGTAAGAAATGTAGATTGAGTTTTGGAACATTTTAGTTCGCGTATTATTTCAAATGGCTCCTGTGTGTGCGAATGGTGGTTTTTGGTGTGCGTGATGTCTTTCTTGGTTTGAGTATATGATTATGACATGTGGCATGAACTTTGAATTACTTGAGCACAAAAGGGAAGCCTGGGTACTAAGTGGGTGGACTAGACTAGCGTGCTAGTGATACGGGAGTGGCCTCGGCCCAGTTTCACTTAGCGGGATTGACGCTTACAACACTAACTAAACATTGGATGATGACTGGAGACCACTATGGTAAGAGGTGTTTCCCTACTAGTGGCTCGTGCACGGAAATGTGTGATACGGTTCACCGAGACGTGAGGTTATAGGGTCCCACTTCTCACTAGTATCTTTAGGGTCTCCCATGTATTGTGCTCTTTCTATGCTTGCTGCTCACCGTCAGCACACGGTGTGACGTTGGGGTTACCAAGAAAAGTGTGTGTGTGTGTGTGTGTGTGTGTGTACGAGTGTGCGTACGTCTGTGTGTGTGCGTATGCACGTGTGTGCATGCGTCTATGTGGGTGTGTGTGCGTGTGTGTAAGTTAATTCAAGTCGTTTTCCTTTTAGAGAATTTTCCCCTTAGAAACCATTTTCATTAAAAAAAATTCTTTAAACACTTATTTATTTTTATTCTGTTAAATTGAAAATGTATTTTCCTTTTAATAATTATGTGTGGAACCTTTTCTCGGTGGCATCCTACTGGGCTTTTAGCTCGCACCCTACATACACCCTTGGGTGTATGTAGATTCTGTTTCTTTTTCACTCCAGGTTGTGACTTTGTGCTCTGCAATGGTGGTTCTGGTTGCTGTTGGTCTTCATGAGCAGGTTGGTGTTGGTAGCTTGGGGATTCAACTTCTCATGTCGCATGATGTTGGTTTTAGAGTTTAGTTCTCTATTCTTGTTGTTGTTCATTTCGGGTTTTTAGCTAAATTGTAGACCTAAACCTTTTTATAGTTTAGAAGTGTGTTTGGTAGCCTATTTCCAGTTTCAGTTTATTTACCTTGTTGGTTGTTTTTCTGTCTTTTATTTTGTGTAAAATCGTTCCCACTTGTTAATCTTGATACCCGTGCACTTGTGCCAGCCCGTGGGGATCGGGAACGCCCTTCGGGCCTAGTACCAGACCGGGTCGGGCGCCGGGTCGGATGGCGACCTGGCCTGGTTCATGACAATGTATAGTCTGGAATTCCTTTTTTCAGTTGTTATTTGTAAAAAACATATCCAATTTATAAATAAGATTATTATTTAATAAAATTATTGGAAGTGGGTGATTTTTCGGTATATAATACTAGGTCTCGGATTGAGCCTTAACCTTTTTATTTTATTTCACTATGTGTTTTCCAGCATTAATTTTTTTTCATTATTATAAAAACACATTTGTCTTTACTTATCAAAATAATATAGAAAAAAATAATTTGATATTTATCTTTAATAAGTGTATTATTTATATTTGTCGATACAGGTAATTTATTTTAAAAAGTTAAAGATTTTTAAAAATTTATTTTAATTAATATGTGATCAAACGTTTAGGATTCATTTTGGAAGAAAAAATTATATAATTCTATTATTTTAAAAAACTAGGTTGTATATTTATGTACAGTGGGATTTAGCATAAAATTATTTTAATTAAAATTTTAATTGAAAACTAAATTAATCCCCAATTATTTTCTCAACTTCGAACAACATTTTGCATTGAAGGATTTCATTTCTATTTTTAAATATGATGTTGTCTTACCTAAAAGATAATAATTTATATTATTTATATATTTTTATCATTTTGGATAATAATGAACTTGTAAGGAATATTATGAATATGACTCTTTATTTTAATGAAACCAATTAAGCTCAGTGTAATAAGAAAATGAAAATTCATATTGAAATAATGTGACTTGATATCGAGACTTAAATTCAGGAAAAATATGAAAAACCAATAAATAATAGAGCTAATTGGTGTAACACTACTAAATAATCTTATGAATATAACTATAAATCCTTTAATGTGTTATAAAATGAATTAGGATAAGAACAATTTAATATAATTTATAATAGTTAAACTAAATATGAAATCTGGGATACAAATTCTATTTATCATAAAAAATAATCATATTTTAATAAAATAAAACTAAATAATTATACTATTATCTACAATACATTTATGATGATCCCTGATGAATAAATTTATATCATGTATCTCAAGTTCAAAACAATTGTCAACATGATGCATTTACTTGAGAAGAAAATTTAATGTGGTGATAAAGTAGTGAAACATCTTTAATTCATACCAGATATGTACGGATGAACCTCTATTTCCATTAGATAATCGTGGGACATAAGTAAACCACCATTGAATGATCTTATTGGAAAACCCATCATGTCTAAGTAAGAACCTAAAATGAACAAATAAAAATATTTTCTTTCATGAATTATGAGTCAAATATAAAGAAAAAAAACATAAATGATAGTTCGAGTAAGGATGAATCACATTCTGATAGTAATGGGGTGGTGGATCAACTATGAAAGAAAATTTAAAATGTTTTACATATTTCATATATTTGTCAAAAAATAAATCTATATATTAATATATCACCAAAAATAGAATTATATAAAGGGAAATCAAATTAGTGAAGTGACCTATTATGAATGAAAAAGAAAAGGGAATATTAATGCTCATTGTAAAAAATGAAAAATAATAAAAGATATTTAGATAATAGAAAAAGGTAAAATAAGACTAGAAAATCTACTTGGAGTTTTTTTGAAGATAGTTCCAGTTATTCTTGTAATGTCCCAACCCCAGGAATCCTAGATCCAGTGTCTACTACCATTACATTAACATGATTACAAGGAAATGAATCTTGAATGACTAATCAGTTTAGTAATCTTGGTAAACTAGATACAAACATGAGTCTTGTATTACCATTTAAAACTCTAATTGCACCATTTTTTTTATTTTTAGGATAATGTTATTCCATACACCATATCCTTTTATATCATTCCCAGTACACTTCATAGATTCATGAATAAGGAAACAGAATAAGGGTGAGCTTAAATTTTCAGAAGTGGAATTTAAATCAGAATCAATAATGAATTAATAAGAATAAATCAGCATGGAAAGGTGAATAGATTATAACACTTTCCATTCACTCAATAAATTGATAATTAAATACATCCATAGATTTTTTGATGCAAAATATCATGGATAAATAATAACTGAAATGAATGTAATTCTTAATTATTAGACATCAGGTATATGGCACATGAACCACTACAATTAAGACCATTCACAAGATGGTATAGGTCTATGGGCAGAAACCCATATATTATTCTTGGAAACAAACGTGAAGAGTTTATTTCCAACTACTTTCAACTTAAGAGACTACCAATGCATTCAGATGATTTCATTAACCAGTCCCCAACCTATAGGTCTTGCATTAAAATTTCCCCAACCTATGTCATACTAGTCCAAATAATTCCTTATATATCAAAAAATAAATTTAAAAAATAGATCTTTAAATCAAAGTGTCCCATACCGTTTTGAAATATTTTAAACATAAGCCTCATAAAAGTAAATAATTAAAAAATGAAACATTGAATACCATGAATATAAATATATTCATGACATGACATATGAAAAGGGGTATAAGCTACACCAAAAAAAATAAGTAATTAGTGGATATGATATTTATCTCATATATGTAAAAGGTGAGATGAAAATTCCCTACCATTTTGAAATAATTTATTTAAAAGGACACACATTTTCAAAAGAAAATATTTTTTCTCAAAATAACCATATAAATTTATAAAGGAATCTTATAAATAGTTGGATTGAATGAAAGAGGGAAATTCAATTCATTCCATATAAGTTTAAAAACATTTCTTTTAATTTTGTAAGAAAAGTAATAAATTACCTTGTTTTGGAAAATGATAGGATGATTCCTTTTAAATATATTTTTTTAAAAGTAAAAAAGGGGGAAATGATTTTATGAAATCAAGGTATAATCATAAATATATTTTTTAAAAGATTTTTATAAAATACTAACATGGATTATAAATATTCCTAAGTGGAGGCTTAACCAAAAACAATCCTGAATAACGATGAGATAGTGAGATAAATACATATCACTTTACATTCATAATAATTTTATTCACATTATATAAAAAATATATGGATATTAAAATATAAAAAAACTACATCATAATACTCATAAAAGACATTCATGGGTTTTATATACACCGCACAAAAGAAATAAATAGTGTATAAGACATGTGTCCCATAGAAAAAAAGTGAGACAAATATCTGTTACCTCACACTTCCTTTTTAGTTGTATATGATTCAAACTCATGTATAATGGTTTATATATTTTTATTAATTTATATAATAACTTTTTTCATTTTTATTATATTATATATGACCTTATTACATTATTTTATCACTATATTGTTAATAATTTTACATCATTTTCACTATTTTGGGTGTTAATTGCCAAGTTTCTCATGTATGTGTTGACTTTTTATTTGTTGTTCCAATTACATAGATCATGGCCAAAACAGTGTATGATGTACCTGTAAGGGGATCTGCGAGCTAGGGTTTCCCATCACCATTGCCTTCTTCCTTCATCTCGGGTTTGTGTGGTACCTTTCCTCGCGCTCGGTAAGTCCATGGCGATGGATACCCTATTGTGGTGGCATGCTTCGCAGACTAGTCTGTCCCAACCTCTTGTATTGTTGCTGGCATGATTTTTCTCCCAATTACTTCATCGCCGGATAGGGTTCCCCATGGAGGCACGGTGACAATCTGTGGCCGAGATCCAACTCTTGCGTCTTGTGGGTTTCTTCCTCATCTCTGATGTGTGTGTGTTAGATTTTCTTCGTGGATTTCATAGGCGTTATGGTTGGCAGTGAGGAGATATGTTGATCATGAAGTCAATGGGTTTGAAGTTGTGAATCAGTGGTGGTTCTCAGAGGTCGGTTTTTCTTTGGGACTTGTTTCTCGATGTTGTGTTTTACTTTGGTTGCGGTGGTATGCGGTTACATGGTTTCAGAAATCAGATAGTCTACTTGAGGATTCTCTAGATGAGGTTTAGGGAAACGATTTTCCATTGTACCATATCTTTCCAGAATTTGATTTTTAATAGGGCATGGCTATGACCATCGGTACCAAGCTCGTGCATTTTTTAATGGGACAGCTAGCTGATCTGTGGTGGAAGGTGGAAGATGGATTTTATATATTTTGATGATGGCAGGGGATTTTCTCATGTAGTGTGGGTTGTTTGGCCTAGAATTTTTGGATCATTGGGGTTTTTTTACTTGTTTCTATCCTTGATGTCATGACGGTTTCCCCCATTACCCTTAAAAGGGGGTTAATCATAATAAAAAATAATTTTCAGTCAGTCAATTACATATATCATGATTTAATCATTTAAAGAATGTAAACCATGATGTAAATATCATATATATTCAATATATATCTATAATAATCTGTAAAAGTTTAGATAGGAAATGAAATGAACCATTTATGGAGATGTTATGTCGTACGTACTCATGAACGCTACTTTCAATTATTTGTCATATTAAAAACCAAAAAGAAAATAATATATATGTATAATATAATTACATTATTATATATATTTCATATATTTCAAATGTTCTTATTAAATACATCCTTTATATGTTCCATGTATATTTGGAACGAATCACATTTCTTAGAGGCGGCGGTTGTCTACACATCCACAAATGATGTTATCCTATTTACACAATATTGAAAGCATGAAGGTATGTGTTATATATAATCACCGAATTATGAATAAAAAATTAATATATATATATATATATATATCGTATAAAAATAGTGTGTCCAACATAATTCCCAACCATGATTTTTGGTAAAGTGAAAAACCAAATACATTGTTTCACGAGGCTGTAGCTCACTGTACACAAATAGTATATTCATAACCCATTTGATGGAAATGTGTGTAGGTGTAGGTATAAGCACTAATATAAAAAAATATGTATATTTAGGAGTGGTTATAATATTTATGAATGTAATAATAAGAAATGAAGGATTGGGGAAATAAATAAAACTAAAGTGATCATTGAAGAAAGTTACCTCTTATTTGGGTAACACTTTTTGGTTTATAAAAAAAGCTTTCATTGGTTTGGTTTCTTCCCAAAGTGAGGCTTCTAAGATTAGGGGATGAAAGTTTCTATATTATTTGGATAGGTTTTGGTCGAGCTATAATTCTCGATGTAGTGTTAGAAAGTGAGGGACAAGGTTCCCTTTAACAATTTAAGTGAGGGGAACTTTTGGAAACTCTCAAAATATTAAATTAATATAAATTAATTTTCAAATCTAAATTTCTAAAAATATATTTATTTCATATATAATATGTGTATGGGTGTAAATCCACTAATACAATATTTTTAGACATGTTTAGGTCACATTTGTACCCTTATCCTTTGGCGTAAACCCTTAGTTAAACCCTTTAACTCTTACTACGACAACTTGAATTTTTAAACATGTAGGGTTAATATAGTTTATATAAAATTCCAAAAGAACCATAAATGAGTCATGGATTACATTTTAAACATTATCCCAATATTTTTTTATATTTTTATACTTTTATGAGTGTTATATCATTTAATGAAATATTATTTATTTTAAAATATCTTTAATGTCAATTTTGACACTATTCATTTCCTAACTTTTTGAAGAATATCAATACAAAAGATAAAATCAAAAAAAAATTAATACATATATAATATTTCTAGTTCATTTAAAAAATTATGTTATGACATTAATTATATAAAATTATTTTTATTTTAATACTTTTAATAACATTTATTTGATATTTTCATTAATTAAACAATCAATGCACCATCATTGCCTAAGCCCTTAATTTAATTATTACATTTGTAAAAAAAAAATCATGTTTAATATAAACATATTATATTTCAAATTAATATTTATTGTTGAGATATATTTTTAATAACCATATATAAAAATGTAATACTTTTTAAAAACATGAGTATGCCATATTGGACTTCCCTTAGAATAAACTACAAAAAAATGATTAAAGCCATTCAAGTGGCTCTAAGAAGCCATAAAGTCGGCCCAAGGATTATGGTTTTCAAGATTAACTCATCCAATATAAGTAACACAACTATTATGGTAGTTTTATAATACTTATAATATTATTTTTTATTGTTAATTACCTTATTTACCCCTAACCTTAGTAATTCAAAAATAACTAATGTTACTATTCATATTTCCCAAAAATAAAAGGAACCTATTTACATAATTGGAACCCATGGATTTTAAATATGAAATCCATTTTTCAAAATTAAAAATAGATAATTTTCAGTAATTAATTTAAAATTAATCCCATTAACGGAATGAGAAAATGAGTTATTGAAGTAAAAACATTCAAAATATTGAAATGTTTATATCTAAAATTAATGTGAAAATGATTATAAGGACATGTATTAGGTTAAATGATAAAAATTTGATATAATTATAAAATAAAACCAATTAAAAATACAATTTAACATAATAAATTATTTATATGAAAATTTTATTTTCAATTAAATTGAAATATTTTATCATAATTCATAAAATCATGAAAACTTATCAAAAAAATATCTGAAATTTGAAAAAAAAAATATGTTACCCATTGAAATAAAAAAGTTATTTTTTCAACTAACTAATATAAATGTCTCAAAAAATTGGATATAAAATAGGGTTTCCATCAAAAGACGGTAAAACTTTCTTTATAAAAATATAACCCTTTAATGAGTAAAATTGGATTCATTCTTATTTTATGACTATAAAATCAATTTGATGAATTTAAAAACATTTGATTAAATATATAACATATAAATTTCATAATTTGGTTAATATTATTCACTCTCATTAATTTAACAGCTAGGTTATAATTTCATTTTAAATAATAATAATCACCATGGTTCATTTTAGCTTGGTGTTGCGTGGAAAAAAAGCCATCGAATAAATTGAATTTATTTTAGAATAAAAATACTATAAAATCTTGGGGTGTAACAATTATAACTCTTGAATAGGTGACAAAATATGATATATCCAACATTTTTTTTGAAATATATATATCTCAGGTAGTAAAAATTGGCTTCACACCTCCTATTCAAAGTTCTAATAATTCTAAAAATGAAAATAATGAATAAAATATTTGTAGTAAAGATTTATTTGAATACTATAATATAATGGGAAAATATTTGATGAAATTATGGATAAGTATATATTATTAATGAAATATAATACCTTATCTATTCATTTTAAATCAAATTTTTCTATAGAAAATAACAAGAATGAGAAACAATAAAATGAAAACAATGAACTTAAATTTTCAAATGAGTAACTAAAAATAGAGCCCAAATGATTTAAAAATGGTATAGAAACCTTGAACAAGATTCTTGGTAAATAGACAACACTAATGTACAAAAATAGAATTGGATATCATCCCTATTAGAGGAGAATTTATAAGAATAAATTTTTTCCTAAATCAAGCTCTTAGAAAATGATAAAGAGTTCTTATTCTTATGGATCTAATAAAAATTTTATTTGGAAGTGTCATAAATACATTCATATTAAACTAGTTTAAAAAATTAGGATTCCAAAATCTTTTATTACTAATGTTTTTGGACACAATATTGTGTGATTTCCAAAATCATTTTTTATTTTAATTTTTATAGGAAACTATCATGAAGGGTACTAGTAAAAAATTATGGTATCTAGACAATGGATGTTTGAAAAACAAATTGGGGATTTAAAAATATTTAAGATTCCTTTAATAGTGGATGGTGGAAATGTCCTTTTGGTGAAAATTCCAAATTAAAAATAATTTAACTTTTTCAAGTAGGTAATTAAAATAATTTTTTAATTTCTAATGTCTTATTTATTGATTGGTTAAATTATAATATACATAGCATCTCAAAATGATGTGATGATGGTTACCATGTTAAATTTTAAAAACATTTCTTGTAAAAAAATTTATTCTAAACATTATTTATTTTTTACAACATTTCATAGTGAAAATGTTTATGTAGCTGATTTAAATTCATCATTTTCTGGAAAAAAAATTATTTAGGTTACTTTCACAAAGAATATCGGATATGGAATTGGTGGTTAGGAAACTGCCTCTTTCACTCTCTTAGAAAGAAAACTGGTAAAGTATTAGTTAAGGATCTTCCTAAACTATAATTCCTAAATGATAAATCCCACAAACCTTACCAAAAATGGAAATTACATAACATCTATTTCAAGAAAAAAGATTTCAACATCTCAGCACTTAGAGTTGTTTCACATAGACTTATTTGTAACCTCTATAGTATCAAGATTAAATGGGAAGCATTATTCTTATGTTCTTGTATATGACTATTCTAGATACACCTATTTTTTCTTTCTAGAACACAAGTATGATTTTTATTCATATTTTAAAAACTGTGAAAAATATATAGAAAATTGTGGTGTAATTTCCATTAATACCATAGGAAGTGATCCTGACTGAGAGTTTGAAATTATATAATTTGAATATTTATGGTCACAATATGGATAAAATAAAATAAAAATTATTCCCCTAGGAATCCCAAATAGAATGGTGTTTTAGAAACAAGGAATTTCATTCTTCATTATTTTTCGTGAACAATGCTTGATGAGTATAACTTTCCTATTTATTTTTGTACAGAATCTATCAATATAGCATGCTATTTATCAATATGATTTTTATTAAAAAAATTAAAGAAGAATCGATATGAGTTATTTAATGTAATAAATCCAATTATTAATAACATTATTGTTTTAATATCTAAATAATTTATTTTCAAAATAAAAGAGAATTTAGATAATTATATATTAAAATGTAATGAAAGAATCATTGTTAGTTATTCAACTTCTAGTAAATATTATAGAGTGTTCAATAAAAGATTCAAAATTAAGGCAGAATATGTACATGCCATATTTTATGAAACATATCCACAATATCCAAAAACCACTTTAGAAAAACATGAGTAAAATCTTTCAAACATGAATATTCCTTCCTTAAACAAGCATAATGATGGTTCTATAAACCCTTTTACAGAAATATCACCCATCCCAAAGGAATAGTTTAAACCAGAACATGATGATGAAGAAGAAGTACCATGTACTTATATCACATGATCCATTTAGACTCATAGATACCATCCCTTAGATAATTTAGTTAGAGATATAGATAAAGGAACACAAGTTAGATATTACATTAGAAACCAGGTTGAACATCAAGCCTTGTCATCACAACCTAAACATAAAAAAACACTGAATAAATAGATTATTAATTATGGTTAATGTATATTTAGTAAGAGTTGAATTAGTTTTAAATGAAAAAGAATTATGAATTAGTAGAAATACTCAAAGTCTTCCAAACCACTGAAATGAAATTTTTGTTTAGGAATAATGATGATGTGTGTGAAAATATAATTAGAAATAAAACTAGACTGGTTTCCCAAGGGTATACATAAGAGGAAGGTATTGTCTATGAAGAAACCTTTTCAATAGTAGCATGAATTGATGCTATTATAAAGTTTCTTTCCAATGTATCTCATTTTAATATCAAATTATATCAAATGGATGTTCAAATATCCTTTTTAAATTGTTATATTATTAAGTATGTTTTCATAGAATAACCAGTGGTATTTCAAAACCACCACCTTACGAAAACATTTGTTTAATTCAAAAATTATTTTTATGGTTTAAAACAATATTATAGATCTTTTTCTAATATAGTCAGCTCATTTTTTATTTCAAATGGTTTTTCCAAAGGTATTGCTGATAAAAATTTATTTATTAAAAAAATCCAATTTTTTTTAGTAGTTCCAATCTATGTTGAGGATATTATTTTTGTATCATCCAAAAAAATTGTTTGTTCTAATTTTTCAAAATTGATTCAAAGTGAACATTATATGAAATTAATAGGGTTATTAAAATTATTCCATAACATTTAGTTTTCTAAAAATATGGATGGAATAATTTTAAATCAAACATAGTATACTAAGGATATTATAAAATGATTTTGTATGGATAACCCCAATGTTTGTGATACTCCAATCACTATAAGATGTAAGTTTGATCTATATTAAACTTGTAATAATTTTTAATAAATCATTTATAGAGTTATGATGGGAATAATTCTATACTTAACTTCTTGGTGACTGGATATTAATTTTAGTGTATGGATGTGTACAAGTTCTAAATAAAATAAAATGTAATTTCACTTGAATAATGTCAAAATAATTTCTAAATACCCCAAATATACAATGAGTTTTGGATTTTTTTATTCTAGAAGAAAAGAATTTGACTTAGTTATTCCAATTCAAATTTTGGTGTCTTTATATTAGATAAAAATTCACCTCTTGAACATGTCACATTTTAGTTAAGCATCTGGTTTCAAGGTGTGGTAATAAATAGAAACCTATTGTATTATCCACTACAAATGTTTAGTACATAGCACCAGGTTATTGTTGTGAAAAAATCCTATGGATGGAACACACTTCTATAGATTATGGATATCAATTTTGGTATTTCCTTATAAAGAGTGATAATACAAGTGGTATACTTTTTTAAGAATCGTGTGTCTCATTAAATGATTAAATTTATTGATATAAGAAATAAATTCTTGATAGAACATTTTCAAAAGGGGGAAATATTACTTGAATTCAATAGTATTGAACAAAAACTTTTATACATATTGTAAATTAAATTTAACATTGAAAGAATAAATTAAAACTTACATGAATTATGAATGATAAAATATTTATAAATTATTAAATTTAGTTATGGCTTTCATATTTAACCAAATTATTTTTATAATTATTAAAATACAATGTATATTAATCACTTTCTATATTTATGATTTTTAGCAGAAAATGTTTCTTTTTGTGTTGATAAGTAACTATCCAGATTAATTCATACTAATTGTTATGTGTATGTGTCCTCTTTCATCGGCGAGGATGGGGGTCTGTGGTGGTACAGCGTTCTGGATTCCGTGTAAGTGTGCCTCTAGAGGCAACAGTGACAACGACATGATTATGGTTTACTACTTTTTGATTTTCAAACTTTGACATGGTTGTTTCAGTGGTGGTATTGTTGATTCTATGCAGGTTTTTCATGTTGGTATCTTTTGGATTTTGAAACAGGTTGCATCTAGCTGTCAAGGCACGGTGAATGGTTGTGTTTTTTATTTTGAAATTTGTCTTTGTAATGGCTGTTTTATGAGGTTGTGTCTCGTTGCTAGAGGAATGTTGCTGGAGGAACGGTTCTTTAGGTTCCCACTTACCCTTAAAATTGGATTTTCAATAAAATTAAAAAATGGATTGTGGATGGATTGGTTGTGTCCAACTTCTCATGCGGCTACTATACTTTCCATAAAACATAACATACAAAATCACAATACCTAATGTAATAATTTAGTCACATGGTCAATGTAGTTATTGTGAGGTGTTTTCTAATGTTAATAGTATACATACTAAGAAACCATGTGCAGTATACCTACCACATTTATTCTATGTATTAATCTCTTAATTTTTTGGGATGGATTTTTTCTATTAATTTAATTATTATATTATTTAAATTATTAAACTAAATTTAAAATTAGAATCTAAATCAATTAATTCATTATTCTTATAAATCCATTTCTTATTTTTAAAGGCCTACTTTCTCTGTATATACCCTCTTTTAAGACATTTCATGATCTCAAACTTGAACCTCTATAGAAATAAAATCACAGAGCGATAATTATTTTGATTTAAAGTGTTATTGATGCCAAAATTTTGATCAATATCCATATATAAAGAAATAAATGAATGAAAAAAATTAATACAAGAGTCATAGTGGTTCATCCAACCATATGTTGATTGATCGACTTGTGTGTGATGAAAATAAAGTTGATGCCTAGTGGATCTAGTCTCGTAATTCCCTAGTATGGAAATGAATTCATAAATAAAGTTTTAATAAATGGTTTAATAAAATGGTATGTATTTTATATTCTATGTGAGTTAAATAATTTTATTCCCATGTGTAATGCATCCCCTAAAAAAAATAGGTCCCACTCAAACATTTTTAAATTGATTTATTTTTTAATTTTCTTCAAAACTTTGGGCAAGGAGCTTTAATTTGACTCATAACAGCGAGAATGAAAAATAAAAAATGTTTATATCTGATAAATCAGATCCATTTCAATTTTAAAAATTCCTTTGAATAAATTAATAGTAATATGAAACATAGAATACCAACTAAAGTGTAATTTAGTTGTTATTATAAACAATGAGCTATGTTTATGTATCATTTGATCTACACCAAGAAAAGGGACTTTAGTATCCAAAGGAACCATGATTTTTTATTCTCTTATTAATGAAAATCGGATATAGATCAGTATATCTATGTATGTGACAATACATATGTGAGATTAATGTGATACATTTTTTGTATTTAATTTTCATCCATATAAAAAGATTATATCATTCCTTTTGGAGTTTAAGGTATTAGTTCTTATGGGGGTATAAAAAGATAATGTCCTCCGATGTTCTATCCCTAACTTATAAGATCTGTAGAAAATGAGTGTAAATTGGAACCCTTAGAAAAAATAATTTGTGGAAGACCCTTAATATATATATTATGTTTTTTATGTAATCAGGTATCCAATTAAACTGAAATATATAATAGATATTTTTCTATAACTGGATAAAATACCTATAAATTCTTATGATGATAAATCCAAAGTTTATAAGGATGTTATGGAAGAAGATATGGAGGTATATGATTTATGTGAGGAATCTAGGGTGTCTCATGAGGATGATAGGGAACCCTATCCTTTTGTTTCACCTAGACCACATGAATCCCCTATGCCTTTACCTTTTATTTAAGATGAGTAACCAAATGAATTCATTTTTTAAATGGAAGCTTATGTAATTGGTTATATTGTTGAACTTGAATGGGATGACTAAGGTGAGTCTGAAGAGGATGACTAATGTTCTATAAATTCTTCACCTCAGATCCCTATTATTTATATAACTCCAAGAACTGGTGTACTAGATAAACATTTAATGTGGGAGAAGTCCCTAGGATCAGTAGTTCTAGATTTTGAGTACTCTAAGATTATTGATAATGATGATGACCTTGGGGGCGGTCCACCTTAGGATAGTTCACCTGACAACCCTTGTTCTCAAAGAGTGGTTAATGGTTCTTTGATAATATATATTTATTCTGTAAAGTGACATGAATTATAATATCCTATAATATCATTGATTAGGTTTTGTAATCTATACATCTACTAATTCTCTTGAGGAACTAGGGAAAAGCACTCAAACTAATCCTCTTGATACTGATGAAGAAAAATGTGCTAATGAATCATAAGTTAAATTTATGTGACCTCATCCTATATATATTTATGATTACATAGTTGTTTTATAAACCTACTCATGTTCCAACTTCTACTTCATAGACATCCTACATCACAATGTATGATTTGAATGAATTCAAAGATGACTTTATGAGTGTGCTGAAAGAATTTTTCATTGGATTTAAGAACTCATTAGAACCAATTAGAAGAGAAGATATATCTAGGATGGTGAATTTATTTATTTCTATTCATCAACCCTGATTCTATATCAAAATTTAAATTATAAAAAAAGAGATTAAATATTTAAGTGGTCAAGTGGTTTCTCCGTAAGCTGATCAATAAGACAATATTTTGAAACTAGATAAATTATTTATAAATTAAGTATTTTAGGATTCTATATCTAATACTCCACATCAAACCACCATTTCTTCTAATATTGATCAATATAGACTCGAAAAAATCATAAAATATTAATTAAAAGTAGTTCTTTATTCATTTTAAGTGAACAAGGGAACTGGTGTATGATTGGTTTCAGACCCATGCATATTAGAGCATTGTATTGGTTATAAAGGTTTCCATATATACAAAAAGAGATAGAGACACAATAAAAACATCCATTGAAATCT
Organism: Viscum album; assembly: GCA_963277665.1. Taxonomy (NCBI): domain Eukaryota; kingdom Viridiplantae; phylum Streptophyta; class Magnoliopsida; order Santalales; family Viscaceae; genus Viscum; species Viscum album. The sequence goes on from OY728119.1 coordinate 594,561,174, forward strand.
ATCATAGATGAATCTTCACCATTTCAGTCCTAAATGATATGTTTAGATCATTGGTTAGTTATATTTGGATTCCTCCCTTGACATTAAGATTTTAATTCTCATGTTGAAAAGTAGAAATTCTCGTGTGGTTCAAAGCCAGGTTCTACTTCCAGCCGCTCCTGCCGCTAATGGATGGACTGAAGTTAAGCCGAAGAAGAAGAAAAAGGTGATGTCATCTGAAAATATGATGCCCTCGAAAAAGGGTGTGGATGTCTGGGTTAAAAAACCACTCATGCTGGGAGAACCATCGAGCTCCAACTGGGCCGAGAAAGTTGATGAAGAGGAAGGCATGGAGCAGGAGCAGCTTATTCCCGAGGATATTGAACGTCTTGTGCTGGACACATGTGAAGTAGAGATGGCTCAAGTTTCTCAGGAACCAGAAGATGTTGATCAAGCTGTGAAGTTGGATTTTCCTGCTCCTAATGATGATTTCCAAGGTTCGACGTTGCCTACTGACTCTATCCCAGCAGGTATAATCCTGAAGCCAATATCTACTACTATTGCGGATTCGGATCATCACAATGTAGGTGCAAAAACTGCTTCACCTCTGGCCCCTGCTGACGTTGTTTCATCAGGAAAGGTACTCGACAGTGTAGGTACTCTTGTGCCTTGCTCTTCTGAATTGAGTATCCCTTTGATTGCATTTGTCAACCCACTGCCTGTATCTCAGTCGCACCTGGGAGAGAATGCATGTATGGTCCCCATTGGGGCAGTAGTCTCACCCCATACTGATCCAAAAACCTTGGGTGAAATTGATTTTGTCCCATCCAAGAACCGGGTTATTGAAAATGCTGATAAACAGGTTTCTCATCCTATTAAAACTGTTACTGACAACAACAAAAATTCTGATTTGTTGAGTAAACATGAATTGAATTCCTCTACATCTTCACCCCCTTCTCTAAGGAGATCTGAGAGGAAGAAAAACTAGGGAGGCTCTAAAAAGAAGAAGTGGATCCCAGGCTCCAAAACCAGGTTATAAATGGATATAATTTTTTGGAACTGTCAAGGGGTTGCAAACCCTGGCACCATTGCGGTTCTTAAAAGACTTGTATCAATTTATAAACCCAAACTTTTTGCTATTGTTGAGCCCAAAACTTTCTTTTCTAAAAAATATATGCACTTTTCCTCTTTTGGTTACTCGTTTCTAGGTGCTTGCAAGAATGCCACTTCTATTGATTCTCTTTGGATTTTTTACCATAGCTCATTATAGAATATTAAAATCTTTAATTTCTCTGATCAACTGTTTACTTGTGATTTTAATCTGGATGGTCTGCATATCTTTTGTTCTTTTATTTTTGCTAAAAATAGATACCAGGACCATCGTTCTCTGTGGAACGACCTCTTGGTGATGGTTCCCTCCATCAAGGATCCCTAGTTTATTATAAGTGACTTCAATGTTATTCTCTATCCTAGTGAAAAGATTGGCCCAATGCACTCACACACTGCCTCTAGGGATTTTAGGGATTCTCTTGAAGGCTGTAATCTTATTGACGTTAACCTGACTGGTGCCAAGTTTACTTGGTATCGCTGTCATTACAATAAGACTATAGATAGCAAACTTGATATAGCTTTTGTGAACATTCCGGCTTTGGACGCCTGGGACTCCATTTCTAGTGCTACGTTACCTAGAATAAATTTGGACCATCATCCTATTCTCTTGAGTCTTCCTCTTAAGCTACCCAAACTCAACATTCCTTTTAAATATAATAATTCTTGGTCCACGGATTTGGAATGTTCCACGCTCATCATAAAATGTTGGGATTCCATGAGCCACCACTCTGATGCCTTTCCCTGTATCACCAAAATCCGAAATCTAAAACAAAATCTCAAGGTTTGGTGTGCGTCCAAATCTAAACAAATTGATAAAGACATCCTCTCTCTAAAATCTAACCTCAATCTCATTCAAAATACTACCACTAATGCGGATTTTTCTGTTGACCCCCTGAATGAAATAAACATTGCTTTGAAACTCAACTCTCTACTAGTCTTATAAGATAATATTCATAAGCAGGTTTTCAAAGCGAAGTGTCTAACTGATGGGGATATAAATTCCAAGTTTTATAATGCCTTGCAACGTATTAGGAAAGTCACTAGACCTCTTTCATTACTCAAGGAGAATGATATTCTGTTAGATTCTAAGGAGGCCATTACTACACATGTTGTTTCATACTTTGAAAACATTTTTAATGGCCCGACCATTAACAATGACCTCATCCCAAATATTATCCCTGATCTTGTTGATGATGAGGATAATCGTGCGCTCCTGCGAATTCCTTTTGATCATGAAATTAAGGACACTATCCTTGCTCTCAATTCTGACAGTGCCCCTGGTCCTGATGGTTTTAATAATGGTTTTTATCAGCAACATTGGGATGTCATCCATGATGATTTCTGTAGGCTGGTTAAATCTTTCTTTTCTCATGGTTACCTCCCTCATGGTCTCAATGCTCAATTCCTTACCTTGATTCCTAAAGTGGCTAATGCTTCTGAGATTCATTTATTTCAGCCTATTTCTCTATTAAACTCTCTTTACAAAATTATTACTAACATCCTGGATAATCGTCTCTCTTTTCTCTATAACAAAATCTTCTCTTGGAATCAATTTGGTTTCATTAAAGGAAGATCCATTCAGGATTGTATTTGCCTTGCCTCGAAATGTACCAACATGCCCAATAAAGTTTATAGAGGGGGGAATGTGGCCATTAAGCTTAACATCAGGAAGGCCTTTTATACCATTGACTGGAATTTCATTTTCAAGGTTCTTCATCATTTTGGCTTCAATGAGGTCTTTATTGATAGGATCTGCGCTCTATTAACTTCTTCTTCCATCCATGTTCTTGTCAATGGCTCCCCGAAAGGATATTTTAAATGTTCCAAGGGTGTCCGACAAGGAGATACTTTATCCGCTATTCTTTTCACCATTGCAGAATATTATCTCAGTAGGCTTTTGGATAACTTGGTCTCTCGGGACAAGCTAATACCGATCCAAGCTGCCCGGGGTGTTAATTACCCGACGCATTTTCTTTATGCTGATGATATCATCCTTTTTATTAATGGTAGAAAAAAAATATCCTGAATCTTAAAAATGATTTAGCCCATTATGAGGATGTCTCAAGTCAAGTCGTCAGTTGGAGTAAATCCTTCATCTTCTTTGGTAAAGGCTTCCCTTCTAATCGTAAAACTAAAATTATTGAAAGCCTTAGCATTAAGGAAGGTGTCTTTCCCTTTACTTACATAGGTGTCCCCCTTTTTTGGGGAAGGCCTAAAGCGGCATATTTTTCCTCCGTGGTGGATCAGAACCTTATTCAACTCTCATCCTGGAAGGGGAAATCTCTCTCCATGGCTGGTAGGATTTGCCTTGTTAAAGCTACCATTATCTCCAAGATGGTGTACTCGCTTATGATTTACAAATGTCCTGCCTCTCTTCTCAAAAGAATTAATGGTTATATCAAAAACATTGTTTGGACTGGAAGCACTATTGAACGTAAACTGGTCACTATCCCTTGGTCTACATGCTGCAAACCGTTGGAAAAGGGTGGCCTTGGTATTAAGAACATTAAACTTTTCAATGATTCTCTTCAGGAAAAGCTCACTTGGAACTTGATCAATCATAACAGCAAGGCCACCGAGTTCCTCAGAAATAGGTTCTTAGATAAGATAAAAAAAGGTAAATTGAGTTACTTAATCTCTTCTATTTGGCCTTCCATCAGGGACTCCTTTCAGAATATTTTTCTTAACTCTAGATGGCTGGTCAGTAAAAATTCCTCATTGAACTTCTGGCATGACAATTGGACTGGATCCCCCCTGATCTCTATACCGCCTCCGCACTCTCCTCCAAATACCATAAATCTCTCTATTCAGGATATGATTAATGGACACCTACCCATTCTCCCAGATTCCATTAGGCATGTGGTTGATGATCATTATTTCATTAATATGGATGATTTACTGGTTTGGGAACCTTCGCATAATGGTATCTTGGATTCTAAAGCCTTTTATAAGCATAAATTTTCTTCTTCTGAAAATACTTTTGGGTGGCTCAAACATTTTGATAATCACTGGATCAAACCATATAGACTTAATCTCATCTGGCGGATTGCTCATAATAGGATTCCTACTGAGGTCTGCCTCCAAACCTTTGGTATCCAACTTTGCTCCAAATTTCTTATGTGTCATCAACATAGGGAGGATATCAATCACTTGTTCCTATCTTGTGCTACTTCTTCTGCTCTCTGGAACTTTATTACTGACTTGTTTGACTGCAGATGGATTCGTTCTGACTCAATTATTTCTAATCTTAAATGTTGTACGGAGCTCAACACATCGAAGAAAATCAAGAACCTTATTCTGGCGTCGGTTTCCAAGCTCCTCCACATCATCTAGTATGATTTTAATGATATTATTCATAATGGGAACTCATAGAATTTTAATGCAGGTCATTCGAGAATTCTCATTGCTATCAGAGATGCTGCATTGATTCAAAATGCCAATTGCAACAATTATGTTGAGGACTTTGCGATCCTCAGACATCTCAGAGTTGTAGGGATCTACAAAAAACCTCACCAATTTATTGAATTCTTCTGGAAAACGCCTATTCCAGTTTGGGTCAAAATTAACGTTGATGGAGCCTCGAAGGGGAACCCGGGTCCAGCTGGTTTTGGAGCTGTCTGCAGGGATTATCTGGGCCACTTCCATGGGTGCTTCTATGGAGGTTGTGCCAGCGCCACTTCCTTAGAAGCTGAGATGATGGTGGTGATTCAGGCTATTGATTTTGTTCAAAGGAAGGGCTGAGGCTACATTTGGATTGAGAGCGACTCCACTGCCACTGTCCAAGATATTTGGAATGGTGTGCTCCATCTCTCCTGGGCACTCACCTCTCGTTGGATGAGCTGCATCGACTCCCTTCGGCATATCAGATATATTACCACTCATGCATACTGTAAAGCTAATATGGTGGCAGATGCTCTTTCTAATAAAGGTATCAACCAGGGCGTTACATGGTTTGATAATTTGCGAGTTGACCTCCTACCTCTCTATGAAAGAGATTGTAACAAAATTCCATATTTCAGACTTTTGTAGTTTCCCCTTTTTTAATAATAATCTGTGTCTTGGTCTTTGACCAAGGCACCACCTTTTGAAAAAAAAATGGAAGTAAAGGATTTTACCTCATTTCTAGAGCCATTCCTATAGAATGATAACATTGTAATATGAGAGCCTTATGAATTTCCCATTACATAAAACCCTCCCATTGACTACAACATCCTATATTAATCCTTTTGGAATGTGTCTTATACAAATAGTGAAACAAATTTAGCCAGTTTCCAAGTGTGTTGTTATCCAAAACCCCACTATAGCCTCTATACCAGAACCTACCCAACCTATCCAACATGCATTGGTCTATATATTTATATGAAATGACCCTTTTCTCCTTAATGACTCCAGGGATGTTCCAAATTTTGATTCTGATTAGAATTCAAGATAGAGTCACTTCTTGTAATATTTTTTAAACCCATTGAAATATTAATAAAGTATTATTCTTTCCTTTATTTTTGTTTAGTATTTTCTAATATGATTTCTTTTTTTTTCTTTTTTCCCTCTGGTATAATTTTTTATTATCCCAAAAGGAGGATAAAAATAAAACAATTAATTTAATTTAATAGATTAAGAAAAGATGAGTAAATTTTAGAAATGAAAAAAAATGAGATATTGTGAAATATATGTTTTTATATGTTGAAGATATATTTATAATCTAATCAATTAATTTAATTTTCTATGTCTTGATTTGTGATCATCAAAAAGGTGGATATTGTGGGCTTCATCTATAACTTCCTTATTTTAATGACCACAAATCATATTTATTGTGTTTCTAATGATGTTTATGTTTTATGATAGATAAATGTTTTCTAGAAAAAATGATAAAAATAGATAAGACTTGATGTAACTTTGAGAAAATACCACAAATGTAATGAACCTTCCATGTGAAGATGTTCTTCTAACCATGAAGGTCAAGATAAAGTATGTAGTGGACTTCTTATTAAACTCGAGTTGAAATCATGTACATTTTTGTTATCATCATAACTCATGTTGAAGATTGAGTGACTACATGAAGGATTCAACCTACTGCATGAACAACCAGGTTACCATGGTACATGTGACCATAATTTTTCTCACTATTAGACAAACCTTGTGTGTATTTAATATAGTGATAATGATAACAAGTCAAAAAGAACAACATAGAGTAAATAAACAACAACACAATATAATTAAGGGGTCATACCAAGTAATCAAGAGACCATAGGAAGTAATAAAACATGAAGAAGAAGAAATAAATTTACAGCCTGATGAATCTAAGTGACCGCAAGAAAAATGAATGTGACTAAAAGAAAATTTTGAGTGGCCATAAAAAGTAAATAATCTACTACATGAGTATATCAAGTAACCACGTGTTTAAAAGTGGTGATTCTATGAACAATCCATGTTATCATGATAATTTATTTTTCCTACTTCCTACGCTAACTAATTATGAGAAGTTACCATGAGCTAAAATTACCATGATTTATATGAAGATAAAGTGACCATTTAAATCTTAATAAGTGATGTATTTGAAAATCAAAAATTGAAACTTTTTTATGGATTAATTATAAAATAAGTAAGATTATAACTGTAATGAATAACATGTAATATCTAGTTTGAGATAGAGTTATCATTAAGAATAAGAACCACTTATATATATTATGTGATAGTGAATACATACATATATCTTATCCAATTTAGAAAAGAAAAAGTGATACATAAAGGGATTGTTTTGTAAACTCAACGCCACTATATTTTTCTTAACATCCATATAAAAAACATACTATTGTTGTTCAAGGATAGATTTCAATACTTGATCAACCAAAGATTATTTGATTGAGTTTCATTAAATATTCTCATATTCTATCTTTTTCTCATTATTCTCTATATTAAATTTTTATTTGTGTTTATGTTACTCTATTTAATCTATAACTCAGACTCCCGTATTGTATTAAAGAGTTATAGACACTATTTCTTTCAATATTTTACATCTGTTAACCCTAATGAAATGTGGAAGGCGTAGTGTATATCTTGGACTACTTATTTGTAGTTGATATTTGTAAAAACCCAATCCTCTTTATTGATTAGTTTATTCTTTAATAAACTATTTAGAAGTGGGTGATTTCAATATGGATAGCACTAGCTCATATCTCGATACTGAAACTATTATGTTATTACATGGTGTGTTTTCTTATTTTTTTATCAATATTTAAAAAATAAATATTTTTTTTAGTTTTCAAAACTATATTGAAAAAACTACTTTGATAGTCATATTTAATAATTTTTTTATATATAGTGTTTGATATAAGTAATTTTTTTTTCAGAATTTATAGTGTTAAAAAAAAATTAACTGAGTTGTGATTGAACCTTTGAGAAAGTTTTTAAAAGATCAAATTATAAAATACCTCAATTTTTGTTATCTGGGATTTATTTTTATAAATTTAGGGATTTTTTAATAGTTTTTAACTGAAATTTTAATTATAAAATCAATTCACCCCCCCCCCTCTTGATTTTTCCACACTAAAATATATTAACTGATTAAAATATTTAATACCATGAGCCTTAGGGATTTTAAAGAATATTTAAGTAAAGGAATTAAATAAATAATGTGTTCCATTTCATGAAGACTAGGGATGTGTATGTAAATATTTTTGAAATTTTTGGCTACAAAATGAATGGGAAAAAAATCAATTTAAAAATAATCCTTAAAGTATGCTTTATGTTGAATAGTATCAAATATTGAGGAATGAGTAATTAATTAAAAATGGTTTGGTGATTTTAGGAAAATTTTATCAATTTTTGAAAAAAGAAGATAAAGTAAAATGTAACAAGAAGGAAGAGTCTTCATAATTTTTGGTCATTGATGTTTAGAAGAAGAAAATTTCACCTAATAAAATATTATAGTTTAAGATGATCATGTATAATCTAAGAGATATATTTTTTAAGGTGGGTTATTTACTAGGCTAGTGATATTAAAGAATAAAATTTATCCTTTACCAATCAAAGGATAATATACTCATTCCATCCCCTCTCTCACTATTCATTGAATTTCTATTTTCAATGTAATAGATAATAACATAATTATAAATGATATTGTTTTATTTAAATTATTTTGATTCTCTATAAAGGGGGTGGATTTATTTTGGGGAAGAAGAAAAGGGGGAATCGTATGATTTTGGTTAGTGTTTTTTAGTTAATGAACTATTTTTTTATTTTTCTTAATGATTTTGAATAAGAATATTTATGGTATATATAGGGGAGTTTTTTAAGAAAACAATAGAAAATGAATTTGAAAAAGAAATTAGTGTTTCCATTTTTGTTTTTTGGGAAAACATTGATACATTGGGTAGTTGTTATTGTTTCCTACACCGAGTACACTCACATAGGCGTAAGATATACAAATATTTTTTTTATAATAAATTAGAAATGTGAATAAATGGAATTAATTAAATTTATTTATCATTTGATTTTATTATATTTTTTTGTAATAAAAATCCAATGGTGGAATTATTGAGACAATATATGATGTTGAGATGAAGATAATCTTGGATGTTGAGTTAATGGAGAGGTTTTTATAAATATATTCCTTATTGGTTTTTTAATTTATTGAAAAAATAATATAATACAATGAAATATTATTTAAGGTATTCCATTATCTATAAAGATAAATTGTATTATTTTAATTCAATGTGAATTAATTTCTTGTCAGAAGAGTTCCATTGGTGTTTGAATCTGATTTGAGTTATGTCTGGTATAATATACTAATCTTGAATACTTGAATTTTGATTGAATTTTAAATATTTAAAAATTATTTTTCGTAGTTCTAGGATTTTTTTTTGAATTATAGTGAATGTTCATGGAAGTAGAATTGAAGAGAAAAAGGATAATATAAGTTTTATATATTTCCACCAGTATTATAGTAGTCAAACTCTGGAGTTACATTATCATAATGTTATAAAACCAAGAATTATATTTTTACCATATGTCTACTAGAATATTTCCAATAGAGTTTTTAATGAATAGAGAATTTCATTTTTAGAGTACTTATTCCCCCATTGTATTTTTTATGGTTCCTAAGGGATTTTTTGTGTCATTTACAATGAGATATGTATTTTGATGTATTTGAAGATGTGGCTTGATGGATTTCACATCAGACTACTATAAATGAACCTAAACGTCCAAAAATAAAATCTAGGGTGATAGTATGTTTTTGAGTTATCTAATATCCTATATTTGAATGGGATTTTATGGATGTTAATATGGATGTTTTGATTTTTAATTTTAAATTAAAAATTCAGAGAGGGATTTTGAGTTAAATGATATATTGTGTATTTGGAATAAATCATAATGGATGTGTGAAAGAATAAAACAAATAGTTTAAGAGGAAAAAAAGAAAAAATAATATAAGTAGGGAGAAATAGGAATAATGGAACACACATATTTATTTGTTTGAAGAAGGATAATTACACAATTTTGGTATGTTAGGGAAGAGGAAATTTTTACACCTATTTCATGACATGAAAAAGTGTTGAATCATATGATAATTTATAGTGAAAATGGAAATAATAAAGAAGTTAGAGAGATTCATACCTAATTGGAGAATGAAGATGACATTTCTATTATTTTGATTATAAGTGAAATTCTTATTATATTGTGTTAATGGGATAATATTCTTGTTTCTTGTATTATGAGTTTCAGGATATTACTAGATCATTATATTCATCATGATGATTTTAGTGGATAATATGTTCTCAAATTTTAGAAATTATTCCAAGGATATGGCTATTTATATTCAATTGAGAACCATGTGCATCGGGTTTCCTTTCATAAATTTATCTCATTTATTATGTTATAAGTACAATAAGGTTATCAATCACTCTAAAAATAGTATAGGTTAACTATAAAGAAATCATCAATGGGGGAAAATAGAAAAAAAATTCATTGATTCACTGCTATAAGTGAACCCTCATCATGTATAAATCATGTTATTTTTAACTAAAATTATTTTTTTCTTTCAAATAATTACATTGAATTCTACCAAACCACTAGACAACCTCATTTAATTGAAAATAGTACAAAAAAATCAACAATACTAAAATGATCACCAATTTAAAATTTTATGAAAATTCATTCTAAAATTAAAATACATACTATTACATCATCTCCACCATTAATCATTTTATACTCAAAAATAAAAATAAACTATGTATGGCCTAATTTACACATCCATTCGACCAAAGCATTCATTTTATAGAGAAAAGAATGTTAATATACGTGCTAGCCCAATGGACATATATCCACCAATTGAACTATTAATATCATTATTCTAGTGAAATATACTAAAATTAAACACACATTAAAAACATCCCAATTATCAAAATTCAATATGTTCATATTCTATCCCTTTTCTGGTGATGTGGGATTCATCCCATGTCTTTTATGGGTTCTTAATAAACCCAATGATGTGTATTTTTTATGCAATTTAAAAATAATAATAAAGAGGGAATATATGCCCATATTCACTAGAACCAAAATATCACAATATGAAAGTGTGAGACTTGCTCAAATCTTTCTCTAACATAACTCCAAAACTATCCATTCATCTCTTCAAATGAACATCATTCTCCCTACCCTTAAAAATAGTTGAAAATATTCATCAAAATATATCTACTCATGATAAACATCCTAATAAAACACATCCTAAAATATCATAATGAAACTAAATGATTAGTAACCCTTAATGAATCAATAACTAACAGAACATCACTATCTCATTTCTATGAAAACTCACATAATACCCTAAAGTAATTTTATTTATGTAAATTGGACCCTAATTGAGATTTCATAAGATCGCAATAAAGTTATCAATCACACATTGGATCACCAATAATGTTTCAAAAAAAATCCATTATCTTCAATATATTGTAATTAAAATAGCAATTTCATAAAGCAATGTAATGATAGAGTATAACTTTGTAATGATACAAATGAATAGAGATTAATAATAATGTAAGTAAAATAAATAACCTTACTAACATTTTAGATAGAAAATATTTAGATTCACTGAATTATATATGATAATGATTAGAAAAATATTCATGAATGATCACTTTGTCTATATCATCATTTCAATTTTACAATTTCATTAATAACCACTTATCAGGGATATCTTTGTAACCTGATATAATATCTTCTAATATCCAGATCATACCTTTGATTTATTAACAAAATAAATAGAACCATTCTTGGTTCTCATTCCCTTAACAATTAATTCCATCATTTGAGAATGAATCATTGTCACTCACACACTTTCATCACTCAACACATGATAACATTCCTTCAAAATCCCTTAAATCATTCACCCACAAGATAGAATAATCATATAATCATTTTTAAAAAAAAATTAAGGGAAATCAACAACTACATTATTCTCCTAATTCCATTAAACTATATCTATGAATAAATATTTCATCTTAATTTCATTTTCTAGATCATTCAAAAAATAATTATGAATATTTTTTATCAATAAATAATTCATCATCAACTATGATAAGATTCCTTTTTACTATAATATATCTACTAAAAAAGATACATCAAAGGAATTAACTCATTTATGTCCTATATATTTAAATAATTTTATAATTTTTTAATATTTTAATTAGACCCACAACACTATATCTAAAGTTAATAGTATCATCCATATACAAATGACCACATTTGGTTTGGTCCAAAACCCTGAACTAGCCCTAAAAATATTAAATTGATTAAAAAACAATCAAAAGTATCAATATCCATAATTTCAAAAACATAGACTAATATTCATAGTTAATTTTTAATGGAAATATCATATCTATTTAATATAAATCCCTCTCAAATGATCAATTTTTCCAAACTTCCCATGTGGTGTCACCTAATCTGAAAATATAGAATAATTGTACTACTGACTTCACCTTTAGATACTTTCACATGTTAGTTAACCATGTGTAATCTCATATCATTATTCAATATATGATCTTTCACTCTACATCCACTGTGCACTCTAAAAATTAAAGATTCATCATTGAAAATTGATTATAGATCATATTCTAATTAGTGAAACATAGTGGTGCCCATTTTTGAATTCATAAAAAAATTCCCTTAAATTATCAATTTCATATATGGAAAAAGAAAAAAAAATCAATATGAAGATTAAATAAGGGAGTAATTTAAAATGTATTTATAAATTTTCCAGTCTTCCTAAAATAAATTAGCACCACGTCATTATAAGGCCATTAAACCAGACTGCTTAAATAATTCAAAAACTAGTAACTAGAGCTATCATACAACATATCATATGGTATATAAATTTTAACTCACCTTCATAACCAATTTTATATAACATAACTTTTCAATATTAGAAAAAAATACCATTATATTTATACTAATACCTCAATCTTGAACTCAGAACATATAATGGGTATATAAATCGATCTTTCACTTGTATGGTTTATAAAAATTATCGATAAAATCAATCAAATAAATAATAGAATAAAACAATAATGAACTAGTTCTAATTGATTCATATTCAACACCTTTATAACCCTAGATACCATAATATAGTCTTAGGAATGAGTTTTTAATAAGATTCATGCTATGTAATATATCATCCATCTATATGTTTTATAAAGGCATATATCATGAATATATGAATAAGACTTACGTCATAAAATTCATCATAAACAATCCTAACCAAACCTCCGAGGCCTCTAAATCCATAATCCAATTAAGTGTTAGTTATAAATTAATTAGAATAATATTTCTTGTCTTCTAAGGAAAGCATTGTAGCTCCACATATTACAATCAAGTTAATCATGAAACATTATATTAATTTTAAATAGTGTAATTAAATATTGTATGAAAGTTAGTTCATCGAATTATGATACCACACTCCAAAAAAATACTTAAAACGGTATTTTAAGTTAAATTAATTAAAATAAAGAGTATATTGTGATTTCTAAAAAGATATTTAAATTAGATATTGAATAAACAATCTCCCTATTTTTAGAAATCACTGACTGAAATTTGATTTTTTATTATAGAAACAAATAGCGGTCACAAAACACCACCCAAACAAGAACCTTCAAGGAGGTTTAAAATGATGAAAACCAAGGGAATCCTCTTGGAAAAATTCCTTACATTCCAAGGGAAGAGAAACTATGATATCATAAATAACAAGCTCCTCCTCATATCTTCTAACACGGGAAAGCGTGTCAGTTGCAATGTTGGCCTCCCTCCAACAATGCTTAACAATATACCAGAAGTCAATAGCAAGTGCACATCTACGGGTCACATACACCAGGTCCCAAGATGTCTCATAGACACCTTGAACCGATCTAACTAGGGTTTTAGAATCTAAATCCACTTCAGCCACTTGGAAATTGGCCCTCCAACAAACCATGATTCTTGTGGAAAGTGCACGAGCCTCCGCACCCAAAGAACTACCTAGGCCAAAGAACACGTTGACCGCCACCAGCACCGAGCCACATGAGTCTCCCAACACTCCACCACCTCTCATGATCCCATTCATTAGAGACCCATCCACATTAAGAATCAACCCTCTGAGGGGTGGATACCATCTGACCCATCGACCTCCCTGATTTCCATGCATGACTAGCAAATTGAGGTTACTATATCCCATGAGAAGTTGTCCCCCTTTCATAAAATAACCCAGCTCAAAGATGAGGGCCCTTAACCAAATCCAAAGATAAATAAGAGACTGTTGGACGCCCAACTGATACTAGTTTCACGCCTCCCAAATGACCCAGCAAATGGAGGAAAGAATAATGCATCTGGCCTTGCATTCCATCACTCTTCCCCCCGGCCCTCAGAACCATGCCACCAACAAATCATGGAAGGAGAGTAGATCATGATAGAAGTGTGGATGAGGAATGAAGTGTGACCAAAGATAAACCACTCATTCACTCTAATAGAAAAGATGTATTGCAGACTAGACCCGAGGGTTCATATAGTAAAAGCACCACGATGCCAAATAGACACCCTTTCTTTGGATGTTCTCCTCCGTTGACAATGCTCTTTTTTTAATGCGCCAAACCAGAAGATTCATTTTTGTGGGGATTTCCTTGCACCAACTCTTCGATGCCCACTTGTCCATTGTATACTCCACCTGTATCAATTTCTTGTAATCTTGGGCAGGGAACTTACCCAAGCTCGACCCCGTGAAACAGCACCTATCCTCCTCAGGATTCATGATAATCTCCTCATAAAACTTCTTCTGCTCCTGATCGAGAATAGCATAAAGGTAGGGTGCTCACTTGCTTAAAGGAAATATATAGTGTGGGACACCCTGGGAAAAACAGTAGCTCACCTAACCAGTTGTCTTTCCAGAAGCTGACATCGCCTTTCTCAATGATCCACCGCATCAACCCCTGTAGCTCTTCCAGGTACAACAACATGTACCTTGCGAGCCCAGTCATTTGTGGCCTATGGGAGTTAGTGGCCACCCATTGCTCCCCATATCAAGCTCTGAAGAAAGAGGCTCATAGATATTCCCCATCACTAATGACCCACGCGATCCTCACTGGCATGCCTTGCATGGTTTCATTAATATCATGTAACCCAACTCCACCCTCCTCAGTCGGTTTTACCAAACAAGACCATGCATCATAATGGCATCGACCTGTGTGATTGGTATCCCAAAGAAATGCATTAAGAACATTTTTCATCCTATCAATTGTTCCTTTCAGAGGTTTAAGGACTGAGAAGACATGCATTGAAATGGAGGACAGCACATTGTTAATCAAGGCCACCCTCCCTCCAAACGACGGCAACTTGTTATTCTAGTTATAAATGCTCCCTAGCACCTGATTAAGAGCATCATCAAAGAATCACTTTTTAATGTGTCCACATGAAAGTGGTGATCCAAGGTAAAGCATCGGAAGTTGTTTCTTTTGACATCCCAAGATATCTTGTATAGCCTTGCAACGGCTACCCGAACACTTATAAGAGATAAAAACATAACACTTCCTCGATTTAATACATTGCCCACTCAAACACCCATACACTGAAAATATATCCATGATACCCCTCAACGATCACTGCCTGCCATTTATGAAGATCAAAATATCATCAGCGAACATCTAATGAGACACACCTTCCCTATCGTTCCTGCTAAGATAAGGAAACAAACTCCCGCTCTTCAGTCCTCTATAAAGATTCCTTGATAAGGCCTATTGTGCCAGGATAAAAAGGCTCGGGGAAAGGGGATCACCCTGCCTGACTCCACGGATAGATTTAAAAAAACCAAATCATTTTCATTAGAGAGACATTGAAATCCATGGAGAGGAATAACACCTAAAAAAAGGTCACAAAACCATTCATGAAACCCAAAGTGCCTCATCACATGTATAAGAAAACTTCATTCCACTGTGTCATAAGCCTTAATCATATCAACCTGAAAAATAAAATTTGAACCAAATGCTCTTCTATTAAGATCAAAAACCAACTCACTAGTAATTCCCACCACCCCTTTGATACTACAGCCTTTGACAAAACCCTTGATGTTCCCTAACCTTGGAATGATCATGTTTAATTTTATTGCAATCAGACTCGCCGGGATTTTATATGACACATTACATAGGCAAATAGGTCTGTAGTGATTGAGGTTGGAAGGCTCCTTGACCTTCGGAATTAACACCACCCTCGAAGTAGCAACGCCCTGACTGAGAGCACGGCCATGAAAAAAGTCCTTTACCGCCATCACCACCTGAGGGCCAACAATATCCCATGCAGCCACACGAAAAGCACTTGGAAAACCATCTGGGCTTGGAGAACTATAATGGGGCATCGTGAGGACCGTGCTCTTAATCTCCTCCTCGCTCGGAAGAGCCACCAAAATTTTATTCTCATAACCCTCCACCATGTGGTGTATTCACCCCTAGAATGACAATATGCGAGTTCCACCTGGACATTCTTCTTCCAGCAAATCCCAATATGCGAGTTCTACGAAGATAATCTATGTAAAAACATTGGAAATCCCATCTCCTTTGCCCTGGAAGGAAGCTTACAAGAATCCTCCTTGACCTTAAGGATGACAAAAACAGATGCTTGATGTTTCCAGGACTCAACTAACATGAAGGCACACTTTTCTTGTGCCCCCAACCAATGGGAATTCCAAATAATCATATAAACCATTAAGGTTGACCTCTCCTGACCTTCGGGCCAAAAGATCCAGATGATGGAAATGAAAGAAACATACCTGCCTCCTTCGATTTCGATAGTGATTGGGCATGAAACCTCTTGTGAACACATGCCCTGCAACAACCCAAGAGCCTTCTTCCTACCCAGACTCCCCGAGCCCTCGAGTAACATATGCCATGACGAAGGAAATGGGGAGATCGCCATGTCCTCCTGAAGAAGAGAGACCAACAGGATGGGCTGAGGGGAGGCCCACGAGGAAAGAACCTCCTTCCCCACTCCATCTGGAGTCGACTCTATCTGCAGAGAATTTTTAGAAGAAGCTGACATGCTGGTAAGCAGAGAGCAATAAATGAACTTTGGAGATAACTACGATGAAATTCGAAGGAATCTGTCGTAGTGGAACTCCCAAGACCAGCAAAATAAGGATAAATTCCACGATCCACACCTTCGACCTTCCCTGGCCCAAGCCCTCAAAAAGTCATCTTTCGAGGCTAAATGGATGCAAAAGGCCATCCTGCAAATCTCTGAAACCGTCGTCAGTTGACGGAGGCCCCAAGATCCAACAAACTCCTTGAACACGGCCAGTGGGGGCTTCTTGCGACTGAACTGGGCCACAAGGGTTAGATCGTGAAAAGAAGACGCATCCTGCACCTCCTGATCCGAAAGCTCCACCACCAGGAAACCCTCCGCCTTGACAGCCACCATGGAACCCACCGAGATCATTGGGAAAAAAGAACAACCCGAATCAGCATTAGGCATTTCGACACCAACCAGAGCACCCGGGGCCGCCACGCAGAGGAACCAACCCCAGCGGCGAAGCCAAGCGCAGGAAAAACGGGAGTGAGAGAGCCAGCCATCAGGGGGGACAAATCCCTTTCCATTCCTGATCTTGGAAATCACAGTATAAAAAATGAGAAGAATAAGTTTAAATGAAATATAAGAAATAAAACCCCAAGTTTTCTACCTGTCTAAGAATTCATTTTCTATAATACGCATAATGAAATAAATTAGTAAACATCATTAAAAAAATTCTAGTATAAATTACTATAAACATGAAATCATTATCCACTATACAAGTTATACAATGAAAACATAACATTATAAACATTATCTTTTCTAGATCCTTACCCCTTTGTTTTTTTTAATATCACCCCTATGCTTTTATAAATCTCTCCCCTTTTGGGATGAAATTAAGTAACAAACAAATATATGTTGAGATTCTCCCTCTTAAAAATAGTTTAAAAATTTTACCATTGAAATATTTTTCTAATATTTCTCAGCCTTGATAAGTTACTTAAAATATTTTAAAATTAATATTAAAAACTTCATATAGATTTTAAATATCTAAAAGTACACCTTTTATTTAATCCCCTTGACTTACCATCTTATGAATATAAAAAAAAAATCCCCCCCATATTAAATGAATTATGATATTAATAATAAAGAATAGATAAAAACCAATTTTCTATCATTTTGGTGATTAATAATCATAATAGAAATTTGACGAACGATAAGTTAAAGATAATATAGCCTCCTCCGAGAAGTTATTTACTGATACCAATGCATGATATTCATCTTTTAAAGATGGTTTTGTGGAAAACTGATATGTGAATTTCTTATTTTCTATTTCATTAAAATTACACATTCAACTAAATTCTTAAAAACACACATCTTAAAAAACATAAACAAACCAATAAGAAATCCTCATAATTAAATTAATTTAATAATATTATATTCAATAATAATAATAAAAATAATTAGATGTATTTATGATGAATGAAAACATAAAATTTAAAAATATTTGAAAATAGAGATTTGATAAATATGCATAAAATATAATAATAATTTTGAAAACGAGTGCTTTCATCATTTTCTATGAATTGTTTCAATGTCATGAGATAGAATAATTTTTAAATCGATTAAAAGTTAATTTATATTGATCATTACCTACTTATATTTAATATATTAAAGTTTATGGTAATTTAAGGGTTTAATAAAATTATCAGGAAGTGACTTTTCAGTTTTGATAAATTCATGAAAAATATCTTCTATTTAGGTATGATCTAAAAGTAAATGGTGTCTTACATATATAATATTTTCTCTAGAGTGATTCTCTGGTTTTCTAGATGATTGATATTTTATTAGTATTATCACAAAAGATTACAGTTTGAGTAAATTTCAAACTAAAATCCGTGATTACATGATAGATACACAACAGTTGGTCACAAATTTTTTTTGCTGAAACATATTTTGACTTGGTAGTGGAGTATGTAACCAATTGTTTCTTCATTCTAGACCATGAAACTAAATATTCTACTAAATAATAGAATGTGTTACACATAAAAACTATAATATGATAACATTATATTCAATAGCATATAATAAACACAACACCAAAATCAGAATAAAAAATAACACCTGAAGACATTATGATAGAATTATTTTTAAATAAATTCAATATCTTCAATACTTTTTATTACACATGAAACTGTGTTTGACTTGTCTTACATGCAACCATGAGTTTAAATAAAATGTGAAATATTATTTTTTTATAATAGTTATCACACAGGAGTTGGAATAGTAGGTATGAATAGAATTATCTAAATTATTAAAATTGTGGTAATATGTTGTTTATAAATAAAATAAGAATAATTTAAAAGAAAAATAAATGTTTCATAAAAATAGTATTTTTTCAATGGTATGGTTTAGTCGCACTTTTCATACATAATTGAAAATTAATTTTTGAAACATTTTGAAAATTTATTTTATTAAATGAATTTTCTTATGAAATAATACTATCATAATTATCTTATAGTGACATTTTTTGTATTTTTATGAAAGAATTTATTTTTTTGATGAATAGTGAAAAATAATGAATTTTAATTGAAAATTTATATTTATATTAAATTATTTATGAAGATAAATAATATTTTTAATTTTTTATGAAGAAAATTAGTAAAAAAATATATCAATTAATCCAATTTAATACATTTGAATTATTTTCATAATTAATTCTAATAAAAGTATTTGGTGAACATTTGAACATTTTATCTTTAGAAACTCACCGTCTCATCACCTCCGCAGGATTAATTTTAAATTAAATTTCCAAAAGTATGTAAATGACACTTGGAAAAATGGATCTCATATTTTTAATCATAATAATTTATATCATCTAATTTTTTCATCTTTTTTTTAGCAAAAATGAACAGTAAAAACAGTAAAAAATATTTATCATGGTTAAGTAAAAAATGGACTTACTAAAGTTAATCTAATAATATAAAAGTTAATAACAACCTATAAACTTGTAAAAAACCCATTGGATATAAATAATTTATCATTATCTCTTATATTTTTTAGAATGGACCAATTTTTTTTCTTTTGGAATGATAAAAATATCTATATGATTGAATCTTTTCAAAACATTACAAGTGTGCCACTCAACTCTCTTATAAAAGGCCACCCTCTTTCCTCTCTTATTCATACCTTGAAACCTCATTTTTCAGCCGATCGCTACCAAAATCACTTCCCAAATTCCATCCTCTCATCTTAGAATCCATATTTTTGTAAGAAAACCAACATAGGAAGGTTTTAGTGCAAACAAAATGAGGATACCCAAAGAATAGGTAACATTCTTCAAGGAGAATAATTATTTTATTTCTTACTCCACTCCCATCAATTATTATTAAATCATGATGATATAATAACCTCAATATATTAAATATTCTTAGATATTTTTATTTAAATGGAATTACCTAAAACCACCTCCACTTACATAAACTATTTTAAAAAATCATCATTTGTCTGTACAGTGGACTACCTCCCTGCAAACCGATGTCATTCATTTTTCTAATACCACCCTTCACAGTTCTGTAATATGATAAATCTAATGTGTATATATATACATAAATATATATATAATAATATTTATAATGTAATTATACCTCTATAGTAATTATATCACATATATAACTTTTTTATTTTCTATTCCATAGGGGATACAATAGCATCACTCGTGTGTACAATAGACTACCGCCTCACAAAGCAATGTGATTCGTTTTTCAAATATGCTTAAATGGGATGTAATAAAAATTAAACTATTATTTATATGTGATATAAATGAAAAATTCATGATATTCCTGAATATTAAATGTTATGAAAACATAATATATCAATTTTTTTTTACATTTTCGCTCAAAAAATATGATCTCATTGTTCGTAAACATGTGGACTATCGCCTTCATGAAGCTAAGTGACACTATTTTAATCACCACACTAGATGGATGATATATATTAGTATATTTAATTATATAATATGATTATTGATAATTATATAGTGATAAAATATTACTTACCTTCTTCTGATAATGACCATTGAAAAATTGAAATGTTGCTCATGTGTATGTACTTCCTATCATCACCATGATCGTAACATACTTAATTATTTCCTTACCATATTTAATGGTTGGTTTTAAAATTATTATTGATATAAAAATATAATAATTATCTCATGATTATTTTTCTAGATATGATGTAACTATACAATATATGCAAGAACCGAAATAATCACAATAAATCATGAATGAGAAAACAAGACAACTAACCCCCATTACAATGAACAAAATGAAATATTAGTAATGAATGAGTTATAAAATTTTATAAAGGATAATATATGTTATTATAATTATTAATATGGTTCTATGATAAGTTAATAACATGTTCAAAACCACTATAAAGGTTTTTTAATAATTTTCAACCAAAAGGAATCATGATGTAAGGGTTTTTTCCTCAATTTATATTCCAATGAGTCATATTTTTTATTATAAACCAGTTCACTTGTATGTGGTTTATATGATACCCCATAAGCATATAATATCTTGATTAATTATTTCTTAATGTTATTTTATGTTTCATTTTAATCATTTCATCCAAGGGGATTTGACTTGAAAATTTATAAGTGGTTAAAGTTATTGTATTATATCACTTTATTTTTTTATTGTTAACCTTATCATGAATCAAACACATTATTATGATAATTGTTCATTGAATATTAGATTTTTATTAAATATCCAAATTCTTTTATAGTGAAAATTATTATTAACTAAAACATATACAATTATTGCATACAATGCTTAATTTTTTTTTATTTGGATAAATGGGGAAATATTGATAAATCTACATCGTTTATTCAATATGTATATTTGATGATAAGGAACATTATTCATTAAGTAAATTTATTATTTTATATAAATGTGATGCTTTGGACATACAGAAATGGGTGGATCCTAGTATATCATATCCCTTTGATGCATCGATTTTCTCATGATGTGAATGAGTAGGCTAACATAAAATCAATTGTCCAAACCATATGAGTTTGTACCCAATAGTTTTAACCTATATTTTGAATGTTTTTGGAGACATAGGTATCATGTTCCTATTACATGATATCCAATAATTAAAACTTTCCTTCCATAATAATTTAGCTATTATTATCAATGATCGTTTCATAATGATATTATCTTTGGATGCATTTCATTCTCATTTTATTATTTAAATGACATGTGTGTTAAGTTATTTACCTTACCATATTTATGAGACCTTATCCTTTCATGATAAATATTTTATTAAAATGTAATGTGTGTTCAGTTATTTACCTTTCTACATTTATTATTATACTTGATATTTTCACATTATATTATTTTTTTGTTGTAATTCCTTTTCAGTTTATTGATTACATGGAATGTGTGTTCATAAATTTACCTTTATATACTTACTATGATAATTGATTCATTATTACATATGTAGTACTCAACCCTTACTAATAATTTGAGCTCACCCTTATGTTTTTTCCATTTCTAATAATCCATGAAGTTTACTATGATTAATATAAAAGGATATTCGATATGTAAAAAAGTTATTTTGAATAAAAAATATTTTTTAGTTTGTGTTTTCAAGTGTATTACAAGACTCAAGTATGTATAAAGTTCACTAAGAGTACTAAACTATTCCATCCTTTAGGATGCGATTACTTGTATCTTATGACAATGTAATAAAGAAGAAATTATATCTGAGATACTTGGTTCGGGGTCACTACCATTGGAATTAAAGGATGTTTAGTAGAATCATTGTAAAATATATTTAAGAAAAAAT
Source organism: Viscum album (assembly GCA_963277665.1). NCBI lineage: Eukaryota > Viridiplantae > Streptophyta > Magnoliopsida > Santalales > Viscaceae > Viscum > Viscum album. The sequence continues at coordinate 594,583,629 of OY728119.1, forward strand.
ATATTAGGAAACACAATCTCATGATAAACTTTGAGGGTATGTATAGAATAAAATCTTAAATATTTGGTAAGGTATAAATTTTGTGGTTTTTCCTTTCAATGCATTATTATATATATATATATATATATATAATAAAAGTAGATGTTATTCTAGCATATATTTTCATAGGCATAATAAATTCAAAAATAATGAATTCAGCTTGACCCAATCATCACACAGTGCATGATAATAGGTGTTGCATCGCACCTAGATTGAACTCCCGGGGGATATACTTATGATAATTCACATTTTCTTAATATAGCATTTTTAAGGACATAACTAAGGTGACTTATATTTAAAATAAGGGTTTTAAAAGGAATATATTTTTTATATATGGAAAAGATGGGAATAATGTAATGAATTATAGAGGAAAAATAAAGAGTATGATACAATAAAATAAATATAGTCTCAGGGATCCATTTATAGTTCATTATCATAAATTATGGGAACCATGGAATTATTAGAATTAATACCCTCATCAAAACATTATCTCCTATACCATGGAAATATCCATGTGGAAATATAATTTTTTAAGTATTTATGTTTTTCGATTCAAGAATTGAATTGTAGAATTATTTATACCAATGGTATTTTGGTTGTAAGATTCATAAAAAAAATTAGAATTTGTTAAATTTTATAATCATATAATTTCATTAAAATAATAAATATATATACCTTCATGGGTTATGATTTTACGGTTGGTCATAATTTGAATGTCAAAAACACCCTTTTTATTTTTTATGTGATAGGAGTCTCCCAATATTAAAAACAATTGGGAAAATTTATGGAAACTATAGGTTTTAGTGGAAAATTTATTTTAGTAATAATTCATTTACATTTCATAGAAATAATTTTAAAGGTATTGATAAACTTTAGGGTTAATAAAATCATTAATCAAATTAAAATAATTTTCAAATAATATTATTATATATTGTTTTAAAATGTTGTATTTAAAACCTTAGTATAAAGGTTATTTAATTATTAATTTTATGTCTAGGTTTTCCATCATATCTTTTGGGAATTTAATAGGAATTATATCAATATATTTTTAGAAAAAAAATAACTATGATGCTGGGTAATAACCCATCACATCCATAAAGGGTTCGGGGATTGAACCCATAACTAATAGATGATAAGATTTTAACACCTACCACTTTCCTATGTGATGTCCTAGTTAATATGTCATCGTTTTAAGTTAAAAAATTTGATGAGTAAATATTAATGGTGAGCCAATGGTGTTTTTGTTGAGGTATAAAGATTAATTTATTATATTGGATAACTTGGGTTAATGATATTGGATTTGGAAAATACTTAGATACTTATATAAAGACTTGTTACTCTTTTAGGGATCTTACGATTCGTTATAATTTCATTTTATCTCTTTTGGGAAAAAAATAATTTTTTGGATATTAATTTTATGGAGAAAGTGATGAATTTGAAATTTATCAAAGCGCAACCATGTGACGAAATATGTCATATGATTTAGAAAAAAATCAAGTTTTTATATTTCCATATATTATTAATTAGTAAAATAATTCCTCAAATCTTGGAAAAGGGTATTTAAATATAATTCAATAAAAAACCTTCATTTATTTTGATCTAATGTTATTTTAAATTTTCTATGTTTTATAGTTTTTAGGCCCTTAACATTCCATAAATTGTACAATTTCTTATGATTTATGACCTCTATCACTCTATATAATTATTTACCCTTTTCCTCCATAAACATATCTTCACTTTCCACCAATGTTATCCTACACAAAAATATAGTTATATGTCATTCCATATTACATTTATAATAAAATTTATCCCTTGTTATGAGTTTTTTTTTATAAAAACGTTTTTACAATGTGGGTTTTAAAAATAAGAATTTTCAAATATTAAAACCCTTGATTTCTGAGATTATATTTAAATTTTGAGGATTCATTTTATTTATGGTTGGGAGAATGTAACACCCTGAAATTATATAATAATAACATAATATTTGATATCATAAAAGATACAAAAAAAATATTAGAAGAAAATATAACATCCCTAAACTTTATGATAGGTTTATTTTTAAATAAATTCAATCTCTTAAATTTCTTTCATTACATGCAACATCAAGTTTAGCTTTTGTTATACACTATACGCATTTAAACAAAAATGTGAAATATTATTATTTTGTATAATAGCTATAAAATTTCCATTAAAATTGTTGGTATGAATAGTATTAACTTAATTATTAAACTTATGGTAATATTTTTATTAAAAATATAAAAAGAATCATTTAAAAGATAAATAAATGTTTTCTAGAAAAGGTAAAAAACTTTTAAGAACAGTTCAGTCGTGATTTTTACATATAATCTAAAATTTATTTTTAAAAATTATAGAAAATTAATTTGATAAAATTATATTTTTATTTTAAATCAAGAAATAAAAAATTTCTTAGGGTGATTTTTTGGGTTTTTTTAAAAAAAGATTGTTTTTCGATGAATAGGGAAAAATACTGAATCTTAATTGAAAATTATCATTTTTTAAATTATTTATAACCTTAAATTTTATTTTGAATTGGTTTTAAAGTAAAAAAATTCAATTATATATCTATTAATCCAATTTAGGCCAGTTTAATCATTTTCAAATTTAATTATGATATAATAACTTTTTAAACATTTGAACATTTTATCTTTGAAAACCAGTTGTCTCGTCATGTCTGTGAGATTAATTTTAAATTAAAATTTTAAAATTATCTGAATGTAATATATAAAATATTAATTCCTTAGGATTTATATTATATAATATGTTCAACATATTTTTCGACCAAAATACACAGTTAAAACAGAAAAAATTATTTACAGCGCTTAAAGTAAAAATAGATTAACCGGGGGTTAAACTATGATGATAAGGGATAAAAATGATATACCAACTTATGAAAAAACAATTTTCTATCCATATATTAAAATTATCTTTTAATGTTTTGATAATTACCCATTTTTGAGTATTTTTTAATTACTAAAACATTTTTATGATTGAATATTGTCAAAAAATTGTAAGTGTGACACTCACCTCGCTTGTAAAGGGCCACCCAATATTCTATCTTTTTAATAACTTAAAACATCATTGCATTGATGAATAATAACCAAAATCTCTGCCCAAATTACATTCTATCATAATATAGTCCTTATAGTTGTCAGAAATACAACCAAGGAAGGATTTAGTGAAAACTTAATGAGGATACCCAAATAAGAGGTAACACTCTTCAATGAGCATTTTTATTCTATTTCTTCTTCCACCATCATAAATTATTATTAAAATTATGATATAATAACCTTAGTATAAAAAATATGTTAATATTTTTTTATTTTATTCTAATTATCTATAAAAAAATCCACTTTCATCAAATGGGTTATGAAATCATTTTCTATAGGTACAGCAAACTACCACATCACGAACCCATGTCATTCATTTTTTAGTTTCCAACTCTCACTATTGGGTATAATGATGCATATAAATTATATATATGATATTAATAATATAATTATAAATATGTAGTTACTATATTATATGCAACTTTTTTCTTTCCATTCTATATGGGATGTGATAACATCGCTCTTGTGTACAGTGGACTACCATGTCGCGAAGTGATGTGATTCATTTTTCACAAAAACATTACAAGAAATGTATTAAGGAAAACTTTAAGGATTATAAGTAAAATATATAAAATAATTATGATATTAACGACATATTTATCATCATTAAAATTTAATACATCAATTTACTTATTTACCTTTTAACACACTAAAAGATGATAATATCATTCTTGAAGGTGTGGACTGCAACATTCATAAAGCTATGAAACTCTTTTTTAATCACCACGCCACATGTGTGATATATATAAGTATATTTAAATTAATAATATAAAAATATTATCATAAATTATATAAAAATATTACTTAATACCTTTCCATAATGATCATTGAAAAATGGAATCGTTACTCAGGCGTACGTATAACCTACAGTCTCTATGATCGTAACCTTCTTCATTTTTCATAACCATATTTCTTGTTTGGTTTTAAAGGTATAATTATTATTCAAATAAGATATATATTTCATGATTATTATTATATAGATTATCTAATGATATAATATGCACACAAATGAAGAACTTTTATAATAAATTACAAATGGGAAAATAAGGAAATTAACACCTTACAAAATGAAAATAATGAAAGATTATTAATGAATGTGTGATAAGATGTTATAAAAGGATAATATTTGATATTATAAATATTAATTTTTTTATTTAATAATTTAATAGTTTTTTTTAAAATCACTATAAAGGGGTTTAAAGGATGTTCAACCAAAATGAAGCATGAGGTAAGTAATTTTAACTCAATTTACATTCCATTGAAACATATTTGTTATTATGTACCAGTTCACTTTTACGTGGTGTATATGATACCAATTTGACATGAAATATCATGATTAATTCTTACATCATGGTATTTTGTGTTTGAATTTGAATCATTTCCTCCAAGGGTATTTGACTTTAAAATTACCAAGTAGTAAAAGTTATTTTACAATATCAATTTTTTTTGTGATTGTAAACATTCTCTTGAAAAAAATCACATTATAATGATTGTTTTATAGTTCCATAGGTATTAATTACCCTCAAAATTAAATTTATAAACCTAAAATATTATGGTTATTAAGTATCGAACCCAAGGGAAGGGAAAAATTTAGTTTGAGTGTCCAAGAATTTCAAAACAAATCCACTTCAATAAGTAGAAGGAAATATCTTTCTTATATGTTTTAAATTATTAGTTGATGAAAAATATTAATGAGAAAACTAATTTTTTTATATAATTAGGTTGAAACTATGTATTTTAGATTAATATTAAAAGTAAGTATGAACATGGCAGTGACAACAGGAGTTGAAAAAATTCAATCAAGAAAGATACTGGAGAAATTTAACTTTAGTAGTTTAAAAAGTGATCTTTTTTTATTGAGTTTTTGATAACCCCCATTTCAAGGGATGAGGGGGAACCATTACAAGGCCCTAGGCTCAGAGATTACATGGCCCGTAGGCTTAGGAGATTACATGACCCGAAGGTATTATGGAATTCAACCAGACTATCTACAAGGAACTGCCCCTCCCCAGCATCTGCATCTTGATAGTAGATCTCCACCTTTGTATGACTGTCTAGTTAGGATTCCCATGAAAGCATAGGATGGTACCGATGTCATAGCCATACCCTCTAATTCTGACAATCCATTTGGCTCTACTCTAGTGAGTGCACCTGCTCTGAATCCTCTTTTTGGGATGCTCCTTTTTTGTAGTGTGTTTGGGGCCTGCATTCATGTGGCCCGAAGGCCTTTGGGTGGACCTAAGGCCTTAAGGTGGCCTGAAGTCCTTGAGAATCAACTAGCCCAAAGGCCTTGGGTGGCCTGAAAGCCTTGTAGGACCCGAGGACCAAACTGGTGGCCCAGAGGCCCAGATGGATGAATAGTTTTGTCTGCTACAGTACTGAATAGTGCCTGCTACAGTACCCTTGGAAATATGCCTCCACCCGAATTTGATCTCAGGTCTCTTGGATGAACCTAGAGAGTCCTCACCAACTGGGCTGAGGCTCTTGTGCTTACACAATAATTTTAAATGGTTTTGAAACCTAAAAATTTATTAGTTTAATCTCTTTCTCCAAGAGAACAAACACACATAAAGGTTAAATCTTGGTGTTCTCCACTCTAAGAATCATCACGCTGAAATTGATTTTGAAAAAATGATTGTTTCCTTATGATTATCGAAGGTATGCCTGAAACTAAATGGTTCGATGGGGAATGGGTAGTGTATCAATTTTATCTTTCTATTGAGGTTTTGTATTTTAGCATTTTATTTTTGGTCTCATCTCTTGTTTGTTGAGTTTTCGAGATCTTAGAAACTCCCAATGGTTCCCCCATTTATAGTAGGGTACATACCTTCTTTCTAAAGGTTGGCGGTTGACTAGGTCTTTAGGTTGAGAAACTCTTGGAAATTATCATTGTTTGAGAGGATGGGAGGTTAGGATCATCACACCCTTTTGGGGGGGAATTATTTCCCACTTTGGGACTCTCTTATATATTTATGATATGTTCATGAATCTCTTACTAATCCTGATATAGGTCCGGTTAACCTAACAAAATGACTATAGTTTAATTCTCATTCTTTATAATTATAATGGAATCCCTTTAGTGGGTCCACCTATATGTATCTTAGGTTCTCCATAATTTTTCGGTAATGGGTGGCTACTTATATGTTGTAGTCGTATAGCCAAGTAAATTATAATATGCTTCCACGTAAGGAGTCAGTTAATATTTCGAGGAATGGATTAAGCCGTTATGTGGTGTCTTATGTATCCTAGTTATGGAAGGATTTGAAACACACATAGTTCATTTGCATCCATGGTACGGGGACCAAGGTATATACCCTCATATGAGGCATGTCCATACCATTTACCTTGTTAATGGATATTCATGATGCTCCATGTGGTGATCGTTGCATCCCCATAAGCCCACATGATCTATTCTCAGTGTGGGAAACAAGGGGGTAGAATATGATCATCCTCATGGAATGTAAATATGGGGGTTATGTATTGGAATAGACCTTGGGTTTTTCAGTATAGATCTCAGGCCTTGAGGAGGTGTCCTATGTATCCTGAGTTTGGAAGGAATCAAAGTCATCGTAGTTTGGTTTATATGAGGGGATTACACCCTGAGGTTTCCCTGTATGATCAATATGGAGCCCAAACCTCAAGGAGAGGTAACCTACATATACTGAGTATGGAATAAATCTGAGTCATCATATTTCCCTTTTTTCTAGGGATTATACACTGAGGATTTCCTATTGATCAGGGAATACACACTGAGGATAGACAATATTGTCAAGCCATGGGATACCCTATTGATATAGCCTTATTGTGGACAGGGCCTCAAAAGAGAAAGTTGGAATGTCCTGGAGTCCATCACATGACCTAGCTCGGCACATATGGAGGGTAACATGGGATCTAGTGTGTCATAGTTGGAGAGGTATCGTGTATCTTGGTGAACACCCTTGGGAGACATCACAAGACCTGAACAACATGTATAGAGGCCATCACAAGTATTAGATGACTTGCCTAGAGGGAATCGTAAGAGATTGGTTATCATTTTTAGATGCCTTCACAAGACTTAGATGACATGAAAACGCACCGTTATATGAGTTAGTAAATGTGTCCAAATGACATCACATGTCCTGTTTGACAGACCTAGAGGGTTCGTGAGATTAGAGTGGGGCATGCGGGGGGGGGGGGGACCATGTGACTTTCTCAGACATGTATGGAGTATTGTACATGTCTTATATGGAATACTAAAGAGGTGTCTCAATATCCATGAGACATTCCTTGGTGTTGTCACATGTCTATAGATTATTCACATGTAGCGCATGAGGGCCATCCAGTATGGTTTTTTTATGTCCTCCACTTTTATCCTCGGCCCTATCCCTTGTATCACAGATTCCTTGGTTTTATTCCAAATCAGTTTGTATTGAGTATCACATGATCTAGTGGGATTATAGGTTGATATTTTCATAACCCAATAGAGTTCCTTACTTTTTTATACATATGATCACGTGAAGTGCTTTAAACATAGCACATGACTACTCTGGCTGCCCATTGGTATTTTACCTGACGAAAATTTGGCCAGTTATGTGATCAGTTTCACGAAGAAGTACGTATAAGTCAGGATTAAAATCATATAGAGTCTAGGAGTCTAATGATAATAGTATAGGTCAGATTCAAGCCCTTCTTCATGTTGGAATCGGTAATTTATAGGCATCACCACCCCTAATACTCAGGGGCTTGTACAACATATCTGGTGCCAGTCTAGGATGAAGTCGACAACGGGGTCTAGTGGAACATGGCTTCATGAGGCCTTCATGAGGGTCTTCAAATGATCCAAATACATGTTGAAAGAAACTTATGAGGCCTTGGTTGACTTTCCATGGGGTGTTTTAGGACTATGTCATGGGTGTTCTTGGTGCGTCACGTGCCTTTCAGTGACCGCAAACACCTCCCACATGCTCCCTTTTCATCCATCTTGTTTTATGTGAAAAAGGTAGAGAGTCATGCAGGATTTCATGAGTGTTGTTGAGCGTATTTATTCTATTTTTCGGTGAGGCGTCGCGTGACCAACATGGTTCATATGGGGGTGTGTGAGAATTACATGGAAAAATCTATTCATTCATCCTTAGAGTGCCGCAAAGTTTCATGGGGTGATCTGTATGGAAAGGATGACAAGACAAAGGGCTCTTACAAGGTGAGGCAGACATGTTTCTGAGGACTTGTGATGTCTCATGGGATGCCAGGGTTGTGTCACATGTCATTATGCAACCACGAACACCTCTTTCCTCCCCCGTTCTATCCTCTTTGTTTTATTGTACAAATTTCAGGGATTATGTGAGTTTTCATGAGTAATGTTTGGGATTTTTACTCAAATTTTGGATCATGCCTCATGTCACCAATATGGGTCATATGAGGAGTGTGTAAGAATGTTGTGGTCAAATATTTCTATCTGCCCTTAGTGCACCGCAAAGTTGCATTGGTACACCTGAGGACCTATGTGTGGTAAGACTGACAATCCAAAGGGATTTCACGAGATGATTCAGACATGTTTCCAAGGACTCGTGAAGTCTTAATGGTCTCCCGGGGGAATGTCTCATGTCCTTCGGTGACCTCTAACCCCTCTCACCTCCTTCCCATTACCTATTTTGTTTTATCTTTCAATGTTTCAATAACCACATGAGTTAACTTGGATATCATCAAGGAATTTTATTCTCCCTAATGATGATATGGAAAATGAGCTTCATGACCATAGGGAGTCTATGATTTTTAATGTCATACTTCATTATTTCCAAAGGATTTATGGTTTATTGATAGGAACTTTCTAGTGACAAACTATGTGTCATGGGATGCTCACATGGTTCTCACCATGTGTCCATGGTTCTCTGGAGGACCTTTACACAAGTATGAAAATTTTCCAATTAGGGCTTCATGAGACCTCCCATGGATTATGTGCCATGCGTGGGGTCTTCACGTGACCTTGGAGTGGTCACGCGATCACGAGTCCCATAAGGGATTATGTGATCTGGAAGTCCCAACCATCTTCTTCTTCATTTTATTTTTCTAGAAAAATGATACACATATTCAGGTATTTCTTCCTTTTTTATTTTTTCGATGGTTTTTTGGTGTAAATCAATAAATCCTCCCCCTCAGGAGTTACATCCAAGGGGACAAGGACTAAATTTTGAGGAAACAAAATGCCCACCATAGTCCCTAACAATGTTTCAAACCAGAGATTCAGGTGACATTTGGTCTATTGGGTGATGATTGGTATTCCAAAAAATTCCTATATAGATAGAAGTAGAGGAGGAAATTCATTCAACCAACCACCTCCTTCTCAGAGCATTCCTATTGTTGATTACATAATAAGATCATGCTGTGAACCCTGATAGTGAACCCTATCTATGAGAATGCATTGTAAATCCTGATCACCAGAGCTCTTATGCAGGATTTCTTTCTTCTTAGACACTCATCTTCTTTAACTGTGAACTATTCTTTGATAATCCCCTAAAATTAGGATATGAGGTTTTTGAGAGATTCTCTGACCTGATAGTTTGATTTCTTGGGATTCATGTGACCATGTTTAGGTCATGCGATCACAAGTCTACAAGGGTGGTCATGAAATGTGTTTGATCTCTTACAAGGGTTATTCACCCCGTAAGTCTTCTATAGATCGGGTGATCTGTGAACTCTTTATATGGTTTGTGAATCCCATGATAAATCATTCAATAAACATGATGCCACTGTATCTTTCATACTTCTATTTTTGAAAAGATTTTATGTTCTCTATGTATGACATGTGACACTTTCTTATTTTCATATGGATTATGGTTTTCACCAATGTTTCTTAGATGTAGTCAATCAAAGGGCCATGATCACTAAGAATTGCATGGATGATCCCCACTATAGTATGTGTACTAATAATGTGACCCTACAGAGGTTCCTTTCATCCAGCATTCAAAATGATCCATTGTCTGATCAACTTTCATTGTGTGAGTTTTTCCTATTGGATGATACTGATATACCTCCACCATATTTTTATCTACCATTTTTTCAGGGTATCTGAATCCCATGACCACATTTAGGTGACATTCACTAAGGATGGTCAGATGTTTATAGCCCAATCTCATTTTTGTCTTATTTGTTGGCCAGTTATTCCCTAATCCCGGATGGTCATGATCACTCCCAACAGCCTCTTGCTTATATATATTCAAGAATATTTTCCTCTTCTCTATACAATATGAATAGTCAATAGAATTCTAAATGGGATCTTCTCCTTAGTGGAAATTTATTCAATGAATGGGAATATCCATTCTTAGTGAGGTAGAGCTGTTCAATATTTTCTAAAGATCTATACATGGTTCATACCCATGAAGCTTTGTGGATATCTCAATACATCATTTACCACCAGCCTAGCCTTCTCTTGTAAATGATTATTAGTTGGTGTCTTGTGACCAAGACATTTCACTTACCCCATGGTGAGGTAGGAATCATCCTATGGGATATTTATCAGCTTGGTGGAATTCCTCCCCTTGGGGAAATGTATGTTGAATTCCTCCCAACAACAGATGTTTGGGAAGAACCTAAATAGACCCAAGTTTTTTATAGGGAGATGCTAGTTATTGTGAATAAGAAATTAGGGAAAGAGTTGATAGTGCACTCGCTTATTTCTTTCACAGACTAGAGCTATATTATTCTGTGGGGCAATGGGGTTAGGATAAATGTTATTCTCCTCCATCGATACCCCTCCTAAAATGTATGAAATAGCACTATATTGTATTTTTCTATTCTTGAAGGCGTGGAGTACACCTCATGGGGTTATTAGGTGAACCCATAGGTTCCTTCAATCTTAGGCTGGCAGGTTTCCTTGCTATGTTCCTGAACAGGTGGCTCTTCCTGGCTGGGGATATGTGCTTGGGAATCCACATCAACACCATGGTAATGGAAGTGCACCTTGTAAAAGGGTGAAATCTCAATATGGAAGTACCTTTTCTTACACTCCTCTACCAGATGTTGGGTTATATCTAACAAGTCCACACTCCATATAAGATTGGTGGTCCTCTTCAGCATATGTTTGGCCGGATAGGGGATCGTTTCCATTTTTATTAGTTCCACAAGATCTCTAGGATCCCATAACTCATATAATATCCTAGAATTATGTACATATATGGAGTTGGCCCTATGTCCCTGATCTCTATATATGTCGAAGGTGCACTGTATTTGTCTGATAGTTTCATCTTTTCCACCTTCCGCACATCAGGTAATCTTATTATTGACAGCGATAGTGGATCTCTTGACCAAAGATCACATATGATCTCTCTTCTGGATGGGTTACATGCATCCAGTTTAGATGAAATTCTTATCTATTAAACATACACACCATACCAATTTTCTCAGAAGTTTGGATGTTTTCATAGAGTTTATCTCATTCCCTTAGACAACGTCTAAGGGGAACAACATCCTGGAATCATCCGCTAATTATGGAAGATAATATCTCTTGAAGATATTGTGTTGTGATCATATTTTAACCTATCGATTCTCCCTCTTTCCTCACCCAAGATTATTCCTAGGCTCCCAATGGTGTGCTAGGCCAGCTGGTCCATCCTATGGACATGCCTCTTGCATCACCAACTCCTATACCTGTATCATAAATGGAATTGATTGAGGACTTATGGGAGGTGTAGAGGAAGTGACCTCACTTTGATGACGATCATTCAAATGGTAGATTTAAATTTTTTTGAGGATATCAGTCCTTTTGTATAGGCTATAGATGATGTACCCACTGAGAGAGAGGTGTATGGGGTTTCTTCTGCTATTTCATTATTGATTTGATTGCTTAATCATCTTTCTACCATGACCTCATCTTCAACTATCGAGTTTTAATCAAATAATAATATTATTTGGGAGTGTATCCATGTCTTTATTACTAATACTCATATGGAAATATTCTTCCATCAAGGGAAGCACCTATCCCAGTTATTCCATGATTAAGGGGAAGGCGATTTTGATCAGTAGCCTTTGTATGAAATTATGTAGACGATAATATTGACCTGAAGAGACTTAGTCATGTAGGAAAGGGGCCTAGAAGAATTTTTGAGTGATTCTTCCATTTCCAAACAAATGAGTAAGATAGTGGGGGAAATGGAAAATGGTTGTTAGTTATCGTATAAACTAAAATCCCATATGGATTGTTGGATGACACAGATCTGGAGGTATGAGGAAATGATTGTTCATCTGAAGTCCCACCTTTCGATGTCAACAACCACATTATCCATTGCTCAAGGAGGGATGAATAGTTGAATATTCTTGTTAAATTTCATCATCCTATAAAAAAATGGAGGAAGCGGTGAGAATGTAACATCAATGCTCAATCAACAACTCCTTCCAGACTCTTACTGGTCTTGCCAGCACTGCCAACCATTTTTTGTTGACTCATTTTTTTCACATCCCCTACTGTTTCACTAAAAACTATTTTTTAGTCTTTATAGAGACTATAAAATGTGTATATTCCTCAATTTAATTCATAATGTGAATGGATGAATTTTATAAACTTATTATCTAATTCACTTCTTTGTATGATGTCTTGTTGTCCCATTATTTTAGAAATTGTTGTCGATTTTGATCTTGTGATTTATTTTGATTGGACCTAAATTACTAGAATTGTATGTTCACCTCCTGATTGATTCTTTTAAAGGGATGCTTTTAAAGAAAAGCCCATATGAGGTTATGTATTGGTAATATGTTCTAGCTATCTTCATATAACTCCATGTGCAGAAGGACCACCCGGGTATGAGATATTTCATGAATGGTGAACACTTCATCCTTTACTTAATTTGATAGTCTGGGTGAGAATAAATTGATGTTAAAGACCATATGGAAGGCCTTAAAATATTTGGAAGACAGAATTTCTATGATTTATTAGTTTAGAGTCTTTTATCTTGGACCTCATATCTCTTTAGTTTAGGGTCTTTTAGATCAGACCTCGTATTACCTTAGTTTAGTGTATTTTATCTTGAACCTCATATTTATTTAGTTTAGGGTCTTTTAAATCTGAACTATTATTTATTTATTTTATGTTATTTTAGATTAGACCTCATACTTATTTATTTTAGGGTCTTTTAGCTCAGATTATACAATCATGGGATATGGTGCAGACATGCCATGAATGACCCAAAACACTCTGAGGTGTTGGATCCTACTATAGTGTTATTGAGGCTCATGAGTGTCAGAATTCCCTTTTTTCAAAGTGAAATGTTTGGATGACGTCCATATGTTCATATAAAGGATCCATGATCATGTATTCATAGTTATGAAAAGAGTCCTTGAAGTTGGGTTTATTTTCCATGGTCTATGGAATATTTATGTTGGTAATGTTGACAAGGTTGAAATAATAGGGATATTGAGCCCACCTAGATAGTTGAAGTATGGATGATGTAAATCATAACTCAAAAGTTTGAGTCCATGAGTATGAGGTGGTACAGACATATGAGTTATTTCCCATGACATTATGAAATTCTAGGTTTTGTCGTAGTGTTTCAAAGGATCACATGGATTGAATCTCTATTCTGGAAATGAGACGATGCCTTTAGATGGAGGTTCAAGACCCTTATGCATCAGTTTCATTCCAATAAAAATAAAATATACACTTATTTATGAGGTATGTTGAATATTTTCAAATAATCAAATGTCTACATGATGATGTTAGATATGGGATAAAAGCTATCCAAGAAGGGTTCTAGCACCCCAGGGAAGCTAGATCTTAAGGTGAAGCTTGAGAACTATGCCATGTGCTTTCGAATCAAAAGATGTGGTCTTTAAAAGGTTAAGAAATGAAGTCTCATAGTCCGTCCTTGAAGAATGGAATGAACCACTATGATGTAACATTGAGGATATCAAATCATATTGGATAGTTTGGTGTGGGAACTGTAAATCATGATCTAGAGTTCTCGAGTCAGGAGAATGGTATAGGACAGTCATACAAGGACTGGTTCAGACAAGTTGAGATGTTTAGTGCTACCATTTTGATGATAATTCTCATGGGTTTCAAAATTTCATTTTTTTAGAGTGATGCATTTGGTTAACAGCCATTGAAACATATGCATGAGCCTTGGGAATGTATGCATAGTCAAGAAAAGGACCCTTGCAGCTGGATATCCTTTCCAAGGGATATGGAAGGTTATGGTGATTCAATAATCCCCAACTCATAAAGTATGGTTTGTGTATGATTTATGATCATATTAGCGTTCATGTACCCAAAAATCTGTGTCACTGCCTAGAGAACATATTCTCATGGCAAGGAGATGTGACAACTGCCCTTAAATTTTCTTAGATTGGTGGGTCCAGCGAGCATAGTATGTTTTTACTAGGTTTATAGACCCCCATGAGCTTTATGATCTAGGTTCTTGTGCCCTATTTTTTCCTAAACTCTAAGGATTAAGAGTTTAAAATGTGGAGACTTTACTTTTTCTTGGGTCTCCCTTTGTCGGTTTTCAACCTGATAAGTTTTGTGTCTCTTTTGTTAGTAGTTTAAGGTCTTGCGATTTGGACCATTATGGGTTAAAATTTAAGGTCGTACATATTTGACTCAAATGCATTCAGTTTAAGGTCAAGACTGACATTGACCTAAAATGGGAGATGGTTCACAAGAGATTAATTAGGATGCCTAGGGTTAAGAATTTACTAATGTCTTCTCAATCATGGGATGAAAATGTAGTAAATCACATAGTGATTTTCTTAGTTCATGATTAATGATATGGGAAACTCTTACAAGGAACAGTTCAGACATGCCGAGGTGTTGAGTGATGTAGCGATGATATTAGGGGTTACAAGAATTAGAATTTCCATTTTCAGAGTGACACATTTGGTTGATGGGCATAGGAACATATACATGGGCCAAGGCAATATATGCATAGTCAAGAAAAGGGTCCTTAAAGATGGATATCCTTTACAAGGGATGTAGAAGGTTATGGTGATATGAGATACTCAAGACATAAAGTGTGGTATACAGATTTGAAGTGCTCTTTAAAGAATCCGGAAACACCCTGTACTCTGGTTGACCAAGGTAAGTCTCTTTTATCCTATAATAAAGAATGAAAAATTGAATATGGTCTGTATATTTTTTTCAACATGTATTGGGGAATTACTTGACTTGGTGAAATTTAACATCATGAAGTAAGGACACATTTCAATGCATTTTAGCATCATGCGTTAAGGAAATCATGGCACAGTTTAATGTTGTATTGCAGGGACATATGCATACAGTTTAGGTTCATGTGGGCTAGATGGTAAGATAGAGTTTCTAACATGGGGATGCTTAGTATGGTGTCATGAAGAAACCTGGTGTTAATGAGGACTAAAGAAATCTCAACCAAAACCCATACCTTTCGGAGAAAACTCAAGCCAAAGGGGACAAAAAAGGTTAGGATTTGGATGTGAATGAAGAAGAAATGTCTAGGCGTCACTATGTATCTCATAGGGATGAGAATCAAGCCACATGTATTTATTGAGGTTCCATGTAGTTTAATACCATGTGGTGAGGAAAAAGGAAGATTGACTTGAATTATTGGGAATATTGCGGTTGTGCCCGAGAGTGGAAGTCTAGGCGTCGCTATGTATCTCATGAGGATGAGAATCAAACCACATGCATTTCTTGGGGAATCATGCAGTTTAACGCCATGTAGTAAAAACATCGACCGTATAGTTTAAAATTATACATAGAGGAATCATGGTATACATTTTATGGTATTTAATTCAAGGCCATAATGGATCCCTCATGAATGTATATGCTTTTATTGGGAGGGTAATTCCCCATCATAATTCCTAATCTCATGTGAGCTACACTCAGTGTGATAAATAGGGAGAGACACGGGCTTCCCTATAGTTCAGAGACAATAGAGGGGTATAAAAAGTGAATTTTATATAATGTAGTGGTTGGACCAAGATATAAGAACAAGTCCTCCCTACATATCTCATTGGGAATCAGAATCAAAACATACTCAGTTCTTAGTGAATCTTTGAGCTTAACATCATGCAGCATGGATGATGGATTACTCAACGTTAAAGGGAAGGGTAGTTGTAGATCCATGTAGTTTTATGTCATCTTGTAAGGATAATGGTTATGAAGTTTAATGTCTTTCAATAAGGACAAATGTCATATAGTTTAACATCATTTGGTTAGGAAATGCCTCATATAGTTTAGCATCACATGGTCAAGAAGAATAATAGGAATTACATTGATGTAGATGCCCAATTGTGTGACAGCTATGAAAAGTATTTCTTGAGAAATCTCTCATTAGTGGGAAGTGTGACACACTCTCTATCCATGGTGGCCAGCGAAAAGGACCCATTATAATAGACCATATGTATGATGTAAGGTCCTTCCAACTTGGGTTCTAATTTTTGGCGATTTTTCCCCAGTATCATTGCGGTTTTGAGGGCCAAAAACATTTCTCCTTATAGGAATGAATGGTGGAAAACCTTTTTTTTGAATAATTGTGTTATCCTATTCTGGTGAACCTATAGGTTGTGCAATGAGCTCAACCTCTTATCGTCTAGTTTTTCCAAATCATCTAGTAACTTTTGAGATTGTTCATCCTATAATAGTTATTTGCAAACAAATATTCAGAGTGATGGAAGTTGGACCTCTATGGGTAGCACTTCCTCTATTCAGTACATTAGTGAGTATGGTGCTGTTTGTGTACCAGTATGCATGGTGGTATGGTAAACACATAAACATGGAAGAGTTTGTCTGGATAGGAATTATTGTCCTTGTTTACCATCATTTGGATAATATTTGATAGTCTTATTAAAATACTATATCTATCCATTTTACATTTCATTATATTGATACGCGAGGTTGGATTCTATGTTGTACTCCGGGTATAGCTTCTTCAACTCCGTGGAATAGAAGTTGGTGTTGTTGTCTGTCAATATTTTTTGAGGGACTCCAAACCTAGTAATGATAAGGTATTCCATGAAGTTCATGATATTTTTCATTCTGAATTCCATGAGGGGTATTGCCTCAGCCCATTAGGTAAAGAAGTCGGTAGAAGTAATGATATACTTGAACTTCTTAACTATGGCTAGGGGATATGGCCCCATGACATCCATCCCCCAAATAAAAAATGGCCATTAATATTTACATGTATGTAGCAATTATGAGGGCTGATGGATGATTTTTTCATGAATCTGGAATGCATAAAATTTATTGGTGAATTATATACAGTCATATATCATGGTTTTCCAGTAATATCCCAACATCCTTATTTGGTGGAAAATCCTGGTTCTAGATTGATGAGCAATACAAGAGCCTACGTGGACTTTTTCATGATGATGAAAGATTATCCTTATTCTATGAACATGAGGATAATTCCATCAAATACACATTTTTAGATTACTTTTTTCTCATTTGGGTCATACTAAAGGGTGATGTTTACTGCCTAGCAATGGATTTATTCCCTTCTGGAATGATCCATTGAGAGACTCTCATATCGAAGATACCGATTATAGGATCCACCCATCAAGGGGTGATCACAAGTTCATCACACTCTGGGGAAGTTTTCAACTGATTGATCTCTTCCATATCATATATGACAATTAACAAGACCATTCTTCGATGTGTCATATAGAAGTTTTCTTCCTTCTGATCAAGGTCAATGAGAATGGAGACTGCATTAGCCAGTGTGTCGGAACAAGCATTCTATGATCGACGAACATAATGCAAGGTGGGATCAAAGGGTAACTCTATCATCAATCCCCTTATGTAGATAGTGAGGGGGTCCATCCAATACTCATTAAAGGAATATTCACCATTGATCTACTTCAACACTAGTTCTAAGTCCCCTTTGATATTCAGGTAGGCTATGTGTATTTGTAGGGATAACTCCAATCCAGAAATGATGTCTTGGTACACGACCTCATTATTTGTGCAGCCTTCTAACAACAATAAAGTGTATGGAAGAATTGATTTATCTAGGGAGGCAAATACAATCCCCAGTCTAACCTGATTGAGCTTAAAGTTTTTCATTCTTGTGCCAGCATGACTTTAGGAGATTAAATCAATGTACATATCCCATGTCTAGGGAGTGTCATGAGAATAAAATACATCTTCATCTTGGAGCTCAGTGTCTTCTAGTGTATTATCCAGGGCATGATGTATTGTGAGTAAACTAGCCAGGGGTTTCCCTTTTCCCAACTTCTGAGATATGAACTCAATGTAATGTTACTACATAATGACCTCCCATCGATCCAATCACCTAGTCAACATAGGGTTGCAAACAATGTACTTGAGTAGGTAAATATGAGAGACTAGATGGACTTTGTGGTGATGAAATTAATGCCTCTATTTTTTTCTCTACAAATATGAGCACAAGGTAGTTCTTTTCAACAACTGAATATCATGTCTCAGTACCAGGAATAGTCTATCTAATGTTGTAGAGTATATTTTCAATTCATGCATCATTATTTTGAATGAGGATGGTGCCCTTGAATGTTCCATGGTTGCCAGATATAAGTTGATTGGCCTCCCTTCTATTGGAGGAATCATAACTGGTGGGTACAACCTGTATTTATTGATACTATTAAATGATTTATGTAAATCATCACTCCATTGATAGGTAACTCCCATCTTTATATATTTCGGTTAAGGGGAGATCTTTTTTGGATAGGTTTTCTATGAATCCATGAATGCAGGTGAGGTTCCCTTTGAGTCCCCTTAGATCCTTTAAATTTTTTGGGGGTGACATTTCCAAAATAGAACTAGTCATCTCTAGATCAACCTCAATGCCATGGTGAATACCAAAAATCCATCAAACATGCTTGATGTTACCTAGAAAGAACACTCTAAAGGATTTATCTTTACTGGCTCCTGCATCAGGACACATCCAAGTCCGGTCCCTGATGCATCACAGCAGACTAAAAAATGTATTATTAGTCATATTGGTTGCATCATGTGTGGATCCATGTAGTTTTATGTCATCTTGTAAGGATAATGGTTATGAAGTTTAATGTCTTTAAATAAGGACAAATGTCATACAATTTAACATAATTTGGTTAGGAAATGCCTCATATAGTTTAGCATCACATGGTCAAGAAGAATAACAGGAATTACATTGATGTAGATGCCCAATTGTGTGACAGCTATGAAAAGTATTTCTTGAGAAATCTCTAATTATTAGGAAGTGTGACACACTCTCTATCCATGGTGGCCAGCGAAAAGGATCCATTATAATAGACCATATGTATGATGTAAGGTCCTTCCCACTTGGGTTCTAATTTTTGGGGATTTTTCCCCAGTATCATTACGGTTTTGAGGGCCAACAACATTTCTCCTTATAGGAATGAATGGTGGAAAACCTTTTTTTTGAAGAATTGTGTTATCCTATTCTGGTGAACCTATAGGTTGTGCAATGAGATCAACCTCTTATTGTCTAGTTTTTCCAAATCATCCAATAACTTTTGAGATTGTTCATCCTCTGATAGTTATTTGCAAACGAATATTCAGAGTGAAGGAAGCTGGACCTCTATGGGTAGCACTTCCTCTATTCAGTATATTAGTGAGTATGGTGCTGTTTGTGTACCAGTATGCATGGTGGTATGGTAAACCCATAAAGCATGGAAGAGTTTTTTTGGATAGGAATTATTGTCCTTGTTTACCATCATTTGGATAATATTTGATAGAGTCTTATTAAAATACTATATCTATCCATTTTACATTTCATGATATTGATACGCGAGGTTGGATTCTATGTTGTACTTCAGGTATAGCTTCTTCAACTCCGTGGAATAGAAGTTGGTGTCGTTGTCTGTCAATATTGTTTGAGGGACTCCAAACCTAGTAATAATAAGGGATTCCACGAAGTTCATGATATTTTTCATTATGAATTCCATGAGGGGTATTGCCTCAGCCCATTTGGTAAAGAAGTCGGTAGAAGTAATGATATACTTGAACTTCTTAACTATGGCTAGGGGATATGG
This sequence comes from Viscum album, assembly GCA_963277665.1. Taxonomy (NCBI): domain Eukaryota; kingdom Viridiplantae; phylum Streptophyta; class Magnoliopsida; order Santalales; family Viscaceae; genus Viscum; species Viscum album. Next base: position 594,603,752 of record OY728119.1, read on the forward strand.
CCCCATGACATCCATCCCCCAAATAAAAAATGGCCATTAATATTTACATGTATGTAGCAATTCTGAGGGCTGATGGATGATTTTTTCATGAATCTGGAATGCATAAAATTTATTGGTGAATTATATACAGTCCTATATCATGGTTTTCCAGTAATATCCCAACATCCTTATTTGGTGGAAAATCCTGGTTCCAGATTGATGATCAATACAAGAGCCTATGTGGACTTTTTCATGATGATGAAATATCATCCTTATTCTATGAACATGAGGATAATTCCATCAAATACACATTTTTAGATTACTTTTTTCTCATTTGGGTCATACTACAGGGTGATGTTTATTGCCTAGAAATGGATTTATTCCCTTCTGGCATGATCTGTTGGGAGAGTCTCATATCGAAGATACCGATTATAGGATCCACCCATCAAGGGGTGATCACAATTCCATCACACTCTGGGGAAGTTTTAAACTGATTTATCTCTTCCATATCACATACGACAATTAATAAGACCATTCTTCGATGTGTCATATGGAATTTTTCTTCCTTCTAATCAAGGTCAATGAGAATGGAGACTGTATTAGCCAGTGTGTCGGAACAAGCATTCTATGATCGACGAACATAAAGCATGGTGGGATCAAAGGGTAACTCTATCATCAATCCCCTTATGTAGATAGTGAGGGGGTCCATCCAATCCTTATTAATGGAATATTCACCATTGATCTTCTTAAACACTATTTCTAAGTCCCCTTTGATATTCAGGTAGGCTATGTGTATTTGTAGGGATAGCTCCAATCCGGAAATGATGGCTTGGTACACGACCTCATTATTTGTGCAGCCTTCTAACAACAATAAAGTGTATGGAAGAATTGATTTATCTGGGGAGACAAATACAATCCCCAGTCTAACCTGATTAAGCTTAAAGTTTTTCATTCTTGTCCCAGCATGACTTTAGGAGATTAAATCAATGTACATATCCCATTTCTAGGGAGTGTCATGAGAATAAAATACATCTTCATCTTGGAGTGCAATTTCTTCTAGTGTATTATCCAGGGCAGGATGTATTGTGAGTAATCTAGCCAGCGGTTTCCCTTTTCCCAACATCTAAGATATGAAATCAATGTAATGTTACTACATAATGACCTCCCATCGATCAAATCACATAGTCAACATAGGGTTGCAAATGATGTACTTGAGTAGGTCAATACGAGAGACTAGATGGACTTTGTGGTGATGAAATTAATGCCTCTGTTTTTATCACTACAAATATGAGCACAAGGTAGTTCTTTTCAACAACTGAATATCATGTCTCAGTACCAGGAATAGTCTATCTAATTTTGTAGACTCTATTTTCAATTCATGCATCATTATTCTGAATGAGGATGGTGCCCTTGAATGTTCCATGGTGGCCAGATATAAGTTGATTGGCCTCCCTTCTATTGGAGGCATCATAACTGGTGGGTACAACCTGTATTTATTGATACTATTAAATGATTTATGTAAATCATCACTCCATTGAAAGGTAACTCCCTTATTTATATATTTCAGTTAAGGGGAGAGCTTTTTTGGATAGGTTTTCTATGAATCCATGAATGTAGGTGAGGTTCCCTTTGAGTCCCCTTAGATCCTTTAAATTTATGGGGGGTGACATTTCCAAAATAGCACTAGTCATCTCTAGATCAACCTCAATGCCATGGTGAATACCAAAAATCCATCAAAAATGCTTGATGTTACCTAGAAAGAATACTTTAAAGGATTTATCTTTACCGGCTCCTGCATTAGGACACATCCAATTCCGGTCCCTGATGCATCACAGTAGACTAAAAAATGTATTTTTATTCATATTGGTTGCATCATGTGTGGATCCATGTAGTTTTATGTAATCTTGTAAGGATAATGGTTATGAAGTTTAATGTCTTTCAATAAGGACAAATGTCATACAATTTAACATCATTTGGTTAGGAAATGCCTCATATAGTTTAGCATCACATGGTCAAGAAGAATAACATGAATTTTATTGATGTAGATGCCCAATTGTGTGACAGAAATGAAAAGTATTTCTTGAGAAATCTCTCATTATTGGGAAGTGTGACACACTCTCTATCCATGGTGGCCAGCGAAAAGGATCCATTATAATAGACCATATGTATGATGTAAGGTCCTTCCCACTTGGGTTCTAATTTTTGGGGATTTTCCCCAGTATCATTGCGGTTTTGAGGGCCAACAACATTTCTACTTATAGTAATGAATGGTGGAAAACATTTTTTTTGAAGAATTGTGTTATCCTATTCTGGTGAACCTATAGGTTGTGCAATGAGCTCAACCTCTTATCGTCTAGTTTTTCCAAATCATCTAGTAACTTTTGAGATTGTTCATCCTCTGATATTTATTTGCAAACAAATATTCAGAGTGCAGGAAGCTGGACCTCTATGGGTATCACTTCCTCTATTCAGTACATTAGTGAGTATGGTGCTGTTTGTGTACCAGTATGCATGGTGGTATGGTAAACCCATAAATCATGGAAGAGTTTGTCTGGATAGGAATTATTGTCCTTGTTTACCATCATTTGGATAATATTTGATAGAGACTTATTAAAATACTATATCTATCCATTTTAAATTTCATGATATTGATACGCGAGGTTGGATTATATGTTTTACTTCGGGTATAGCTTCTTCAACTCCGTGGAATAGAAGTTGGTGTCGTTGTTGTCAATATTTTTTGAGGGACTCCAAACCTAGTAATGATAAGGGATTCCACGAAGTTCATGATATTTTTCATTCTGAATTCCATGAGGGGTATTGCCTCAGCCCATTTGGTAAAGAAGTCGGTAGAAGTAATGATATACTTGAACTTCTTAACTATGGCTAGGGGATATGGCCCCATGACATCCATCCCCCAAATAAAAAATGGCCATTAATATTTACATTTATGTAGCAATTCTGAGGGCTGATGGATGATTTTTTCAAGAATCTGGAATGCATAAAATTTATTGGTGAATTATATACAGTCCTATATCATGGTTTTCCAGTAATATCCCAACATCCTTATTTAGTGGAAAATCATGGTTCCAGATTGATGATCAATACAAGAGCCTACGTGGACTTTTTCATGATGATGAAAGATTATCCTTATTCTATGAACATGAGGATAATTCCATCAAATACATATTTTTAGATTACTTTTTTCTCATTTGGGTAATACTACAGGGTGATGTTTACTGCCTAGCAATGGATTTATTCCCTTCTGGCATGATCCGTTGGGAGAGTCTCATATCGAAGATACCGATTATAGGATCCACCCATCAAGGGGTGATCACAAGTTCATCACACTCTGGGGAAGTTTTAAACTGATTGATATCTTCCATATCACATACGACAATTAATAAGACCATTCTTCGATGTGTCATATGGAAGTTTTCTTCCTTCTGATCAAGGTCAATGAGAATGGAGACTGCATTAGCCAGTGTGTCGGAACAAGCATTCTATGATCGACGAACATAATGCAAGGTGGGATCAAAGGGTAACTCTATCATCAATCCCCTTACGTAGATAGTGAGGGGGTCCATCCAATCCTTATTAATGGAATATTCACCATTGATCTACTTAAACACTAGTTCTAAGTACCCTTTGATATTCAGGTAGGCTATGTGTATTTGTAGGGATAGCTCCAATCCGAAAATGATGGCTTGGTACACAACCTCATTATTTGTGCATCCTTCTAACAACAATAAAGTGTATGGAAGAATTGATTTATCTGGGGAGACAAATACAATCCCCAGTCTAACCTGATTAAGCTTAAAGTTTTTCATTCCTGTGTCAGCATGACTTTAGGAGATTAAATCAATGTACATATCCCATGTCTAGGTAGTGTCATGAGAATAAAATACATCTTCATCTTGGAGCTCAGTTTCTTCTAGTGTATTATCTAGGGCAGGATGTATTGTGAGTAAACTAGCTAGGGCTTTCCCTTTTCCCAACTTCTGAGATATGAACTCAATGTAATGTTACTACATAATGACCTCCCATCGATCCAATCACCTAGTCAACATAGGGTTGCAAACGATGTACTTGAGTAGGTCAATACGAGAGACTAGATGGACTTTGTGGTGATGAAATTAATGCCTCTGTTTTTATCACTACAAATATGAGCACAAGGTAGTTATTTTCAACAACTGAATATCATGTCTCAGTACCAGGAATAGTCTATCTAATTTTGTAGAGTCTATTTTCAATTCATGCATCATTATTCTGAATGAGGATGGTGCCCTTGAATGTTTCATGGTGGCCAGATATAAGTTAATTGGCCTCCCTTCTATTGGAGGCATCATAACTGGTGGGTACAACATGTATTTATTGATACAATTAAATGATTTATGTAAATCATCACTCCATTGATAGGTAACTCCCTTATTTATATATTTCGGTTAAGGGGAGAGCTTTTTTGGATAGGTTTTCTATGAATCCATGAATGTAGGTGAGGTTCCCTTTGAGTCCCCTTAGATCCTTTAAATTTATGGGGGGTGACATTTCCAAAATAGAACTAGTCATCTCTATATCAACCTTAATTCCATGGTGAATACCAAAAATCCATCAAACATGCTTGATGTTACCTAGAAATAACACTTTAAAGGATTTATCTTTAGTTTGTACTTTTGTATCTTGTTGAATATTACTTGGATATTTGTGGATTTATTACATTAGTTTCAAGATTTCATGATTAGGCCATTGACATAAAACCTGGATATACTTCCCAAGAATGGATTAAAGATGTGATGCATGTCAAGATGATTTGTGGTGCCGACATTATTTAATCCCAAGGGAATGACCTGATAGTAGAAGATTCTCTGAGGTACTTTGAATTCAGTGGATTCTTCATCCTCGGGGGACATTTTGATCAAGTTTTACCTTGAGTGCCCATCCATGAGGGAAAGGTCTTGGAAGATAGCATTTTCATTGATCAATTGTTATATGATTGGAAATGGAAGATCCTCCTTCAGGAAATGCCTATTAAGGTTTCTAAAGTCAATGTAGACCCTAATATTCTTGTTCTTGTTCTTTATGGGGATGATTTTGGAAATCCATATTTGATATTTCAATTATTAGACAATGTTGGATCTGATTAGTTTTCCAACTTCCACCTCTAAATTGGTGGCATAAGAGGTATGTATTCTCTTAGATACCTTTTCTAATCCTTGATGCTCATTGGAAAGTACAAGATGGAACATTTGTATCAAGTTTGAGAATTTATGTATAGTTCCTAGAGAACACATATCGTTGATGCTTTAGAAATTCAATGTACATATATTTCTTTTTAAGGGGTATGGAACCGGTAATTAGAGTGGGTCATGGGTTCTATTATATTCCCATATTTATCTTCTTGATCTCATATATGGTGGTGGAAACACCTTCCTTGAATACTAGAGTGGAGATCCTAATATCTTCCTCATCTTCTTCCATTTTGGAGTCTATGGAGACATCTTCATGTGAGGATGGAAACCTAGGGGCCTCTCCATCACAATCAGGGGTTAGGAGGCCATGAGAAGAAACATCATCATACTTTTTCATTTGAGTTGTTGTAGAGAGATGTTGGAGTTGATGGTCGCTAAGGAAAGGAGAGGCTTGGACATATTGAACTGGATCTGCTATTTTGACCATATTTATGGGCAGTACATAATACTCATAGAGAATGCTCTAGGAATTTTCAGGAGCATTTCCTAATCCATTGGGAGCTGAAACCTGTATATCCTCATACTCCATTGGTTTCTTACCTCTCTTATTGAAATCTTCTTCGGCATATGTGGCTCTGCAAGTCTTGGGGGGTGTCACCATTTAGTATTCAGACCTTTCCATTGATGGGGTACTTCAGACATTGATGAATCTTAATGGAACTACCAAGTGGATATGGATCTAGGACCTTCCGATAAGGACATTTTATATGGTGTTTTGATGGGTAACCATAATCTTGGTATCGTATGTGAGTTCCTAGAATTGGGACTCAAGCTTGATCTTCCCAAGGGGCCTTTGCACACGCTCATCATACCCCTAGATGACCATCATTTTAGGGGATAATTCCTTTTCACCATACCCTAAACGTCAGAGAGTTCAGGCTGGGATGAGATTGATCATATATCCATTATAAATCATCACACTTTGGAAATTGACATTATTGAGTATGTCCAAAACGTATAAGGGATAAATATTCCCTTGGATGGCCTATTACTGATCTTGATCAGAGAATGGATAAAGAAATTAGAGGACATAGTCTCCAATCTATAGACCATGGATGTAGTGACTTCTTTATCAAATTCTTATGGGCTCAATAGGGATTCAACATGGTCCTCCTTGAGTTCCTTTGAAAGACCAAATGCATCGACGATCGAGATATTGGCTGGGACTACAACTATATATTTCATAACATCATACTTTTCTGTCAGAGGTCTACACTTCCCAATATGGGGGTGTTCCTAGTCATGTATCTTAGGAGATGGAGAATCTGAGGTAGATGGTCCTAGAGTTTGTGTAACATCCCAGGAAAATAAAGAATATGAAATTTTCATATTTATTAAAATTTGTGAATTAAATATTAATTTTTCTTTAAAGGGGATTCTATGTTTAATGGAGTACTTGATATGCAACAACATGTTTCTTTGAAAACTTATATTGCACACAATGTTGAGTTATACTGAAAAATGTTAATATAATATTATTATGTTAAATGGTAGTTAACACATAGCATTTGTATTGGAAGGAATGAAAAAAACTAACCATATTATAATTAAATATGTTTTTAAATGTTTTTACATTTATCCAATAATTTTTAGAGGCTTAAAATAAGAAAGATTCTGATTTTAAGCATAAATACTCTAATATTCATTAAAAGGGCGATTTACGACCTTTTGATGGAGAACTCTCTTTAAATATAGTTTTTTACTTTTATATGTTTTATTTGACAAAAATAAAATTCTTCTTTATAATTGGGACATCAAAATTAACTTTGGTAAATTTTTTGGTATTTTTCTGATAAAATTCATTTTTTTAATGATTAGTGAAAAATTCTGTATTTTAATTCCTAAATACCTTTTAATATAATTTATTTATAAGGTTAGATTATCTTTTTAATTGGTTTTAAAGTATAATTATATTATTTTTTTACCATTTAATCCAATTTTTTTCATAATATGTAATTTCACTTTGCAATTAGACATAAATAAGTGTCAATGTTTTGATAGTTATGTTTTTCTTAAAAACACACTTTTGGTTTTAATAGTAGGAATTAATTTTAAATTAATTTCTGCCACATATGTTTTTTGATTTTGGAAAAATAGATTCCATATTTGGAATCAGTAGGTCCAAATTGTGTAAATAGGTAACTTTTATTTTTATACATTATGAATATTTACTTCAGTAAAAAAATTATTTACCATGGTTAAAGGGTAAATATGGTAAATAAGGGTAAAAAAATATTATTATAATAATATTAAATTTCCCTAACATGTTTACTAATCTTATTGGTTGATACATTTCAAACTATGGGAATCCTTGGGTCGATTTTGGGACCCCATGGAGCCACTTGGGAGTGATAATGACACTTTATATTAATTAATTTAAAGTAAAGACAAAAATGACATAAACATATATATTTTAGTAAATAAATTTTTACATAGTATTATATAAGTTATATCTTAGAATATAAATATTATTTGGAAATATAAAAATATTTCCTACCTCATGGTAGTTTTTTTATAAATTTTATAAATCAAATAAATAAAATTATTTATGACACAATAATGATGTAGTGTTTACCGCATTAATGAATGATTTAAATTAATAAGATTATAAAAATTAAAAAATCTCCAAAACCTTTCCAATTCTTATTGGATGATTTTATTTCAAACATGAGTCATCGTATCTTCGACTTTAATGAGTTTTGGACCTTTTAAAATCGAATATCATTATATAATAAAATAATATTTTTAAACTTTTCTAAAGAGACCCTCCCCCCTTATAAAATGCCCTCACTTCTAACCCATTCCTCACACTTCTGAAGACCCTTGTCTCATCGAATCTCTACCTAATTAAGCTCCCTATATCCCTCTCCTCCTCCAAGAAGCCTTCTTCTAGGTAGAAGGCAATTCAATTAAACCTTTTGGTTCAAACCAAAGGGAGATACCCGATTTAAAGGTAACATCTTCTATTAAGTTCTTTTGTTTTATTTTACTTATACAACCCCCAAAATCTTTTTATTAATTTATTTTATAACAAAACCAGTATATAAAATATACTAGGTTGTTTTTATGATAAGTATTCAAACTAAACTTACAAACACCTCCATTTAATGGGTAAAGAACATATTGTTTCTGTGGACGGCGAACTACTGCCTTACGAAACGATGATTGTTCAATCTTCTCCTACCACCTCTTATGGGGGACATTAAGATAAAAATATATTTTTATATGATATATATTATATTTATATTTTTTCTATTCTTATGTATATTTCATTTATATGATACCTTGAGGGTTTCCATAGTGGGTAAATACGATAATTTCATTTGAGGAAGTGCGAACTACCGCCCCCTCAAAGTGATATGACTCGTTCATGCCATACGTGAGACATATAAAGGATGGAGTTACTGAAATTTTATATGATATTATACTGGAATTATAACATACCTATGTATCATTACGTTTTTATTCCATTAAAATATGAAATAGAAATGAAAGTAGCGTTCATGCGTACGTACGACTTACCGTCTCCATAAACGGTGCATTTCATTTCTTATCTTCATTTGTTATGTAATATTATAAATACATATATATACCAGATATATATGATATATATTCTATATAAATCATTAATATCATCATGTAGATAATGGACCTTTGACCACATGAACAACTTGTAATTATAAGTAGTTTATTTTTTACTCAAATATCGACATAACGACCATTATTAACTTAAATGATTACATAATGTTTATAACATGGTAATAAGTGATATAAAAGGAATAATAATCTTGAAAAAGGTTCTTAAAAAATTATAAATTAACTTTACTTTATTTTTTATGAGATTAAATAATGAACGGGTCAAGTTGGACACGAGGTAAGGGGTTACTAATCTCACTTTTAATTTCATGAGATTTCTATTGTTGACTACTTATTTATTGTATGTGGTGTATTTTGTACTTCCATTTCATATATATTATCATGATTCTATTTATAGTCATGGTATTATGTGATTTATTTGGTGGTTATTATCTTTTGGTCATACGAATCGATTGATTACAATGTGGTAAGGGGTTTTCATCTCACTTTTTCTTCCCGCGAGATTCATGCTATATTTGCCATTATTTTATTTTGTGTGGTGTAAGTACTGCCCATGATTGTATTAATTTTTTAATATACATTAATTTAAGGGTATTGAAATATTAATTTTATGATCCTTCTATCATGCGGTGTATGTTTTGTAAGTTACCAAATCGGTAAGAAAACCTTTCAACCTCCTCTTTTTAAAAGACTTATTTTTGTTATCTCTTTTAATGTACATCTTGTTATGTTGGGATATGTTATTATATATCCATATTGCAGTAAATTTTATGTCCAAGTGATGATATACCTTTTTCCCTCTCATCAACTCACTATCTGAATTTTAAAGTGACGTCATTAGGCTGTCAAATTTCTATAAGGGAACTTCTTTACCCAATTTCAAGTCTTTGGGTTAAACTTTTACTTATTTATTATGTAGGGCTATGAATATGTGTGAATATCCTATGATTTTTTTACACGTAATATCCAATAATATTGTGTGTATTTATATTTTCACACATAATTATGTAATTTATTTATCCTTAATCTAAGGACACCGTCTTTATAAGGGATTTCGTCTCAATTTACATTCCATAGAGACTTCATTGTTGTTATGCACCAATTCACTTTTATACTGTGTATATACTATCCTTTGGCATATTATATCATGAAGAACTTTATTCTCAGGATATTATAAATCTTTTATTTAATGTTATTCCTTAATTATTTGTATTCAAGCATCTCTCATTTGGTTAAGAAATCCTTAATGAAAATATCATTTTAATGATTTAATATTCTAAATATTTCTCATTAATGTCCATGTTTTCAAATGTTTTAAGGATTTATTTATATGGACATGAATGTTTTGAAATTAAAATTTATTTCAAAAGCTTCAAAGTGGTATGGGACACTTTGATTCAAAAATCTCTTTATTAAATGTTTTAAATGATTTTGAAAATATTTTTACAAAGCATTTATTATGTCAATATCTTGAAATGATATATTCTGATTACAATGTGGTAATGTTACCGTTAATTTATGATTATTTTATGTGTTATGAATATGTTATGGTTATTGGTAATTTTTCATGTATATGGCTTGTTTTGTGATAAACCTAGGGCGGGTGAGCCTGAGATAGATCTCTGATGAATTGGGTAACATGAAGGAGGTAAACGTTAATGTTTCTTCTATGAGATTTAGGGAATATAATGTGATGGGTACTACAACATAGCTCCCTACATAGTTGTGATAGCTAAAATGTGAGTATGATATGGATTCCATAAGTTACCTTTATGATTTACGATTTCTGTGTGTTATTCATAAATCTAATGACATCATAGGTATGTTATGATTGAAAAGTATGGTTTCATTGATTTTTATTTATTGATGGGGTATTGTTTTCCTTCCTTATTTTATAACCCTTACTGAGATTTTTATTTTCATCCCTAGTTTTTGAAATGTTTTTCACAGGACTTAATGATGAATAAGGGTCAAGGATGGGATCAAGGAAAAGTCTTGTTGTCTAAAAAATGGAACTAGACATCTTTATTTTTAAGAGTTTTTATTTTATGGAAAAAATGGGTACTGAGTAGTAGTGTCTACATGTAATATTCAATTTGATATGTAATAGTTATGGACTGATTCTCTAAAACTCTAAACCTTCAAAGATACTCAATGTGAATTCTTGATTTAACTCAAGATTAAGTAATGTTTAAGGCTTGTCCTTATAGTTGGTATCAGAGGTCGGTTTAGATAACTTTAGAGGTTAGGGTATTATTTAAGCATAAGTGACATAACCATAATGGTTATCATATTATAAAGAGTCATATTTATTTTAGATAAATTTAATGAGTTTAAGATAACATGAATAAGTATACCATAGTATTTACCCTCTTAATAAGATACTATAAGACAATTTTACTGATACACACACACTGAAATTTTTGGTTTTAGTAAATGGCTAGATCTAGCAGGCACCAAAGTAACAGTGGATGTGAAGAAAACTATGATGGTTTTCGTAATGAGAAACTAAATGAAATGGGAGATACAATAAGAACTCTTGTGGTTATTCTCAACCAACTATCTGGAGTAACGATTGACCAACTGAACCTTGGTGATTTTTATAAGGAATCATATATATGAGAAACAAATCACCATAGAAGTTTAGGTAATAATCATAAAGGTAAGTATATTTGAAAACCTATGTGTCAACGATGTGGAAAGATACACCTAGGAAAATGCTTCAAAGGGACGAAAGATGCTATAGATGTGGAATTGAAGGTCATAAAGCAAGAACCTGCCATGGAAAAACTAGTTGACTCAAGGAAAGGGAATGAAGTTCTTTATGAGGGATCAATTGAATGTTTTAAATGTGGTGTACATGGTCATTATACAAACAGATGTCTTACGAAGAAGGTTTGAGAATAGGATCACCAGGATCGTACAAATATATGTTTACCAATACTTAATTCCATTCTAATTGAGGATGGAGAAACTGAAAAAGACCAATGAAAGGTATGGATTATTTCTTAAATGATTTTTTAACATTATTTAATCTTAGGATATTATTCATGATATTGTTTATAGGAGAGAAGTATTTAAGAATAAGTTGGAAAAAATGATTAATGGATCATGAAGAACGTTGAATGAGTAAGAAGTCAACATATAAGGGATTCAAGAGTTATGGAAGATTTTAGGATGATGAAATGCTTAAAAGTATTAAGTCTCATTTGATGATGGGATTACATTGGAAGACTTTTATAGTATGTGTAACCCTGAAGTTTGATATATGAAATATTTATTCAAAGAATAATTATCATTTCTTTTGATGAGTAATGGTGGAATTTTATTTTGGAAGAATATATGTTTTATGGATATTTGGGTTATTTGTGGAAATTATTAACCTATCATATAGAATATGTGATTATGTTAATTACACTTCATTATGTGACATTAAGAGTATTCGATGTTATTTGGACATAAATTTTAAGAATTACTGTGGGAGACTATGTGATTAAATTCTTCTGAGTTTTGGGTTTCAAACATGGTCTGGATTATTTTGAAGAATTTTAAGGAAAATTGTGTATTGAATGGTCTTTGTTGAACCTTGGGTATTGTTTGTTGACTTTTGGAGATTAAGAGTAGTTTTTATTTTTATAAAGGATTATCATTTTTGGGGATTATCTGATCTCGTTCTAACCTTTTTGGTTTTGGTAAATGTATAATTATATGGGAAATATATATTTCATCTTTTGTGGATTATGTGATACTCTAGAAGTTGATTATATCACTTCAGGTGTGACCAAGTCTTATTGAATACTTATCATTTGGAGAAAAGATGAGTTTGTGGTAGGATTTTATTAAAGGATGATAGTCTACATGAAAAGTAAGTATATTTCCATACAATCTTAGTCTAGTAATTAATAAAATTCTTCAACTCTATGAAAAGGATCTTGAAGAAAAAATGTAATAACATATCTTTTATCATCATAATTTTACCCAACCACAAATTTATGGTATTGTGGTGGTTAACTTTCCATGATGAAGTTCTTTATCAATCTCTATTAATAAATCATAGTTAGTTTCTCTTCCATATCCATGGTTGCCTACATGGAATCCTAGTATGAGTTATCTATGGTGACCTTTGTTCTTATCTTTCTTTCTTTTAATGTGATAGTTTTATTGACTCTTTTCTGATGTGGGACTTTTAATGAAGTTTCCAATACCAATTTTAAAATTGCGAGGATGTAATTTCCAAAAGGGGGGAAGGATGTAACATACAAGGAAAATAAAGAATATGAAATTTTCATATTAATTAAAATTTGTGAATTAAATATTAATTTTACTTTAAATGGGATGCTATGTTTGATGGCGTACCTGATACACAACTACAGGCTTCTTTGAAAACTTACGTTGCACACAACGTTGAGTTATACTGAAAAATATTAATATAATATTATTATTTTAAATGGTAGTTAATACATAGCCGTTGTATTAGTGGGAATGAACAAAACTAACCACATTATAATTAAATACATTTCTTAATATTTTTTTACATTTATCCAATAAATTTTACAGGCTTAAAATAAGAAGGAATTCGATTTTAAGCATAAATACTATAATATTCATTAAAAGGACAATTTACCACCTTTTGATGGAGAACTCTCTTTCAATCTAGTTTTGGTCACTTTTATATGTTATATTTCACAAAATAAAATTCTTCTTCATAATTGGGACATCAAAATTTACTTTGGGTATATTTTTGGTATTTTTCTGATAAAATACATATTTCAATGAATTGTGAAAAATATTGTATTTTAATTCGAAACTGCCATTTAATCTAATTTATTTATAAGGTTAGATTTTATTTTCAATTAGTTTTAAAGTATAATTATATTATTTTTTTACCATTTAATCCAATGTTGTTCATTAGAAGTAATTTGACTTCGAAATTAGACATAAATAATTGTCAATCTTTTGATAGTTATTATTTCTTAAAAATAACCTTTTTGTTTTGAGAGCGGGAATTAATTTTAAATTAGTTTCTTCCACTTCTGTGTTTTTAGTTTGAAAAAATAGATTCCATATTTTTAATTAGGAGGTCTAAATTGTGTAAATATATAACTTTTTTTAGACATTATGAATATGTACTTCAGTAAAAAAATTTATTTATCATGGTTAAAGGGTAAATCTAGTAAATAAGGGTAACAAAATATTATTATAATAATATTAAATTACCCTAAAATGTGTCTTAATACTATTGGTTGATAAAGTTATGACCATGGGGATCCTTGGGTTGATTTTTGGACCCCATGGAGCCACTTGTGAGTGATAATGACACTTTATATTAATTAATTTAAAGTAAAGGCAAAAATGACATAAACATATATCTTTTAGTAAATAAATTTTTACATAGGGTTATATAAGTTATCTCTTAGACTATAAATATTAATTGGGAGGATAATAATATTTCCTGCATCGTGGTGTTTTGTTTTATAATTTTTAGACATCAAATAAATAAAATTATTTATGACACAATAATGATGTAGTGTTTGCCACATTATTGAATGATTTAAATAAATAAGATTATAAAAATTAAAACAATATCCAAAACTTGTCCAATTATTATTGTATGATTTTATTTCGAACATTAATCATATTATCTTATACTTTAGTGAGTTTTGGAACTTTTGAAACTAAATATCATTATATAATAAAATAATATTTTCAAACATTTCAAAAGAGCCCCTCCACCTTATAAAAAGCCATCACTTCTAAACCATTACTCACACTTCTAAAGACCATTGGATCATAAAATATCTGACCAATTAATCTCTCTACATACATCTTCTCCTCCTAGAAGCATTTTACTAGGCATAAGGAAATTAAATTAAACCTTTTGGTTCAAACCAAAGGAAGACACCTGATTTAAAGGTAACGTCTTCTCTTAAGTTCTTTTGTATTATTTTACTTCTCCAACCCCCTAAAATCTTTTGATTCATTTATTTTATAAAAAAACCAGTATCCTAAATATACTAGGTTTTTTTTATGAGATTTATTTGAACTACACTTACACACACATCCATCTAATGGGTAAAGAACATACTGTTTCTGTGGACGACGAACTACTGCCTCACGAAACAATGATTGTTTAATCTTATCCTACCACCTATTATGGTAGACATTAAGATGGAAATGTATTTATATGTGATATATATTATATTTATATTGTTTCTATGATTCTTTATTTTTCATTTATAGAATACCTTTATGGTTTCTATAGTGGGTAATTACGATAATTTCATTTGAGGAAGTGCAGACTACCGCCCCCTCAAAGTGATATGACTCATTCATGCCATACGTGGTATGTATAAAAGATGGATTTAATGATATTATATATGATATTATACAGAAATTATAATATACATATTTATAAATAAGTTTTCATTACATTAAAATATGAAATAGAAATGAAAGTAGCGTTCATGCGTATGTATGGCTTACCGTCACAATGAACGGTGCATTTCATTTCTTATCTCCAAATGTTATGCACTATTATAAATAAATATATATACTAGATATATATGATATATAAATCATGAATATAATTCTGGAGATAATGGACCTTTGACCACATGAATAACTTGTAATTATAAGAAGTTCGTTTTTGACTCAAATATCGACTTAACGGCCATTATTAACTTAAATGATTAAATAATGTTTATAACTTGGTAATAAGTGATATAAAAGTAATTATAAAAATTAAAAAGGTTATCAAACAAGTAGAAACTAACTTTAATGTGTTATTTAGGAGATTAAAGAATGATCAGGTCAAGTCAGACACAAGGTAAGGGGTTTCAAATCTCACTTTTAATTTCGTGAGATTTCCATTGTCCACCACTTATTTATTGCATGTGGGGTATTGTGTACTTCCATTTAATATATATTATCATGAATCTATTTATATTAATCATATTCTATGATTCATTTGGTGGTTATTATCTTTTGGTCATACGACTCGATTGATTACAACGTGGTAAGAGGTTTTCATCTCACTTTTTATTCCAATGAGATTCATACTATATTTGCCACTATTTACTTTTGTGTGGTTTATGTACTGCCCATAATTGTATTCTTTCTATAATATACTTTAATTATGTGTATTTACATCTTCAATGTATGATCCTTCAATAATGGGGTGTATGTTTCGTAAGTTACCAAATCGGTAAGAGAACCTTTCACCCTCCTCTTTTTAAAAGACTTCTTTTTGTTATGTCTTTTAATTTACAACTTGTTATGTTGGGATATGTTCTTCTATATACTTATTGCTATAAATTTTATGTCCAATTAATGAGATACCCTTTTCTCTCTCATCAAATCATTATCTGAATTTTAATGTGATGCTGTTAGGCTGTTGAATTTCTGTAAGGGAACTTCTTCACCCAATTTCAATTCTTTGGGTTAAACTTTTACTTTTTTATTATATCATTCTATGAATATGTTTTAATATCCTATGATTGTTTTAAACTTAATATCCAATCTTATTGGGTGTATTTATATTTTTTACACATAATTATGTAATTGATTTATCATTAATCTAAGGATATCGTCTTTATAGGGGATTTCATCTCAATTTACATTCCATCGAGACTTTATTGTTGTTTTTCACAAATTCACTTTTATATGGTGTATATATTGTCATTTGGAATATTATATCATGAATAAATTTATTCTCATGATATTATAAATCATTAATTTAATGTTATTCCTCAGTTATTTTTATTCAAGAATCTCTCATTTGGTTAAGAAATCCTTAACTAAAATATTTTTTTAATGATTTAATCTTATAAATATTTCTCATTAATGTCCATGTCTTCAAATGGTTTTAAGGATTTATTTATATGGACATTAATGTTTTGAAATTAAAATTCCTATCAAAATCTTCAAAGTGGTATGAGACACTTTTATTAAAAAATATCTTTGTGAAATGTTTTAAATGATTTTGAAAATATTTTGATAAAGCATTGATTATGTCAATATCATGACATGATGTGTTGTGATTGAAATGTGGAAATGATATCTTTCCTTTATTCTTATTTTATGTGTTATGAATATGTTATAGTTATTGGGTATTTTTATTGTATACGGCTGGTTTCGTGATAAACCTAGGGTGAGTGAGCCCGAGATAGCTCTCCAATGCATTGGGTAACGTGATGGAGGTAAACGTTAATGTTTCTCCTAAGAGATTTTGGGAATATTATATGATGAGTATTCCAATGTAACTCCCTACCTAGCTATGATAGTGAAAATGTAAGTATGATATGGATGTCATAAGTTACCTTTATGATTTATGATTTTTGTGTGTTATTCATAAATCTAATGATTTAATAATGTATGTTATGATTGAAAAGTATGGTTTCATTGATTTGTATTTATTGATGGGATAATGTTTTCCTTCCTTATTTTATAACCCTTACTAAGCTTTTTATTCTCATCCAAAGTTTTTGAAATGTGTTCCACATGACTTAAAGATGAATAAGGGTCAAGGACGGGATCAAGTAAAAGTCATGCTGTCTAAAACATGGAACTAGTCATGTTTCTTTTTAAGAGTATTTATTTTATGAAACAATGGGTACTGAGTAGTAGTGTCTACATGTAATATTCAAGTTGATATGTAATATTTATGGCCTAATTCTCTAAAACTATAATCTTGAAAAGATCCTCAATGTGAATTCTTGATTTAACTCAAGATTAAGTAATGTTTAAGGCTGGGTCCTTATAGTTGGTGTGAAGGTTGAGGGAGTATCCTCCTCCAGTGGTGCAGTTCGCACCGACCATACCCATTGCCTAGTTTGATTAGATTTATCCCCCACTAAGCGATCATACAAGATGATCCAATGAGGGTGACTATTGGAGGGATCTAAGGAACCTCCTTTCCTTTTCTGACCCTATTTTAGTTTTTTTCCAGGATTCTTGGCTGCATATATATCCCCTATGGGGATATTACTAGAATATTATGTCTGACCACATCTGTGATGTCCCGTGTATCCTCAAATCTAGAACATGTGGCCCCCTGTTCCCCGATTATATATAGGAAAACCATATTTGGGGGAATACTAATCGTTAGAGAAGTGGCCTATCATGTGTATTGTGTTGAATGAAACAAATATGAATTCTTCATCTGATGAGGATTTTGTTTGGTGGGTCAGTGCCTATGCTAAAGACATTGGATGGAAGAAATATACAAGATTTATGGCTTGCTTTGGAGTAGAATATAACTCTTCCTCCTTTGTGTCTTATTTCTTTTGATTGTCACTCCCCCCCAGAAGGTACATCTGATGTATCCTTCTTTGGCGGTAGAGCTATTGTGAGTTTGAGAAACTATGATTTTAGAGTGTCATGAGCTCGATCAACTATTTTCCATGTCATCCAGTTGTCAAACTTTTTCACTCACATGGAAAGAAATTTCTACCAAGCTTCCTCTTCTTCTGATCAGATTATGATTATGAAAGTCGCTTGATCAGGAGATTTTTTTAGCATCACCTATCCGGAGTTGACCATGCCTTGAAGGATGTCCTTGAAGATGAATAAATTATGGTTATTATGACCTAGAATTATATGGAAATGGAAGTAATTGAGGAAGTTTGTGAGGTTGACTTCATCAGGCCTCATAGGATGTGGAATCCTGAGTAAGTTATTATCTAAGGGTGCCAAGAAATATCATGGGACTTGTTTAATTTGGAAGGATTATAATTTTTTCATCATTTACACAAATCTAGAGCGACCCTGATTTCTCTATGCTTCTAACCAATGGTGATTTTGTGGTTAATGCTACTCTACAAGAGGTGTTGGGAGGTTTGGATCTTGCCTAGGTTCTTGGATGTGCACTGCTATAGGCTTTAGAGAAAACAGTTGAAGCTTTTTCTCTTCCTGGATTTTCCCCTGTACTATGGGCATGAGTTAGAACATGGATTGAGTCCATGAAATGACCTCTTTAAGATGTTTTGTTGTTTCAAAAAACTCTCGGAACATTCCTGGATATTTCATGGGGATTAGGGGAATCTAAAACTCATCCCTGACATTTTCATCATAGAGTTCTTACATTTGTTCCTTAGAGAGGGGGGTGATGAGTGAATAGGTCAAACCCTTCCATCTTGCTATGAAATTAGACACCCTCTCATTCTTATGTTGCATGATGTTTTTTAAGTCGACGATCGTCGTTTTCTATAGTTTCTTATTGAACTAATAAAGGAAATAATAAAGAAGGTCTTCTCATCCTATAATAGATCTTGATGGCATATTGTTATACCAAAAAAAGGTTGGACCTGTCAGGTTTTGTATGAAACACCTCACCTTTTTTGCCTCCTTTAGGTCTTGAGGGCCCATCATCAGCTCACACCGGGATACGAATTCTGTGATATTCTCTTCATGGTAACCTACACCATTAAAGGTAGAAAATTTTGGGCTACCGAAGATGGGTGTAGGTGGTTTGTAATCCACCCATTCAGGATATGTCTTCCTTTCAGGCCGCACAGGTCCATGTAACCCCTCCATGGCTTCCATCTGATTATCCAAGTATTCAAAGGTGGAAAGTAGTTCTAGGGGAAAGGATTCCTAAGATGCCTCCTATCCAGAGGGAGTGGGTGGGGTCCGATGAGGTGGTCCCACTTTCATCTCCTACTGATCCTTGATTTTCCTATAACTTAAGGATTACCCTATCAAGGGAGTGGTTATCGATACAGTAGAGGGAAGTTTGGATCATTTCTATCTTCCTCATTTATATAGACTATCTGGATAAATCTATATCCAATTTGATATATAGATACCACTCTTGATTCCAGATCGATCGTAGTGGGAGAATATTCATCTCTGGATAGAGACAATACCTAGTGGGAATATTTTTCCTAAGTATAAACTCATTGAGTTGTTAGAGAGATAGTATTTCACTCCCATACAATGAAAAATATTCTTCTATGGATGAAAACTGAGATGTAGTTACGGCTTTCCCATTATCTTTTCTAATATTCTATTGAGGAGGTGACAACTCATTATTTGGTGGTACCAAATTATGAAGCCTTATTTGGTTCTAGTTGTGTGCAACCTCATTTGGTACATCCAAATCACCCTCCTCCTAGGGTATATGTCCCATGTTGTGGCCCTAAACATCTGTGTCTAGATCAATATCTTCAATTTTGACTATGACTACATTCATCGAGGTGTATCGGGCAATGGTGGTTGTGCCATTAAATTATACGCAACAATCTGATTTAGCATAGCTTCCATCAGGGTCGTTATTTGAACCACTAGACTTATTGATCCATTTTTTCTTGTGACCCCGATAGGGTATTATTTCCTTCATCATATGTTCCTCTCCTATTAGTTTATGAAAAGTGAATTTGAGGTAGTTTTTGGTTGGTATTATTGAATGATCCCATTCCAAAAGGTTTTTTCTTGTGGTTGGAGGAAATGGTGGGACGTCGACCATTGATTTCTTTTTTCAAACCTAGAGAACATTGATTCAATATTTTGTGGTGTTGATGATGAGAATTCACCCAGTCTTGTGGGGTGGAATTATTTAGGGACACCATTAGCATCGATTGGTCCTATTATCGAGGATCCAAGGACTCTAGGCCAGAAGTGAATAATTCTTGAGATAGAAATGAAGATATAAATTCCACCTTCCCATTGGGATGGGGGTGTTCTAGAATCACCACTGATATCTCCAGGGTCCTCTCATGACACAATGATTATGGAGATAGTGATTGAGATATAAATCCTTCCAACACAGTGGGATGGGGTTCACCTACAGCTACTGAGGACATGTCCTAGATCCTCTCAAGAATCAATGACTAGATGGGTAGAGGTAGTGGTAGATATTCTCCTAGACTAGGGGGCCAATTCTGCTCCTAGATAGTCATTATGGAAGCTGCTACATCAATCTCCATGATGTGGCGCAGCTGTGCTCACATGGGAGTAGGGTGCAATGGCATCTAATGATGATGATCATTCCTTAGAGGAAGTTTTCCAGGTGATTTCAACTTCGATTTCCATATTTATAATTTCTTCATATTGTCTAAATGTTCCAAGTTTGATTTCTTTTTGGCTATCATCCTTCCCCATCCATAGTGTTTGGGAACCGTTGGAGTGGGGGCATTCTATTTTAGTGACCAACCAACTCAAGCATTACCTGGTCCCCTGATTTCTCTGGAGGCTATAATATTACAAGAAGCTGTATATGAGGGGATCTACTATTCCATGGGAGTGGAAAAGTGTAATTCTTCATACTATCCCCATCATTGAATGAGGATTCCTGATGTGGATTCAAATATCATCTTCTGAAGCATCACAATGCAATGCCAAATATCATGTTGCAGATTTAGGTTGGGATTTTCCATTTTATATCATAGGTCATGGAGAGAGATACTAGGTCGAGCTGGAAATAGAGTATCCTGATTATATGAAGGTGAAACTTGTATTTTGGAAAATAGAAATATCATCCTTTCAGTCGCTGATTAGTATCCCACATATTCTAGAATAGATAAATAATGCACTCCTTTTCTAGCTCATTTGGGATCTCATAGCTAGAAGTAGCGATAGGATAGAACATGATAGGGAGGTTTTTTTTTCTGGATAACTCAATCCATATTTAAATTTCAAACTCCTCGTTATCTGACATAAATACATCCATCTGGTCACTCCATAGAATATGTCTTTTATGGTCGCCTACTGACAGGAGTGGAGTGTTATTGCTAGTTTATGGGGAACCATATATGGTTGACCGAGATGTCTCAAGTACCTATCTGTATGAATGTTTCAGGGTTTTTTCACCTATCATTATAGAGTTTTCTGTACCAAGGGAATATGTCCTTTACCATGGGAGATATCGCTATGGGGAGTTTGACCACAATGTATGTCCGGAGTAGAGTTTCTACGATCAATCTTCACACTACCACAAGGAGAACTATCGTGGTAATGAATTTCATCTACATCCACTTTGATAGAAGAGACGATGGACCACTATGGTGTTTAGAATGTGTCTTAATAAACCTCAAGGACACTAGCATTTATTAGATTAGGAATATGGGACAGGTTCTGCATCATGGTTGGAACATGTTGACCTATCTTTTGTGATTGTGTAAGGATATGAGCCTGCTATATGATGGTTGTTGGAACTTGTATATAACCATCAAGTTCTAAGGTAGTGTGGTCCCACTACTAAGAATATATTGGAATATTATATTAAGTTGTCTCATTATTGATATGGATATGAGCTCGTCCTGGGGAATGTGCCACTCTCACTTGGCAAGCCTCAGTCAAGACAGGAGTATGAGCCTGTTCTGGAGCCTTTGGGATATGCCGCTAGTATTTCTTAGAAAGAGAATGATCCTACCCCGAGGCTTGTTCTGTTATCACCTGGTGAGCCATGATTGGAATGGTAATATAAGCCCTATCCGAATATGCATTCCCCTTTTAAATATGCTAACAGACCTATGGAATGTGAGAAGGAATATGAGACTCATCTTATATTTCTTTATAATGATGATGGAACAGTCATTCATTGGAAGAATTATGAATGTTCTCCTTGCTTTGATGACCTATTAAAGTATACCATAAATATTCACTGATAGGAATATGATCCTATATCGAGACTTTTTCCATTCTCACTTGGTCACCCTAAGATAGTATAGGGATATATGTCTGATCTTGGGCCTTTGGGTTATGCCACTGGACATTTTTTATTGGCATGTGCCCCTGTATCAAGTCATGTATTGCTCTCACCTAGTTGGCCCTGGTTGGAACAGGAGTATGATCCTAGTCTGATGCCTCTCCCTTCATTGAAATAAACTGACAATCCTCCCAAGAGTCAGTAATAATTTTCACTTACTATGTTACAACCAATTGATCATGATGATCAGAGTGTTGCATTATTCTTTCTATAGAGATAGGTGTATGAGCATGTCCCTTTATCTGAAACAGTGTTTGAATATGTTGAAAAATCACTTCACCTGTTTCTAAAATATATTGTCATTTTAGAAAAGCGTGTGTTGGGATATAAACATACAAATTTTCTATCTCCATTATCTATTGGTAGACGTATTCAATTGAAGATGGGATATGTTCCCACTTCTATACTCCTTGTTCCATCAAAGTATGCTAATTGGATTCGGGTATAAGTTAGGAGAATGAGCCTATCACATGCCTGCTACCAGAATATTCCCACATAGTTGTTCTGAGTGAGCAGGGGAATGAGCTTGATTACTTGTCCCTACCATAGTATACTGACATGCAGTGTCAGTAAGAGCAGGTATATGAGGCCTCTCTTGGATGGTTACAGGAATATTCCCATAGACTTGTTATGGGTTAGCATATATAAGAATCTGCTTACTGGTTCCTACCAGAGTATATCTGTAGGCATCGTCGGTGGAAGAAGGAATATGAGCCCTCTCCATAATATCCAATGCCCTACTCTAATGAGAATTCCATGGATCATGTTATTGGGTATCAAAGGTGGTTGTGTGTTGTATGCTACCCCAAAAAAGCAACTAATGGGTACCAGATGGATGATACTGGAGACAGTGGTCAGCAGGTTCCCTCCTTAGTGGCACCTGGACTGAAAGGGAGCCATATTGGGATTCCTAATCCACCTTCATTATATATGGAATGTCACATTTGTAGAGCTCTGGCGATAATATCCCAAAGTGATTGGTCATATATATGGGGGCTACTGGCTTAGTAGTAGCCTTCACCGGAAAATGAAGACTCACTGACTGCCATGGTTGAAAGATCACATGGGAAGATTCCATAGTTGGTATTGTACCATATTGGTGGTATGCCCATATCATTTCCTTCTCTACTTGCTATTGTAGCTGTCTGGAAGGTGAGATCGCTTTATAACCTACGGGGGTCACATCAACAGATGAGGTACTGGAATGAGTGCTAGAGGATAAAGAAATTTCCTATGGTTGGGATGATTCAATCACAAAGATAACAAGGAACAAGGTTATCAATTAGTGATTTATCATAGGAATTAAAATTCTTAATCAGATATACATGGTTAACACTATTGTACTGTATTCCCTTCCCAATTATTCTGCTCACATGGACTTGTTAGCATGAGGATGAACTTACAAGAATCCCAGTTTATGCTAGTCATATATCTTTTTTTTAAATGGTTTGAAAAAAAAGAGTCTTATGAGATCCAAATTGAAGCTAGGAACGTTTTTTTTATATTAGGAGAAAGAAACATGGGTTGATAGATTATAACCCATTCGTTTGTTATTAGAGAGATTCACATTGGCTTCACTATTTTTGTTTCCTCAGGATTATCAAAGGTATGACCGAAATAAATTGGTCTGACAGGGACTGGACAATGTATCATTTTTTTCTTTCTAAGGAGGTGTCTCAGTTTATAATTTTATTTTCGGTCTCATATTTTGTTTCATTGGGTTTTCGATATCCCAAAAACTTCCAATGGTTTCCCCTTCTATAGCTAGGTACAAACGTGCTTTCCAAAGGTTGGAAGTCGACAGGGTATTTAGGCCCATTAACTCTTGCGGACTCCCATTGTTCTAGAGGATGATATATTGAGCTCATATAACCCTTTTATAGGGAATTATTTCGTACTCCACGAATCTTCTATAGATTTAAAATATGTATATTAATCTCTTCCTAATCCCGATATGGGACCAGTTACCCTATAAAAATTAATATAGGTTAATTATCCTTCATAAGAAA
Source organism: Viscum album (assembly GCA_963277665.1). Lineage (NCBI taxonomy): Eukaryota > Viridiplantae > Streptophyta > Magnoliopsida > Santalales > Viscaceae > Viscum > Viscum album. Next base: position 594,628,291 of record OY728119.1, read on the forward strand.
AAGACTAGTATTTCTTTAGTAGGTCCATCTATATATATCTAAGGTTCTCTATAATTTTTTGGTAATGGTTGGCTGCTTATATACTAAAGTTTTGTAACCATGTGCTTCAAAATATGCTTCAATAAAAGGAGGTCGTTAATATTATAAGGTTTCCATAATGATTAGGGTTTACTCAATAAGGACAGTCATTATTACTAGGCCCTAGGACAACCAATTGACATAGCCTTCTTATGGATAGGGAGTTGGATGACCCATTTAGCATGTCCTAGAAGCCATCACATGACATGGCTTGACACATATGGAGGGTGTTGTGGGAGCTGGTGTGGCATAGTACAAGGGGTGACATGTATCTTGAATGACACCTCTGGGAGACATCACAAGACTTGGATGATATGTATGGAGTCCATCACATGATACTCGGATGACATAAACATGCACCATTATATCAGTCGGGCGATGTGTCTGAAGGATGTCACATGTCTGTGTTGATAGGCTCAAAGGGTTCATGAGATCAATGTGGTGCTCGTGGAGGGACCATGGGACTTGTTCTGATAGGTCTAGAGTACTCTACGTGTCCCATATGGCATGCTGAAGAGATGTCGCAAGATTTTGGAAACCCATCAATGTGTTTTCATGTGTCCTTGGATGATTCACACGAAGCACATGAGGGACAATGAGCATGCCTTTTTCTTAATTCCTCCATTTTTAACCTCGACCCTAGCCCTTATGGAATAAATGCCTTGGTTTTATTCAATGCCAATGTGTCTTGGGTATCACGTGATCTAGTGGGATTATGTGATGACCATCACATAACCCACCAGAAGTCCTTCGTGTGATTTATCGATGATCCCAAAAAGTGATTTATACCTAGAACATGAATACTATTGTTTCCAATCGGTATATTACCTAATGGAATGCTGGTTGGTCACACGATCAGTTTCTCGAAGAAGCACTCAAAAGTTGAGAGTCAAATGCTGCAGAGTTTGGGAATTTAGTGTGCTTAGTAATAGTCAGATCCCAACCCTTTATTCATGTTGGAATGGAGAATTTATAGGAATCGCTACCCCTGATACTTGCTGGTTTGTGTGGAGTATCTGTCACTTGTCCAGTCTGGAGTCGATGATAGGGTCTAGCATCACGTGACTTCAGGAGTCTATATCATGGAATGCACTGAGTACATCACCTAATTTTTAGTGATCTAAAATCTCTTCTGTCAAAAGTTCCCCTATCGGATTATTTTTGATTATTAAAGACTTGTTTTATCTTGTGGTCATGTCGAAGGACTTCCATGATGGTTTGTAGACATGTCTGAGGTCCTTTATAAGATCTAAATTCCTATTAAAATACACTCACGATACCTTGGGTGACTTTTCTTGGGGTCTCATCAGATAATAATGCGGGTGCCCTGGGTGTGTCACATGCCTTACAACGACCGTGAACCCCTCCCGCTTCCTCCCTTTCCATCCCCTTTGTTTTATGTGATAACAAGTCATGAGATATTGTATGAGTTTTATTGAGGATATTTATTCTATTTTTCGGTGATGCATAATATGACCAACATGGGTCATATGGGGGTGCATGATCATTCCATGGAAAAATCTATTTGTTCGTATTTAAAGCACCAGGAAGTTTCCTGGGGTGCTTTGTATGGTGAAGATGGAATGCCAATGGGCTCTTGTGAGGCGAGGAACACATGTCGACGAGGACTCGCAACATATTATAGGTCTTCAGGGGTATGTTGCATTCCCTTCAATGATAGTGAAGACCTCTCCCCTTCCCCCTTCTATCCCCTTTGTTTTATTTTACAAGGGTATGGGATTATGTGTGTTTTAGGAGAAATTTTTTGGATTTTACACAATTTTTGGATAATACCTCATAGGACCAATATGGGTCATATGAGGAGTGTGTAATCATGTCATGGGAAATTCCTCTCATCTTACCTTAGAGTGCCACAGAGTTTTCGGGGCGCACCATAGGACCTCTGTGTGGTGAGTTCGACAAGACAAAGGGCTTTCACGAGACAAGGCAGACATGTCGCCAATGACACACGACATCTCACGGGTCGCCTGGGGGCATGTCTCATGTCCTTCAGTGAATTTGAACCCCTCTCACCTCCTTCCCTTTACCTCCTTAGTTTTATCATTCAAAGGTTTAGGGATCACTGTATTTGGATTGGATGTCATCAAGGAATTTTATTCTCGCCAATGATTATATGGATCATGAGCTTAATTACCATTGATAGTCTATTATTTTCAATATCATCCTTCCTTATTTATTAATGATTTTTGGTCATTTTTTAGGCACTTTCTAGTGAAAAATAGTGTAGCTTAGGGTGATCACTTGGTCGTAACCATACGACCATGGTTTTTCGAAGGACCTCCGCATGAGAAGGATGGTTTTACAATAGGGATTTTGTGAGGCTTCCCATAGGTTATTCACCATGTATGGAGCCTTCATGTGACCTTGGAGTGGTCACACAATCACGATTCCCTTAAGGGAATATGCGGTCAATAATTCCTAACCATCCGCTTCTTCCTTTACTTTTTTCATGGAAATTAATACGCGTATTTAGGTATTTCATCTTTTTTTATTTTTCCAATTCTTATTTGGTGGGCATAAACAATTACATTGGAATTAATCTTGCAAAAAAATCCATAATTATGAAATTAATTTTTGAGAAATTCATTTGTGATCATTCCTACTGAATGATCATAGAGTAATGAAATTAAGAACAAAAGTTGTAAAAAAACTTTAAATGAATTGAGAATCAATCTCATTGATAGATTTTGATTTCATATAATAAAATATATGATGAAACTGAATGTAAAAACCATAATAAATTAAAACCCCCAAGAACAAAAAATTTAGGTGATAATCATTTCAAAATCAAGATTTAATAATATTCAATTTCATGATGAAAAAAATAATAGCATTAGAAAAAATAATCTCTCTGAAGATTAGCGTTTTCCATTGAGTGTGATGCATTGCTCCTCCTAGTGCCCTTGCGTCTTCTTCTTCTCATATATGGGTCTCCTAATCTCAAGCTCTCTGATCCTATATTATTAAGTTTCAAATGAATGAAAAGTGAATGATGAATGAGAGATGCCCGCTACGGCTACCTCTGTCTTCTTTTAATGTCCTTAATCGACTACTGTTCATTTCCCTATCTTTCATCGTCTTATCTTCGTCCACTTGAAATCACCAAACATGTTGAAATTTCCCTGTCATGCTTTTCTGAATAACAAAACTCATCTAACTAACAGCTTCATGCGATTGGGATGAACCTAGAATCCATTTTATCTTTGGTTTGAATATGTAAAACAAAGTCAATAAAAAATAATAATTAAAAGTTACATTGTAAATAATACTACTTTTATAAGTAAATATTTATAAATATTTATTTTTAATTATTATATTAAAGTAATAAGTTAATTAAATTTCATTTAATTATTTTTTATTAGTTTATTTATTATTATTTTAATTGTTAATTATATTTATATAAATAATTAGAATAATTAGAATAATTAAATTTTTTATTTTTATAGATTCAATTAATTATCTTATTTTAATTATTAAATTTATTTTTAATTATTATTATTATCAACATTTTATTATGTATTTTTATTATTTTTTATCTCCCCCCTCATCTGGTGTTCAAAATTCCCCTCATCTTGATGAACTTATTTTTTGACAGATGGGCTATTTATTTATTTATTTTTATTTGAATTTTTCTCATCCATGTAACATGTGGTAAGCACTATGCATATAAACCTATTAGAATTTTACAAATGGATTACTCACACACATTGTGCCTAATGTCTTGGAGGTAAATTGTGGGTTCTCATTTTCCCATTTTACTCCATTTTCAAAATATTTATATGAATACCATTTAAATTGGCTCACAAAACTGATTTTTTAATAATTAAAAATATTAACCTAGGATAGAGTTTAAACTTTCAGTTTCCTAAGGTTATTATCACAACTCCACTAAAATGTATCCAATATAACTCTCAATCTTTGTTCTTAAACTGAATATTCATGCAAAGAAAAATCACTCATAAATCACTCATCCACAGACATTTTAAATTAAATAGTAACTCTTAATTACCAGTAAGATATTATCCTTAGGCAATACTGATTTTCAGTATAGTCTAAAGCCTAAATAAACTCAAATTGTGTAAGAATTTTCAAAAAATTGACATTTTTTGACAAAAAAATAGGGATGAGGGATTTGATGGGATTCCATTAAAGAACATAATAACTCAACATAATTTGACCTCTCCTTGAGAAAGGTAGGGATTTCTGTTCTTCAATTTTAGATTCATGCTTCATATATGTATCTGGTTGATGTTTTTCTGTGGATATTTGATTTTTTTATGTGGCTGTATGAGGTAGATGAAGTTATCGTGATGTGTTACAGATAATGAGTTGAGGGAAAAAGATATGGCATTGGAAGAAGATATGCCTGGTGGTGTGAAGGGTGGAGGGTTTATGATGTTTCCATAAATCGTTGGGTTGGTGATGTGACAATTGGGGCATGTGTTTTTTGTTGTAGCTGGTGGTGTCTTGTGAGAGGGAAGACTGATGGTTTGACATGATGATAGGTGTAGTGGAAGGAATGACTAGAAGGTGTCTCAATGACCCATTGTTGTAGTTTTTTCTAGAAGAAGTAGGAGTTTCAATGGTGTTTAGGACACACCATTGTACTTGGTTGTGTGAAAATATTTGTGCAGTTGGCGATGTGTTGCTAGAACTACATACTAAAAAGCGATTTAATAAATATCAAATATAATCAATTAAACGTCAATCAAATTAAAATAAAATATAGATATTAATAAAAAATAAATTAATTATGTAAAATTGAATCTATTTAATATTTGAATTAAATATAAGTTAAATAAATTTAAAATAAAAATAATATTCAAAAATATAAATATAAATATTGGAAAATAAACTTTTATTAAAAACTAAGTGAAATTATTAAAAAGAGGGATTAAATTAATTGAAACAGAAACATTAAATTAAATTAAAACAATAAATTTTAAATTATTAATTTAATTATTATAATTACACTAGAAATTATAATTGAATTAAAAATGTTTAATTAAATCAAGAAAACAAAACATAAAAGATTAAAAATAAAGCAGTAGGAAGAAAACATCACCATTTTTGTAGGAGATCTATTTTCCCTTGTTTTATTGTTTTTCATTATGTTATTTATTGAAATATATTTTTTGTGATTTTATATGAATTGTGGGCAAAACTACTATGCTCTGGGAATTTAATTTCTTCAGGTTATTAATTTTTAGTTTCTTCATGATTTGTTTTATTGCAACATAGAATTGATAGGTGAGATTGATTTTATGTTTCCAAAAGAATTTTTTTCACCTCACCCTTTTAATTAAAAATTTCTAAATCATTTGGATAGATTGATTTAGTCCACCTTTCCATCAAATTTCTTCTCCTTTGATTGATTTAAAAAAGTGTGGAGATTTAAGAATAAGCCTTGTGAGTGATTTTTCTATCGAAGAAAGAGTTAAATAAAATATTTTTCAAGGATGAGAACTCAATTATATTTTTTGATGAGGTTAACCATTCAAACTATAGTATTATTACTCCTCGAGAATTTATTTTGATCAGTTACTTCTAAATATTTTTTCTTATTTCTTACACAATTGTTATTTCTACTCCATCATAACTCCAATTTCAAACTTAGTTTTTTTATAAAAATAATTCTTCAACTTTACTTCATTAATCAAAATAAAAAAATATAATAAGTCAAAGATAAAACCCACCCACTTTAACAATAGTGGGATCTATTTTGAAATTTGGTCACTCTAACTCATCTTTAGCCTTCCCTATGGGCTTGAACCTACTTATCAATATAAAATAATAAGTAGAAGTTTAAAAATTATTAAACATTGACATGGTTTAATGGAAATCAGGTCTCAGTTTTGACACCATTTTTGAAAGGATTCGAGCAACCAATGTTTTTCAAAACATAAAAAAATAGTTATAAAAAATCATATACAAAATTCTCAAAAAATTTTAAAAGTAAAAACTTTTGAATCTATTGTGATCTTGTGTCTGCTTTTTTCTTTATACCATTTTTCTATTGTTCATGTTAAACTAATTTTTTTACTACTTGTTAAATCTATTTTTTACCTAATTCACTGTAATTTAGTTGTCTTGGTGTCATTGTTTCCTACTGTTTCTTTCAAAAATTTGTCGAGGGTTTAAGGATTAAGGAATAATTTGAGGGATTTAATAATTCTATACTTTTCTGTGTATGTTTTTGATGCCATATACATTCTTCCTAGAAGTTTTTCTATAATAAACCAAAATACTTAATCACTTTGAAGAAAATAAACATCAATTTAAGCCCGTAAATGATTTCTTAGAAATATTTGAACAATTTTTATCTAAGATAGATGCTAAAATGGACAGTAGTTTGAACATATAATGAAACCAAAATAATGAACATCAAATTAAGATTTCTCAAGAATAAGATAAAAAACTACAAAATTTAGAAAGCATGATCTTATATTTATAATAAAGTTTTAAGGAATAAGAAGAAATTGAATTTAATGAAGAATAAACTGATATAGGACAAATTGAGAAAAAAAGAGAAGTGGATTGTGAGGTTTAATGTATCAAATTTTGATAAGGTTAAAGGTCATAAAGACCCTAAAAATAACAATTTATAATCCTATACTATCAAAAAAGTGAATGGTGGAACCCAAGGGAAGGAGTGTGAGTTTTCTAGGGCTTTATATTGTCTCTAAATAATGAAATCTACAAGAAATGTTTTGATACATGAAAGTGAGAGGTAATGATTTTTTATGGGGGTATGTGATGTGTTAATGATGTAAGAAAATGATGTTAAAGAGTTTAAAATAGATAATGTCACCGATTTTAATGGATCCAGGGAAGTAGGACATTAGCCAATGGGAAAATTAACCATATTTGTTGAATGGATACCTTCTTTCCAAAATAAAATTGAATATGAATTTTCAACGAAAATGTTTGATTAATCTCACTCCCTAGGAGATTAAACACACAAATTAATAAATTTTGAAGTTCTCCACTTTAATAAAGATAAAAAAGAAATGAATTTTCCAGAAAGAAATAAAAAACAACCTCTCTAAAGGTTTTTGAGATATTGAAATAAAAGTTTGAAAGACCCAATTCCATTATCAAAAATCGAATTGATCTCTTCAGTAAACACTTAATATTGAAAAATTATAAATTGTGAAGAATTAAAATAAATTATAAAAAAATATAGAAATTATTGAAGCTAACAGTTATTAGCTAAAGATCGTAACAGCTTCATGAAAAACACAATTCATTTCCAAACAAAATGAATGAAGAAAAAGAGAGAAGGGTTCTCCCTCAATCTAAATTTGTGTTGTTGTGCTCCTCTTAGTCTTCCTCAGTCTACCTCTACTGGGTATCTATCTCCATATGTGTCGAATCAGACATCTTGAATCAATAAATTCCTCCTATATCCCGATGATGCCATCATTTTCATTTTAAAGTCATCCATCGCACTCTATTTTATCACCCAAAGCCTCCATCGACTTCAATCGTTCTTTACTGAGTCACCGACCATCTTTCTTCATTTACTATCTTTCTCCTTACTTTAGATGTAATTATCTAACCAAATGCATCCATGTGGATCAAATGAACATGGATGAGATCCTAGCTCAAGTTTGAATATGTAAATCATGAAAAATTATTAGATGTTACCATGTTAAAGATATAGATTTTATCAGTAAATAAATAAATAATTATTATTATATCTATTAATATAATTTAATTATTTATTTATTAAGTTATTTAATTTGAAATTATTTGTAATTATAATTACTTTATTAATAATTATTTTAATTAAATATTTTTTTATTTTAATCATTTTATTTTATTTAAAACTTTTTTTAATTATTATTTTTTTATGTTAATATTTTTATATTTTAATAAAAGATAATCAATTAAATTATTTTCAAAGATTATTAAATTTTATTATTTCATTAGGTTAATTAATTTGTAATTATTTATTATATTTAAATATTAATATTAATGTTGTTATTTTTAATTTATTAATTAATTTAAAATATTAAAATTATTCCTATTATTTATTGATGTATTATTATTATTATTATTATTATTAATTTAGTTTTATTAATTTATTTATTATTAAGTTTTTATTTTATTTTTTATCTCCCCCCGAATTTATCGAGAATCTCCCATGGGGGGGGGAGGTGTCTTATCCTTCAGCCTGAAGGACTCCACTCAGGCAGCTGCTCGATGACAAGCTCATCCCCATAGTGGTGGCTCATCATCGGCTTCCCATGGAAGACCCTCCTCTTCGAACGACTGCGATATCTCTATGTTTGAATGTAAGCTCCTTCCACAACGACGGTGATGAGTCGAGGCTCTGGGTCTCATCATATATGTAGGTGATAGATTCTTCCTAGAAGCATCAGAAGAGTCTTTGACGGCACTGACACATGGCGGATGCTCGGTTGAATTTCAGCGGCTAGACTTCCACTGTCATGAACACTGTCAGTAGAAACTTAAAGAGTAAAAATAAAGAAATATATAAGTAATTAAGAGAAAACTAATAATTTAAAAGACTAAAAAACAAAATTAATAATAAAAATTGGTAAACTAAAAAATTAAACTATGAAATTATTTAAGTGAAAATAATTTTAGAAAATCCCCAAAATTAATTAAATAATTTTTTGAAAACATTAGTAAAATATGTGGAAATTTAGGTGAATTTGAGGCCACATCAAATTCCCCCACACTTAATAATTGATTGTCCTCAATTAATTCCATCATTAATTGTGTCTTTTGAAGAAAAGAAATATGATTTGACTAATCAACTCAAGATAAATCATCCAAAACAATTTATAATTAGAGGATTGAAAACTGTGAAATAATCCTTTGAAATGAAATGTTGAGAAAAAGTCTTGCTTACAATCAAATACTCACTAAGAGATCATGGGAGAAAATAATCACCTACTTCTGAGGATTTCATTCCTCATATATGAGGTCACATAATCACTTATTTCAATTCAAGTCAATGTTTTCAATCCAAAAGTTATAATAGGTTAAAAATAAGTGGAGTTAAGAACTTAACAAAAGGAACCTTATACTTTGAATTTCCCCTAGGTTCTAAAAGGGAAAAAATAAACTAATTTTATTTAAATCACCCTATTGATACAACATAAATAGTTTCATACAAATAAATTGTCCCCTTCATCATCTTCTATTCAAAATCCCCCCCCCACCTTAATGAACTCATTTTTTACAACTAAGTAGTTTATTGTTTTCTGATTTTTTTTCTCAGCCATGTAACTTGTGACAATCACTATGCATATGAACTTATTAGAATTGTACAAAGGGGTTACTCACACACATTATACCTAGTGTTTCAGAGGTTCACTGTGGGTTCCCATTTTCCCATTTTACTCAAGTTTCAAAAGATTTATATGATTACTATGTAAATTGTCTCGCTAAAGTTATTTTTTTAATAATAAAAAAGATACCCATATGATAAAGTTGAAACTTCATGTTTTTTATGTTTATGATCATAAATCCACAATAATTTAGCATATATCACTCTCAAACTTAGTTCCTAAATAGAATATTCATAAACTCACGATGAAAATTCACTCAACAATCAATCATCCTCAAAATTTTCAAATTCAAAGAAACTCTCAACTGCTAGTAAGATATTATCCTTTGTAAAGATTGGTTTAAATACAGTGTGAAGCCTAAATAAACTCAAATTATGTAATAATTTGGAAATTCATTACAATTTTAACCAAAACATTTTATGGGTAGTTAGATTTTATGGGTAGATGGATTTTATCGGATTCCATTAAAGAAAATAATAGCTCAACATAAGTTGACCCCTCCCACACATAAAACCCAACATTATCCCCAAAGATGAATTCAAAGGTGGAGAAGAAAACAATTTGACTTTTAAAGTGAAAAACTAATTTTCAATTAAGTAGATTAATGACATGTTAAGGGTCAAATTGTTTTTCAAACAAATGTTTTTTGGCACAATAAAAATATTTTATAGTTGGATCACATGAATTTTCATTAGTGAAAAGGTATTTTTTAGTTAAGATCAAAATAGTATCATGTAAAACACTAACTACACAGTGAATAGGGTGTCTGAAATTTAATTTTTTTGATTTAAATAGATGTATAATAGAGTAGAAAAAAATATTCTAAACACCAAGAAAATGCAGACATATCCATGCATGTTCAATTCAAAACAAATGTCCATCCTGATCTTACCCCCCCCCACACACTTAATTAATTTTCACAATGTAAGTGAATTAAAAAATAGTAAATAAAGTATTGAAGAATTTTTTTCTAAAGATAATCACATGAAATAATATTTTCTAGTAGCAGCAATAAAATCAACAACTCACCGCCACTCCCACACCAGTGAGTCATCGTTGTGGCGACTCACCACTAGAAACCAGCAGTGGAACGGTGACTCAAGTGAAATGGTATGTCACAGACTCGATGTTGTGTAGTGGAATAGTTACTTTATGGTGTATTGTCTTTCCTTCCGGGATGCTCCTCTGCCCCCTGATCCTACCTCTACACCTGGGTACTTGGGCATCAACACTGATCTCTTCAACACCATCCCACATCTTGTTACAGACCAAAAAAAAACAAAGGTCTGGGGGGGCTTCCCCTTGGGAAGAAGATCATTGATTCCATGATGAAGCTCAATCCAGATAGCACGGTGGGACCAGACGGCTTCCCCGCCTTTTTTTACAGAGATTAATGGGAAGTGGTTAAGAGTGATATGATGGATGTTATTCAAGGCTTCTTTCCGGGAGGGAAGTTGTGGCGTGTTGCTTGTGATACTATTGTTGTATTCATTCCCAAGTCTAAGAAACCCTCCTTAATTCATCAATTATGGTATGTGATTATGTGAAATGTACCTTATAAGATACTCACCAGCGTCATCAATTCTCAGCTCGTAGCTCTCCTTCTGCACTGGGTCTCGTTGGAGCAGTACAGTTTTTTGAAGGGGAGATGCATTAAAGTAGCGATATCTCTAGGTCAGGAAATGATTAAGGATATCAACCACAAGTCCAGAGGGTCCAACATAGCCATCAATCTTGACATGAGAAAAGCCTATGAATGGATGAAATGGAGTTTCATAAAAAAAGTGTTGGTAGATATGGGTCATTCTGCTTGGAATATTGACATCTTCTTTTGTTGTTTCAGCTCGTTGTGGTTGGAAGTGTCATTTTTGGGGAAGACCTATGGTTTCTTGAAGGAAACATGGGGCCTTCGACAAGGGGACCCCATATCTCCAAGCTTATTTGTTATGGACCAGGACATGCTCAGTCGCCTTATTCATCGAAGCCTGGAGGAATACTGTCTATGGAGCAGTCATATCATTAACAGAGGCAAGAGAAATTTTTACTTACCCTGCAACTGCCCTCCCATATGGGTTTCTGTGGTGGGTCACCTCTTGGATATCCAAAGAGGGGCCTTTCCCATTCATTATCTTGTGTCCCCCTTATCGTCATGACATACCCGTATCTACGATTTTGACCCCCTTGTCAATAGGATCACGGATCAGGTTCTCAACTGGAAGAATAAACTTCTCTCCTTTAGATGTAAAATTTATCTAGTGAACAGTGTGTTGCTTACCACCCCGGTCCATGCCCTCTCGACCATAATGGTCTCGAAGGGAGTTATCAATAGCATCAACAGGATCTTGTCCATGTTCAGCTAGGACCCTGAGGGTGAGGGGAAATTCCACTGGGCATCTTAGAGAATGATGGCGAGACCGATTAATGATGGGGGGATCAATGTTCGAAGCCTTGAGAATACCGTCTGAGGCATGCGTGAAAAACTAGCATGGCAGGTATTGGAACAACATACCTTATGGGAGAGAACCATACTCAAGATTTATTTGGGGGAATCTTTTTCTACTAACGGCCATGCTTACTCCCATCTGGGCAGAGCTAGATCCCATCGTTAATGATTTACGGAGACATGCTCGTTGGATCGTTGGGAGAGGCGACATCCTATTTTGGCACTACAACTGGAGTGTCATGATCATTGGTTATCTGGGATGCCCAACCCTAGATATCTCTTTTCGGAAATCCAACCAGTATTCATAATTTCCCAAGTTTGTTCTAAGTAGGGACCAACAGAATATTTTTCACCTCATAGAGCTATCCTCTGATTCGGACAACTGTGTCTTCATCCCATCACCCTCTGGTGTTTTTACCATTAAGGATTGCCGTCTGACTATCAACACGCAGGACCATGCTGACATATGGAATGAGATCTTTTTGACCAATAGTATTCCTTCCAAATACAAGTTCCTCACCTGGAGAATAAGAAACATGGCTCTTCCAACAGACGAAAACATCAGGCAGTGTGGTGTCAACTTGGCTTCCAGATGCGTGTGTTGCCGAAGTCATGAGGAGAGATCTGGAAACCTTTTCTTCGAGAATGAATGGGAGCACAAGTTATTGGGTCACTTTGGTGATTTTATGGTTGTTTCTTTATCGAAAATGGCAGATCAACCTTTCTTGGATCACTAGTATCATGGTTTATGGAGTGGTGTCACAGAGTGGTGGGCTCACTCTGTGATTCTGCAAGCTGGTTGTTGGAGTTTGTGGCAGGCGAGGAACAAGAGAATTCATGAGGGGGTGACCTCATCGGGTCGATAGATCATTACTGGGACTATTAAACTGCTTATCGACTCAATTAGGGTGCTGGGAAACTGGAGGGATGCTCCATATCTATGGCGTTTCTACATAGGGACCCTTAATCCTGAATCGGGTGGTAGTCTTTCACCAAGAAACTGGGTATGTTGGCACCCTCTATCGAGAGTTTTGAAGCTCAACTCCGATGGATCATGCATCTTAGGTGTGATCCAAGGAGGTGGGGTAGTTTGTGATATCGTAGGGTCGGTGTACTTGGCTTTCTCCTTCCGGTTGGGTCAGGATACTTCCCTTCAAGAAGAGGCCTCAGCCATGCACATGGGTCTTAATATTTGCAGACAGAGTAGACTGCATATTACTAAGGAAGAAACATACTCAATGTTGTTGTATAATGCACTTTGCGGCCAGGGGGTGATTCCTTGGTCGATTTCTTATGCAGTTAGGGTCGTCCGTGGCATCCAAGGAGACAACATTAAAGTGACCCATACTTGGCAAGAATGAAACAAGGTCACGGACTACTTGGACTCAGTGAACCACCCTGACCTGGACCATATATTTTTCCATAACTTGGATAGTCTAAAACCGGTGGGGGTAATATTATTCGAGGGGATTCCCTCTTCTTCATTACTTTCTCCCCCCTTAGCTATTTTGTTCCCTAGCCTGTCCTTTTAGGCCTTGTACTCTCTGCACCTTTGAATAAAAAATTCACATGATGATGATGACTTTATTCAAAACATAGCAACTAAAAAATTATAAACAAAGAAATACCATTAGTTGAATCCCATAAAAAATTGAATTTTTAGTCACAAGATATAATTTATTTAGATTCCAAAAATCCAAAATAAAAACAAATATAATTTAATTAAAATCAGTAAAATGATGAGTTTCCTCCTATACATCACTAGATTTAAAGTCCCCAGCTGGAATCCCTTAAAAACTTACCAAAGTCACTAGGTGAGTGTGGTTTCCTAATAAGGAACCACCACATGTGTTTTTCCAAAAAAAAATTAATAGAAGAATAAAATTTTTGGGCTCCTAGAAAACATAGGGAACACATGAATCCCTTCACAAAAACAAAGATCCCTGAGAAACAATCCTTAACTTTAAGGAACTGATCAAAGATGTCTTCACGTTGAGAAGTAGATTCATCACCCCAAATTTAGTTCCTTAGTATTGAAAAGGTAATTAACTTCATGTAAAAAATCATGAACTCCCTCAGGCTCATCCAAGAAGCATTTAAGCCCAGACACATCAAATTATCTCTTGGTAGTAGTGATTTCCACTTCTGGAATATGTTCATATTTTACCAAATTAGAATTTTATTGAAGTGAAAACTATGAAATGGATCCCACTAAGTGTATGGAGTTATCCTCATAGATATTTCTCTCAAAATCAACCCCAAAATATCAAATTCAATGGTTCTAGTGGTTATGTTTTGACTAACTGGTTCAAGAATAGGCTTATCAATAGAATCATGTACAATTTATGAGTTATTAATCAAATGGGTTCTTCTTCCAAACTACTCTCAATCTCAAAAAGATATTTAGTACCCAACTCAGTTGAGGTTTGATGTGAAAAATAGGAAAAATTTAATTTTTTTATCAAATGATTCAGGTTTGACAATATTAAAAATCTCTTCCAAAATATCCTCATCTGAAAAAAAAAATTATCAACTACTGCCTCTAAAAAATTGACTATAATTAAATCAACATGTGTCTATTCAACCTCTCTTTTATACTCACATTCAAAAAGTTCATTAACAAAGCCAATGTTTGTTGAGTGTTTCAGTTTAATTTCAGGGGAAGAATTGTTCAGTTCACCTTCGAAAAATTTAGATTCCATAATTTTCAAATTGAAAAAATTATCCCTAGGTTGATCAATATTAATTTATATCTCATAGATAAAATCATTAGAAAATTGATTACTATGTGAAGAATGTAGTGAAAGTTCATAAATTAACCATTCTTCAAAACAAACTCCTTAACTTCTTCATCCAACAAAATTTAAGAGATTATTAGGTTTTCAATTTCAAAATCAGGAAGATATCATTTATTAATAGTTTCAAAATTGTTCCAGTTTGTGATTTCAGGATGGTAGTTCACTTCCAAAATATTTCCAATTTCAATTTCAGGTTAATTATTCAATATTTCAAGAATAATGGGTGGTGATTTTTTAATATTCATGTTATTATTTTATAAATTCTTCTCAACCTGATAAATTACATTCTCAAAGTTCCTATAATAGTGAACCATTACAAAAATAAGAATCTTATAGAGAATTGGGAATTTATCTTCAATCTCTTTTATTTGAGTCTGGAAATTTTCCAAATCAATTCCATTTAAGTCCTTTACATATCCATTAGTGAAATTTTATTTACTCAGAGAATTGGTTATTTCTACAATTTTTTATTCTTCAGATTTAGATTCATCCTGATAAATGGGTTTTCATTCATTTTCATCCTCACTCTCTTCCTCTTGTTTTTACTCAAAATCATCGAAATTACCAACATAATTTTTTATTTCGAATTTTTTATTTTTTCATTGTTTGTTGTAATTCAAATGCATAAGTTTATTGATTTCCCATTCTGGCTTCATGAGCTTCATCAAATTCATCAAATCTGGTAAAAAAATTACAAGTCATTTGTTCCAGTTTTGGGTAATCCTTGGGATGGGGTTCATAAAAGTAGATGTTTTATTTATATCAATATGGTTTTTTGGCACATTATAGGTGGACTGATAATTAGTTTTGAAACGACCCAAAGTTTTCAATGTTAATTTACTTCTTAAAATTATTTCATATAATCACATGAAATCAAAACACAATTAACTACTAATTTCTATGTGATATTTAAACATAATTTTGTCACTTCTATGATTTTAATTTCGAAAATCTGACATACACGGTTGCGATCAGTAAGTTTTTTGGAGTCTAATAAGAAAAACTTAATTTTTGGTGAATAGTAACCTACCCTTATGAATAGTAATAGACCCTTATGAATAGTGATATAACCTAATTAATATTAACCTTACTTATGACAGTATAAAAATAATATTCAAGTGAAAGTATGATGTACCTATATTTTAGAATAAGTAAATGAATGTTTTAAAACTGGTTTTTTAATAATAAATTATGATTTTAATTAAATATTAAATTAATCATATTTAGAAAATTATTTTTGAAAAATGGATTTCATTTTTATATTCTACACGTTGAAAAATGGTTAGGGTGAATTTTTTGTATTTTTCTGAAATACTTGAATTTTTGGTGAATAGTAAAATACATTAATTTACCATAAAAATACATTATAAATTAAATCCAATAATCAAAACATCACAATTGATGTAAGCACCAAAATCTCAAACTCATTTGAATTTTTGAATATTCTTGGTCTTCGAATCTTCACTATTTCTATTCTTGAGGGAAAATAATAAACTAATGATTAAAATATTATGAAAACCCTCCTATCCTTTACTATAAAACCCCCCTCACTCCCTCTTCTATTCACTACTCTCAAGCCTTGTTTCTTGATAATATTCTACCCAAATCTCACCCCAAGAACTCCCCCCCATGTCCAAAGTCCCCTAGTCTCTTAAAAATACCAAAAACTCTCCCCTTAATAGGATCTCAATGGAGGCAAACTCAAGAGGTAAATTCCTCTTTCCAACTCTTTCATTTCTTTTAAGTTCTTTTCTTTTCTTGTTTATTTCCTCACCTCCATTCAACCAAATGGTATGATAACTCCAATAACATACATGTACTATAATTCTATTATGATAATGAGATACTTCATTATCTTCTCTCCTTTCCCCACCTTTTATTTGAAAGAAATGAAAACACTGTTTGAGATGTGTTAATTTACACATTCAAGGACAACGATTTATAAGTTTATATTATCATATTTAATTATGGTCATGAAACCATTTGTTTTATGGTTGAACCATATTTATATATATATAATATATTCTAGTTATGGGTCTATAATCCTTTTGTACAAATTGTATTAAATTATAAAGCAATACATGTTCATTGTAATCAAAACCCACCGATTAACCAAAACTGTTATCCCTAATGTTTTATATAATATTTTGACTTGAATCGAAGTAAAAAAATTAAATATGTTACCATGTAATATCTTTTATTTCCACTAATAACATAAAACTTCAATTCTGGACAATCTCTTTCATCATACGTGCTTATCCAAACATGAACCAATCATTAAAACCAAGGAAGCAAATAGATCTAAACAATGAAATTGAACCTTATAACCAATCAAAAAGGAATTTAATGAACTAAAAAGGGTCACAATAAATCATTTAATTATAAAAGAGGTTATGTAATTATTAATTAATAATCCTAATTTGTTTTTTAAAGTCATTAATAACAAGTGGAGAATACCGCCAGACTTAAGGTAAGGGATCCTCTCCATTTCACTATTAATCAAGATGTACTCTATTATATGCCATTTTATGTGTAATAAAAAATGATGGGGTATGATTTAGAACCTCCCCATACTTCTATCATGAAGTAAAAGTGATGAGAAACCACTTTTCTCTCTCATCAATCCCTCTTAGGTACACCCAACACCATGTCGATAAACAATAATGAATTCTACCTGAACATCCTTTGTTGTTTTGGGGTTGCCTTATCTTTCTATCAAAATGGAGTTATCTTATCTATTTATGTACATATTCTAAATTATGTTTAGTTGTACAAAATTCATTTTTCAATAACCTTTAATCTCTCTCTTTTGGGGATATACATGTTTTTAAAATATTCCCTCCTTAATACTTTTCGATAAGCAACCCTGTTTTAAGGGAACTTCCTGAATTTTTATCCAATTTCAAATGCAATATATACTCTATTTTAGTCCACCGTTGTCTTCATAAAATCAGTATTTTTATTATTAAAACCTTCTTGGTTCAATTCTATGTTTATATAAAATATTTTCCTCTTTTCTATTTTAAAATATCTATAGTATTTTCCTTAAAACCGCACAAAAATGTTTTAATGTTAATGTTTCTCAAATACATTTCTTATATCTTGTCACTTTTATTTGACATCACATACCAAGTTATATGCCTATTTTACCTTATGAATGTTCAAGTATTTTGTAATCCTTTTCTTTCATGGACACTTTCATGATACTCCCATTGGTTATATTGTATGTCATCATTGTGGTACCCAATTCTTTCCATGGGTACAATTATATTTATGTATGGTTGATTATGTATGATTATTTATGTGGTAATCATATTAATGAAAATGTTGAGATGTGTGCGCCCAGATAGCGCTACAATGCATTGGGTAAAGTTAAGTCTCATGAGATGCGATGTGAAACAGGATTGGTAGTTAGCCTTTACCCGTATTACTATGGGAAACTGGATTGGCAGTTATCCTTGACTCATACTAAAGACATGTTTTATGTTTCTTCCACATTTATATGATTCCATGTTTATATGATCCCATGTTTATATGATATGATTTCATATGTTCCATGCTTTTGATATCATTATGTCATGCCTCTTAACTCCTACGCTTAAACTGTATTCTTATGTTCTTTCCCTTACCGGGCTTTAGATCATCCCTTTGTTCATGTGTTCCCCATGGTACCCTATGTAGATGTAAGGGCTCAAAGGAAGTTAGGGGATTTTTGTGGATATTAAATAAAGAAATGTTTTTTAGCCCCATGTTTTATGTTTTATGTACCTAGTATTCCAAGACACTAGACTTAACGATCCTTGGCATGTAATCTGATGTATAACTATGCTTAAAATCAAGTAATGTTATGTGTAAAAGGATTGGGTCGATTTAGTTGGTATCATAGGATGGTCTAGTTATTTTTGGAGATTAGTAATATAACACCTTAGTGAGGAACTTAAGGATGAGAATATGTATAAAGAAGCACCCCAAAGTTTTGGTAAGTATAGATTAAGTTGTTTATCGAGAAAATAAATCCCTATCTGGATAAAAACAGGTAGAGGTGGCGCTGGAACAGATGTACCTAAGAGTAAAAACTCTGACATGGAGTTTCAAGCTTGACCCGGGGTATCCTGGTATATAACAACAGGCCTTGATGCAGTCTTGGCATTGAAACTCCTAGGGGATATGCTTTGGTAAATTCATGAGCTTAATAAAAACCATTATTAAGGGAATAAAAAAAATCCCATAAGAATATAATTTATGAAATAGATAAAGGATAACCTAGATTTAAACCTAAGGAATCACTAGTTAGGATATACTTCTCATTTACAAGTTTATCCTTTTATGTTCGAAGTTTCATTTTTATTCTCAAAAGATAAGTATTCAAGACCTCTAATTATATGTTATTTTTCTTATCTAATGGAAGGAAATAGAAGAACACATTCCAACAACCAATGTGATAGGAAATGTGAATATTTCCCTAATGATATTCCTAATATGACGGAAATGGGTTCTCAAAACTTTGTGAAAGTACTTTCCCAGCTAGAATAAGTTATGAATAATAACTTGAATCATGTGTAACACCCTACTAGTCTAAGGAAAGAGCAAGTTTCCATAGAATCCTTCACATAGAAAAGGCCTCCCAAGTTTAGTGGATCATCTGATCCCCTCCTCACAGAATAATGGATTAACTCCGTTGAAAAGATATTCTTCATACTCCAGTTCTCGGAAGAAGAGAAAGTTGTACTGGAGGTCTATTGTTTTGATGGTGAAGTTGATCAATGGTGGAAAATGATCAAGAATACAAAGTCCCAAGAGGAAATTGATTCCATGAATTGGGAGGAATTCAAGAGGATGTTTTTCAATAAATATTTTCCTCAAAAACTCCATATCAAGATGGAAAGAGAGTTCCTCAGACTCTAGAAGAAGGAAAATGAGTCCATCAGGGCGTATAAATAAAAATTTACAAGGCTTGCAAGGTATGCCTATATTTTTTTTCATGAACACCGAAATCAAGGTGGATCGCTTCTTTATCATACTAAATCCGAGTCTACTAAAAGCATTGGTGATTCCATACTTCGATAGTTATGAGGATATTGTCTGTTGTGCCCTCAAGGTTGAAATGGAAATTGGAGACTCTCAGTGGTCTTGTGGGCCCAGTGACAAGAAGAAGAAAATGGAGAACAACATGGGTGGTTCAACAAAAAAAATCTTGTGAGGGAAAGAAGCCCAACTTTTCCCCTTGTAAAAGTTGTGGGAAGAAGCATCCTTGGAACTGTCTGAAGGGATCCTATAATTGCTTCAAATGTGGAAAGTTTGGTCTTCTGGATAAAAACTACCAATAGGATATAAAGAATCTTCATAATATAGAATAATAAAGGAAGGTTCGGATCAACACTCATCCTGTAGTGCAGTTTTACAACTACAATGAGCATGAGAATTATTCAAAAAATTTCACAAAGCCAAGGGTTATCAGAGGAAATAAATAACAACATCCAAGGCGAAAAGGAAGGGATTATGCTATCACTACTACTGAGGTAGAGCCATCAAATGATGTGGTGAAAGGTACGCTAGTTATTCATTCAAGAATAGTGAACATACTATTTGATTCTAGTTCTACACATTCTTTCATATCTTGTAAGTTTAGTAGAACTTTTCAAAAACCACCTCAAAATTTGGAGGAAAAGTTATAAATGAGAACAACGAATGGGGAATCGTTGAATCTATGGTTTATAAATACTCCCCAGTTAATTTTTTTGGACCGAACCTCCCAAAAAATTCCGTCATACTTTCTTTAGTGGAGTTTGATGCTATCTTGGTCATTGATTAACTATCATTATACAAATCCAACATCAACTGTCAGGAAAGGGAGATCACTTTTAACATCCCGAAGCATCCTACAATTCATTACAAGTGTAAGGAGGAAGATTAATCTCCTTTCAAATCATTATCTCAAGTGTGGATATTGGTTCCTTATAAGAAATCATGTCTAGCTCAAATGATTGAGATAAAGGAGAGAATCATGCTTGAAGACATGCCCATTGTGAGGGATTACATTGATACATTCCCAGAAGAGTTTTATGGTCTTCCTCTTGATCTAGAGGTTGAGTTCTCAATATAACTTATTCCTAGATCTTTGCCTATATCAAATACACCTTATAGAATGGCCACTGTAGAGCTGGAAGAGATGAAGAAGCATTTATAGGAGAATCTGAAGAAGGGTCTTATATGCCTGAGTGCTTCACCGTGGGGTGTGGAAGTCCTATTCATCAAAAATAAGGATGAATGAATGTACCTATTCATTTATTATCATGTGCTCAATAAAATTATGATAAAGAATAAGTATCCCCTTCCTCAGATAGATGACTTGTTCAATCAGCTTCGTGGGGCCTGTTATTTCTCTAAGGTGGACCATCAGTCGGGATAGTGCCAATTAAAGGAGAGGAAGGAAGATATTACCAGAACTGACTTTCGAATGAGGTATGGACACTATGATTTCATAGTGATTCCCTTCAGACTCACTAATTATCTAGCAATTTTCAGGGATTTAATGAATAGAGTCTTTAGATATTACATTGAAAAATTTGTGGTTGTCTGTATTGACAATATTCTGATTTACTCTAAGAGTAAGGAGGAACATGAGGAGCATTTGAATATTGTGTTTATGACTTTATGAAGGGAGAAGTTGTATGCAAATCATAGTAAATGTTAGTTCCAGATAGAGGATGTATCATTCTTGGGGAATGTTATCACCAGTAAAGGGATATCTGTGGACCCTTCTAAGATAAAGGAAATTGAAGAGTATCCCATTCCAACATCTATAATAGAGATCTACAACTTTTTGGGTCTAACTGGGTATTTTTGATGATTTTTGAAGAACTTTTGATGATTTTCAAACCCAATGAACAAGCTAAAATGGAAGGAAGTAAAGTTTTTCTGGACTCAGGAATGTGAAGATTGTTTCAAGGAGTTGAAAAAGAGTCTTATCATTGCACCGGTACTCACACTCCTAAAAATGGAGAACTTTTTATGGTTCATAGTGATGCTTCAAAGAAGGGCATAGGCAGTGTGATAAAAAAAATTATAAAGTGATATACTATGCCTCAAGGAAGCTGAAAATCCATGAGAAAAACTATCATACACATGATCTGGAGTTGACGGTAGTGATCCTTGCATTAAAAATCTGGCGGCATTATCTCTATGGGGAGAAGTGTGAGATATATACTAACCACAATAGTCTCAAAAATATATTCACACAAAAAGATCTTAATATGCGCTAGTGACGATGGATAGAGATCATCAAGGATTATGACTACTCAATCCACTACCACCCCGGTATGGAAAACCAGGTGGCAGATGCTATAAGTAGAAAGGATACTACACCTTTATCAATGATGATAATTGAAAAGGATCTGATCTTCTTAGATTTTATAAGGATGGACATGGGAATAATTATGGGAGGAACATCATCATTCTTTTCTCAAATGATTGATCAACCATCCCTCATGGATAAAAAAAGGATTCTCAATGAAAATATGTGGAACTTATGAAATGGGAGGAAGCTATCAGAAGTGGGAAATCCTCTGAGTTCATGATTGATGAGGAAGGAGTTGTAAGATTTGGGACACAATTATGTGTACCATTTGATCCAGAGATAAAGAAGGAGCTTTTGAATGAAGCACATAGCTCACCATTCTCTATTCACTCAGGGAGCACAAAGATGTATTGAGATCTCCGAGAAGACTTTTGGTGGGACAATATGAAAAGGGAGATTGCTAAATAAACATCAAAGTGCCTGGTATGTCAGAAAGTGAAGGCTGAGAGGTAAAATCCTAAGGGGATGATGCAACCACTACCCATACCATTATATAAGTGGGAGAAAATTACCATAGACTTTGTCACTGGACATCCAGAATAAAAAATGTTATATGGGTCATTGTGGACCGACTTACAAAGAAAAACCACTTTATCACAATCCAACAGGACTTATCATTGGACTAACTTTCACGAATTTACATCAATGATATGGTAAGGCTGCATGGAGTACCACTATCTATTGTTTCCGATCGTGATCCGAGATTCACCTAGAAGATTTGGAAAAGTCTCTAACATGCTCTAATCACTTAATTGAACTTTAGTAAGGCCTATCATCCTCAAACTAATGGCCAATCCGAGTAGACTATTCATACACTGGAAGACATGTAAAGAGAATGTTCTATAAAATTCAGAGGATGAGACCAACATCTTACACTGGTTTAATTATCCTACAACAACAGCTTCCACTCGAGCATCCAAATGGCACCATACAAATCCCTTTATGGGAAAAGGTGTAGAACACCAGAGTGTTGGGATGAAGTCAGTGATTGTAAGATGCTAGGTCAAAAAATGGTCAAAAACATGGAGTAGAAGGTGAAAAACATTCCACACCATATTAAGGAAGCCCAAATTTGACATAATAGTTATGTAAATAACTATTAATGAGACCCTGAGTTCAAATTTGGAGACATGGTATTTCTATGCATATCTCTGTGGAAGAAGGTCATGAGATTTGGGAAGAAAGGAAAGATAAGTCCCAGGTACATCGGACCCTTCGAGATTCTTGATCATGTCAGGGATGTGGCCTATCGACTAGCAGTTCCAACTACCATGGCCAAAGTACATGATGTCTTTCAGGTATCCCTCTTATGGAAGTATATACCAGACCCTTCAAATGTACTCTCTTCTGAGGTGGTATAGTTGGAGGATGATCTTTCTTATGAGGAGCAGCAAGTGAAGATCTTGGATCATAGAGAGAATGTTCTACATAACAAGACTACTCACCTGGTCAAGGTGCTATGGAAGAGCCATAAGTACAAAGAGGGAACATGGGAACTGGAAGAGGCAATGAAGGAAGAGTACCAGCACCTGTTTATGGACTAGAATGTAAAATTAAATTTTGAGGGAGAAATTTCTAAGGGGGGAAGAATGTAAAGACCCAAAGTTTTAAATAGAAATTTACTTCTTATAATTATGTCATATAATCACATGAAATCACAACATAATTAATTACAAAGTGCTATGGGATATTTAAACATAATTTTCTCACTTTTGTGATTTGAATTTCAAAAATCTAACATACACGGTTGTAATCAGTACGTTTTTGGAGTCTGACAAGGAAAACATAATTTTTGATGAATAGTAACATACCCTTATGAATAGTAACATACCCTTATGAATAGTGATGCACCCTAATGAATATTAACCTTACCTATGATAGTATAAAAATAATATTCAAATGAATGTATGATGTTCCTATATTTTAGAATAAGTAAATTAATGTTTTAAAACTAGGTTTTTAATAATAAATTATAATTTTAATTAAATATTAATTTAATAATATTTAGAAAATTATTTTTGAAATACGAATTTCATTTTTTGATTCTACACATCAAAAAATTGTTAGGGTTAATTTTTGGGATTTTTCTGAAATACATGATTTTTTGGTGAATAGTAAAATACATTAATTTACCGTCTAAATACATTATAATTTAAATCCACTATTCCTGACATCAAAAGTGATGTAAGAACCCAAATCTAGAACTCAAATGTATTTATTACTATTCTTGATCTTAGAATCATCATTATTTCTGGTCTTGAGGGAAAATAATAAACTAATGATTAAAAAATTATGAAAACACTCATCTCCTCCACTATAAACCCCCCTCACTCCCTCTACTCTTCAATACACTCAAGCCTTGTGTCTTACCAATATTCTTCCAAAATCTCTCCCCAAGATCTTCCCCTACATCCAAAGTCCTCTATTCTCTTCAAAATTCCAAAACCTCTCCCCTTAAGAGGCTCTCAACAGAGGTGGACTCACGGGGTAAATTCTTCTTTCCAAAACTTTCATTTCTTTTAAGTTATTTAATTTTCATGTTTCATTCCTCACCTCCATTAAAACAAATGGTATGATAACTCTAGTAACATTCATGTAATGTATTTCTATTATTCTACTAGGATACTTCTTTATCTTCTCTCCTTTCCCCACCTTTTATTTGAAAGAAATGTAAACAACGTTTGAGATGTGTTAATTTAGCACATTCAAGGACAACGGTTTATAAGTTTCTATTATCATATTTAATTATGGTCATGAAACCATTTGTGTAATGTTTTAAACAGATTATTATATATGTAATATATCCTATTTATGTTTATATATTCCTTTTGTACAAACGATATTAAGTTAAAAACAAAAACATGTTTGTTGTAATCAAAACCCCCTGATTAACCAAAATGGTTATCACTGAGGTTTTATATAATATTTAGACATCACTATAAATAAAAAAAATTATATTTGTAACCATTTAATCTCCTGTATGTTCACTATTAACATAAAACTTCAATTATGTACAATCAATTTAATCACACGATCATATCCGAACATGAACCAATCATTAAAACCAAGGAAGCAAACAGACCTAAAGAATGAAATTGAACCTTATAACCAATCAAAAAGGGTCTTGAATGAACTAAAAATGGTTACACTAAATCCATTACTTATAGAATAGGTTCCAAAATTATTAATTAATAAACCTAATTTGTTTTTTGAGGTAATTAATAACAAGTGGAGAACAACGCTAGACTTAAGGTAAAGGATCCTCTCCATTTCACTATTAATCAAGATGTCCTCTATGCTATGCCATTTTATATGTAATCCCAAATGATGGGGTATGATTTTTCATGTACCCCATACTTCTCTAACAAATTATAAGTTATGATAAACCCCTTTTCTTTCTCATCAATCCCTCTTAGGTACACCCGACACCATGCCGATAAACCATAACAAATCCAACTTGAGCCTCCTTTGTTCTTTCGAGATACCTTATCTTTCTAGAAAAATGGAGTTATACTATATATTTATGTACATATTATAAATGATTTTTAGTTTTACAAAATTAATTTATCAAGACCCTTTCATCACTCTCTTTTAGTGATATGCATGTTTCTAAAATATTCCTTCCTTTGTACTTTCCGATAAGCAACCCTATTTTAAGGGAACTTCTTGAATTTTTATCCAATTTCATGTGAAATTTGTCCTCTGTTTTAATCCACCATTGTCTTTATAAAATCAGTATTTTTATTATAAAAACCTTCTTGGTTCAATTATGGTTTTATATACAATATTTTCCTCTTTTCTGTTTTAAAAGATCTATAGTATTTTCTTTAAAACCCCACAAAAATGTTTTATTGCTAATGTTTCTCAAATACATTTATTACATGTTTTCACTTATGTTTGACATCACTTACCATGTTATATACCTGTTTTACCTTATGATCATCCATTTATGTTGTAATCCCTTTCTTTCAGGGACAATTTCATGATACACCAATTAGTTATGCATTATGTCATGATTATGGTACCCAATTCTTTCCATGGGTACACTTATGTTTATGTATGGTTGATTGTGTATGATTATTTATGTGGCAAGAATATTCATTAAAATTTTGAGATGGGTGTGCCCAGATAGCACTCTAATGCATTGCGTAAAGTTAAGTATCATGAGATGCGATGTGAAACGGGATTGACAGTTAGCCTTGGCCCATACTACTATGGGAAACAGGATTGACGGTTAGCCTTGAATCGTACTAAAGACATGTTTTATGATTCTTACACATTTATATGATTAAATTTTTATATGATCCCATGTTTATATGATATGATTTCATATGTTCCTTTCTTTTTATATCATTATGTCATGCCTCCTAACTCATGTGCTTAAGCTGTATTATTATGTTGTTTACCTTACTGGGTTTTTTAGCTCATCCCTTTGTTCATTTGTTTTCTAGGGTACCCTATGCAGATGTAAGGGCTGAAAGGAAGTTAGGATATTTTTATGGATATTAAATATAGAAGTGTTTTTTAGCCCCATGTTTTATGTTTTATGTATCTAGTCTTCCAAGACAATAGACTTAACGATCCATGGCTTGTGCTCTGATGTATAACTATGCTTAAAATCATGTAATGTTATGTGTAAAATTCTTAGGCCGCTTTATGTTTTCCCATTGTATCCATAACACTCATAGTATGATTTATTTTATTGACCCCAACCCTCTTGATTCTCCATTTTTTATTGAAATTACAAACAACAATTACACGATGTTTTCACTTCAAACATAAAACTCAGTAGAAAAAATCACCAAAAAACAAAAAATACTCAAAAAATGAAGAGAAAAATAGGTGTGATTTAAAGGTTCATTACACTTAAAAAAGGAAGTAAATATTGTAATACAGCTCAAGAAACAAAATTTTCAGTATTTTTTTATTTCTTTATAAATATTTTTTATATTTTCTAACCCTAGGATACTTAGAACATGCCTTCCCAGAAATAAAACTAAATTTTAATAGGGTAGGATGTTGTAATGTCCCTCAAAATTAATTTTATAAATCTATACTACTATAGTAGTGAAGGGTTGAACCCAAGGGAAAGAAAAAATTGAGTTTGAGTATCTAAGAATTTAAAAACAAAAATCCACTGCAAGAAGTAGAAGAAAATATATTTTTTATATGTTTTTAATTCTGAATTGATGAAGAAAATTAATGAGACAAATAATTTTTTAAGGAATTAGGTTGAAAATGTGTATTTTAATGTAATATGAAAAGTAAATATAAACATGGCAGTGAGAACAAGAGCCGAAAATATTCAATCAAGAATGATTCTTGAGAAATTTAACTCTATTGGTTTTAAAAGTGGTCTTATTCATATGAATGTTAAATGGTTTTGAAACCTTCGAAAATGATTTGTTTAATCTCCATATCCTAGAGATCAAACACATAGAAAGTTGAAATCTTGGAGCTCACCACTCTAAGAATCATCACGCTACAATTGATTTTGATAAAGTGATATTGGAATTAATCTCGCTGAAACATTCCATCATTAAGAAATTAAGGTTTGAGAAATTAATCTAATATCGTTCCTATAGAATGATCATGGAGTAATAAAATAAAGAACCAAATCTTAAAAATAACTTTAAATGAATTCAGAACATATCACTCTGATTGATTCTAATTTCATTGAATAAAAGTTATGATGAAATTAAAATTAAAGGGCAGAATAAATTAAAACCCTCAAGCATAAAAAATTTAGACAAGAATCATTGAAAAATCAATATTTAAAAATATTTAATTACATGATGATGAAAATAATAAAAAATGAAGAAATAATCTCTCTAGATATTGGTGATTACCATTGAGTGTTTGACATTGATCCTCCTAGTACCTCTACTCATGCTACTTCTCATCTTCTAGTATCCTACTGTCAACCACTCTTAGTCTCTATTTATTAGTGTCAAACGAATGATAAGTGAATGATGAATGAGACATTCCCTCTACTATTGTCTCTGTCTTATTTTAATGTCCTCTATTGACTACTATTCGTCGGCCCATCTTTCAATAACTTATTATTGTCCGCATGAAATCACCAAACATGTAGCACTTTCTCTTACATGCTTGTCAGATTAGTAGAACTCATCTAACTAACAACTTGAGACGGTTGAGATGAATTTGTATACCATTTGGGATTTGGTTTTAATATTTAAAACAAAGTCAATAAAAAATAAAAAATTGAAATTATGCTATTACAAATACTAATTTTATATGTAAATATTTATTAATATTTATTTCAATAATTAGATTAAATTAATAAGTTAAATAACGTACATTAAATTATTATTTATTTATTTATTTATTATTATTTTAAATTTTCATTATATTTTTATAAATATTTAAATTATTAAAGACTATATTTTATTTTTATAGATTATATTAATTATTATATTTTAATTATTAAATTCTTTAATTATTATTATTATGAATGTATCATTAATGTATCATTATCTATTTTTCCTTTTTCATCTTCCCCCCAGTTATCCAGAACTACCCATGATGGAGGGGGGAAGGGGGGGGGGTCTTTTTTTTAAATGGGTTTTTGAATTTTTTTTATTGAAAAGGGATAGGATTTAAACTATTTTTAAAAATGGTTTCAGAGATGCATGAACCCCATTCACACATATTTGGTGTGGAGGGATGCGTGAACGGGGTTCACGCATCCTTCCCAGATGTGATAAAAGATATGTAAACCCCGTTCATGCATCTTCCCTCACTAGGATGCGTGAATGGGGTTCACATATACTGTATGATGTTTGTAAAGGATGTATGAACATGGTTCATGCTTGCTACAGAAAGGTTAAATTAAAAAATTCATCAATTTACTAAAGGCATGTTTTTTATTAATTTCATTAATTCAATTACAACATCTTTCAATTCAGTTTATATTTTTGTTCATGTAGATGCCGAAAAGTGCTCAAGGGATGAAGAAGGTTTAAAAACAAAAAAGCAAAGTCAAATTATGATCTAGGGACACAGTTTAGGGGACCCAGAGGATTCACATGAAAAAAATTCATAAGTACCCGAAAAAAAGATGACCCGCGTGGAAAGCTCCGAGATTCGCAAGAGTTCCTCGGCGTGGGTGCAGAAAATTTCATGCCCCACCCCGGGCGGTTGACATTTCGCGCCGCTGACATCCGTGTGAAATTATTTCATGCTGAACTATTTTCTGCACCCCTGAATGCCTATAAATAGAAGGCGACCCCCTTCGACTTTCAGGCGGAAGAATCTGAACCGGCTCTCATGAGCGAAATTCGCCTTCCGTGCGCGCAAAGATGGATTTCAGGTATGATTTTTTTCACACCAAGTTGCTCTGGGGTCTGCCTTCGTGTGAGATCCCCTTGGTTTAGACTGAATTCCAATCCATTTCGGGGTCCACCCCTTACGTGCAATCCCTTCCACTTGCGCTCAGGCCAACTAATTGCGCACAATCCCCTTCAATTGCGCGCACCCCAGTCATTGCACGCAGCCTCTCCCAATTGTGCACAATTCGTACTCCTTGCGCGCAATCCTTTCTAGTTGTGTGCAAAACCTCAGATCCATTTACATGCAATCCTCACCGATTTCACACCAGCATGGTGTCTTTTGCATTGGGTTGCTTATTTCGCACGAAAGCCTGAAAGGTTGCACGCAACTCTACGGGGCCCCGTTTCCCATACTCTATGGGCATACCTCTGCATGTGTGTCCGATGATCTTCTTAGGGATTCCATTCACGGGTGTCTCTCATTCCTCAGGCATCCACATTGTACACCACTTTATCGTACGACATTCTAGGCTCATACGAAGTAACTTCAAAGTCCCTTGGACGATTCTTCCCATTGCGTTGCTTCACCTTATGCTTCTTCGCATAGGCATGCTAACAGCTATTTCTTATTCGCATAGCCACGCTAACATGGACCCCTTGATGGTTCACTCCATGAAACCCCCTCACCATGGCTTTTCCTGTCCCCTATCTGCACTAAGGAGAAGAGGGTACCAGTTATGTAAGTCCTAGGGGTGCGGAGTGAACCCACCTTGTTTGAGCTGCAGGACGTTAAACTGCCAAGAACCATCATCCTCAGCACATGACGTTAAACTGTGACCTTGCCCCGTGCCCCGCACGTAGGGTCCCCCTCCTTGGATATTCTCCATGCCCAATCATCTCCATGGGGATGGGATCATCCCTCACAGGGGATTATATCCTCCTTATTAGAGTGACGTTTGTCTGCGGGGAAAGGGAAACCACCTTGGTGTAAGCCCCTAGATTTTCTTACTGGAGGTAGAATCCCTGCTCCTCCTTTCATCTTTAGTCCCCGGGGCCAGTGAAGGGCATGGTGGGAAATGGTTCTTCTTCTTTTTTCAGTACCAAGTCCCTCTCTCGCTGCACTTTGTCGACCTCAGGCCTCCATCCTAGAGTAAGTCCTGACTTCTCGGGCTGCTAACCATGCATAATCCCCTGTTTCCTCTTTGGGCCGTTAATCATACGTAATCCCCATTCCATTTCCCATGGACTCACCTTTCGCGACATGATCGTCAGGTCTCTACTATCTCTTGTTTCTCACACTGAGCATGGCTCACATGAGCTTAGAGCAAGCACCGACCATGAAAAACACCTTGGGCCACCTCAGAGTGTAAGCCCCAAATATCATCCTGAACTATGAGGACTTTGATCTATGTCTAGGCATGGTACGTTGGAAGCCTCCACGAGGTTCAAGCCCACCACCCGGTCGTTCTGACAATTATCACGTCAGTTCGCCACCACCTTGGGCCGCCTCAAAGTGTAAGCCCCAAACATCATCCCAAACTATAAGGACTTTGATCCATGTCAAGGTATGGTACGTAAGAAGAATACACGAGGTTCAATCCCAACAACCCACCACCTTGGGCTGCCTCAGAGTTTAAGCCCCAAACATCATCCTGAACTACGAGGACTTTGATCCATGTCAAGGCATGGTACGCAGGAAGCCTCCACGAGGTTCAAGCCCACCACCCGGTCGTTCCAACAATTATCACGTCAGTTCACCACCACCTTGGTCCGCATCAGACTGTAAGCCCCAAACACCATCCCGAACTATGGGGACTTTGATCCATGTCAAGTCATGGTATGTAGGAAGCCTCCACGAGGTTCAAGCCCAACACCCGATCGTTTCGACCATTATTGTGTCAGTTCACCAACACCTTGGTATGCCTTAGAGTGTAAGCCCCAAACATCATCCTAAACTACGAGGACTTTGATCCATGTCAAGGCATGGTACGTAGGAAGCCTCCATGAGGTTTAAGCCCACCACCCGGTCGTTCCGACCATTATCACGCCGGTTCTCCACCACCTTGGGCCACCTCATAGTGTAATCCCCAAACATAATCCTGAACTACGAGGACTTTGATCCATGTCAAGGAATGTTATGTAGGAAGCCTCCACGAGGTTCAATCCCACCATCCGGTCGTTCCGACCATTATCACGTCAATTCTCCACCACCCTGGTTTGCCTCAGAGTGTAAGCCCCAAACATCATCCCGAACTACGAGGACTTTGATCCATGTCAAGGAATGGTACGTAGGAAACCTCCACGAGGTTCAAGCCCAACAACCCACCACCTTGGGCCGCCTCATAGTGTAAGCCCCAAACACCATCCCAAACTACGGGGACTTTGATCCATGTCAAGGCATGGTACGTAGGAAGCCTTCACGAGGTTCAAGCCCCCCACCCAGTCATTTCGACCATTATCACATCGTATCACCAATACCTTGGGCCGCCTCAGAGTGTAAGACCCAAACATCATCCCGAACTATGAGGACTTTGATCCATGTCAAGGCATTGTATGTAGGAAGCCTTCCTGAGGTTAAATCCCACCATACATCATGACCCCAGGTCCACATTCACGTCGGTTTACAGACCCCATGGGCCGCCTCAGAGCGTAATCCCCAAAATGCCACCTGAACCACATGGACTTTGATTCCATGACACGAGGATACGTAGGAAGCCTCCATGAGGTATGAGGCCATCACTCCCATCTCATCCTGATCTCTCCCTCAAGCCTATGTGTCTTAGGAAGCTCAGGCCTAACCCCAAAGGTTCCACATCTTCTAGGTCCCATCCATGCGTTCATTCTCATGGGTCGCCTCCCCAGGTGTCCCATCGTCTAACCGAACTACACAGACTTCGATTACCTGCCACGGGGATACATAGGAAGCATATTTGAGACTCAATCCCAACTTCACCGTCGCCCTTCCGATGGACATATTCCATTCCCCTTCACTTCATCACCCATCCTGATCCTCACCTGGGCCTCCACATCCCTATGGGATCATGCCACCCCATTCCCCATTCTGTTTGACAACATTCGGGAAGCCACCCACATGATGGCCCTAGTATCAGTGTTCCCTCCAAGGGGTTACTCCATCTGATCCACTCTAATCAGTGTTCCAATCAGTCCGATCTGCCTCTGCTGGATGTTAAACATGCAGCATACCCTGTATTAAACATGGGAAGATGAGGAAAAACTCAGATACATGCCCATGGAATACGATTCCCCGCATTTGATGTGATATTCCTCGGCCTTCAGTGCCCTTGAGAAGCCCTATAATAAGGGATAGAAGACAAACACACCAATCCCCCAGCATCCAGACAAGCTAGTGATGCCCAACATGACTACTCCACTAACCGAAGGTTACTTCCCTGACCAGACCCCTTGGAATGTCCTGACAGAAGTAGTGTAATTAACTAGTGTCAATGAAGATATGGTACCGGGAAGGGTTTCACGAACAATGTCTTAGGTCTATGAGGGAGACCTAGACTAGGTGAAGAGCTCTGAGGAGGAATCCACAGAATGAAGAACTGACATCCCATCATCCCATTTTGATCAAGGAGCAGAAATCCCTAAATAAGGAGTGAATGCTGCCCGCCTTTGGAAAGCGGGAATGCGGGGTAACAGCTACACATCCTCCATGTGACGGATGCGCACGCCCCAATGAAAGCATCAGAAACAGAAATAGTGAACCCGACGTGAAGGTCTTCTCCTCAATATTGAGACTAATAGTGTTTTAGGCCTCAATGGATAGGATGTCATCTGAACCTGTCATCCAGCACCAGGTCCCACCAAGCAAATAACATGCCTGATGTGAAACTCACCAGAAGTTAGGGAAGTCAGGACATTGAGCATTCCGCTCTGCAATGTTGTCAGCAAGGATCCCTCTTACTGACCACAAAACGATATTGGGGAACTGGTTGTCGATTTCTTTTCCTATCAGTATTAATGAGTTTATATCCCTACTTTTAGGATCCAAGTTGTTTCATCCGGAACTCGATCACCACCTACCCACTAGCGCAGGGGCTGGGGAAATATCGACACGACCACCCCATACGGTTCTGCATCTTCTATGACGGCCTCGACCGCCACGACTGATGGGCACCCACGCCCCCTATCCCCATCAAAAATTATACAACTAAGGGTAATTAATGACCTTGTACGCATGTAAGAGGAGGGGATCATCCCCACCAGGGATATGGCCCGCCTAGATCTTGAGGTGGTCGCGCCTCACCATCAGCACCGCCCCCGAGGGCCACGCAGGGAGCTGTTGCTCCCCACCCCAACATTCAATCGTTTCGGGAGCTTATTCCCCGAATGCCTTGACAACTCCCTGCCCTATGCCGAAGAGGTAGGGGATGTCTGGGTCGACCCGATCGGAGTCCCGCTCTAAGGGCTCCTGGTGAGGTCTCCCACCAGGCTGCATCAGCATCGTCGCCCAGTTCCCCAATCCGAGGTGCAGGTAAGCCACACGCCTGCACCACCTGCTCCGATTCAATTGACCCGGCGCCAGTGTTGGGTGCAAATGGAAGAGGGCTCCCGCCGTGGGGCGTTTACGTCAACGACTACTGTGGTTCAAGCCACCGCTGACTCATATCCCCAACTCCTGGAATACGTTGATTAGGGGCAGTTATACACCCAACATGGATTGATCCCCCAACCGCCCCATGGGTAGGC
This sequence comes from Viscum album, assembly GCA_963277665.1. Classification (NCBI taxonomy): domain Eukaryota; kingdom Viridiplantae; phylum Streptophyta; class Magnoliopsida; order Santalales; family Viscaceae; genus Viscum; species Viscum album. Next base: position 594,662,322 of record OY728119.1, read on the forward strand.
GGGGTCGACTCTCTCGGTCTCCGGCATAGGTGATGGCCGCTGCGGACCAATCCGCAACAATGCCACCTACTGCGGAGGCCCACTCCGTACCACCACTACAGAAGGTGTGAGTCCTCCCTGCTTCTAACCTCATATTGGAGGCCTACCCCGTGCCACCTTCAACCCAAGCAGGGGTCTCCCTCGTGATAGTGACACTCTGTATGGGGGTCTCTCCCGTGCTCACTACACTGGGTACGAGGTCACTCTCCCTGCCGCAAACCGTAGGTATGAAGATATTGCATGTCCAGTCACTTGAAAACATGAAGGACCTTTCAATGTCCTCGTACTAGCTGGAGAAGGTCCTCCTCGCCCTAGAAATTAGAGGGGCGGAGGCCAACATCACTTCACTAATGCCCATCACAAAGGTCCTACCCATGCTAGACTTTACTAGAATGAGGACCTTCCTCGTACTGATGTAGTCAGGGGAAGTGAGCATGGAGGTCCTACCCATTCTCTTACCACTCCTAACTATGCTCCTGCCTGCTCCAGCGCTTCCCACATAGGTCCTCCTCATGTCCATTTTGACATTTTCCTCAGTGATCCTAGCACTGCGGCCCACCCTAGCGGGAGCTCTCTCCACCCCAGCACCAGTATGGTCGAAGGACCTCCTCGTACCGAAAGTGGGACATGCCCCAAAGAGCCACCCAGGGGTAGGAGAGCAGGTGGTCACCGCCGCAAGAGGAATTCGGGGGAGGGCCGAATAGGAATCAAACCAGTCCGCTTCTCAGACTCTGAGGTGGAGTATGACTCGGTGCTAGAACCCTCCCCTTAGTCCTCCGAGTAAAGGGCTGGAGCAGGAATGAGGCGCATCAGCCTCGTTCTCCCGGAATTTGAGGTCCATAGGATCCCTTTCTCTCTCTAAAGGTATATACAGGAGGACGAGAACCAGGCATGTCCCTAGGGACCGACCATGCTGTCGCCACCGTCATCTCCAGAAGCACCCTCTGCCTCGGCTAGAGACTATGAAGAGCTATTTTGGGGGTCAATGGTAGGAGAGTCGCGACATAGCCCACCCTCGGTAGACGTCGATGCTGTGTCCAGAGCTTTGGTCACCGGTCCATCCTATAATGATATAGAGGCCAGGTTGCTACAATACTTAGAGGAAAGCCCATGATTCAGCAACCAGTCAGCCCGGTCGCCGTATTCTCTACCGGCCAGCCCGCCGTCCTAACGGTCTACCTCAGTGCTGCTACCAATTCCTCAGCCACCCCCAGTTGACGAGTGGGGAAATAAAGGGACAAACCCTGGATCTGATCCAAGGAGCTTTTGGACTATCCTTGCAGTAGGCCACTTCCCTGAGAAGTTTTGACCAGTTGCAGGACCAAATTTTTGTGCGCCGGAATCTCTCACCCCAGAATAGTTTGAATAAATCTTCCAAACCCTATGGGAGACTCACTTTTATCTTAGCCACCAGTGAGTGTCTTATCAAAAGATCTGAGTTCACCTTGAGGACATCGACGAACAATGCCGCCTGGTTGATCTTGCTGCGCTCCCCATGTTCCATCACCCTGAGTCACCTGGTCACCATAGGGCCCTCCAACAGCAATGCATTCAGAGTTTCCAAGTACTCCGCAAGGTTATTAAGGAGGCTACCCCCCATGTTCAAGTCCATGGCTGGGGGGAGTACATTTCCCTCCTCTTCAGTGCTGTTCATCGGTAGCCCGACTCACTAGGAAACATTGAGGACATGCCCCTGAGAAGAGTTGCGATCAACATGACCGATCTGTCGGGAGGGGAAAATGATAAGGAACTTATTGATGGGAACTTTCTCCCTAAGGATGTTCCCCCACTACTGGACCCATCGGGGAGGATTACTCGTTAGCATAGGAACCTCCTAGGTCTCCCTGCACCCATCGAGGCATTGGTACTTAGCCGGAATTCCAGTAAGGGAAAAGAACACGTCGGAGCTGTCAAGCACTCCGACCCATCTGCTTCAGTGTAGAAGACAGAGGAGGACCCCGAGAAGGCCACATTCTGCCAGAATATTGCTGAGAAGAAGAATTTGGTCGATGAACTTCTGGATGAATGCATTGTAGAGAGATGACCTGACTATGGTGATCCTAGGCCAGGGCAACAGTGGAAGGGACAAATACTCCTTGGCGAGATGCCCCTAGGCAACCCTGATCATGCTGCTCCCACGGACAATGTAGAAGCCAGAGCTCACAACAAGACGGCGTGGTATGTCTCGCCAAACCCTCCTGAATGGTGCTACAATCCAAGGAACCCCACTCGGTCTCTTCCAACCACCCCAAGGGTCACTCCACCAGCCACTCCACGAGCCGCTGAGCTTGTCTACCACATTGAAGAACCCGACAATGTGATCGTGGTTAATGACTCCCATCAAGACAGGGACCCACGTCCAGATGATCAAATGGAAGCACTCATCACCCGACTAGAGGCTTTGGAGATGCAACAGGTGTCCATCCCACTGGATGGAAAGCCATACCCAGCGTGGGTGGATGATATGCCAGCACCCCCAGGATTCGGAAATCCCACCTTCTCCCCCTTTAATGACACGGGGGACCCATCGCAGCACTTGACCCACTTCAACTCAAGGTGTGGGCCTATTTTTGGGACTCTAGCACAGTAGGAGGATGCCAAGATCCACTGTTTTGTTCATACATTGGAGGGCCTACATTCGTCTGGTACATCCAGCACCTCATCAGATCCATGACCAGCTGGGAGGACCTTCCCAGAAAATTCCTCTACCAGTTCTGCTCTACCACCCGGAAAATGAGCATCACAGACCTCTTCAAGAGAAAAAAAAGGTGTTATGAGCGAGTCATGCACTTTATTACCAGATGGAAGTGTCTCACATACTCCCTTGACATGCCATTTACTCAGGAGAAATTACTGACGATTTGTGTAGGGAACATCAAGACGGAGCTGGTTCCCTCCCTGATAACTCAAAACTATCCCGAAGGCTTCTGAGACTTCTCAGATAAATCCTAGAACCTTGATGAAGCCCTGAAACAGGACAATTAGGCATGTCTATTGCCCCTTGTAATCCCATAAAGGAGGGATGTCAGAGCCAAGCTTGCCGCGATGGCCCAGATAGAGGCCCCTAAACAGTTGGAGTTACTGCCAGTGGAGCCAGCTCTACAGCCCCACAGAGGTCTGCCACCACAAGAACAACTTCCAGCCTAACAGAGACCACCTCAAAATTGGCAAGAGCCTCCACGTAATGCTCTGCCACCACCTAGGTGAGATAATCAAGTTCTGCCTCCTCGGCAGGCTCCTTCGGCCCCTCGTCAGGGCCAGGAACCTAGAGCCCCCTTTCCAGATAGAAGAAATTAGACCTACTCATTCAACAAGGATAAGGTACCTGGTTACTTCCACAACGCTTTTGTGAAGAGAATTATATAACTACCTGAGTACAGAAATCCAGAAGAGGAGAATATCACTAATCGCCCCAACTACTACCCTTATCACTAGATCCTGGGGTACACCCTCAAGCAATGATATGTGTTCAAGGAATGGCTCCAAGACCATATTGACAACAACATAGTCAGGTTGGGCCTGGCCCCGGCCCAAGTGGCGGGTGTATTTGTGAGGTCAGATAGTAATAGCGATAGTGAAGGCGAGTGGCAGCAGGTTTCTGACCGCGGGTGTCAGACGTATAATGACTGGATGGCCCACAAATCGGTCACCTGCGCCCATGGAATTATCCATACACGCCTAAATCAACCAGAGATTTTAGATGCTGTGGACACCACTTCTGTATCATCATCTCAGCCGACCTCTTCCCAGAAGATAAAACATCAGCGGCACAAGAAAAAGCAACACACCCCTCAAATGCCATCGTCATCCTGCACCCACAGAGACTTCATGCCCCCTGAGATGGGGATACCTCCCAAAGTCTGCCTTGTAGTGGATAACTCTTCAAGTGACAGTCAAGGGTATTCTTCGGTTAACACCGTTGAGTTGGTAAAGCCCTATCTGATTCTCGATGATGGAAAGCGTTAGGAGAACCTACCCACTGTCCCCAGCCGACGCCAACGTTTGTGGAGCCGTGAACATATGGGTCGTCGAGGCACGTTAGTTGACACTTACAGCCAGTCTGTGCATGCTACTAAGACCAGATAGCAGGCCCATCGCATAACTCAGCATGCACAACCTCTTCATCCAATGTCAACAGGTCCGCCTCCACCATCGTTTGTGATACTAGATCAGGCAGAACCACTTCAGCTCTATCGTGAGCAGCTTCTCCCCACTACAGGATAATATCAGTCAGCCGATCCTCATCTGATAGCTACTATTCGGGCTTCAACTAGTGAACAACAGGATATACCCAGTACCAGTCAGCCACCGGTCTAGTCGGCAGGGCCCGCTATGACTCATATCACAGATTGGATTCCTGCAAGCAGAAGTTCACACCTGGCATGGAAGAATGATGTTCTCAAGCACCTCGCTGGCATCCCAGTGAGGCTTTCCATCCTTGAATACCTTCACCTCTCGCCAGATATGCGTGAAGCACTCGCTGAGGATTTAAGAAGCCCCTCCAATTTGAGACAGAGGTAGTAGCGGTAGAGGCTTTCCATGATGAAGTGTTTGAGAATGCTGAATGTCAGGTTGTCATTTCATTCTCATGAAAAGATGACAGCTCCCCCATACAGGGGCACATCTACTCACTGTACATCATAGGCCAATTTAACGGCATGGAAGTTCACCGTTGTCTCGTTGACACCGGCTCCGGGATCAACCTAATCTAGACATGGACGCTGCGGAAGCTAGGGTTATACGAAGATGACCTGACTTCCTTCGATTTAATAATCCATGGATACAACAGGATTGAGCAGACCCCGGTCGGCAAGATCCATCTGAAGACCTAGTTCAGTGGCCTAGTTTCCAGCACCAAGTTTATGGTTATCTCCCAGGACACTGTGTATAATTCATTGATGGGAAGTCCATGGATCCACCTACATGCGGCGGTCCCCTCATCATATCACCAATTCCTCAAGTACCCCCTTAATGGTCGAGTGGGCATACTCCAGGGTGATGTGTCTTCTTATGCCTCTCGTGAATCCTGCCATTTGGACGCTGACTATTACAAGAGTAAGGATAAAAAAGTCCAGACAAGTGAGGTTGAGCCCGTCACTGCTACGACCAACCCTTGGGTAGGCCTGAATGATGCCTACATCTTCCCAATACATCAGTTGGAGGTTACGAACCCAGATATGGGGAATTTTGTTTTTCATTTCTGGGAAAAGGGGGAACCATGCTCCCAAATCCAGGCGGCGTCGGAAGATCACTTCTTATATGAATCAGGCCTCAGTGATCCCAGAGCCTCCCACTCTAATCTGGTATCGGGGCGTCTGGCTCATGGCAACGGTGGTACGTCATACTTGTCTGTTTCATCGGGCTAGAATAATCCGGCTCCAGCCGATGCGCCACTACTGCTTTGATATTATCAAGCGTGACCCCCTGGGATGAATACCAGATGAGATCAGGTCGACATCCTTAATTGTTATGGTCTCGGCAGCACCGGAGTTCCCCGATGCAATAACCACTACCGCTCAAGATGGTACCATCCTCCCATCGGTGTCTGGTAACTCAAAAGAAATTTTACCCATTTAATATCCCTCCATAAGTGGATAAGAGGACATATAGGATGCCCCCTGCCTTTGAAGAAGGCGTCTCTGCTACGGTTGACGAGTTGGTACAAGTGAACCTCAGAAGTGAGGCAGATCCGAGATCCACATTGATCAGTGCCTCCATGACCCCCCAAGGAGTAGCAGCGGTACGCAGACTTCCTTAAACAGCACTGTGACGTGTTTTCCTGGAGGTACAATGAGATTCCATGACTATATCCTCAGGTATCCATCCACCACCTCGGTCTTCCAGAAAATCATCACGGGTTCAAACACCTCCCAGAAAGATGCATCCATTTTATGATGCCATGGTTTAGGCCGAAGTTGACAAACTAATCAGGGCCAAATTCATTAAGGAGGTCTAGTACCCCAAATGGCTAGCTAACATTATACCAATCAGGAAGAAGAACAGATAGATCAGAGTCTGTATCGACTTCCGTGATCTCAACTGCCATTATTCGACAGACGATTTTACCCATTCTGTGACAGAGCTCTTGATTGACACTATAGCTGTGTTCCATGCTCTCTTCTTCATGGATGGTTACTCCAGGTATAATCATATTCGAATGTCCCCCGAGGATGAGGAGTCCACAACTTTTATGGCACCCCAAGGTACTTTCTGTTACCAGGTTATGCCCTTCAGCCTAAAGAATACAGGTGCCACCTATCAGCGGTCCATGCATCGCATATTCAAGATAATCCTCGAGACATTGGTGGAGTGCTATGTGGATGATCTGGTGGTCAAATCTCACCAGTGCTAGGACCATATCAAGGATCTTGAGAAGGTGTTCGGCTTCCTCCATTCCCACTACCTAAAGATGAACCCAATGAAGTGTGCTTTTGGGGTCACCTATGGAAAGTTCATTGGATTTGTTGTTAGGTACTGGGGCATCGAGATCAACCTAGAGAAGATCAAGTCCATCAGCCAGATGCCTCCCCTGAGTAATATTTGGGACCTTAGAGGTTTCCAAGGACACTTGGCCTATATACGCGGATTCATTACGAATTTGGATGGAATGTGTAAGCCCTTATCTCAGCTCATGAAGAAGGGAACCACTTATTAGTGGGATGAGGAGTTCCAGACCGCCTTTGATGAAATCAAGCATTATATGCTCCAGCCTCTGGTCTTGATGCCACCCGTCTCCGAGAAGCTGATGGTCCTCTATGTCACAGCCCTGGAACGGTCCCTTGGCACCCTTCTCACCTAGAAGAACAATGAGGGGATAGAGAACAACCTCTACTACCTTAGTCACATGCTCTTAGATACAGAGACCAGATACTACCCCATCGAGAAGAGCTGCCTTGCACTCGTGTTTTCTGTACAGAAATTGTGACATTACCTGCAGCACCACAAAGTACAGCTAGTGTCCCGAGTAGACCCATTGAAGTACATCCTAAGACATACCATGTTGAATGGATGACTAGTGAGGTGGGTGGTAATTCTCCATCAATTTGACATTAGGTTCATACTCAGAAGGCTATCAAGGGATAGGCATTGGACGATTTCCTTGCTGCCCATCCAACCCCTGCTGACCGGTCCTAGGACCTGGATTTTCCCAATAAGGCGATCCTCTCAGTCGATCAATCCATCATGTGTTGTAAAATTCAATTTGATGGTGCCTCCCAAAGCTCCACCGGTAGGAGTCTTAATGATCCTCGATTCAATAGAGTAGGCCTGGGTGTCGTTTTTATTACCCCGGCGCAAGCCATTCTACCATATTCGTTCCTGCTATCGGAAGGCTGCACCAACAAAGAGGAGGAGTATCAGGCCCTCATTACTGGCCTCAAGATGGACCTCGAGATCGACATGCCCCATTTGCATGTGAAAAGGGACTCTGAGATAGTCATTAAGCAGATCAACGATGACTATGTCAATAGGAAGCCAGAGCTCGTACCATTGTTATAATGTACTCTCCAGATAATAGCCTAGTTCCCTTCTCGGCCAGAGGTTATCCATGTCCCTCGGTCACAGAATGGTCGAGTGGATACTTTTTCCAGCTTAGCTACATCACTTTTAGAGCCCGGACATGATGATCTGATTATCCACGTGGCACATCAGAGAGTCATAGCTCCTGTTACCCCGGATAGTGGTGATGAACCATAGGTGAGCCATCTTACCATCAGTGCCTCTGCGTCAGGACCCCTGGGTTTACCAGATGTAGTGATCGAAATGGTTTCCAATTAGAGGACACCCTTGGTTGAATACCTCAAACATAGTAATTTCCTGTTAGACAAGGCTGAGCGTGAGCGAATCTGACGCCGCACACTACAGTTTACCCTCCAAAGTGGTCCCAGCATTGAGCCAATCCTATATAAGTGTGGGTTTGATGGTGTTATCCTCCATTGAATTCAGTGGGTTGAGATTCCACAGGTCATGCAAGAGGTTCACACCAGTTCCTGCGGTTCCCATCAGGCTGGGCCAAAACTGTCTCACCAGATCCGAAGATTAGGGTATTTTTGGCCCTCTATGATCCACGACTGCATCGAGTTCTCCAAGAGGTGCCATGAATGCCATGTTGATGATAAATTTTTTCATAGGCCACCAGAGCCTCTCCACACTAACAAGTACTCTTGGCCCTTTGTAGTCTTGGGATTAGATGTCATAGGACCATATCCGCCAGCAATGGCTCGCTAATGTCGGTTCATTATGACCAATACGGATTTCTTTTTCCAAATGTGCAGAGGCAGTTTCTCTCAAGGAAGCCAAGACCCATTCTATCATTGAATTCATGAGTTCCAATATCCTCCATCGGTTTGGAGTTCCTCATGATGTCCTCACCGATAACGACACCAACTTCTGAGCAGTCGAGTTGAAAAAGTTGTATACCAAGTACAACATTTGTTCTAACCATACCTCCCACTATCACGCACAAGCGAATGGGTAGATTGAGGCATTCAATAAAACCCCCTCTAACATCCTGATGAAAATGGTTGGTCAGAAAAAGAAGAGCTGGCCGGATAAGCTCCCCAAAACCCTCTGGGCTTATTGGATGACGACTCGTAAATCCACCCAGGTGACCCCATATTCCCTGGTGTATGGAACTGAGGTCGTCCTGCCCATCGAGATTCAGTTGCCCTCATTGGGCACAATAGTCTATGAACAACAAGTGCCAAATAGTGTAACTGAAATCCATCTAGCTGAATTGGAATCTATTGATGATAATAGGCTTCGTGCACTGCACAATCTAGAAAGGCATCATAGCAGGATGGCTCGAACCTTCAACAAGAAGGTTCACATCCGCTCTTTCCTGCAAGGCGACATGGTTCTATATTTGAGAACACCAATGATACCTGGTAGAAAACCACCCAAGTTGGAGCCAAAATGGGAAAGACCTTTCACTATTCACAAGGTTTACCCCAATAAAGAATACTCCCTGGTGACCATGGATGGTGAGCGTATAACTCCTCCCACCAATTCCAAGTTCCTCAAGCAATACTTTTCCTGAGCCGCATGGTCTTGCATGACCATAAATTGTCGGTCCTGCATGACCCTAAACTACATGTCAGTCCAGCCTGACTTTAAACTGTACCGTCCCGCATTACGTTAATCTGCACGTAGTCCTACATGATGTTAAACCGCACCTTCAAGAACTACGTGTGGATTGATTCCCATCCTTATGGGATACGTAGAACCGCTTGAACATTTATATTTTGGGTCCATCCCCATCTATTAGAGATCTCTTGATCACCTAGGCCCCTTGGCCTATTCCCTTCCATGATAGGGATATATAGGTGTGGTATAGGGTTACGCCATCCTTCTTGTTGGGTTTGTGGAAACCATGCCATGCCCCATTTCTCCTGGGAGTTCATCTCTTTGTTCTATACTCATTTGTGCGAGTTGGCCGCTCTCAAGTGGAGCCCCTAGATCCTTTCTAGTGGTTTGCTGATGTGTCTAATAGTACTCTGGTCTAGAACCTGGAGTGTCAGAGTCAACTTGGAAAAGTTCCATTCACTTGTCAGGCTTCGTGTTCCCCTTCATTTAGGCTCCCATTATCTTTCACACCTGAAGGGACCACCAAAACGACATCGATTCTAGGCCTAAGGGCTCTCCTACCATTACAGGCCAACATCCCCAAGGGTTTTAGATAACAAATTGATACAAGTCCCACATTGTGAATATGGTCAGCAGTCGATGCTAATTTGTTTTTCCTCATTTCAGGTGAAAGTGACATGGATGCTGTGTTGCGAACATGGTCAGCAGAAATCCTCCATCACCATGCCAGCCCCTTCAGGCCTTGAATTTTGGTTACATGATTCACATTATGTTCCACCCCATCATTTCTATATAGAATTTCGACACTCTTGGTACTATCCCTCAGTGCACCTCCACACGTCAGGGGGACAAAGCTACAATATGGCATTCTTTAGAGCTCCCACGGTCTGAGATTTAAGATAATAAACATAGTAATAACTATGTGAGGATCAATTATCATCCTCATGAGATACGTAGGATCACCCGAACATCGCGTTTCTGGGTCCAGTTCAGTTGGGAGCTAGCTTCTCCTGCCACTTATCCTCTAACCTTTACTAGCCTCTTGGCCCGAGGTTCCTTTCCCAGAGTTTCACACAGTGATGATATGGACCTATTTATCATTCACATCAGGTATGCCTTATCACATCATGTGCATTCCTTCATGTCCAAGCCATATGAATTTAATCTGTTCTATATGGTCGCATCACATGACCGTAAACTGTGATAATATCGTCCTGACCGCACGACGAAAAACAACACTGCATTGTGATGACCTCATCATAGGGGACATCATGTTGGGTATCGATCATCCACCATACTATTTTTCAACGTCTGTATACAACTTGATTCTTGTGGTGATGCCAGGAATTTCTACCCTAGGCCCGTCGCTTCACAAAAAAAACCCATTCACCTTAAAGAACAAACAAGATACATCAAATACCGCTTCTTTTGGTGCGAGGGCCAGACCCGCATGACCCTTTCATCCTTTTCGCTGGTACCTTACCGTTCCACCCCTCAGAACTACATATGTATTGATTCTCATTATCATGAGATACATAGGAACTCTCACGCATTGCCCGATGGGCCCAACCTACCTTTTGTGTTCAGTCCCTTGACCTAAACACTTCCCCAAGGAGCACATGGTAATCTGGACTTATTTTCTCATTCACGTCGGGTTTCATAATCACCTTATTATGTGTCCCCTACAATCCTTACTGATCCCTGGTCTGAGTTCTAAGACCTTAAAATAAGACCCATTCCAGAACTACATATGGGTTGATTCCCATCCTTATGGGATACGTAAGAACACCCAGACATTTTGTCTCGGGTCCAGCCCCGGGAATCACAAATCCCATCCTTTCTCACTGTCGGCCCTTAGACTGACCCCTTGGGGAGTTGTATAACTACAACATTTGCCCTGAACAAGTTCGGGATTCCCCATAGTGACATTGGAGAGCAACATCTCCCTCACCAGAGAGGTCCTATCTAAAATTAAGAGTGATCCATGATCAGATTAATGCGCTCTCCTAAGGTGTTTTTATCACAGTGGCGCAATTTCAAGAGTGTTGGATTCTATTTGAACAAACCACTACTTCACCTTCCACAATTTGCGTGCCCTTTATTCGGACCCTTATCCTCTTTCACGTCTGAAGGGACCCTCTAATAGTATGGATGCTTGGCTTATGGTTTTCCTGTTGTCCTGGGCCAACATTTCGGAAGACTGATAGACGATATTTTAAGTTAGGTCCCGTGTTTTGAACATGGTCAGAGGTCGACCATCATTTGTTGTCCCCATTTCAGGCTAACGCAATAGGGATTCTGTGTTTCAAACATGGTCAACAGTTTTCCTTTATTGCCACACCCCTCCCAAAGTGTTTCGAATTTGGGGTAACGTTATTCACATTTTTCATTCTCCTATGTTCGGACTAATTCTAATTCCCCTGGCATTGCCCCGCTCATGCGCTAGAGCACATTGAGAAGATGATACATCGATCGGTCTGAGGTCCTCTTTCTTTGATTCCCCCCCCCCTCTTCTCCTCAGAAATCCGGATTCGAATCTTAAATGACCAAAGATTGGTTGACGCTCCCACGATCAAGCGAAGTGATAGTACAAGCATCCCTTGTTTCTCACGTTGGGTACGACCCACCTGAGATTAGGAATGTATTGTTATTTATTTTGGGATTATGGTTGAGCGCATTAAACCAAGGGGACATTTAAGTAAAATTTTCCATATGTACAGTTCAAAATAAGAAGTTTTAAGGTGAAATAAGTTTATCGGTTTGGCCAAAATAGGGCCCTTAAGGGTGGGTTTCCTAGATGGATCATTCCAACACCACTACCTTTTGGCTGGTGGCCTCCAGTACTACTTCCCACCCATTGAGGATCCTCTCTTCATCATTGGCTACGAAGTGCAGTTCGCTGAACTGATCCTATGCCCGTGCTAGTTTAGTTTGATGTTCAGTCATCTGGTGACTCGCTTCAACTAGTTGTTCTTAGGCGTCTTCTAGTTGGGCCCTCAACTGCTCCATGAGCTTAGAACGGTTTTCAATGAATATCTCCTTTTATTTCGCCTGTTCTTAGAAGCAACGAACCTCCTGCTCCGCCTTTAAAAATTATCGGCTACTCCCCGATTCCTCCCGACACTGGATGACATCGGAGCGCTGGCTGCTCTCTCGCATATTCTCAGCCATGTAGTCATAGACCGCTAAGTGAAGATGTTGAGCATCTGACCCTCCAACACACAGGAAATGCAGCCAGGTGTGGAGTGATCCCATTCGCTTCAACCATTCCATCTGAGGCTGACTAAGAAAACACCTGATGCACTCCCACCCTTTGTGTCACGTCATTAGGCTCTCCTTAGCCGCTTCTGAGTCCAAATAATCAATTTCCTTGGGATTTTTCTGGCCAATAGACAGGAAAAACAACCAACAAGATAGTAGCAGGGTCTTCCTCGGATATTCCTTCTAGGGGGTTAGACTCTTCAGTGTCTGAGCGACCTTCCTCTCTCATCTCGACCATGGTGGCACCTTCGTCAAATTCCTTCCCTGCCCCGACGGAAGCACCATTGGTGTCCACCGCTCCATGCTCACCAATTTCTAGGGCCAACTCAGTTTTGGGGGCATGTCCTTGATAGCGTGGTACATTTTCCATTGACTTGCTCGCTGATAGTCCGGGCCCAGCAGCCCGATGAGCCTCCAATGCCGTGATCACTGTACAAACAAGGATCACCCTAATAAATTGAGTCCTCCGATGGTAAGTATTGGTATCAAATCAAGGAACTTACAGGAACCTAAGGCATTAGCCTCTAGTGTTCTGGCCGCTACAGGATCTATCATAGCGGGGGATCCCTCACTGCTAATCAATTCAATAATGGGCGTCGGTGCTCCACCTTGTTCCATTGGTGCTTCTCCCCCTCCTTCGACTGGTGACTCTTGATCAGCACCAATATGCTCCTGAGTAAGATAAGGAGGGTGGATTAAGTATTGTAAAGGAAAGAAGATAAAAGGAGGATAGATAAGGTTTGAAGCATACATCGAGTAGCTCAGTCACACCTATATCTGAGCCGATGATCTAACCACTCTCTCAGAGACTCCCTTGGAGGGACGCCCCCTGAGACCCTTCACATTTAGGCTCCCCTTATCCTTCACCTTCTCCCTCACCTTCTCCTTCTACCTCCTCCTCTTATATCTCACCACCCTCCGACTCATCATTGTTGTCCTCATCCCCCGATGGAATATTTTCCGGATAATGCTCCTAGTTGAGCATCACTTTCACCAAGAAAGATGGATCCACATGCCGACCTTGTTGGCATGCGTACATTTCCATGGACTTTAGATACGCATGATGACGATGAAAGTTCACTCTGTCACCAACCTGAACAAGCCAGACTTCTGGCAGCTGGATTCTGTCTCACACTATCTTCTGCCATAGGGCTTCAGTACTCACTGACTACCATAGGGTTATCCAAACCGACCATCACGTCAGGAAGATTCCTTCTTGAGAAGGTTGAAGCAGATATCTTATTTTCTTCCCGGGAAGTTCTCTGGTCACTCCATGGGACCCTCCTCCTCTAGGCGATGCGGGTGTGGCCACACCATGCGACTTCCCCACTGCTGCGGTCCCAACCTTTGCGGGCCCCGTTGTCCGACGCGCTTCTGGACTTCCCCCTCTAACAAAACTCTTCCTGCTCTCTCGCCTCCTGGGTTCCACATTGCCAACCTTGAGTTATCGAACTCACTTTCACAAAATCCTTTCAGGGTATGCTACGGTCCAATGTTTGGCATACTTGGTTGAGAGGCTAGTATCAACTCCGGTGGGAGGAAAGGTGATAAAGTCCCCGGAACCATAGGTCGTGAACATCGGCCACAGTTGATGAAGAACATATGGATGCCTTTCTTCTTAGACATACGTGTATACTTTTTTCGGCATCCGATAGAGGCACATAAACTTTCTGGTGAACTTGGATGGCACATAAGGATCGTAAAAGATCTTCCCATCAATCTAGGCTATAAGCACCCTGACTCTGATGCTCTGTAAGTACTCCCTCTGCTCCAGTGAGCCTTTCCCATTGTCTATCATCTAGCTAGTCAGGGTGGGTAATGGGCTGAAAGCGAAGTTGGCATGATTACCAATTCTTATCCTTACTCCCTTCTCATTAGGTGTCTATGGAATGAGCCGGACAATGTTAAGCAGGGATGGTCGTAGGCCATTACCCGGAGGACGTATGGCATTTGGGAAGGTATATGTGCCGCAATGAGCCACGAACCAACCATAAAAGATCTGTAAGGGGCCACCGATTATCTTAGGTGACCCACCTCTCAAAATGCGTCCCAAAATGGCGTACAGACGAGCCAGCATGAGGAACCCTAGTTTGAATCTTTTTTTGGCATCCATGATTCCAGCCATCACTAGGGTCACTGTAAGGAATCCCATCATTGCGTCCCTCACCGATTAGAACCACCTGTTCAGGAATGTGGCGAGGAATCCGGCATACTGAACATTCGGGTCCCGACTCTCATTTATGCTATAGGGCCATGACTAATGGTTCCCCCCTCCAGGATCCTCTAGTACAATCCGCTCTTGCTCCTCTGTGCCACGGTTGGACACCGTCTCCCTCGCCCTGACATCTTGACTGCCATATCCCTTTCTAGGAACAGGCTAAAACAGTCCTTGTAAGTGATGTTCTTCAAGAAATCCTTGACCCCCAGCCTCTCCTTAGCCAGCTCCAATAAGTGCCATATCAGCATGGGGGTTCTTGATCTGTCTCCCCAGGTGCTCATTGGTGGAAGGAATACATCATATTGGTGGCCCTCCAAAGGGATACCCCCGATGTAGTGAATGTCCCAAAGACTGATACCAACTTCCCCATGATGAAGATGGAAGGTATTGGTATCAGGGGCCACCAATTTAATAGCTTTGGCCCGAGCTCGTTCTGGAGGTAGACGTGAAATTACGACGTCCACACCGCCCCGAATAAGCCAATATGTCATAGATCAACCCCAAATTGGTCACATGTATGGAGAAACTAGTATGCTCAGGCCCATTCCCTGGTGAAGTTTCCTCTGGACCGCAGGTCCCAGTCTTGCAGCCAACCTTTAGCCTTGTCAGTGACACTCTGATGGAAGGCGCTCACGTAGAGGGTCGGGGAACTTTCCATGACAGGGTCACTTCCTAAAATGGCCCTAGTCCTGGGATTTAGGACATAAACATCCATATTCATGGTTTCTCTGGTATGATGACCATTTTTAGTGATGTTGTATCGAGGGAGATCGTCCTCATGGGTCACCCATGACCGTAGTGTATCAGCTTCGAAACATGGCAAATTGACCTCCTCCAAGATACCGAAGTCCTATAGTGGAAGACTGTTGGACATGGCGTACTCATTTTGGGCAGGGGTAATCATATTGAAAAGGGTATGGTTATTTGATACAATCCTTTTGGCGCCATAAACCTCAGGGTTGGCGACCATTTCAGCCCTCCGAGTAGCGACTTCTCCCACATCAGCCTGGTTTGCAGCCATCTTATTCCAACAAGATTTTGAGTAGATGGCGTGGAATATGAGAGGATGGCGTGAAAAATCAGTGACCGTCACAAAATATCAAGTTGCGGCATGAAAAACCCTGAGTTTTCACGTAAAATGACGCATGATCTTGATGGAATTTCACGCAACTGGAGTGGTTTTTCACGCGGGATCAGAGAAATTTTCGCGCACGAGAGCTTGGAGCTTGTCACGCGAGGAAATTCGTATGGACCATGGGACCCACAGAGGCTTTTATAGGTAACTCCTAGCTTGTGCGTGCGCGTGAAAAGTGGATTCCGTTCCCCCTTGGGTTTTTCACGCCACTCCCAGTTTTTAGCACGCAGGGACCCCACAGAGTTCTGTCTTTCAGTATATCCATCGGAATACGATCGTTGCAACCCCTCACAAATCCAATTCTGAGGGGGGGAATTTGTAGATGCCGAAAAGCACTGAAGTGCTAAAGAATGTTTTAAAATGACAAAGCAAAGTCATATTCGGATTCGGGGACCCAGTTTGGGGGGCCCAAAGGAGTCGCGTGAAAAAAATTCATAAGTGCACGAAAAAAAGATGACCCGCATGGAAAGCTCCGGGATTCGCGAGAGTTCCTCCGCGTGGGCGTTGAAAATTTTGCACCCCTTCCTCGTGCGGTTGAAATTTCACACCGCCGACATCGGCACACAATTATTTCACACTGACCTGTTTTCTGCACCCCTAAATGCCTATAAATAGAAGGAGACCCCTTCAACTTCCGGGAAGAAGAATCTGAATTGGATATCATGCACAAAATTTGCCTTCAGTGCACACAAAGATGGCTTTTAGGTATAGTTATTTTCGCCCCAAGTCTCCCCGGGGTCCGCCTTCACATGAGATCCCCTTGGTTTAGACTAAATTCCAATATTTTTGGGGTCCGCCCCTTGCACGAAATCCCTTCCACTTACGCGCAGGCCAGCTAATTGCACGCTCCCCAGTCATTACGTGCAGCCTCTACCAATTGTCCTCATGTCGTACTCCTTGCGTGAAATCCTTTCTAGTTTCACGCAAAACCTCAGCTCTATTTACACGCAATCCTCACTGATTTCATGGTAGCTCGGTGTATTTTGCGTTGGGCTGCTTATTTCACACGCAAGACTCAAAGGTTCCACGCAACTCTACGGGACCTCGTTTCCCCTACTCTATGGGAGTACCTCTGCACATGTGTCTGCTGATCTTCTTATGGATGCCATTCGCGGGTGTCTCTCACGCC
This sequence comes from Viscum album, assembly GCA_963277665.1. Taxonomy (NCBI): domain Eukaryota; kingdom Viridiplantae; phylum Streptophyta; class Magnoliopsida; order Santalales; family Viscaceae; genus Viscum; species Viscum album. The sequence continues at coordinate 594,679,188 of OY728119.1, forward strand.
TCAGGCATCCACATCGTACAACACTTTCCTGTACGACCTTCTAGGCTCGTAAAAAGTAACTTCAATGTCCCTTGGATGGTTCTTCCCATTGTGTTGCTTCACCTTATGCTTCTCCGCATAGGCATGCAAACGGCTATTGCTTATTCACATAGCCATGCTAACGTGGACCCCTCGATGGTTCGATCCATGACACACCCTCTCCACGGCTTTTCCTATCCCCTCTCTGCACCAAGGAGAAGAGGGTACCAGTTATGTAAGTCCTAGGGGTGCAGAGTGAACCCACCTCGTCTGAGCTACAGGACATTAAACTGCCAAGCACCATCGTCCTTAGCACATGATGATAAACTATGACCTCGCACCGTGCCTCACACGTAGGGTCCACCGCCTTGGACATTCTCCACACCCACTCCTCTCCAAGGGGATGGGATCATCCCTCATAGGGGATGATATGATCCTTATCAGAGTGGCATTTGTCCGCAGGGAAAGGGCAACCACCTTGGTGTAATCCCCTATATTTTCTTATCGTAGGTATCATCCCTGCTCATCCTTTCAAATTAGGTCCCCAGGGCTAGTGAAGGGCATGGTGGGAAATGGTTCTTCCGCTTTCTTCGGTACCAAGTCCCTCTCCCGCTGCGCTTTGTCTCCCTCGGGCCTCCATCCTGAAGTAAGTCCTGACTTCTCGAGCTTCTAACCATGCATAATCCCCTATTTCATCTTTGAGATGTTAATCATATGTAAGCCCCACTCCATTTCCCACGGACACACCTTTCGTGATGTGATCATCAGGTCTCTTCTATCTCTTGCTTCTCACACCGAGCATGGTTAACGTGAGCTTAGAGAAAGAACCGACCATGACAAACACCTTGGGCCGCCTCAGAGTGTAATCCCCAAACATCATCCTGAATTATGAGGACATTGATCCATGTAAAGGAATGGTACGTAAGAAGCCTTCATTAGGTTAAAGCCTACCACCTAGTCGTTCCAATAATTATCACGTCGGTTCCCCACCACCTTGGGTCACCTGAGAGTGTAAGCCTCAAACATCATCCTGAACTATGAGGACTTTGATCCATGTAAAGGCATGGTATGTAGGACGCCTCCATGAGGTTTAATCCCAAAAACCCACCACCTTTGGCTGCCTCAGAGTGTAATCCCCAAACATCATCCTGAACTATAAGGACTTTGATCCATGTCAAGGCATAGTACATAGGAAGCCTCCACGAGGTTCAAGCCCACCACCCAGTCGTTCCGACCATTATCACGTCAGTTCGCCTCCACCTTGAGCCGCCTCAGAGTGTAATCCTCAAACGCCATCCTGAACTTTGGGGAATTTGATCCATGTGAAGGCATGGTACGTAGGAAGCCTCCATGAGGTTCAATCCCACCACCCAGTCATTCCGACCCTTATCACGTCGGTTCACCAACCCCTTGGGGCGCCTTAGAGTGTAAGACCAAAAAATCATCCTGAACTGTGGGGACTTTGATCCATGTCAAGGGATGGTACGTAGGAATCCTCCACAAGGTTCATGCCCACCATTCGGTCATTCTGACCATTATCACGTCGGTTCACCACCACCTTGGGCCTCCTCAGAGTGTAATCCCCAAACATCATCCTGAACTATGAGGACTTTGATCCTTATCAAGGCATGGTAGGTAGGAATCCTCCACAAGGTTCAAGCCCACCACCCGGTCATTCCGACCATTATCACGTCGGTTTTCCACCACCTTGGGCCACCTTAGAGTGTAATCACCAAACATCATCCTGAACTACAAGGACATTGATCCATGTTAAGGCATGGTACATAAGAAGCCTCCACGATGTTCAAGCCCAACAACCCAGCACCTTGGGCCACCTCAGAGTGTAATCCCCAAACACTATCCCAAACTATGGAGACTTTGATCCATGTCAAGGCATGGTATGTAGGAAGCCTCCACAAGGTTCAAGCCCACCACCTGGTCGTTCTGATCATTATCGCGTCGGTTCACCAACCCCTTGGGCCGCCTTAGAGTGTAAGCCCCAAACATCATCCCGAACTACGAGGACTTTGATCCATGTCAAGGCATGGTACGTAGGAAGCCTTCTCGATGTTCAAGCCCACCATCCATCAGGACCCCAGGTCCACTTTCACATTGTTTTATTGACCCCATGGGCCGCCTCAGAGTGTAAGACCCAAATTCCACCTAAACTATGTGGAATTTGATTCCCTGCCACAAGGATACGTAGGAAGGCTCCATGAGGTTCAATCCCATCACTCCCATCTCATCCTGATCTCTCCCCCGAGCCTATGTGTCTTGAGAAGATCATGCCCCAACCCAGAGGTTCCACTTCTTCTGGGTCCCATCCATGCATCCATTCTCATGGGTTTCCTCCCCAGGGGTCCCATCGTCTCACCGAACTATGCTGACTTTGATTCTCTTCCATGGGGATACATAGGAATCCTCTTCGAGACTCAATCCCAACTTCACCATCGCCCTTGATATGGCCATATTCTATTCCCCTTCACTTTATCACCCATCCTGATCCTCACCCGGGCAGCTAAATCCCGTTGGGATCATGCCACCCCATTCCTCATTCCATTTGACAACATTCAAGAAGCCACCCACATGATGGCCCCAGTATCGGTGTTCCCTCCAGGGGGTTCCTCAATCTGATCCACTCTAATCAGTGTTCCAATTAGTCTGATCCATCTCCACTGGACATTAATCTTTCAGAATACCCTTTGTTAAACATGGGAAGATGAGGAAAACCTCAGATAAATGCCCATGGAATAAGATTCCCCGCGATCGATGTGGGATGCCTCAGGCTTCCGCGCCCTCGAGAAGCCCTATAATAAGGGACAGAAGACAGACACACCAATCCCCCAGCGTCCAGACATTCTAGTGATGCCTAAAGTGACTACTCCCCTAACCAATGGTTTCTGCCCTGACCAGACCCCTTGGAATGTCCTGAAAGAAGTAGTGTAATTAACTGGTGTCCATAAAGATATGGCACCAGGAAGAGTTTCACGAACAATGTCTTAAGTCTTTGAGGGAGACCCGAACTAGGTGAAGAGCTCCGAGGAGGAATCCACGGAAGGAATAACCAACATATTATCATCCCGTTTCAATAAAGGAGTAGACGTCCCTGAATAAGGAGCGAATGTCGCCCGCCTTTGGAAAGTGGGAATACGGGGTAACAGTTGTGCATCCTCCACATGACGGATGCAGCCTCCTCATCATGTGGTGGATCAAGGAAAATGCCATGATAAATCTCATCCATCGAAGGAAGAAACTATTTCACAAGGTTGTGAAAATATGCCGGGTCACATACGGTTCTCTCTACTAGATCAGACACGTGAAGTAGATGACAAATACGATCACCCTATGAAAAGAAATTCCATTTTTAAGTAATAAGAATAAAAATTATGCTAAATAGTGGAAGGAACAATAGATACCAACTCATTAAAGCCTCTCCCGTGTCATGTTAGAAATCTAAAATGGGACTTTCTATACCAGGATGCATAATCCATCTGATCCACCAAATGAAAATGTACTATCCCTGCCCCTCGCAATTGGGACTCCTACCGTCTGTCCCATAAATCAATATATCTGGCAGGGTATCTCCTCCAATTAAAATCTCTCTTCCCTGACATCTTCAGAGAATGTAGTGAGTCTAACTCATTGGGAGGGTCAAGAACATGCTGACAGAATCCAAACTGGCTCATAAATATATCGATATGATGCCACTCGACTATATTAAAATGAATCAATGGAACCTTGCAGGAGCCGATAGCAAGAATTGTCATACAATATGGTGGAAGACTCTGAATAATAGCATATGTGTATGGAATCCATATAATATGAAATAAAAAATAAAAAATCTATTAATAAATGAATACATGTATAGTAAAGAATAAAAATTTAATAATATAAATAATAATCACTTACATCGTGTGGTCGAATATTGTCCAACATAAGTCTGTAGGTGTGGACATCGTTTCTGGGGAATCTGAATATCAATATTCCTGACTCCACCTATAGATAATATTGTTATATTTATATTTCATAATATAAAGTTACATAATTAAGTTAGACATTATAAGGAAGGAATAACTTACCAATGTCTATGTGGAGCCTCTGCTACAATATCTGCTAGAAATGGCGCCCAAGCATGTGGAGCTAAACGAGGGATGTGCTCCCATACTCACATCTGTAAAAGAACCATGCATCCCATGATATGTATCTTATTGATGTGAGATGAAATACATAGTGCCTTGTATGTATATACTAGACAAGAAGACCCCATCTATATTGGATTTCCTCATCCAAATCCTCTGAAAAAGGTAAATACATTAGATGTACAAAATAGTGGAATGATCAACAAAAAGCATTCCACCGATCATCCTCAAAATATATGTACATGAAAATTGCAGCACAATGATCTCATTAACATCCTCTGTTAAACGTGTGAAGAGCTGGTGTATCCAAGACATGTGTAATCTACCATCGATGATGGTCTTGCCATCATCAAGGACCTCTATGCCCTGTAGTCTATGAAAAATATTCAACAAATCTGCTCTAACTTGGCCTGTTAGAGCCACACCATCGATGGGGAGGCGCAACGTAATGGCCACATCCTGTAGGGTAATATTTATCTCCCCTCTCTAAAATGGAATTTATGTGACTCTATCCTCCATCTCTCTACAAGTGCAGTACTTAGATGATGATCAATATAGTTGAATTTTCACATCGCTACTCCATAGAATCCAGTGCGATGAAGATGAGAGATGATAGTGGGATGTTGGGTGGTATGATGGAAATGGTGAGATCTATGTACACTCAACAGAGGCACAAGACATCCCTCTAAAAGCAGTTGTGATACATGAGTGGCCTGAGATACGAGAAATGGAAAACCTTCCATCTACACAAATGATATCATCATTACTTTTTTATAGTGAATTCAATAGAAATTTTAAACTTTTATTTAAAAAAATATACAACAAGAAAATGAAAAATGATTGTGTTAATATTTTCAATTTACACTTGATTTTTTGTGTGTGGATTAACGTCTTTATTACATGTGAAAGAATGATATATTCATTTTCTTTCTATGTTTATTTTTTTAATAGCTTTATTATCACAAAATTATTTATTAGAGAATCCAAAAACGAGAAAATCCAAAATTCAAACATGTCAGAAATGGGGAAAGTCATAAATAAAAGGATACAATTATGAAACACCCACATATAAAACAAAATATACATATTCATGATATAATACATAGACTCGATCATGGATGATGAGATGTGGAGATCATTCCTGCCACTTGGGGACATCTCCTATGTCCTTCTGTATGAAAAATACTACATCATAATCTCCCTCCTCATTACCGAGGTCAATCCATTTCATTTCAGATTCAAGTTGACCTTGGTATTCCTCAGGGCCGAAACCTAGTAGTATGAAGCCAATAATTTAAAAACTTAAAGACATTGAAAATATCATAAATTAAAATAAAACCAAATTATGAAACCTAGAAACATTAGGGACGATGGTTGGCTGATCAGTAGGAAATGAGATAGAATGAAAGTCACCAACAAACATCCAAGATGTACTATAATAGTTAATCAAAGTGCTTATGTGATACACCAGGTCAACATATGGCTACCATTATATATTTAACGAAGCACAAGCTGTGATAAAATGTGCACATAGATATCTAAATTCTTGAAAGGTGTCTCAATCACAATACCTTTTATCTAATATCACCACAAACAGTCGACACTAGTACATGTATCTTGGTCATAACATTGTCTTACCTAAAAGCTTATCTTTTCCCTCTCAAAGTCTAGAACACTCTATCTTGAAGCCTTATTCAGTATCTGATCATTATCACTTTGGAAATGATGAGTAAAACACATTTCGTTTTCCATCCTCTTATAGGCCTTTTGGGACTAGTCAACAAAATACTAAAGACATCTATAAAACGTCTCCTACACCAACCCTGTGATCGGGAGTTTGAACACATCATTGAGGATCCCATTTATTCACTCCACTAAATTAGTGGTCATATGGCCATATCTTCTGCTACCATCATATGATAATGACCATTTTTACATAGAAATTTTCATCATATATTCATACACATATTCATTAGTAGCTCTAATCTATTCAAAGTGTCAATAAAACATTTTTAGGGGCTCATATGCTGAAACCATAAGAAAATAATGTATTAAAATGGAGATTAAATTTTTTTAAATTTTTTTTTAGAAAAACAAACCCAACTTGAGGATCAAATTCTTTATGGACTCATATATGGAATGATTATTCACATTACTTGAAATGTGTCTAATGCAATAATAATGATAAGAATTTGGATCAGTCAATAAAACCCCATAACTAGCAATGACCATTATAATCGCTCGATGGCGATCAGATATCAGACATACGCCCTAGTTTTCTCTGACATGAACACGTACACATGACAAAAACCAGATACAACATTCAAAATTTAAAATTTCAATAATATAAAAAGCAAATGGTAGAGGAGAATGATTACCATCCTGTGTGGCAGCAATGATTAGAACACATGTATACTTTCCATACATGAAAGTGACATTAACCTAAATAAATTGTTTACAACAGGGAAAGGCAGCAATGCATGGGCCGAATGCCCAAAAAATCCTATTGAACTTCAACTCTGTTCAATAAAATAGGTGATTGGGGATACATACTCAACAATGTCCAACTGATAAACAATATGAGTGTTAAGAGACAATAATTCCATAATCTTTGGAAACATAGCATAAGATTCATCCCAATCACCATCAACTTTTACAATTGCCTTATGTTTTTTATTATATGCTTTGGTGTATGATATCTTATAGTTATACAACTGTTGAACTATTTCCTTAACAAGGGAAATAGGAACATCCTAACATGTTCATATCATTTCACAAATAAAATTTAATATATACTCTGAATCAAGGGAAGAGTGATCCTGCGACAAGTTGGGATGCACACAAGTGTGCGGCCCTTCTAATTTGGTTATCCTCCAATATGCATTTTTTTCAAATATTCCCCTTAATCTAAATTTACATTTGGGCCCATATTTTAAAAAAATGAGATATTTTTTCTTATTTGACTCATCAACCACAAATGTGAAATGTCACTCAATGTGGTATTGCTTTATCACATTTTTCATGGATAGTTTACTTTCAAAATCCTACCCAACATAGATGGCATTATCATTTGATGAAGAAATATTACCTATAATATTAGTGAATTCAGATGCTAGAGTAAGGAAATCCCAATCAAAATGTTGTTCACGAGACATTCCTTTAACTAAGGAACTCAATACTGAAGGATTATTACCACTGAAAGGTGTATGTCATGGATTCATGTCTCTCAAAGGAACCTTATAAGGTTCATTCCCCACATAAACCTCACCCACATCTCTCAAAAGAACCTCATAAGGTTCATTCCCCACATCACCCTCACCCACATAATCTCCTGATGGCTCCAAATATTCTTCTTCCTCATATAAACTTTCATTCCCCATATCATCCCACAAAGGGATGTCATCTACATTTCCTTAAAAATTTTGATCATCTACATCATAATTTTCTTCTATTACTAGAGTCATATGAGAAGGAGGAAATAAAAAAGACTGATGTGAAGGACCAACTTCTATAGATCTCACAAAACACAGTTCTTTAGTAGTTGGTTGCATCACATCTATATCAGAAATCACCACATACAACTCCATCAAACCTTTAGCACACTACTATCTAAATAAGGAATATGCATCCATACAATCATTATCATAGACCAAAGGGTACTCGGTGTGCCAAAAACATTAAATATGTTGTAGATATCAATATGTTATTGAATAAATAGATTGATCGACCCTCATTTTTAACCGATTATGAATCTTATTGAAAACTACATCCAATTTTATACAACCATTAAGATTTACCACTCTGACAGGTGGAACACTATAGCTAAATCCCTACTCCATATAAATGGTTGCACCATTGCTGTAACGTCCCAGACACGAAAGCCACTAAACAGGTGCTCCGAGCAGGGTGGTTACATGACCTTAAGCACGCCTCCCTGTACGCCAAAGGCTGCTGACTAGCAGCAGGGGTCTATGTAGTCAAGTGGGGAGACTATACCCCCTTTTTATTAGAGTAAGCCACAACAGAATAAACCAAATACTGGAAACAATAACCAACAAATGAGGAACATGTATAACAACCATTTCCAATAGTAAATATGCCATGCCATATTACAAGTGCAAAAGTGAACAAAGCCCAAAATAAAGACAACGACCAAATCCCCAAAATGGTCCTGACTCCAAGTCCGGATCCTACACCAAGTGATATCCATGTCCACTCACTATCTAGAAAGGACCTTTTCCCTTCTCCTGACCTTCAACCATGAAGTCTTCTCAAGTACCCAACGGCGGCCCGAGCAGGGTGTGAGTACAACTAAGTAGTCCACCACCAATGGTGTCTAAAAAATATCCAGTATAAACAGATAGTCCATGTGAAGGAATATGAATGATAATTGACAAGTAATTATTTAAGGTACCATTAACAAGTTTAGAATAATGCCATTACCATTCCATTACCATTCATTTATTACCAATTATCATCACTTACCATTTGCCACATTTCCATGGGTTAAACCCATACATTATGTTACATGGGTCTAAGGCCAACAATCACATGCAAGAGGGTAAACACATCATTATCTTATCTCACTATAACTAACCCCCTCATAGCAACCATAACCTCACCTTGAAGCGTCAGTCCGGGTGGATGAAACCGTTAGGATAATAGACCCTCAGTCCCCTTTCCTAACCCGTGCATTTAGGGTGGAGTTTAGAACCTCAGTCTTCACTCGACCCATGGGTGTAGATCCTCAAGTCATACCCCACTCTATGAAGCCATGTGCACATGCTTATATATAAGTAACCATCAACCATCCAAACCATTGCCCTTCGGTAAACACTATTCACAACAACCCACATGGGAATCCACATCATGCCTTAACCCATTAACCCATTATCATTTCACATCATTTAACCATTCAACCAATTCCCATGTGTTATGCTAATCTCACTAAGCATTCAACATTAAACCCATAATCTATCCCATTATGGTATTTAATCAGTTTACTCATTAACCCATTTAACCCATTCATCATTCCCATGAATCAACCATTTAAGCCACTCCACTTTAACCCTTAGGTTATTTCCAAGTCTTGGTGAATCACCTAACTTCTATTCCAAGTTTAACCTATCATTCCAACATATTTATCAAGGGCTCTACAATTCATTACAACAAGGTCACTCATTTAATATCAATCCCTAAATCCGGGAAAAGCTGACACATCCCATGGATGGCCCCAATTGGGTCAAGTATATCCCAACACATCCCATGGGGATCGTGAGGGTTCCTGTTTGTCATTCTAAACACCATTATTACCAAATATTCCAAGGTTATCCAAAACATAACCAAAGGAAAGAAAGAACACAATTAAACATACACAAATACCCAAATAACTATGGGATATCACTTGTAGACCACCTACCTCAAAACTACTGTTGAACACACTCTCAATCGAGTCCTTAGACCTCGATCCAACAAAAATTTGGAGTTTCAACCTAAAACTCACCCAAAAGATAGAGTTTTAGAGCTTTGGAATGAGAGGGAGAGAAGATACAAACCCTAAACCAAAAATAGAACCAAGGATGAGATTAGCCTTACCTGGAGCATTGATCCGCAACCAACGACACCAAAAACACCTTAGAATCAAAGGAGATCGGTCTCTTGGAGCCTTTGGGAGATTTGGTTCATGCCTAGGGTGGAGAGGTAGGAAATTAGAGGAAATACCAAGTGGTGTTTTAAAGCGTGGAGTTGAAAACTTGTAATTTTTCTCAACATTAAGTGGCCGCATGGGTTTTCTGCACGGTTTGGAAAACCATCCAAAAACCGTTCAAATGTCACTGTTCGGAGGAGGACGAGTCGCCAGATTTATCCACACGGTTTGGAAAACCGTGCACAAACCGTGCGCTTGATTCTATCCGAAGGAGGAAGGGGTCACATGATTTATCTTGGGAAGGCCGCACGGTTTACCTGACCGTGCACAGGCTATGCGCCCTGGCCTGTTTTGCCCAGATTTCCTTTCTTCCGTGCTCCGAGCCCCCCAGAACACCCTTAAGGCCTCTCACACTTTCATGAAACATTTTAAAGCCCAAAAAACAAAGGGTTCAACCCAATACACAACAAAACCTACCTTTCCAAATATCGGGATCTTACAACCTCCCAACCTTATAACGGCTCGTCCTCGAGCCGAGTTTCCAAGACTTATTGATCCACCGAAGAGAAGAGTTCGGGCCACTGAGCCTGAATTTCTAATTCCCACTCCCAAGTTTCTTCCTGAACATTGCTATGCTACCATAGTACACGCACTAATGGCACAACCTTTCCTCGCAAGACCTTTTCACTACGATCCACTACAAGAACCAGATGCTCCACAAAGGACGCATCAGCCTCAAGCTCTACATCCTCAACATTAACCATGTAAGATGGGTCAGGGTGATACTATCAAAGCTGGGACACATGAAACACATCATGCATCCCACCATACTGCTGTGGAAGAGCCAATCAGTAAGACACTGGTCCGATCCTCTCCACTATCTCAAAAGGTCCCACATACCTGGGTGCCAACTTATCCTGCTTTCGTATCCAATGGTGACCCAACCTTGGAGACACCCGAAGGAACACTTTATCACCCATCCCAAAATCAAGAGGTCTAAAACTCCGATCTGCATATGAATTCTGCCTAATCGGATCCGTATCCATTCACTTCCTGATTAACTTAACTCTCTCTGAAGTCTCCTGCACGAGACTTGGCCCCAAAAATTCAGATTCACCGGCCTCTAGCCAACACAACAGAGAACTACATTGCCTCCCGTAGAGTGCCTCAAATGGTACCATCTAAATCGTAGCCTAAAAAATGTTGTTGTAGGCAAACTCAGCCAATGATAGGTGTCTCTCCCAAGAACCACCAAAGTCCAAGACACAAGCTCTTAACATGTCTTCCAACACTTGGATCGTATGTTTCGACTGCCCGTCCATCTGCGGGTGGGAAGACGTACTCAAAAAAACCTGAATACCAAGCACTTTCTACAAACCTTGCCAGAAACGTGATGTGAAACGCAGATCTCGGTCCGAAACTATGGTCTGCGGCACCCCATGAAACAACACTATCTTCCAAACATACTACTCACCCACTGGTCGACTGTAAAGGTCTTCTGAATCGGTAAGAGAAGAGCCACTTTCGTTAACCAATCCACAACCACCCATATTGCATAATTCTTCCGCGGTGTCCTCAGAAGACCCACAAAAAAATCCATGGTTACATCATCCCACTTCCATTACAGAATGGGAAATGAATACAACAAACCACCTGTGTGTTGATGCTCAGCCTTCACCTGCTAACAGGTAAGACACCGTGCCGCAAAGCCCGCAACTTCCTTCTTCATTCCAGGCCACCAAAACTGCCTTTGTAGATCACAATACATCTTGGTCAAACCAGGATGCACTGCCCACTTTGATGCATGGAACTCACGCATCAACGCTTCCCGCACACACTTTGGCACAACCACACGATCATGAACACAAACAACACTGTCCACACCGATGGCCCAGCCAGAAGGTAGCTCCCCACCTTTAAGCTTTTACTTCATGATCAAACACTCAGGATATTCAAAATGACCTTCCTTAACTCGACTCAAAAGCGTCGACTCCATCGTTAATGAAGCAAGAGTGACCTGACCAATTTCCTCTTTCACCTCCAGGTGTATTTCTGCAAACAAATCCATCACCTTCCACTTGGTGCTGGACTCCTGAACCATCTGATTATGAACCTTCCTGCTCAGAGCATCAACGACATTGTTTCCCTTTCCCGGCGTGTACACCAACTCAAAGTCAAAATATTGGAGATATTCAACCCATATTCGCTGCCTAAGATTCAGATCCCACTGTTATAGGATGTAATTTAAACTCTTATGGTCGGTAAACACGATAAACCGTTCTCCAAATAGATAGTGCCTCCAACACTTCAAGGCGTACACTACTGCAGCCAACTCAAGGTCATGAGTGGTATAATTCTGCTCATGGAGTCTCAACTGCCTTGAACCGTAAGCCACAATCCACTCATCTTGCATCAACACAACCCCAATTCTGATTCCAGATGCATCCTAAAACACGATATACTTTTTACCTAGGTCAGGTAAGATCAAGATAGGTGTGATCGTCAATCGCCTCTTCAACTCTTGAAAGGCATTCTCACAAGCCTCAGACCACTCGAACCTAATTCATTTCTTGGTCAAGCCCGAGAGTGGTGCTGCCAAGAAAGATAAATCCTGAATGAACCTTCAGTAATACCCGACCAAACCAAGAAAACTCTGAACATTAGAAACGCTCTTGGGCTGCTCCCATGATACAACTATATGCACTTTCTCTGGATCCACTGTCACACCTACCTCCAAGATGATGTGACCCAGAAAATGCACCTCACCTATCTAGAATTGACACTTTGATATATTGGCGTATAGCCGATGCCCTCTTAGTGTACCCAAGAGGATGTCAAGATGTTGGGAATGATCATCGTGAGTTTTCTAGTACACTAAGATATTGTCAACAAAGACAACCACAAAACGATATAGATATGAATGAAAGATCTGGTTCATCAAATCCATAAACACCATTGGTGCATTGGTCAAGCCGAAAGGCATTACCACAAACTCAAACAACCTATACCGACTCTGAAAGGCTGTCCGCGGTATGTCAGAAGACCTCACCCTCAACTGGTGGTAACCCGACCTCAGATCGATCTTATAAAACACCGATTCACCCCTCAACTTGATCAAACAGGTCATAAATTCTAGGAAGAGGGTACCAGTTTTTCACTGTCATCTAATTCAACCTTTGATAGTCAACACACAGCCTCAAAGACCCATTAGAATTATTTTCAAAAAGCATGGAAGATCCCCAAGGAGACATACTAGGACGGATAAAACCCTTACACTCCAAATAATCAAGCTAAACCTTCAGTTCCTGGAGTTCTGCTAGTGCCATTTGGTATGGCAGAATCGAAACTGGCTCCGCTCCCGACAGCAACTCGATTGTCAACTCAACATCCCTCTCAGGGGGTAACCCTGAGAAATCCTTAGAAAACACATCCTGAAACCGATCCACCAAAAGAGGGAAAACAGACTGATCCCCTCTTGCATTGTCATCAAGCATGAGACATGCCACTTGAGACGTGAGTCCACTCATCTGTAGAAAAAATGACTCTGCACGCCTTGCTTGAACATCCCAATCGCCACAGTGGACTTAAGCGTCACCCTCAAGTGACCTGAATGATACTCTGCGATAGTAAAAGTCTATGTGCGACCGATATAACACTAGCCAATCCATTCTCGGGATCAGGTCAAACCCTAACATCTCGAGAATGAACAAGTCCCACAGAAAACGATACCCACCAACTTCCAAGGCACATCCCCTGCACTTGTTGACATCCTCATCCCCCACCCCCAATAGAGTGTCAATTGACATCACCCCACACACCCCCTCCATAGATAAACCCAGTTCTGCCACAAGTTGAGTAGAGATAAAAGAGTTTGTGGCACCTTTGTCAAACAATGCACTAGAAAAATTAGAATCTACAAGGATCATACCTCGAACATTCGATGGTCCATCCTCGCCATCACCAGCCACAAACTGAACTTCCTAAAGGTAACTTGACCCTCTACCCTGGCCTTCATCCTGAATTCCCTGCGCTGCACTGCCTTGCTGGCGTGATCGATCTTGACCTAGAGTTCCACATCCACCGCCCCTAACAGTATGTCCCGTAGAGCTCAAACTGCCTTTTTGATATGGGGCAACTGATACCCTTTCCGTATCTGGAACCTGCCTTCCACCATCATACTCACCCACCTACTGAGGTTTCCTGCAGAACTTCTGCACATGTCCCATACGGCCGCACGAATGACACTCAACTGGAGGTCGAGGATACTGACCACACATATGCCCCAACCTACCGCACTGATAGCAGAACACCTGATCTCATGGCGTCGCTTTTGACCTTCAGTAGTTTCACCACTTGTCTGTCCCACTGACACCACAAGCCCACTACCCAAAGCTCCCTTTAGGTTTCCTTATGAGATCAGTGCCTAATCTACTACCTCTGCTAACCTCTTCAACCGGAAGACATTTACTTGAGACCTGATCTCATGTCTCATCCCATTCTGGAAACTCCTTACTACTGCTGCCTCATCCCCTACTAACACTGGGACAAAGCTTCTAAAATCAGTGAAGCAACTAGCATAGTCCATCACCGATAGCGATCCCTGAGTCAGGATCATAAACTCTACAGCCCTCTCCTGTCTCAAGGTCTCTGTGTAGAAATTCTCCAAAAACATTTCCTAAAAAACCTTCCACGACATTCCCTCAGCCTGCTCGATTTAAGCCTGAATGTCCCACCAACGCCTAGCCTGGCCTCGCAACATATAAGCGTCCAACTTCACTTGCTTTTCAACAAGGGTCTCTAGTTGATCTAGTATTTTCTGGATAGACTCTAATCAGAACTCCACTACCTCTATCCCACCCTCTCTAGTGAAGGTCGGAGGGTGCTGCAGCTGGAACTCCCTGTTCAGCTCAAACATACTCAGTGAAACCCGCCCTGGGTCCCGATCCATCATCTACATAAGGAGACCCAAGTTCCCCCAGAACTGTTCTTCTCCACCTTCATTGATCGTTACATTTTCTTGCCCCTCTACTGGAGGAGTGTTCTCAGCAACATCCTCCCATTGCCCAACTTGTAACCGATGTCGTGGTGGCATTTCTCTACAATGCCAAGCACGAGATTTAGCATGCATACCATAAACTTTCACGACTTCATCAAAAGCTATTCACTAGCTACAACAACCCGTTTTTATACACTAACCCAACAAAATTTTCCAATTTGTTTTGAACCCTATTATTTCATTAAACATAATTTACCATACATTCATCCTTACCCACTTGTGTTATTTCATTCATCTAATCATTTATTGGTTTCATGAAATGCATGATGCACCCTACATTCCTTCCTCACACACCCACCCCATGCATGTGCCTAACACAATGCATGTCAATTGTCTCCCTAGGTGCCTAAAAATGATGCATGAATGCAAATCCTCTTTATGTTAAGGCCACATACCAAATATCATAAAATCATCACATCAAACCACAAGTGCATCACCCAACGGTGAAATATCGTCAACTGTAACAACACACAACCAAGAACAACATTTCCCACCCAGGGTGACTTGGGTTTTCCCTCGTACATGGGTTAGCTACTCCCAAGAACGAGCTCATTACCAAGGCCCAACACGCATTAACCCTTGGCTACCAATCCCAAATAACAAGACCTTAGAGAAGGAGAATAATTACCTCCTCTGATACCACTTTGTAACGCCCCTGACACAGAATCCACTAAACAGGTGCTCCGAGCCAGGTGGTTACATGACCTTAAGTGCGCATCCCCATATGCCAAAGGCTGCCGACTAGTAGAGGAGGTCTATGTAGTCAAGTGGGGAGACTATAACCCTTTTTTATCAGAGTAAGTCACAACAGAATAAACCAAATAGCGGAAATAATAACCAACAAACAAGGACCATGTATAACAAACATTTCCAACAGTAAATATGCCATGCCATATTACAAGTGCATAAGTGAACAAATCCGAAAATAAAGACAATGTCCAAATCCCCAAAATGGTCCCGACTACAAGTCTGGATCCTCCAAAAAGTTCTAACCATGTTCACTCACTATCTAGCAAGGACCTTTTCCCTTCTCTTGACCTGCAACCATGAAGTCTGCTCGGGTACCCAATAGCAGCCCGAGCAGGGTGTGAGTACAACTCAGTAGTCCACCACCAATGGTGTCTACAAAATATTCAGTATAAACAGACAGTTCATGCAAAGGTATATGAATGATAATTTACAATTAATTATTTAAGGTACCATTAACAAGTTTAAAACCAAGCCATTACCATTCATTTATTACCAATTATCATCACCTACCATTCGTTACATTTCCATGGGTTAAACACATACATTATGTTACATGGGTCTAAGGACAACAATCACATGCAAGAGGGTAAACACATCATTATCCTATCTCACTAGGACTAACCCCCTCATATCAACCATAAACTCACCTCGAAGCCTCAGTCCAGGTGGATGCAACCATTAGGAGAATAGACCCTCAGTCCCCTTTCCTAACCCGTGCATTTAGGGTGGAGTTTAGAACCTCAGTCTTCACTCGACCTGTGGGCGTAGATCCTCAAGTCATATCCCACTCTACGAATCCATGTGCACATGCTTATATATAAGTAACCATCAACCATCCAAACCATTTCCCTTCAGCAAACACTATTCACAACAAACACATGGGAATCCATATCATGCCTTAACCCATTAATACATTACTATTTCAAATCATTTAACCATTCAACCAATTCCCATGTGTTATTTCTATCTCACTAAGCATTCAACATTAAGCCCATAATCTATCCCATTATGATATTTAATCATTTTACTCATTAACCCATTTAACCTATTCATCATTCCCATGAATCAACCATTTAACCCACTCCACTTTAACCCTTAGGTTATTGCCAAGTCTAGGTGAATCACCTAACTTCTATTACAAGTTCAACCTATCTGCCAACATATTTATCAAGGGCTCTACAATTCATTACAACAAGGTCACTCATTTAATATCAATCCCTAAATCCGGGAAAAGTCGGCACATCCCATGGATGGCCCCAATTAGGTCAAGTCTATCCCAACACATCCCATGGGGATCGTAAGGGTTCCCATTTCTCATTATAAACACCATTATTACCAAATATGCCAAGGTTATCCAAAACATAACCAAAGGAAAGAAAGAACACAATTAAACATACACAATTACCCAAATAACTTTGGGATATCACTTGTAGACCACCTACCTCGAAACTGTGGTTGAACACACTCTCAATCGAGTCCTTAGACCTCGATCCAACCAACCTTTGGAGATTCAACCTAAAACTCACCCAAAATTTAGGGTTTTAGAGCTTCGGAACAAGAGGGAGAGGAGATACAAACCCTAAACCAAAAAGAGAACCAAGGATGAGATTAGAATTACCTGGAGATTCGATCTGCAACCAAAGACACCAAAAACGCCTCAGAATCGAAGGAGATTTGTCTCTTGGAGCCTTTGGGCGATTTGGTTCGTGCCTAGGGTGGAGAGAGAGGAAATGAGAGGAAATCCCGAGTGGGGTTTTAAACCCCAGAGTGGAAAACTTGTAATTTTTCCGAACTTTAAGTGGCCATAGGGTTTGTCCGCATGGTTTAGAAAACCGTGCGCAAACAGTGTTCATGTCACTATCCGGAGGAGGAGGGGTCGCACGATTTAGCCACATGGTTTGGCAAACCGTGTGCATGCTTCTGTCCGGAGGAGGAAAGGGTCACACGATTTAGCCTGAGAAGGCCGCACAGTTTACCTGACCGTGCACAAACCATGCGCCCTGGCCTGTCTTGCCCAGATTTCCTTTCTTCCATGCCCCGAGCCCCCCGGAATACACCTAAGGCCTCTCACACTTTCGGGAAACATTTTAAAGCCCCAAAAAACAAAGGGTTCAACCCAAAACACAAAAAAATATACCTTTCCAAAAACCAGGATCTTACAACTGCAATATATTTTCGTAGACATTATTTCCTATAAAAAATAATAATTAATAAAATATTATATATTACATCAATATTTTACATTAATAAAATTGGTTTTGAATAATTGAATTTATCTGGAAATTTTTTTTATGTATTGATTTTTCCCTATTGAGGTATAGTGACGGTGGTATTATTATCAAAGAAAATTTAATATAACGTTATATATTTTAATTAATTATGAATAAAAAATCATGACTTGATCTTTAGACTTACGATTAGTTTTTCATTATTTGATAAACTAACCAAAACCTATGGGTAGACTCCTAGATTCTCTATTATCAAATATTCTAGTAACCATAAGTCTCCTTTAAAATAGAAATGCTTCTTACCAAACACTTGTTCTCGAATGCTTCTTCAGGGACACCTCTTTGGAGAAACCTCTTCGGGGATGCCTCTTCAGGGACGCCTCTTAGGGGATGCCTCTTGTTTATTGACTTTTAATTACAAATTTACTCACATGTATGTGAGGGGGTCTAGGGGTATGAAATATATAAATTTTTTTAAGCGGACATGCAGGTCCTTACTTAATTTGTCATAGATTAATTGAAAGTAATTAATATGGAAAAATGAATGCAATTATTACAAGTTAAATAACCACATTCACAAAATAAGACATGTAATTTCAATTATGCATTGGTCGGTCATCAGAAGATCAGTCATCAAACAACTTAC
Source organism: Viscum album (assembly GCA_963277665.1). Taxonomy (NCBI): domain Eukaryota; kingdom Viridiplantae; phylum Streptophyta; class Magnoliopsida; order Santalales; family Viscaceae; genus Viscum; species Viscum album. The sequence goes on from OY728119.1 coordinate 594,697,672, forward strand.
CATATTTTTGGGTATACTTATTATATCTATTACTAGCTGAAATACATATTAGATATCTACATATATTTTATATTTAATAAATTTAATTATATATAATAAAATTTAGTATTATTATTTATACAAAACTATTTTTACACCATTAACAGAGAGAGTTTTCATACCATAAAAAAATAGTTCTATATATTTTTAATAAATTTAAATATGATACACATAACTAATATATTATTCATAAATTATATAACTAGTGTATAAAATATTATAATATAAATTAATATTACCTTAAAAATAACATATTTTATAAAATATTTAATATTTATAAACATTCAATATGAATTCATACAAAATTTTAAACATAACATAGTTAATTTTTTAAAACATTCAATATTAATTAATATAACATACACATCATTACAAAATAATATCATAAAAAAATACACTATACATATGAAATAAATAAACCATACACAAAAAAAATAATTTCTACATATAACAAATAAAATAAATAAATCATATAATGAAATAAATAAACACAAATGAACAATTAAAATTTTAAATATAAAATTTACCTTCTTAAAAGTAGCAAACATTTGTTGAGAATGAAATTATGTAGGGATTCACAGTAAAATCCAGAGGATAAGGATGAAATGGGGGGGGGGATTTTAAAGATTATCTCGGTGAGATGAGTGAATGGGGTTCACGCATCCTTCATCACATCTTTGAAGGATACGTGAAACACGTTCAAGTATCTTTGGATTGGAGAGATGCGTGAATGGGGTTCACACATCTTTTATCACATCTGCGAAGGATACGTGAACCCCTTTTTTCATCTCTTTATGCTGAAGATGCATGAATGGGGTTCATGCCTCTCTAAACCCATTTATAAAAATAGTTAAAACCCTATCCATTTTCAATATTTTTTTTTTCAAAAACCCTTTTAAAAAAACCCAAAAGGGGTCTTCTATTTCAACATGAAGAACTCCAATCCGGAAACTCTTCAATGGGAACCTCAGATCCATAGTGGCAGCTCGTCCTCAGCTTCCCACAATAGATCATCCTCTTTGACCTGCAATGACATCTCAGTGTTTTACCATAATCTCCTTCCACTAAAGATGTGATGAGTCAAGGGAATTGGTTTTTTCAGATCTATAAGTGAGAGATTTGTCTGGGAAGCAACAGAAGATTATTCGATGGTGGCAGCACATGTCAGATAATCGGGTGAAATTGAGTGGCTCAACTTACTCTATCATGATCATTGGTAGTGAGATCTGGTTTTATAAATCTAACCTATAATTTGAGATTTTTGGTGATTCCATGTAGTTTGATGGAAGTAGTGGCAGTGAATGTGTCTCAGTTGTTCCAGTCTCCCAATCTATGGTGGAAAGAAGTAGATATCAATAGTAGAAAGGCTGAGGAGTGGTGGTATCTCTTAAAGGTGAGTTACTATTTGTCTAGTGGTGTTTCAATGATGTAGAAGAAGGTACTTACTAGAGGTGTCTGGTTTCTGGCAGTATGTCCTGGTGAAGCAAGTCCAGATGGTGTGTGTTTCCACTAGTGGTGTCAAATGTTCTAGTGGTGTTTGGATGAGGCACGACCAAGATACTGGTGGTTGATAAAGGTTGGGTCTAGTAGTGTCTCAATTATACACAATTGTGTTATTTCAGGTGTTGTTGGCATAATGTATTCTTGGTGGTTCCCCAATGAATCGATAGTCTCATGAGGAAAATCGGTAATCTCGCATAAAATCAATTGGACAATCCATAAGAATTTGTACGCAGTAGTTTTAAACACTCTTTTGAATGGTTTAATGGTAGATATATATTGTTCTTAACACATGAAGTCTAATAATTAATAATTTAGTTATCACTATCCATGATATTTTCACAATTATATTATCTATGGATTCACTTCATTCATAGTTCGTTATGTAAATGGAATTTGTGTTCAGTTACTTACCATTCCGTATTTATTATGACTTATATTATCAAGATAGTTGAGTTATTTTATAACATTGGGTTTAGTTATTTACCATTTTATATTGATTATTATTCGTGTGATTCTAACATTGATATTATCTCTAGATGCAGATGATTCTTAGTTTTCTTGATTACGTGGAATCTGTGTTTAGATATTATCATTTCTATATTGATTATTCTTATTTACTCATGACTAATTCCATTATACCTAACCCTTACAAATAATTTGAATTCACCATTATTATTTTTCTTCCCCAGGAATCCATGACGATCACTATGATTGATATGAAAGGATATTCTAGATGGATTAAAGTTATTTTAAAAGAAAATATTTTGTAATTTGTGTTTTAAAATTTAATGAATGACTTATGTATGTATCGTATTTACCAATACCCTTAAGCTAATCCTCTTTCAGGATGAAATTACTTATATCTTATATCGATGTAAAAATGCAGACACCAGATTTGAGTTAATAGGGTCAGAGTCACTACAATTGGAATCAAAATAATTTTAGTAGAAATATTGAGTTCTATATTTAGGAAAATAATGATTTTGAAACATAAACCTATTATAAACATTGATGATAAGTATAGAAGAATATCCCAATGTTTTGGTGAGGTAGAGATTATGTGGTGTATCCTTACAATAGATACTTTTATGGATACTACAAGTAGATGTGGTTGCGGAAATGATGCACCTAGGGGTAAAAACATCGAGAAGTGTGCATTTGTATTGACCCAATAATCACATGGTGAATGAAAATAGACCCTACAATGCACTTGTCCTGACACTCTTAGAGGATATGCTTAAGATAATTCACATTTTCATTACAAACCACTATGATGGATTAAAATAGATGATAATAATGAATGAAATAGGATAAACCTAAGTTGTCTTAAATTTAAAATTAAGGGTCTAAAAGGTATGTAAAATATTTTATGATTGGGAAATAGTGAAATAATTTAATGAATTTCAGAGGAAAAATGATGTGTATGATGAGAGGAAATAAATATCATCCTAGGGATACATTTATAGTTCATTTCCCTAAATGAGGAGAATCATGGAATTACCAAAGTCAATTACCTCCTAAAAAATTTAACTCCTAGTGCAAGGAAGTATCCTCATTGAAATAAATTGTTTGAATTATTTATGTATTGGGATTCAATAATTAAATTGTAGAAGTATATCTACCAATTTTATTTTGGATATAAGAATCGAGAATTATTTAAATATTCTATTAAAATTTAAAATCATTTAATAATTTATTAACTTAAGATTTATAGATACCAACATGGGTTAGGAAATTAAGGTTTATAATAAGGTTAATGTCTTAAAAAACTTTTTAGGATTTATTTAATGGGATTTTACTAAGATTAAGAACATTTTGGAGAAATGTTTGTAAATTATATTTTTATTGGAAAAGTAATTTGATGATTAATTCCATTAAATTTTATAGACATAATATTGAAGGTATTGATAAACATTAGAGCTAATTTGATCATTAATGACTTTATAATAATATTTAAAAAAATATTGTTATACTTTTTGGAAAATTTCATATTAAAAACCATATTAAAAAGGATATTTTATGATTAATTTTATTTCAAGGATTTCCATAATATTATTTGTGAATATTATAGGAATTAAATTAATGTATTTTTATAAAAAGGAAAATCCATATTTTGGGTGACAACCCATCACATACGGATAGGTTGTGGGTCTTGAACCCATGATAGATTGACAATAAGGGTTTAACCCCTACCACTGGCCTACACGATGTCCTGGTTTATATTCCATTATCTTTAGTTAAATAATTTGTGGAGTAAATATTAATGATAAACTAATGGTGTTACAGTTGAGGTATAGAGTCTAATGTATTATATTTCATAACATCTACTAACCATATTGGATTTTTAAAATTGTTAGATATCTAAAAAAGACTTTCCACACATTTATGGATATTATGATCCATTACAATTGATTTTTAGTGCATTGGGAATAGATAATTAATTTTTTAATATTCATTTCTAGGAGTAATAACTAAATTGAAAATTGATCAAATAATAACCATGAGATGAAATGTTTCTTTCTAAATAGAAACAAATAATATAATTATATTTTCTTATATTTTTAGATAGTAAAATAATTACTCAACTCTATGAAATGGTTATTGAAAAAAATGCCATCCTAGTACCTTCATTTATTTTAATTAGATGGAATTTAAAATTATCATGTATTTATGGTTTTTAGGCCCTTAATATTCCATTAACCATTCACTTTCTTATGATCAATGAAATTAATCACTCTTTATAATTATTTATGTTTTTTTCATCATGACCATATATTCACTTCCCACAACTATTCTCCTACATAGAAACCTAGTAATGTTTCATTCGACATGACATTTTTATTTACATTTATTTATTATTAAGGATATTTTTTATTAATTTTTTTTTACAGTGTGGGTTTTAAAAATAATAATTTTAAAATATCAAACCGTTGATTACCAAGATCAAGTTTAAATTGCGAGGACATAATTTATTTAAGGTTGGGTGAAGGTAAACCCCAAATAACCTAAAATAATAACATTATATTTGATAGTATATGAGGCATGAAACATCAATATTTTAAAAAAATATATCAACCTAATACTTTAAAATAATTTAATTTTTCAACAAATTCAATATCTTTAATAGATTGAAATACACGCAACATCGAATTTAGCTTACACTACACACAACACAGAGTTTAAAAAAATTCTAAACATTATTAATTTATATAATAGTTATCACATATCCTCTTGAATGGAGGGAATGAATAGTATTAAATAAATTTTGATATTTATGGTTATATATTGAATATAAATAAAATAATAATTATCTAAAATAAAAAAGAATTGTTTTTTGAAAAATAAGTTTTTTTTCTAAAGGGCTGTTTAGTCTCTCTTTGTGTACATAATTTAAACTCAATATTTAAAAATTTTACAAATTTTAATTGATAAAATGATCTTAAATTATTATATCATAATGTAAAAATTATCTTAGTGTGATTTCTGATATAATAACTTTGCAAAATTTTGAATAGTTTCTTTTCAAAACCCTGCTTTCTCATCACGTCTATGAGATTTGTTTTAAAATAAAATTTGTCAATTTTGTAAAAATAATTTTGAAAATGGATTCAATATTAGAATTATAATAATTTTTATTATCTAATAATTTCAAAGTATATTTTTTCTGAAATGAATAGTGAAATAGTAAATGATATTTACTCTGGTCAAGGTAAAAATAATTTTACCATAGGGTTAAACTAATAAGATAAGGGTTAAAAATGACCTAAAAACTTTTGAAACAACCACTTGAAGGAAATATTTATACCTTATCTTTTATTGTATCAATAATTAGTAGTTTTTATATATTTGGAATGATAAAAATGTGGGTATGATATAATATTTTGAAAAAAATACAACAATGGCACTCACCTCACTTATTAAAGACTACACCTATTCACTATTCTTCAAAACATAAAACCTAATTGGTTCATCCAATATATAAACAAATCACTTCCCAACATCCCTCATATCTTTATATTTTTTTTATTATTAGCATAAATCCATCATAGGAAGGATTTAGTGAAAACCAAAGGAGGATAACTATATAAGAGATAGATTTATTCAACTACTGTTTTTATTTTCTTTGTTCCTCCACCCCTTTAATTATTATTAAAAAGTAATGATATAATATCATTATTATATTCCATATAATTATTTGTCATTACATTAAATTCATGACCTATAAACATATCTTCAACCATAATATGGGTTAAAAAATCATCTTTCATGTGTTTGGTGGACTACCGCCTCACGAACCGATGTTGTTCGGTTTTCATTACAACCCCTCACTGGTTTGTATGAAATTAGATATAAAATTTTTATACATTATTTATAACATGATCATACATATGGAGTAATTATATAATTTATACCTTTTTACGTTCCATTCTATAGGGATATGATGATGTTTCTCTTGTGTCTGGCGGACTACCACCTCTCGAAGTAATGTGATTCATTTTTCACTAACTCTTTTCACAGAATATAATAAAGATAAAGTTAGTAATTATATTATATATATGAAATAATTAATATATTCCTGGAATATTTTTCATTACTAGAAGAAATAGATCTATTTTTGTTTACCTTTTCACACCCTAAAATATGATAACATCGTTCATGAACATGTGGATTGCTGTCTGCACAAAGCTATGTGACTATCAATTCAATACCACACTACATGGATGATATATAAAAGTATATTTAAACAAATAATATTATATTATGATAATTATTGTAATATAAAATATTATTTATCTATTTTCCATAATTATTATAAATAAACTAAAACATTACTCTTGCATACGTACGACCTACCTCCTTTATGATCATAACATTATTCATTTCTCATAAAAATATTTCTTAATTTTTTTTAAATTATAATTAATTTAAAAATAAGATAATTATTGTTTATATGATATAGAAATATAATATTCATAAGAAATAAAAATTTCATAACAAATAATGAATGTGAAAATAAGGTAATTAACAGCCGAAATAATGAAAATAATGAAGGTTTTTTAATGAACATGTGATAAGCTATCATAAAAGGATCATATATGATATTATAAATTTTAATATGGTTATGGAATAAGTTAATAATTTTTTTAAAAACACTATTCTATAATTTAAATCACATTCAACCCAAATGACGCATGAGGTAAGCGATTTCATATCAATTTACATTCTAAGGAGACTTATTTGTTATAATGCACAGATTCACTTTTATGTGGGGTATATATTGCTCCATTTAAAAGTAATATCATTATACATTCTTACTTTATGGTATTTTATATTCCACTTCTCATAATTTCATCCAAGGGAATTTGACATGAAAAGTACCAATTCGTAAGCATTATTATACAATCTCACATTCTTTTGTGATTGCTAAGTTTCTCTTGAAACAATCACATTCTTATGAACGTTTTTAATTGTAAATTACATTTCTATTAAACATCATTATTATTGTATAATTTATTTTATTATCGACTAAAAAATTTACTATTTATAAATATGGTGTTATACTTTGACATTTATTTGATTAACTGGGGAAATATTAATAAATCCATATCCTTCACTCAATACAGATATTTGATGACAAGGCACATTATTCATTAATAAATCAATTATTTTATATAATAGTAATGATTTTTAAATAAATACATGGATTGGGCCTGGTTAATAATATCCCCTCAATGCATCGGTAGTCTCATGAGGTGATGTAGTAAGCTACCATAAAATCTGTTCATCAAACTATATGAGTTTGTACCCAATAGTTTTAAAATATCTGATGAAAGATATTAATGGTAGATGTATCTTGTGATTTTTAAATGTTGTATAATAATTAATAATTTCCATCATTATGAATTAATTAATTTTTATCGATTCGTTTTTTGTAATGATATTTTCTCTGGATGCATTTAATTTTCAGTTCATTTGTTAAATGGCATGTGTGTTCAATTATTTACATTTTCATATTGATGATTATCCCTAATATTTTCAAATTGATATTATCTTTGAATGAACTTACTTATCAGCTTATTTAATACATGGCATGTGTGTTCAATTATTTATCACTATATATTGATTATTCTTATTTAGTCATGATTTATTCCACAATAATTAACCCTTACTAAGCATTTGATCTCAACCTTAATTTTTTTTCTTTCATTAGAATCCATGAAGTTAACAAAGATTGATATTAAATAATATTCTATATGGAATAAAAAAAATACTTATGTTGTAATTTTTTTCAAATGTAAGGAATGTATGAAGTATATATCATGTTCCCCAAGACTACAAAACTACTTAGTCCTTCAGGATGCAATTACATGTATCTTATGCCAATGTAATAAAGAAAACACTGAGTTGAGGCTACTGGGATTGGGGTCACTATAGAATGATTTGGAAGTATTATTCTTCTCCAATCAAATTTCACCAAAATCATCACCTAAGTAACATTAGAGTGTAAAATCCATTACAAAAGAATAAAAGTTACCATGTCCCAATGAACCATTCATGTAAAATAAAATATTTTCCACCATTATTAAATGTGATTTTTTGGATAATATTTAAATATAGAAACCAAACATAAAGAAATGAAAATGTTTTTAAACTGCCTATTAAATATCATAAACTTAAGATTTTATCACAAAAAATTTTCTGATAAAGTCGTTTCCTAGATTCATCATTATCAAGTTCGATTGAGGTTCCCATCAACATACTAATAATATAAATATTATTACAAAATATTTATATTAATTTCTAATTTATTTATGTTGATCTAAAATATTTTATTACTATTTTTGTGGAATTTTCAAATAAAAATTCATGTTCATCTATCATACTCATTTCAAACTCACACCCCAGAAGAAATAAAAAACTATTTTAAAGTGATTTCTGAGTATATTTACAATTAATTTCGTCAAAAAAATTCAAAATATGATTGTTTATTGAAAAAAGTGTCTATAAAAAATATGGATCAACATTTCTCTCAAAAATAATTTTTAGAAGGAAGAAATTCGTAAGTCTGTCACATTAGGCTCTTGGAGATAGTTTAAGGAAACAAAGATATTGATAATGTTTAAATAAATGATCCATATGTTTTATATCTTCAAAACTATGTGGTATTTAATAGAATACTCATCCTAAAAATACCCATTAATAAAATCACTTTCACATCCATTTTATGTAATGTAAAATTTAGACGTTATATGAGGACTAATAGAATTTATACAAACTTGAACCTATATACCAGTGAAAATGTATCGCAATAATTTATGAATATTTTTTGACAATAACCCATATAAATAATTCATATTTTATTCCCAATAATTACTCCATTTTATTAACATTTATTTATAATTTTTTTTACTCTAATCACTATAATTTATTTAGTTCATTAAAAAATATCTAATCTTGATTCTGTTTGAATTCATTTATTGCTTCATTCATAGGACTTATCCAATTTTTATAAGATAAGTAATAATCCACAATTTTATGTTCAATTTTAGTTATTAATTCATGATTCAAAAATATCTTTTCGGTTTAGTTTCACATTTTAACTTGTTGACTCACATCACCAATGTATTATAAGTGGTATGATACCTTAAGATTAATTGGTTCTTATGTAAAAATGTAAGTTGTTCCTCCAAAATATTTTTTGTATATTGTATTGAAGTGTCCTTAGAATAGTGAAAATCTATTAACCAAACATCTATAGTATTCACTATTGATGGATGCAACTTATATTTTAGTAAATTTGTAGTAGTTTCGAAAAAATAATCTAGAGGATTATCTTATGTGTATTTTACAAAACTAAATGGATTAGTTTCATAAAATTAATCATAAACAATCAACTCCACAATATTAGTTAATTTATTAAAAACACAATATTCCTTACTAGATAGAGAATAAAAAATTCCATTATTATATTTAGTCTCAAATTTTTGAATTTGATCTTCATTATTATAAATAGGTACTTTATACCCATGGTTTCTAAAGTATGAGTTTTTTGGGTTTTTATGGTCCATAACTCGTAAGGATTTTTATTAAAAAATAGATGAATTATAAATCAACTTATAGCATAAAAGGTACTCAAAATATATTATTTTAGAAATTTTTTTTAATCAACACATTTTAAGTAATTTTTGAAGAATTATTTTTCTTTGTTCAACTAATACATTTTTTGTTGTTTCTCTCAATGATATAAAAATTAAGAGTAATACATTTATTACTACCAAATGTTTTAAAATAAAAATTTTCAAACTCACCATTGCGATCAAATTGGATTGAAATAAAAGGTAGGTTTTTTTATCACTATTAAAAAATGTATGAAACTATTTTATATAAAAGAAATATTTCGACATTCAAGTAATAAATTTTTTCCATATAAATATAATTAAATAATAAAAAAGTAAGTTAAAAATAATGTTTTCCTTCAATGATTACAGTTTTTATAGGACATAATAAATCCATGTTCACCAAATGTATAGCTAGTAATTAAGAAATCAAAAATAGGTTTAATAATAGACTTGGGATTCTTTCCAAATTCATGGGCATCAAAAACTCTATTTGAGTTGAACTTTAGTTACAGTAGATTCTTAACAAAGCCTTTCTTAAAAAGTTCAGCTAATGTTTGAATGTAAATGTAACCAAACCTTATACACTAAACCTAAAAAAACTATTCAATTAGACTTATATAATGAAATTTTGGATTAATAAAATATTATAAGTCAAGAATGTAACCACTATGATGCTTATATATATATAATGAAATTATAAGTTTCACGCTAATATTCTAGCATATATATAACTTTAAAATAAATTTGATGTGTTAGATATCTTGTGATGAATAAAACACAAAACATAAGTGAATAATAATTTATTAAAATGAAAAATGAAAAAAATTACTAGATAGATAATCTTAATTTATAAATAAATGACTTTGTAAAATAAAAGGGGTAAAATTCACTTAAGAAAATACAATTGATTCAATATATATTGTTTTGAATTGTGTTATTTAACAATGAATTTTATTTAAATTTATCAATTTTTTTTTGTAATGTAATCAATAAGAATTATTGATAAAATTCTATTTATATATAACAAAAAAAATTGTGGAAAACCATGAAATGATTATCTATTGATAAGGGATACTATTATAATAATTATTTTCTAAACAAAAATGTTTTATTTACAAACAATGTTATATATATATATTAAAAATAGAATTTATCTTATTTTGAGTATTAATAATAGGGAATATTTTTTTTATAAATGTATAAACATTAATTATAATTCAGAAATTGATTATACGATAGTTATAAATGAAGATTAAATTATTTTAAAGTAAAAATAGATATTTTTAGAACACTGTATTATGTGGAAAATGTATTTTTTTATTATAAATTAAATTAATAAATATTGATGAATTATTTTAATTCAATTTTTAGATAATATTTTCCATAATTTTAATTACAAGGCATCGAAAGAGAAATAATTCATTTTTATTTTTAGAAATATTGTTTTCTTAAAATTTTCATAAAGAATTTAACGCAAAGATATAAGAATTAACAATAAGAAGAAATAGGAATTGAATATCTTAAAATTTGTTCTATATTTTAATCATAATAATAATTATTAGGTAATAAGTTCATCTTGATTTTTATCCATGATAAATAGTTATCATGGTAAAAATATTGTCAGCACGATATGCATTAAAAGGGTTAATGAGGTGGTTAAATTCTGAGAAAAGGATCTAACTATCACTTAAAAATAAATAAATCTTTTTGGTTGAGAGCATTTAGAATTTAAATTAAACTATATTTATAAATTATTCTATTTGGTTCCACTATACCTTGAAAATTTCTTTAAATGTTTTTAATGTTGAGGGAATTTAAAAGTGTGTCACTAACCTCGCTTATAAAGGAGAATATCCCCTTCACACCACTCCACACCAATTGAACATTTTTTATTTATAAATATCTACACAAATACCTTCCCAATATCCTTATTCATGACATAGAGGTTTTTTATTCCATAAATACCCATCCACAAATCCTTAAATTATTTTTAAAAGATATTATCCAATGAAGATGTATATGGTATAACCATGATTTTTTAAGTTTTTCTAGAATTTGACCTCATAATGATATTATATAAAAATATTAGAATAATTAAATTAGTATATTTACAAAAAATAAATTTTTTATATTAATTATAAAAGCATTCTCTATAACATCTCTATATAATGGGAAATGATATTGTCGCTCATGTATACGTGCAGACTACCGCCTCTCTAAAGTGATGTAGTTAATTTTTATCACCACCTAAAATTTATTATTATATAGAAAATTACAATGAATATGTATGATATTTATAACATAATTATGATTTTTTAAAGATAAATTATTATTTACCTTCCTTTATTTTTATCCATGAATAAAAAGAAAACATATATTATGCATATGTGTAGACTACCACCTCCATGACATGATGAAACCCATTTTTCATTATCCCCTTATATAGGTAGTTGTAAAAATATATATAATTAAAAACCATGATATTTTTGAAATGATTATTGTGTTTTAGAATATGAATCTTTGACCAAGGTGAAAGGACCAGATCTATCAAATCAAAACATGAATGGAAAATGAAATGATTAACACCCAAATATTCATATTAATGTAAAATTGTTAAAATTTGAGTTATTATAAATAATAATGGGATGATATATAGTAAGATAAGTATAAATTTGGTTCAGTTTTATTTTTATAACAAAAATTAATTTATTATAAAGGAGGTTAGAATGTGTTTGAAAAGGGAAAATTCTGGGAAAGGGGATTTTTAACTCAATTTCATTTGATTGGGTTATATCGATTATTATTTGACTATGTTACAAAAATATCATGTATGTTATAACCTATGATTATTTATGTTGAAATTAAAATTGGTTAATATGTATTTATATTTTTTCCACATAATCTTATAATTTATGGATTCCAATTTAAAATATTAGGATCTTTGTAAAGGAGTCCTCATCTCAACTTTCTTTTATTGAGATATATATTATATTAAACACCTTATTACTTTTTTGTGGTGCATATAATACCCATGATTATATTTTATAATTTATTTCATGAAATTTTAGTGATTTAATAATCCATCTATGTACCTTTCAATCGTAAGGTATTGATTTGAAGATTACCAATGGTGTAATGGTTTATGTTCTAATATAAAATTTTATTAGGATTGCTTATATTTTAAATTACATTATGTGAATTATGTGTTATTTATATCCTAATAACATTATACTTTCTTCTTTAATAGTTAATTCTAGGGGTTTCATGTATTATTTATTTTTTCCAATTCTATGGTACTGAAAAAGAAAATGTTGATTTATTTTTTTTTCAAATAAATTTTTTAATGCTTTTATAAATTTATATTTAATATATGTGAACATATATCAAGGATATATATTCTTCACTAGAGATATTATCTTATGATATTAACCACTTTCTATTAATAGACATATTATGATGAATAATATTTTGGAATGTTTTCCTGAATGTTTTTATTTCCCATGGGTTAATTAATATATGATGAATGATGAATGTTTTTATGATCTTATTCCAAAAAAAATGTATGGTTTTCATTATGTGACTGGTTTTATTATAATTATATATCCCACCAATTCATTTATTATATAATGATATATGATGAGATTATATGAAAGAAACAGGGAGTGAACCAATTCTCTAATGGAACTCTATCCACTATGATAGTCTTGGAAGTAAGACCTGAACAAAGAAATGAGTTTTTATACTTATGTGTATGAAAAAAATTATTCCTTATGCTTATGATATGAAATCATGGATCATGATTGATTACTTATGGTTCTTCACTCTTACAACTCATGTATGTAATTCTGAAAAAGCTTTATTCCCTGAATAATTATTTATGGTCTATGATTTATTATGTATGTTTTTAAAAGTTATGATCATGCTGTCACATATATAAGATCATATTATTCTCACATTTGATATTTTATTAATAAATCATAAGATTACCCTTACTGAAAATTAGATCTCCCCATTCATATGTTTCTCTTTTACAAGGTTATGTAGAATGATATTATGCAGAATATTATTAGAATGTTATCATGATTACAGAATTGTTTGGAATATTTTGAGGACATATTATGAAATAAGTAGTTCCTGGTATAATAAGAAAAATTCCCATTTTCTCACAATGACATGGGATTTATTACAAAATATTTTTCCCATATTATTTTAAACATTAAACCTAAAAAGTTAATGGGTGTATATGTGACTAAAAATTTGTTATTGATATTGTAGTTATCGAAGCTTATGTTTGGGTCACATAAGTTGTTATCAAAACTAGTTTTTACAGAAGAATACTTTTATCACATGATTTGAGTGCATGGGTATATGGGGTTTGTCAATACATTTTAAACATTGAATATTATATTTATCATTACTGATGCTCAAAATGTGAATCTCATCACATATTTTACATATTATAATAAGGTTGATATTAAGTCCTAAAAAATACTAACATTAAAAACTAAAATTTTCAAATAAACTATAAATCATGGATTCTGACAATTTTACATTATGATTTGTATATAATGGTAACATTTCAACCATCAAAATTTTCAATTTATATAGGTTAGACTTGTCTCTTCTCAAATTTCAAGATCAACCATTATGAATTTACTCTTTTCTTAGTTATTGGTATTCATCCTATATTCCAGAAAATATTATGAATCTATTATTTTTATTAAACCTACTTTGGGTCTAAAACTGTTAGAAGATATGATTTTAAGAACTTAAATATATTCCAATTTTTATACTAAAAAACCCTTATTTAATTAGAAATAAAATATTTATGAAGTCCATAATATTGAACTTTATTTAAAAAAATTATATTTATATAATGACATTCACATTAGGAGTTTTTATAATATTGTGTACTTCTAGGTATAATATAATTTGATTTGAAATGATATTTTCTAGAAGTATAACCAATTGAATTAAATGATCTATATAGAATTAATTATTTATAATAAAATTCATTATATTCTTTACAATAAATAAAATTAGATAATATAATATTCAAACAACATACCTAAGGGTTATATTTGAAAACTAAATTCTGAAAATTAAAAGTTGAACATAAACAAGAATTATTCTCTAATTTTGATTAATGTTGAGAAATTATAGTTTTGTGTTTTGAAGTTATATTATTATCATTATAAATTTCAACCTTAGAATAATCAAAGTTATTCTATAGTTTTTATTATTTTTATCCATGAAAGTTACATATACCAACATTTATTCATATGTAGGAAAATATTCCTCACTATTTGATGAATATGATTTTTCATTATCTGATTAATTTTCATTTTCATCACCTAATGGAATTGAATAATCATCAGTGTAAAAAAAGAAAATTTAGAATCCAATGTTAAATTGGTAATATATTTTTTAGTTAACTATTTTATAACAGATATCTCACCTTTAGTAATATTTTCTTATAATAAAAAAATATTTTGATTGTCACTGCCACATTATTCTATCAAACTATCAAGGGTTGTGTATCTTCCATTTTCATTACATTTATTAAAGGATATCATAATTTTCATCATAATACATTTATAATTTATTAATGGATTTATTTATTCCTTTTTTAATGATAGGTAATCTTTTCTTATATGACAAGTCATATTATAATCATAACAGATAATGTCAGAATGTTATTTTTTTTCATGTTTTCCATTCTATATTTATAACAATAACAAAAGATGTTTTTATTTACAATGATCATATTAATTATTATTTATAGTATATAAAATTCATCTAAACTATATTTAACATTTATATAATCATATGAACAATTTGATTTCATAATTTTAATATTTGATCCAAAATATTTATCTCCAAAAGAAACTTCTTTATAAAATTAAGGAAAACCAACTATATTCTAAAAATTATCCTTCCTATCTTCTCTTTCTAAAAATCTATCTTACTACATGATTCTTCTAAAAAAATCATCAATATGTAGCTTCATAATTTTTTTTATATCATCAATCTTAGTACATTTAGATTCCATTTACTTTGGAAGTATTTCAATTTGTTTCTCTACCAGTTGATCACTTAGTGGCTCATTCTCATTATGTGATGGAAAAAAGTTCATGATTTTCAGAAGAATTGATACATGAAAGAAAAAAAATATCCCTAACGTAAATTAAATTCTTAAAAAATCACATGTAATGTAGCTATTCTTATTTTGGGAGCATTGGATGTTCTAATATAAGTAACCTATATCTAGTCTAACTTTCCATTATAAATTTAATGAGAAGATATTTTACGATATATAATTCTCTCCATTGAACATAAAGAAGTATTTTCAACTATAAGGTTTAACTAAAACAAGATGTTATCATTAATAGAAAACAAAAAAGATCATTCTTTGGAATCTTATAATTTCTGGTTATCATCTAATAATTTTCTAATGAATCATTAATAAAATAGGACTTTATAGGATCATGAACGTACTCATAATAATTTCCATCAAATATAAAAGGATGATTTGGATTTAGATTATATATATATCATATAGGTATTACTTCATTCATAACAAATAATTACTTTTCCACATGGTTATTGTAAGTAAAAATGTTATTTCTGATAAACCAATGTAGAATTAAAAAGAATATACTCTTTTAATCTAATAGAGATAGTATTTGATACAAAGTATTGACTATAATATATAATAAAGGTAAATTATAGAAGGTAGGGTGAATTATAATGTAAAATAGGCTGTTAAATTATCATACCCCTCAAAGAGTAAATTGATTAAAAAATTTATCTTCTGATCAAATAGAAATTTATTATAGTAATTTATGTGGAAGTATTGAGGGCCAAGTGTTTATGATAATCCAAATGAGATAATTAATAAAGTGTAAATTTAGTTTTTTTATAAAATAACATTATTCAAAAAATAATTAACAAAATGGAAATTGGGTAATGGATAAATTGATGTAAAAAGTGGAATTAAAAAATGTAAGTAACATATAATGATAGTGTAAGTTAAATGAAACATAGAGTGATAGATAAAAAAACATGTCATCCATTAAAGGATATTGTAAATTGAAAACATTACCCAATGTGTATGAAGGATATTTAATCCTGATCATAGGTATCTATATTGTTATACATAAAGGATATAAATATAATCCCATAAAAGGGTGACTCTGCCTTATTATCCCCAATATCCATCAATTTCAACAAGAAGAAAAATCTATTCTTCATATCCCTAGTAGCCCTTGATCATACATTATTAGAAAAACTTCTATCTTCCTATAACCAAAATTCACAAATCAAAACAATATAAAAAAAAATTACAAAAAGAGAACTTTTTATAATTTACTATGATATAATCACAAATAGATTCCCTAGGATAATATATATGAAAAGAAAACTATAACTATCTGAAGTGAACTTAAAAATAATTTGATGCAAGCTTCAAAATGACTTAGTAGCTCTTTTAGATATTTCAATCATTGTTCTTATTCCTACACATGAAGTATTGGTCCTATTTCTAGAAAAACCATAAGTGGATGAATTATTTATTCATTAGGTTTAGTAGTAACTACATTATATGTAGATTCATCATATTCTGTTGAACTCGACACAAGTCCGAATCTTCTAATGAGGTTACTCCAACATAAGTATACTGATTTTACCGATGGTAAAGTTAAATGTTTCTTGAAATCTAGTTGACTTTATTTTCACCCATTACTCCAAAACAACAACAAAATAATACTTAAATACTATCAAAACATATTAAAATGGAAATTGTGATTTCTAAAAAAATGTTGTAAAGGATTCACTGAATCAACAATAACCCCCAAAAAATTCAATCAGTTTAATTTAACATAGTGAATTATTTGATTATTCTTTTCTTATATCAATTGAAAGATCTCAATTACATACACATAACTCCTTAAATTGGGGGTTTTATCATTATATGAATATTTATTGACCATTATGTAGCTAATTATTTCATTTCAATTAATAGTTTACAATAATAATAATATTTACCAGCTTCTAATAATTAATATTCTTAGTTAAATTTATTTTTTTCAATAGATTCCTATAGTATATATAATATATGATATATGTTTAATAATATAAGAATATACCTATGATAGCTTATATTTTTTTGACTGGTTTTCTTTAATATTTACTTTTTTACTCAAGTAAATAACTCACATTGACTAGTTATTCATTTTTCAAAATTATATATCATGTGATAATTAGTTTTACAATCCATCTCACTATTCACATCATTATAATTTAAGAAAATATTTAATATAAAACTAATTCAATCATATATCATAGTTGATGGTATATGAAATAGATTCACCTCACATTATTCACTAAGATGATGCATAATTTTAGTTTAATGCATCCTTCATCAAGAAAATGGTATGTGATGTAGATCATAAATAAAAGGGATTTTTGGTGAAATCATTCTCTATATACACCTTCTATATAAGAATGGGTATGTATGAGAGTATCCATGGGAGTGAGAAGTTTAAATTAGGTCTTAGAAGATCAATTTTTTAAATAATAGAATTCGATGTAACTTATTAAAGATTGAAATACCTATAGTGAAGAGTTTTTAAAAACTATGGGTTATATATAAAGATTTTAAATTTATTTCTTTGTTAATTAAATTGGGGATTATTATTTGATTTTTGGGGGAATTAAAGATAATATAGGGGATAATTTATGGTTACCATTACTAAATTAGTGTACTAAGTACTATAAGGTACTCAATTATGAGGTTTTGGATACTTAATAGAACACGTATAAGGGAAATATTATCAATAACCGACCCCCAGGTAGATCATTGTCCTAGTCTAGGTGATTACTATTTATAATGTGGTTGTTATGTAAGTATTATGATCCATTTTTTCCAATGTGATTTTCATTTGACAAGGGTAATTTTATAATGGTGTAGTCATGAGATTTGGGAATTTATGTGTAATTTCTATTTTTTTTCATTATTAATGATATTCATTAATATTAGTGAAGTTATTTTTTTTTAAAAAGTGGTATGTGGCTTCTTATATTACTTTGAATTTAATAAGGTGCCGATATATAAATTATGAACTGCTATTGTGATTTGATGATTTTTATGAGAATAATGTTTTTTAGATTATGTTATACCTAATAAATATGAATTTAGAATATATTTTTAGTATATAAAATACTTTTTAAAAAAAAATCAATTATAGTTGGAAAAATATTAAATAAATTGTAGGATAAGTTAATATAGATTTTATTTTTCCGTTATAATTTTTAATGTAATTAATAATGAGTTTTGAGTGATGTTATTTTTTTGGAGTTGTATTGTTACTATGAATTGTCGTTTGATGTTATATAATTTAATAAAAAAATTGTTTCAAATTTGATGATTTATTGAGAATAAATTTGGGGGATTTTAAATGATTTGGTTGTTGGACTGTTTGTTTCTCTACATGAAAATGTTGATATTTTTTTGGTAAAAACTCATATAAATGAGTAAGAGTGGTTAGTGATTTTCCATATTTATATTATAACAGAATTTATAAATATGGTGTGACATATTATTGATATAAATTATATTTAAATAAATAAAAATGGATCAATATATGTGGGATATGTTATTTTTGTTAACAAAAATTTAAAATGTAGAACTATTAGTTTAAAAGTGGATTTTTAAAGTGTTTTTATTGATGGAAATTATACATTTAATAGAATTTTAGGTGAATGAGATTTGTGAGTTTTTAAGTGAGTTTGTAAAACAATTGTTCAATTTGAATGGGATAATATTAGGTAAATAAATATATTCTTATTGTGTTTAATTTGAAATTTGTATTTGTAATGTTGCGACATAACCCTTTTTTCCACGAATTCTATGAGTTTGGTTAAATTTTTTGTGAGCCTAGAGGTAGGATATGACATAATATAATGAGATATGATCTATAGGTTTTGTTTTTACTTATGTTAAACTCAAAATTATTTTACATTCCTTATATTTTGTGGTAATAATTCATTCCATGTGTTTAGTATAAAACTCATATGAAACATGTGTTTTTGAAAAATTATTATTTTTTGTTCTCCAATTCTTCCATTAGAATAATCTAGAGTAGGTATATGAGATTCTCTAGTGAACTAGTCGTCACATAATTTTATAAAATTCATGTTGTTAGTGATACTATTAAATCATTTAATAGATTTAGAATATTTATATATTTTCACATTAAACTCTAGTGGTTGTTTAGTATTATGATGGTTTCTATGAAAAAAATATTTCAAAGACATTTTATTTACACATCCCATGTTTGTAAAGATTACTTGTGTGGCGATGTAGGTAAAAGAGAAGGTCCATGTTTGGGGTGAAATGACATCAATTGAAACTATGAGGATAATTTTTCAATATTTTTTTCAGTTATATAGAATATTTTCTAATATTATAGTTCTCTAGTTATTTTTTATTCTCTTTTAAATTTAAATTTTTGCTGAATTTTGTACCTTGGTAAGATGTGTGTTGTATTTAGGAATTTATAGGATTCCATTTTAGATTCTATTATGGATGTTACCTTTTAATTCTAATGTTTATGGATACTTAGTTATTTATTTTAACAGTTTATCATGAAGAAACATTAAGAAGAATATTTATATATAATTTAAAAACCTAGACCCTTTATACAATTCACTAAACCCAATTGATTTAGGAGGTAACTTGAGGAATAATGACATTTTCCTTAGTGGTATATTCAATATAGGGTCAGGTGTTTCATAAAACACATGGATGAAAATGGCATGATTGGTGTTAATTTTATATGACATTCTCCCACATAAATCAAATGAATACAAAAAAACCCAAAACATTAGGGTTTTACCTTCATAGTGGAAAAATAATCCCTCTAAGTAAATTCTTATTCCATGTGATACAATCCTCACATAACACCCCGTGTAGGAATAATAATATTTTTTTCTAAGGCATGTCACTGCATAAGGCTCATGTGATCAAGAATGCTATAAATGATATAAACTTGAACTCATGTCCCATTTGAGATAATTATTTATTAAAAAATCCCCCATATAATGGTCCTATGGTTATAGAACCTAAAACTAGGACATATATAAACATTTACCCTATACATTGGATATTTGAGATCCCAACTAAGGCCTATCACAAATCCTTATTGGGGAAACATGACAAACCATCATATGAACATGTTGTTTCCCATGGGAAATACTTCCACTAAAGGCCTATGAATAAATTATGATGTCAAATTTACCTCTTATAAAAAACATGCTCCATATTGTGTATGTATTCCCTCATAGTGCCCCTATTCCACTTATGGGTACCTTAGGAATGGTCAATCATTTATTCCCTTTAAAATAAAGAGACTTTGTCTTAGAAAACACATGGTATACCACCTAGACTAGTAGAGTTAGGAATGATGTTAGCCTCACCCACCATTGATCATTCCTCATCTAGGTTGCCGATATTTTTTAATCCCTAAACCTTTATCAAGATTTTATAATTATGTGAACTTCAAGGGGTACTTATACACTAATCCCATAATCAGGCCATTGCTAAAAACATTTACCTTTATGGTCCTATTTTCATGACCTTAGACTGAAATACAGTTGTCTATCTCACATGATATATAACTATATGATATTTTCTTTACCATGTAACCTAAAAATAAATCACATCATTCTCATCATGTTACCTAAAAAGGATTGGGAATGTCTCATACCAAATTAGTATAAACTATATAGAAATCACGGATAATGTCTCTTTAATCAACATGTTTTTCATTTTTTTCATTAACTAAAACATTTATAGATTTTTTTTTCTTTTATGAATATCTTTCGTAGTTATAATTGTTAAACTATGTAAATTAACTACATGAGTTGTTCGTCACCCTAGTGGATGTGTAGGAAGCCCTTTATGGGTCCAATTCCAAAATTGGGGAACTTTCTACCACTTTTCAAACATAAATCACCTTATTTGATGGCATACAACTCTAGTATATCCTTTAAGTCTTCTTAGGAGAATTTGGATCAATTTGTAATCCAACATTACAATATGAATAGAAAAAACTCCAGCACACTTATATGTCTTCCTAGGGGACATTAAATTTCCATGTAAACCAACTCACCTTTCAAGATGTCATTAAAGTATAGTTTATCCATAAGTCTTCCATATGGTCATTAAATCTTAGCATAACCTCATTTTCCTTATTTTATAAAAAAACTCCAACATTCCTTTATGTCTTCCTAGGATATTAAATCTCAACACAACCCAATTTTCCCAAAAAGATAATAGTAAACTCCACAATAATCATTTGAATCTATACTATATTAAACTAAACTAAACCATATATTTAACAATTAATCATGTAACTTAAACAAATATGTAACCCAATTTTCCATTATAGATGGTATAAAACTCAAACATACAATTAAGTCTTCAAATGGAACCTTAAATACCAATATAAAATACTCACCAATTTATATGGAACAAAAATCTAGAGTATTCATCTTAATCTTTATGAAATTTAACGAAATTATATTTCCTACTTGAAGATTTTAGTGGTACCTTAAATCCCAATGTGTTATAATTTTTCATCCATGATAGAAAAAATATATTTTACCCATAAGTCTTCTAGTGAGTTTCTATAAATCCCAACCTAAAATAACTCAAACTTATAGATGGTACAAAAATTAACTGTATCTTTATTTCCTTTTATAGGAAATTAAATCAAAGTGTAAAGGAACCTTGTTCCATAGGTGGAATGAAATTATAGTGTATCATTAAGTGTGATTCACCTAGCCCACACAACCGGATATGGGGATAGAATCACATTATTCACATACAATCATTGATAATAAAAAATATTTATATTATGTATTTACATTCTTTAGATTATATATATATATATATATATATATTCTTATTGGGTTTTCATTTTGAAATGGGATATTACTACCAAATTATATTATTATATGTATTTTTATAATAGAGTTTTTTCACTATAAAATATATAGTAATCTATAGGAGAAGGAATATAAATGGAATTTTGGGATGTTTTATAATGTTCATTCTATGACTTCCAATTTACTTCCTATGTAGGTTAAATAACCGCTAAGATTTTTGGAGCCCTGAAGTTGTTCCCTTGAACTAAATCACCCTTTTGAAATGTGGTTTTGTATAGAGAAACAAGAAATTGATAGAGAAACATTGAGTTATGATAAATCATGTCGTGTTATGAACCTATAAGAATAATAATGGCCATGTCCATCAGGGTTCATAGGGGTCATACAAACCATAATGGAGGAGGTTTTACCATGTGGATAGCTTCGTAATAGTATATTTTTACTTTGTAAAGATGATATTTTAAGATGAAAACCTCCATATTCTAGAAACTATCATCATAAGGAAGATTCATTGTCACCCCTATATAAACACTTTAAAAAAAATAAATTTTTCATAGCTTCATGAAGACCTATCTTACACCAGGATTAGGGATTAGAATATTACTAGAGGAAGGAAAAAATAAGCTCATGTATTATCTCACTCCACCAAATTGTGATGCACCTAGTCAAAATATCATAAAGAAAATATCTCATTAGATGTTCTAGGAATTCAACACCTTGATTTTTTCATGAATCAATGTTTAAAATGGGAAATAATGGTTTATACTCAGAATATATTTGACTTTTCATGACATATTATAATCCCAAGGATTATGAATATGTGTACTTGCTGAATAATATGATTAATTTTACATTATGCTTTTATGGGACCAAGTGTCATAGTTTCAATAAGATGTGATATTCAAGGATTTTATGAGATAATATAGCATTGTCAAAAAAATATTTCATGTTTTATTTGGAAAATATTATGAAGAGAATAGAAAACCACATTAGTGGGTGTTTGAAAAAAAGGGAGATATTGTTAGGGTTTCAACCTAGTGGAATTATATAGAGTTAGGTTTTCTATTCTGGTTTTTTTACATTTAATGTTTATGTATTTTTTAATATTTTAATGAATTAAATTCAATTCTATAATAATATTTTATCTTATATTAACTATTTGATAGGCCATGGTTTATTCATCATCAATATCCTCTCATTGATGATATTATAAGTCCATAATAGGGAGTGGTTCGAGTTGAATATAGTGTGTTGTAGTATGTTTTTTATTTTTCTTCACTTGTGATATAGTTTTATTATTTACTATCATTTATAGAAGTATTTATTATCACATTAATAATGGAATCAATTACCTAGTGTGTTCAATGATGAACAAATTATATAATTTTAAAGTGATTAAATCATGAAAACTTAATTTGATTATTCTTCTAAAATTCTGATCAGATATTAGTCAATTATAGTTTTTAAAAATTTACTGACAAAGAATAATTGATAGTCTATGTTATTTTTGATAGAAATTGACCATATTAATATACAATACATTTATGTTAAGATAGCTACAAATTGAATCTAATTTTGAGAATATAAAAATTAATCTATTTAGAGATAATAGCCATGTAAATTGGTTCCCCAATTATCATCATTGATACCTTCTTTCTAGTTTCTATTTTTTTAATAATTTGATTTATGTATACTTGTGTTTCATGATATTGACTAGATCATGCTAATATATAATTTATTCATGACTCATCCCATGGATTCCTTGTTCCTATAGGGATATAACATTTACTTTCTCTATTATAAATTTTATAATTATTGTGGGTATTAGAAATATAAATTTATAAACACTAAAATCTCATCCATGGTAATCGCATTGGGGGGCCTATCATGTTTCATAACTAAATTTCAGGTCATATAATTTTCTCATATCATTTATCCTTATTTATTTTATTTTAGGTTTTTTTTTTGTTTTTTCCATTTTAAGTGACTAATTGTTTTTAGTGTTGTGTTAAATTTGATATAAATCATATCAGTACTATTTCACACCATCATCAGAGTAGAATGGATACATATCAAAGTACACTTCATGGGTGGTACCTAATTATATAGGGTATTCATGGAATAAAAACTACTATAATGATTCATATTCTTAGGGATATCGTGAATTATAATCCCAATAGTGGAATGAAACTAGTTAACATCCCTGCAAAGTAGTTCCCAAAAACTAAAATGTATAATGTGTATACTATGTTGTGTAGCATAATCAATAAGATTGTAATTTCCATGAAAATTTGGAGTAAAATTCAAAATGGTATTTTATAGATCCAATCCTAAAGATCCATGTAAATACCAACATAAGTCTATAATTACATGATACCAACCTCCAAGAAGATAATAAGATGTAAAAAATATACATAATACTACTGAGTTAGTGAATTTCCTTATAAATCACTCAAATTTGCATTTTGATGTTGGTAACGATGAGGAATAAGGGAAAAAGGTTCAAGAGGTGATGATTTTTGATGTATAGTTGGATTTAGTAGAGAGAATTAAATACAGTACTGTTCTAAAATATTTGGAAGAAACATAGGATCCTTTGTCCCCTAATGAAAGGGAATAAATACCATTAAACCCATAATTATACTATGAAAAAAAATCAATTGATTGATCTCATAGATTGGAAGGTAGTGGATAAAGTATACCAGTTCATCACTGAAGAGAACCACATAAATCAAGCAGTGAATCATAGGGAAGAGTAAGGAGATGGACATAGAGATTTTTGACAATTTTAGTGATGAATACCTATTTCACTTGGAAAGGATAATAAAGATTATAGAATTCCTAGATTTTTTTGATAATACGAGGATAGGCAGAAGAAAAAAAGCGGTGTTGGAGGGAAGTGAACCTGTTATACATGTTGATATTTTCATGGAATAAACACATCTAACACTGGGAGGGGATAAAATAATTGCTAAGTTTGATAAATCTACACCATATATTAGATAATATAAGAGTGAAAAAGAGGTAAATGTGTACTATAAAGTGCAGTCAAATTTTGATTTATTTATGCATTATTTGATGTTTTGAAAATCTAGACTCCAATACAACATAGTCTCAAGAAGAAACAATATAAATGACTAAAAAATATGCACTAGAAAAACAAAATTTCAAATTAATTATCAATCTAAAATAGGTAACTTTGTTTTATTCTCCCATTATATTGCACTAAGGTAATGTATTAAGTTAAATACCTTTATGAAATATATTTTATGAGGAAACCAAATGTTATTAATTTATTTATATGAATTAAATAAAATATTATAATTGAAGTATATAACTCTTGTAATGGTTGATTAATTTTATATATTGCATCTCTAAGGTTTGGAACCATGTACTCTCACATATCGTTTTTTACTTTTTATATTCCATAGAAAAATAATACATTCCAAAAGAATATGAAAAATAAGAGAATAAAAAAATAATAAACTACATGTAAGGTACTTATTTTTATTATATTCTCATGTGTTTATTCTAATTTTATTTTTATATCTCTTTTTTAAAGGGAAATTTAAATTTTTTCATGGAAATCACTGAATTAGATTCTCACATATTTGATTGAACTCTTTGTACCACACTTACTGATCTTGGACACATCAATACCATGTAGAATTATTTTGTCATGAATTTTTTTTTGATCCATCATACCAAAAAAATATTGATATATAAGTGGTCATTTTTAAAATCCACATTCTTATATTAATTTTTAATTTCATGAACATTTATACTAATATAAAACCAATTATAAATATTGGTTTTTATCATCTTTCATTTTGTAAACATATTATTCAAACTCACTCCACAAATTCATTTACATGTTATATATTTCCCATTCATTAGAAGGTTATAGGAATATTTTTAAATTTTTATTTCATACCTTTTTATTAAGTATACATGGGGGCATGCACCACTACCATAAATTTATTGTTCTTATTATCAAATAATGAATATTTTAAGAAAAATTAAATAAACTATAGACATAAAGTGGATTGTTTTAATCCAACCTGACCTCGATACCAACCCAATGATTGATCCCATTGAAACCCTTACAAAGAAAATAATATCTTATATAAAAACACATTATAAAACTATATATCTTATTTACCATTATTCTTGAGTATGGTTTCATGAAAATTGTTTTTATTTTTAAAGAGGGAACTAAATGTTTCACGGCACTGTTGGGTGATGGTTCAATGAATGAATATGGGAGAGATATCTCTAGGTTATTTAAGGAAATATTTCATAGTTGTTAATGATTATTCTTATATTTAAGGCACTTCATTTTTAAAATGAAAAATGAAAAATAATTCATGAAAAGGGAACTAAAAAATGGAAAACTAAATACTTGGGACACCTTTTATTAATCTATAACTAGTAGTACATGTAATATTCTTATATGAACTATTCCAATTAGTTTCTATTTGAGGTTAATGGTATGGATTTATTAGAAAATGGTTTTTAATTCCAAGGGTGTGAGTCTTTTCATTACACATTTTCCACTATAAAAAAATGAGAGGTAATTCATCCCTCCTTTTTCATCCATGTTTTTTTCACATCATATCCCACCAACCATTAGCCACAGATGCATTCAAACCATAAATGAAAATTTTTAATTCTTTTGGTGGTGTGATTTATAGGTGGAGATGTTGAATACTTGTGAGCATTTGGATATAGTGTATAATACTTGAGGTTGATAATTACTCTATATTTTATATTATTGACTGGTGGTTGAAATGAAATTATGGTGAGATAAGACATAAATAACCTTAATGTTTTTAGTATTTGAATCATGGTTGTGAAATGAAAAATTGTCTTATGTTTTTAATTATATATAAGGCATGATTTAAATTTTATTTTTTTATATCAAATGTTATTTTAGAATATATATTTATAAATTTTTATTTAAAATATCAATTAATTAAAATTATCCATTGTAGGGGTATAGACCCTTCATGCTTAAGAATTTGATATTTTTCTTGAGGAAAATCAAACATTTGACTATAGGGAGTTTAGCATCTATATTATACATATATATATTCACTAGATTGTATTTATGTTCTCATTGGGTTTTGATTATAAAATAGAATATTCATGTGTGATTTTATAGTTTCAAGTTTTTTTATGAAAGAGTTATTGTTACTATGAAATTGAGAGTAAACACAAGGAGAAGGAAGAAAAATGGACTTTTAGGATGATAAAAATAATTCATGCCACAACTTACTATTAATGTAATTATTAGGTAGAAGACTGACTGATAGTTCAAGAGCCCAAGAGTTGTGTATGTTACTTGGGGAATTGTTTCATGAGGATGTTTTATATATAAGACTATGTATTAGATACAAAAATTTCATGTTGTGAAACTTCATGTCATGGAATAAACCCATAATATTATAAATAGAATCATCTAATGGGTTTCACATGATTCATAACTTCTATAAATGAGGATATCATTACATGTGGAATACTTCATAAGATTAAAGTTTTACTTTAACATGATGAAAATTTCAACACAAAATCTATGCTTACAATATGGAATAAAAATTATAATGATGATTAATGGGATCCCATATGGAAATAATTATCCACAAAAATAATTTATTTTATAGTGAAAAGATCTCTAGTAAGAAATGACTAGGGGTTGAAAAATTACTTGAAGAAGGACCACATAGAATCATGTTGTGGCCTACTCAACCACATAAAAAATTCATGTTTGACATCTCAAAAGTAAAATATCATGATATATCATATGGTGTTTCCACACATCAATTTTAAAATATATTTTATGTTCAAAATTGGGGAAGTGGTTCACCCCGTAAAGAGATATTTCAGGTAGTAACATGTTTGAATCTTGAGGAGTCTAGAGAATGTATTATGTCATGTTGCAGCTATTACATCATGTAATGATGGTTTTGAGTGTTAATGTTTTGAGATTACATGATATTCCCAAATTTTATTACAAAATTAAAGAATATATTCCCTGGAATTATGGGTGGGATTTTAGAAACCTGAATAGAATAATTTTAAACCACATGAGAAGGGAGTTTTACCACCAAGGACCTATTTGGGTTTAAACCCTGTGTAATTTTGTAGAGTTCTGTTTTATTTTCTAGTTTTACATCACATTTCCTATTAATGAAATTATTAATATTTAATACTTTTATATTATTTGTCTTCAAGTCTTTACACTTTTATTCTATCTCAGATGGGGATTGTTTTTTCTCAATGATGACCACTCGATGATGATTAGTTATACCCATAGGAGGGAGTGGTTCTAGTTTAAGAGAGTTCCCAAAAACATGGTTTGATTATTATTCACCTGCATGATGGAAATTTTCATTATTATCACAATAAGATTTATGTATTTTCACATTTATTACTGAATCATGGACCTAGTGTGTTCATGTAACACCCTAATATTTTAGAACATTTTTTAAATTAAAATAAATTAGATAAGCTTGATATATTATAATTCACATAATACCAAAAAAAGTGAATATAGATTTATCAATATATAAACTAAAGTCATTAATATATAGTTAAATGAATTTGAAAAATATTTTTGTAAATATAAGGGTTCATATCCATATAATAAAATATAATTGTCGCTAATGAAACTATTTTCAATTGTGTTGTCAAACTATGAATTTTAGTTAAATTTAATTCCTTTAATTAATGATATCAACAATTTTATTTTGAAAAAAATCTTGTAATAATTAATAAATAAATTACATATATCCTTTAAATGGTTAAATAATTATAAGGAATTCTATTCTAATAAATATTGGAAAAATTTAAATATTTCATTTACAAACACGGTTTTAATAATATTATTCTTATTTAAAAGATAATATATCAAATTTTGATGGTTAAAAATAAATAATATTATTTTTTATACATTTATAAAAATGGATTATCATTCAAAAAGTGATTATAAAATGGTTATAAATAAATAAAAAATCATTTGATGGAATTAAAGAGATAATTTTCATAAAACCATTTTTA
This sequence comes from Viscum album, assembly GCA_963277665.1. Classification (NCBI taxonomy): domain Eukaryota; kingdom Viridiplantae; phylum Streptophyta; class Magnoliopsida; order Santalales; family Viscaceae; genus Viscum; species Viscum album. The sequence goes on from OY728119.1 coordinate 594,727,344, forward strand.
TGGGTGACATGTATTTTACCCTAATAAATTAAATAAATTAAAATTAATGTATTATTTTAATAAAATTTATAAATAAAATTTTGAATAAAATAAATTTACATTCATCTACTGGTTATTAGTTAGAAAATAATAATAATAAAATCATTTCTATATCTAATTTTTTTTCATCTAAAAATTCATTCTTTTGGTTTGTATAAGGATGTTATTATTAATTTCTAATACCTAAAAGGATTGAATCATGTTAAATGGGTTCTATATTTGGAATCTGGATAAATAATATAAGGTAACAATGTCAACTGTAATGACACAAACATTCAATGAATATTTTTCCTTGAAATAATCATTGGGATAAATGTCTAACTTCACACTCAGTACGAAAAAAACAAAATGTGTCACATTTTATAAAAATAATTTTTTTTTATAAATAATTTTTTGAATTTGTGGGTATTAATAATGTTAAACTATTTTTTGAAATATACATATAAATATAAATATAATTCATTTTTAATACTAATTGATTAAGAAAATTCAATTAGTACTAATAAATAACTAATAAGATCACATCATGTCTAAAAAATATTTTCCCTAAAATTAGATCTGTATACAAATCAATTTAAGAAAATAAAATATAAATATTATATTAACCCTAATTAAATTTCTATGATATAATCCTAAAAATATTTAAATATTTAAATTTTTTTGAAATTAAAAAATAATTTCCATTTTATCATATATTTACATTTGAAATATAAATAAAAAAAAATTAGAAATTGAATTTGAGAAAATTAATTTCATCTTATATATTTATCATTTTAATATTACCTTAATATGATTTTTTATATTTTTAGTGAAATGATTTATTTTTAGTATAATAGTACAAAACACTGTTTTTACACATACCATAGAATTTATTACCATATAAAAAGTACAAATTTAAAAATATTAAAAATATTTGTAGGGATGAAAATGTATTTAAGTAAAAAATTTATGAATTATTTAAAAACTATATTGAATTTATAATTTTTTTTAACATTTTGAAATTTAAGTATTATTTTTTAAATAAAATCTATTTCGGTTCATTTTTTTAAAGGTGATGCCGTGGCCAAAAAAGACCAAAACCTAATTCAGTTCATTTATTTTAATGATGTTTTCTAAAGTTGGAATTAATTTTTTTATTGTGTTTATAGACACATAACTCTTATTTTTTATAATAATAAATTAAATTATTTCATTTATATCTTCAAAATTGATAATTTTATCCAAAATTGTTTTTATTTTTAAAAATAGGCTTTGCCAAAAAATAGTTTTTATATGTAATATATTATAAAATTTAAATTATTTCCCCCTTCCTTTAAAATATTATTTAATAATTTTTTCTCACATATTAAGTCACACTTTATAAATGGTTTAATAAGTTCTGTTACATTTTTTATCATAAAAATTAGTTGTCGAGGTTTAAAATGTAGTAACAATGATAAATGTAAATTAAGGTAAAAAGAGTTTAACTGTGAATAAAATTAAAGACAATATTTAAAAAATATCTCTAAATGAGTTATTGATGTGTATCTTGACTGAAAAATATCTCATCTCCATTAGTTTCCATTTGTTAATACACATTAAATTTGAAACAATTGTTCTTTTTATATCAAGAGTTTATATTTATATAAATTTCACTCCCTCCATATATAAAAGGGGCCTTCCAATACCCTTTCAAGGATAGTCCAAAATTCAACTTACACTTGAACTAATTACTTTTATACATCCCCTTGAGTCATAGACCATTTTTTAATCCCCTCGATCTGTGGAAAATCCCTAAATCATAAATTTTCATGAGGTACTCCAAGAGGATGATGAAACCCTCAATGTGAGTACTATACACTTTATAGAAATTATATTCTCTATATTTATCATCCAATATATATTTTAATTATATTATATATACATCAGTATTATTAATATTATAATTTTTTATTCTAATTTTATAACCATTATATATGATTTCCCCTTTCTTAGAAAAATAACAACATCATTCATATGTACTTTTAAAACACCACTTCCACAAAGCTACAATTTAATTTCATAATCACAATATGTGGAAGGTTATAGAATAATTTAATATGAATATATATTTTATTTATGATTTTTTTTATTTTTCTAAATAGATAATCCATTTCCTACCTTTTTTGTATTCTAAGAAAAATGAAAATGTTATCTATGTGTAAATATGAACTACCATCTCTATGAGGTGAGATAGTTTATTTTTATTAACCAAATCACATGGTTGGTTCCAATAATATAATTAATAAATAAATATGACATTATTATTTATTTTTTTATTACTTTATAGTTTATGTAAGGGATTTTTAGTATCTAATTCACTAATTAAGATACCTCCTTTCATTTGTTAATTGTTTTTACCGAAAAAAAGATCATCCAAAATTTCAACCACACAAATCATAATATAATTATAATGGTATGATCATAGGAATTTATAAATAATTATGACACTTATATTCCATTTCATTAAATAATATAAGAAATATAAAATTAGTATTCGAAATGGCTGTCGATGTCGACACTTTGATGCACGTGTGAAACAATCAAAATATTTATCATATGACGATGAAAAAAAACTATAACTAAAAAATACATGTAAAATTAATGAATATAAATGAATAATATATATGGTAATTGATCTGAATAAGCTTTTGAAAAATGTTATTAATGTGTTTATGTTTATTATGTTGGAGGTTAAAGAGAATACATGAATTTCATGAATAAATATAATGGGATTTTTCTTGACTCAACTTCTATTCTTGAGTTATAATTATTCAAATTTTAGTATGGTCATACAATATGGTTCTAGGTTTTATAATGATATTATAATTTCATTAATCCTTATTTTAAATGTCATTAAATTTATGGATTTAATTCTTCCTAAAATTCACTAATGTATTGAATAATTCTCATCATCCTCAAATAAATTCTCTTTCTTTAGTGTCCATATTCACTCTTCTGACCAATGTTATCTTTTAATATTTTGAAATCCAAATATATATTATTTTTCTTAATCCTAATATTTCTTTTTTAACTCTTTTCTAATGAAATATTTATTACACTTTGATAATAAGTATTTCGATAAATGTCTTTTTAGAATGATTGATAATGATTTCATTTCCCAATCATAGATTTTATCTTCCACTCAAAATTTTATTAGGAAAAGCTTTATTTAATTTTTGAAGTATTATTTATTGTGATCTATTAAGAAATAATGTGTGATAATTATTAATAAAAAAATTATTATTATTTTTATTTTTTCCCATATCCTATTATTTTTACAATGATGTTAAAAAATGTCTTCTAAATGCAATATTATGGTTTCACTTAAATTTTAGAGTTTATATAAAAATGATTTACCTCCTTATAAATTTATTTATTATGAACCACCCTCTAAATTATTTTATAACATAATTATTTTTGGTGATTTAATTTTTGTTGTTAGTTTATCTAATTCTTGAATTCATTTTATGTGATAACATTTCGAAATATTAATAAACCCATTCCCATTGCAAAGGTTATTTATGAAATGATGAATGATTTATTTAATGTGAAAAAAATATGTATAGATGGTTTTTGTGCCATATCCCACATCACCATACAATGATTTAGTTAGAGAGTTATATATAATGAAATAAGTATTCATGGACAAGATTAAATTTTTTTTACAAGTGTGTGTGTGAGTGAGTAAGTTGTAAAATTAATCTTTCACCATACTCATGTTTATTACTTAGATCGATGTTATAATATGTTTCAATGAAATAAACATTTTGATCTAATATCATAATTATGATTTTAAATAGAACATTTATATTATATCATACTCTTATTATATGGTATATGTTTCTTAATTTGACATTATATTTATTTATATCATGAATTATTGTAAACTCATACTGTTTTAAGTTATTTTTAATAAGATATTTATCCCATTATCATGTTTATCATGTGATTATAATTTATTAATTGATGGAATGTTGATGTTTTTTCCATTACCTAGTGCTTAAGATCACTACTTTCATATACTTCAATTACCCGGGTTATGAAGATGAGTACCACTTATTATAAGTTTAAAAGAGAGTCTAGTGTAACTCAATTATAGAGAAAATTTCACAAGGGTTTTAAAATATGATGATTATATATCTTGTCCTCAAAGACACTAAACCAGTAGGATGTCAGATTGTGTGATTATTTGTAACATGTAATGTTTAAATTATAGATAAGATGTAAATTTACGATATGTTTTATCTTGTGTCACATAACATGGTACCAAAGAAGGTTTTAGTTAATTTTTAGGATTATTTTAGATATTCTATGGGATTAGGATGATATAAACTTAATAAAATATATAAATATAAATCTATGAATAGTATAAAATATTGAATTTTTTGTAAAGTATAGACTATGTGGTTTGTCTCGAAATGAAATCATTGTCTGGATACTACAGAGGGAGTAGGATCAGGCATAGTTGTACCTAGGCATTGAAATCATAATAGGGGAATATTGTGTATTAAATCAATCTTCACATAGTACATGATAAATAATCCTGAATAAAAACCAGGATTTTCACTCCTTGGGGTAATTATTTTGTGATTCAACTAGTGTTTATGAACCATTATGAAGGATTTGAGTACATTTTTGTTTGATTATTAAAGAATCTATTGAGGAATGGATAATGACTTACCAATATTTAATCATATTAATTTATAATTTTGGGTACATATAAAATTTATGATTTACTTGTTTTATGTTATTATTATTCCATTTTATAAGATTTTCAAATCCATCCCTTTAATTATTCCATTATTAAAGGAATTGTATGTATAACTAAAAAATTGGGTTAGCAATGGGTGTGATGGGAAATGCGATGATAGTCCCAATGAGATTTAAAATAAGTTTAAATAAGAAGTATGAAATCATTTATTGATTCTAAATCAACATTTCAAAGATATGAATGTTAACAAAAACCATGTAGATAACTTGAATGCTCTAAGGAAGCAATAACAAGCTATCAGGTCTTTATTTTGATAAAATTAGTCCTCCTTTAGTGGATCTTTGAATCTATTTATAAATGGGTAATGGATTAATGGGATGAAAAATATATTTTTTGTTCTCTATTACTCAAAACATGATCATTTTTTCATGTCCATTTATCATTTTGAAGGTGAGGCACATCAAACCCACACTGCCAGATCCGACACTAAAAACACATACTTTTACAATTGGATTAAATACCATGTGACATGTATAAAACTATACTTATATATATTTAAATAATTAAAACATTACATCTCATAATAACCACACATCCCATGAATGTAAGTTTTAGTTTCTTTTAGGATCATCTAAATATCAAACTTATTTTATGGTATTTGTTAATATTTATCCATAATTGAACCAAATAGACCGCTTCTAGACTTCTCATAAGATTTACTCTTCTTTATTTACTTGGGAATAAAAAAACAAGAAAGTGGTGAGATCAAATACTTATTGAGGGAAAATCATTAAAATTTCATCAGGGGTTACACCATAAAAAATTTAGGAAACATGAGATTTGGAGAAATATATTGTTAGAAAGATCATCAAACAATTAGAGTTCTCTATATGTCTAGAATGGAGGAAATTTAATATAAAATGAATAAAAATTTACCATGGTATATGAGTATAAAAAATAATATAATATTCAAGAGTCAACGAGAATAATGTACACATATAGTGAAGGATTTTTTTATAGTCATAATAATAGGAAATATTGAAATTGTGAACATAGCAAACCACATCGAGTTGAGGCTCAATATTGTGAATGTAACTATCGACATAATGTTCATGATAAATCAATGGAAAATATATAATCTTGATAATTTACACACTCAATATTTTTATCTTTAATAATCTATATCATTTAGAAACTCAATATTATGAATTTATATAATTTTTATTGTGTTTATGATAAATCTTATGAATTTAACTAATCTTTATAATGTTCAGAAACAATATTATGGGCATAACTAACTAAAATAATGTCCAAACTCATTAAATGTTTTCTCTTGAGCTATAAAACATTAACAAATTCATTGGATGGTTATATCAGACCCCACGTATCATCATCCATACATGTGTGTTCCATAATAAATAATTCATATATCATATAATAGGGAACCCATGAAAAAGATATTTGTTTCATGTCATTTATAAATTGTATCACATAAATTTAAATAAGGGATTAGATAGACTGATACATACATTAGATCACCAAAAAGTATTTTTTTATATAATTATTTATAGGGTGATTCAAAAAAACACAACTATATAGGAGTTATATCTTCTGTAGGGGAAAAAGGAAGTGAAATGTTGAAAAAGATATTTTAGTAAAAAAAACTCTGTAACATTATCATAAAGAGATTAGATGATGAATCACATTAAAACATAATTTTAAAAAAGAAAAAATTATAAATTTTATAAAAAATTAATTTAAATTATATCCAAATAATACATCCTTGAAAAATACTTAATGTGTTACCATAATAAATATGGAGTGGAATATAAAAATATAGAACTAAAAGAGAAGTCTCTTTTAATATTTTAAAAATACTTTATTGAAACCCAAATCATAAAAATAGTGATAAATAATTATTTTGAAATAATTTGAAGGTAAATTTGATGATATAGTGAAATTAAACATATTTTAATTTCAAAAAATTAAAATTGAACGTTGGAATGAAGAGAAAATATAGATATGGAAAAAAATATCATTTGTAAAGGATGAATATTATAAATAACAACATTAAATTTTATGAAGAAATAAATACATTAATGTAATTATCCATAAAAGAAGGATTAAATGAATTACATTATTAGTATATTATTAAACAAAATTATCTTAAAAAACCATAGTCAAAGAGGAATCATTATGAATCACAAAAAGAATAGCAGTCAAGAAATAATCATTACAGTCTAAGAAGAATGTTAATTTTAACCCATTGAACGATAGAGAATAAAAATGAAATGAAATTTACATGAATTAATTATAAATAATTATATTATATAACTTATGGCTGTATACATTCCACTGGTGTGAAATTAGGTTCATAAAATAAAACATGTCACAAAGAAAGAAAGTTTGGATGCAATACCCTTACCTTTTACTCATGGAATCCATAAATTCAATTTAACCTCTTATAAAATGAATATAACCATCATAATAAAATATTTTATCAAATTTTTAATATATATATTTTTATATAATATTCATTTTTAATCATTTATTATACATTTATTAGTTAGTTATATTTTATTTTCAACATCATATGTGAGATATTTTGATTATTCCAAAAATTCATTAAAGTAGTGATTTCAATAATAATTATTTTAAAAATTGTTAAAAAAATAAATTATTTATGTTACTAGAATATATTTCCCACAATTATTTATAATGTCTTATGTTCTACCCTGGATATTTTTAGCTATAACATGTCAGGATAAAATAGGTGATGAGCTTTCCTCATTAATTTTTGATGAACAAATGTGGTATCATAATTAATGATTTAAATATAAAAATACCCTTACCATAACCAAAAAAACCTTACTTAGATAATAATATTATATTTATTCATTAAATATATTTTTAGAACCATCCTTGTTGGGTTGTGATAGTAAATAAACTACATCACTCTAGGGTGGGGACAGTTTGCACGTACACACGTATAATTTTTTTCATATAATGTGAAAACATTAGGAAATGTTTCATCTTTTCAAGAATATTAATCATTATATAAAAAATACTATTTCATTACATACCATTTTTTGAACCAAATTAGTAAGGTTGCAAAGAAAAACAAACATGTTTCATTGTGGATACACTAGTCTATAAGTAAAAGAATCAACATTTTTGTTTTTCATATTATTGGGAGGAATATAGAAAATATTTTCTCCTTTTAGAATCATAAAAATGTAAAACATATCCGATTTATTCATTAAATTAACTTATAGAACCACCCATGCAATTTAGTTAGGAAAAAATACATTTCTTTATAAAGGTTATATTTGACACGTATACATGAATTACATTATCATTTATTAAGTGAAATAGAGATTGGTTGATAATGTATATTCACTAAACATTATAAAATTAATAATTTAATAGATACTAATTTCATTTTATATTAATGTTAAAATTATATTTTCAAGAGAGTGAAAATAAAAATAGTTAGGGAATTCTGAGTACTGAAATTGAGAACTGGAGTGTTACCTTGGAGGACCTATTAGAAACAAAGGACATAGTGGATTAAGGGATTAAAAACAAGGATTAGATATATAGGTTATTTTTAAAGGATATAAGTTCAACTGGAATGAGAAATTAGTCTATTATAGATGGGTGGAGGAAGCCTCATTTTATAAGTGATGATATTGGCAGTTTTATAATAATATAAAGTACAAGTAATTATTAAAGGGTCAAAAGGATCCAATAATAGAAAATAATGGATATGTTATATGGAAATGTTTTCCCATATATCATCCTATAATTTTATGATTTTTTTAAGATTATTTATGAAAGTGAAGGGCTCATTCACCATAGTAGGGCTAAAACGGACTTTGGAAGAATGAGAAGGTATGGAATTTTCCATCAGTATCGCGCCTGTGCACCTCTTCACATGAACATGCTAGGGAAATAGTCATGCAAATGTGGAGATATGATCATGATGCAGATACTGGGGAGGATCAGTTTCAAGTAGTCATAGTTTGTAGGATTTCCTTAAGACATACGGGTCATGTAATGTCTTCAAGCCTATGGGAAATGTAATTCCTAAGCCTACCGGCCTTGTAAGGGTTACCCCTCATCCCTTTAAAGGGGGGTTATCAGAAAATAAAAAAAGGCCTTTGGTCCATTATGTGTCTTTATGCGTACAATTTATGATTAAAATAAAATTATTTATATGAAATTTGTTAGTTCATTATTAAAAAAAATATGTGTATTTCAATGTAACCTAAAACAATTTTCTATATTATTGATATTTAGTTAAACGAAGCATATAATAATTTTTTTTTATTAGATATGAAAATTACTTGAGTTCCCAAAATGTTAAACATGAGTTTTATAAATTTCATAATGTGTTTATAAATACATTATTTTAGTTCATAGATAAATATATTGTATAGAAAAAATATTTCAAAAAATGCCAATTTTTTTATTGATATGTCATAATATTAATAATGTTTACAAAATTGGTATTTTTTAGTATTGACTCAAAAATTAAACATTTTAGAAAAATATAGGAAACTTATCATAAGATATTTTTATATTTCTAAATTAATAAAATAAAACATTTTTACAAAATTAAAATTCTAAAATTTACAAATTTATTTTCTAAATGAAAATAAAAATTATAAAGGACTATTTTTCTTGAAATATGTTATTTTTTATGTGTTCTTAATTTTATTTCATAGAAATTTTGAATTTAAATATAATTAATATATTAGTTCATATATTATAATATTTTAAATTTTTTATTTTTGACTTTTAGGAAAAAATTTAAAATATTTAAAAAAAGTTATTTGATAATGTATAGTACTTTTTAGTATTAAATCTTAATAATCATTTTCCCTCTCAATGTATGTATTTTTTGTTTTCAAATATATTTTTTCATTATAGAAACCCTAAACCCACACTTTCATAATCTGGTGTGAATAAACACCTTCATTACATACCAAATTTTAAATTAATTGAAGCCACCCAATGATAACCATCAATAATTGAAATATCAAAAATAAATAGAGTCACATAAATTCAAAGGAACATTTTGGTTTAAAATTTTAGAGAGTTAAGAAAAATTATTAATTATCAAATCCAATAAATATCTCATCACACAATCATTTTTTTCATTTTATTAACAGATTTAATTCATAATAAATCTTTAACATCTCCTATAATAGTATCCAAATAGCCGATTATATTATATTTATCTTGTGTAATAAATTTGTCATACCCAAGGGGAGTGAAAACACACAAACAGGTGATCTAAAATTATCATTAACGGTAAACCTAATGATAAAAGTCAATGATTAAAAGTGATTATAAGATAAAAATATGTAATATAAAAGGAATATATAATCAAAATAATTCCATAATTAAAATATAATTTGAGAATAATGTTCCCATAGTTCATGTATGAATATATAAATGCATGGATAACAGTAATTCATTCCTTAGTAATAAAATTAATAATGTGGGAGGGTGAATTCCATGCCATAAGCTAAGACATCATTTTCTTAGACATTATGATCTTATGATAAAGGCCTTGTGTGTGTGAAATATTATGTTATGGATAGTTATACACCAAAATACCCAATTAGTTTGTCTCATTAGAGCAATTAATGCATCAAGAGGATATTATGGTCCCCAACAATCATTATTTTAAGTCCAATGAATTAATTATACAAATAAATGAATATTATGCAGAATTAAAAACTATTATTTTTTAATATTTAATTAAAATGTGTATTGGAATAACAAGTATACAAATTTTCAATATTTCACCAATTAATAAATTGAGTAGCTTCCTATGTAAGAATCCCTAAATGTAATAAAATATTGATAAAGGGGTATATAGTTAAGTTAATAATTTCTCTAATTAATTGATTTATTTTATTTTTGAGGAAACTCAATAATTAATGGAATTAAATATCATGTATTCATAACAAAAAGGATTTAGAAGAAAAATTATACCTGTAGTAGAGGAGGATTTTACAAGAAAAATGTAATAATGGATTTATTAAAGTTTAATAGCCTAAATGAAAATAGTATATGAGTATTTAGAATTTAATACATGATCAATATTTTTTCCAGAAAATAGAATCAAGTACTGAATATGTATTATGTCTCAGTGATGAAAAACTAAGATATAAAAACCCTCACAGTAATGATAACATAATAATCATAAGAATACAAGGGGAATACCAAGAAATTAATTTATAATTAAATAAAATATATTATATTTATATTTATAAAACCCCCTTGAATGATATAATTTCAATTGAAAATTTAGAAAACATAAATAATGAAATAATTATGGTAAAAAATATGAGAGGGGACATTATTACATCATACAATAGAAAACATGGAATAAAAAATAATAATGTCTCAAGGAATTGAAATCTAACAGAAATAAACCCTACAAGTAACATAATAATTAAGGTAAGAATTAATTGATATTGAGTTTATAAGGAAGTATTTTAGAACCCAAAAAATTATTTATGAAATAAAATAAAAATCATTAATTTTTTAGAATGAATCATGATTTTAAAAAAATATAGTTTTAATAAGAATGTGTACTACCCATTTGAAGAAAATTGAGTTAACAAAAACTCTTACATTAATTAAGGCCTGGTTGAAATATGATAAAAAATATTTTAAAAAAATAACTATCTTTATCACTCATTTAGGATCCTTTTTCATATAAATATCTTTTTATAAAATTTATTTATAATTATTCTATAAATGTATATTAGTTAGTAATTATCTATTTTCAATATCAAGTGTGAGTAATCTTGATTGTTTTGAACTAGTTCAATAATACTGGTGTTATTCTTCATTCCAATGCCAATTTGCATCATTACATGATCAGAAAAGGTATAAGAATAAATGTTTAAAAAAAAATATTGGTATAATTTCATTAAATGATAGGTCTAGTTATCATCCTTAATGATGAAATTGATGATGATCATGTTTCATATATTTCTCAAGAATGAACGTTGGTATCTTAATTAATGAGTTTAAAATTAATGCTCAAATTAATGAAAAAAAATAAAAAAATATATTTATTATTTATATTATATATTATCATTAAATATGTTATCATATTCATAAATTATATTATTTTAAAACATTTTTTATGTAGGTGGTTTGGCCGAATCAAACATGAATATATTGTAATTAAGACAAGATTACGATTATGAATATGATTTCTTTAGGGAATACAAAACATCATTATCAAAGAATAATAATGAAATTATTTCAATAATTTTAAGTCTATGAATCATACTTTAATATGTTCTATTAAATAGTAATTAAAATAAGTAAAAAAAACATATGTTACTTTAGGGATATAGTAGTCTGTAAAATGCATGATTAACTTCTTAATATCCTGATGAATGATAGGGAACAAAGTTGGATAATAATATCACACACAATAATCATAGATATATTTTATATTTCAAATTCATTTTTTATTTTCACAATTATAAATGGTTAAGAGAGGTGGTGGTGATAAATGGAAGTTGTTGCTTCATGAAGGTTGTAGTCCGCACAATGCACGTAGGATGATTTCAATTTTCCTAACAGAAAAGTGGAAATGTAGTTAGTTATTATTAAAATATTATAATAACATTAATAATACAAAAAACACTGATGTATTTATATAATAATTCTTAAATTATATTTGTGAAATTTTGAATTAAAAGACATAAAGTTATGAATAGGTACTCATGAAGAAGACACTATCTTTCCCTTGTAAAAAATATTCAAAATGGATGTCATATGACAAAATATTATAACCACAGGCTCAAGGAAAGTAATTGGATTATATTATAAGGAATTTGGGTATATTTTCAATTAAAAACCTAATTTTGGGTGTCTACTTGAAGGGGTGTTGAGTGGTCACTTTTAAAATTGATTGGAATTCCATTTTTCTAAATATTTCAACTTAATATAAAGTGATCACAAGTTTCACATGACAAGAAACATCCCAAATGAAAAATAATAATTTTGGGGATATGATAAGATCAATAACACCACAAAAATTTATTTTCAAATATGTTTTCAAACTTTTTAAATGTCCTTTACTCTTATAATTTTAACCTTTTCCATTTTTGGTTTTACATTGGTAACTAGTTTTTACCTTTGTAATGTAAATTTAATGAAAAAAATAAAATTACCCTCATTAAATTAATTATAACAAATTATTCAAAATATTAAATAAATTAAATATGATATAATTTATGTATGTATGATAATCCAATTTTAACATCCTCCCATATAACGTGTAAAGACCCCTTTTTAGAAAAAGTGTAGTTTGACATTAAAACTTATGTGTAGTACAAAATTATAAATTTCATTGATTTTAATGTTATAAAATTTTCTTTTATAACAAATATAAAATTTAATTGGATTTAAATGAATCCAAAACCAAATTTTACCTAAATATTATATTATTGAAAAAATACTAAAGACATTTTTAATTTTGAAATATTTAAAATGTTAATCATATTTTTCTAAATTCAATACAGTACTTTTAAAATTTATAGTTTAGTTTTTTACATATTTTTTTACAGATTATATGTTTTTATGCAATTACATGTCTTTTTTATATAATTATAATTTTTCATTTTTTTTGAAAAGGGTATTTTTACTATTCATCTAAAAATCGACTATTTTAGAAAAATCTAAAAAATTTACCATATTCTAGTACTACTGCTATAAATCCAAAAATTAATAATTTTTTTTCAAAATAATATTATTAAATGTTTAATTTATCATTAAAATAAAACATAAATATATAAAAAACATTTTAATGAAAATTAACCATTATGATTTTTATTTCTGGTCAATTACTAGTAAAATCTACCTTAGAATATTATTCATATATAGAATATATTTTACAAATAAAAAATTTAGTTTTTTGAAATGTTATATTTTATATAATAAATTAATATTGTTATTTAAATAACTACAAAAATTGAATTTATCAATGCATTCAAATGTATAATGACTATTATTTTTATTTCTATAAAGATTTCATAATTCAGTTACACATGTTATTATCCTCTTATTCGAATTTTTATTAAACTTTTATATAATGTTCTATATTTTTTTGTGGTTTGGTGTTTCCTGTATCACACAAAATATATCATATTAGGTATTAAAGGATTATTAAATTTAAAATCAATTGTTTTTATATTTAATTCTCCTTAAATGAATTATACTTGAAAATTTTTATTTATTAATCATTGATCAATGTGGGTGAGAGTACTATTAACATGTTTATCATTCATGAAATAACTTCTAATACCACATCTACATTAGTATTTTCATCCATTTAATGTCACTTATCATTTCTCAAACAACCTTTATTTTTCATGAAATCATATACTTGGGTATTTATATACCATAATTGTTGGATCTTGAATATACAGATTATAGACAAGAGGGGGGTGAATTGTGTCTTTCAGATTTTTCGTTAACTCTTCGATTGAACAAGTTCTGTCCTCTATGCTTTATCAGATTTGATCATGTAGCGGAATAAGTAAAATCAGGGACACATAGATGTATAGTGGTTCGAAGAACATAATACCCCTAGTCCACTCTACCAACTCTCAACTCCATGAGGTTGGTGATTTTCACTATCTAGTCCTCCTTTCCACAGACCTTCCAACAACTGAAAAACAGGCAGTTGACACCTTTACAATTTTCAGGCTAACAAATCCTTCTGGTTCAAACACAAACCTACTCAGCTTAGTATGAGAAGCTGATTACTCAAGATAAAAATAATTTTAGAAAAAACTTTTTCAGTTAATCTTCACAATTGAAACAGAATTCAATTGACAGCAGATGGATCGTCTTATCTAGAAATATTGATTTTCAAGTCGAAAAAGTTCTGAGCCGATCCAGTTGTAGTAGATATAGATATACTATTCACAACTTCAGAAGTAGTATATCCATAGTAGATATTTGATGTAGAACAAGTGAATATTCTATCGAGTTCCTTCTTCTTAAATAAACAGAGCTTTGATGCTCCTTTTGAATCAACAGAATTGAGTGCTTTAAGCAGTCTCTATTTTCCACCTTTTTGAATAATAGATTTATCACATCACTCTTGTGCCTGGTGTTTCAATGAAAACATCTATATAATAAAGCTGAGTATACCCCCTACACATTTAGATCCATAAGAGTCGCCTTTTGATTCGCGATATTAAAAAATTTTAATTTACAGAGTATTCGTAACATCCCTGAAGACTCAGCATAAAAACCTATTTTTAATTTGGTATTTAATCCATTGTAAAAACGACTTTGAATCGGTCAAAGTACTATTTTAAAAACTGACTTTAAATCCGTCTTGAAATTCGCCTAACAATCAGCTTGCTGACCGTTGCATAAAAATATCGTCTTTCAAACTTTCTGAATCCAATCGTAAGGTTGATGACATGGCCTCCAAACGTAGGGTTGACAACATAAGGTTGAACATAAACTTAAGGTTCATGTTACTTTCTTCAAAGTAAAGGTTGATCATAAACACATGGTTGATCATCCATACTTTTTCTTCAACTCTCAGATGAAAGATAAAAGATCCATTCAAAGAACGTATGGTTGTTTACAAAAGTAAGGTTGATGAACTATTCTTTTGAGAAAGAAACGTAATGTTTAGTACTTACGTACGATTCTCCTTCTATACTTTGTTGATAAACCAAACGTAAGGTTCCTTCCTAACGTAAGGTTCTTCTTCCTTACTTTGCTGAAGAACCCTTGCTAGATCTTGAATATATAGATTATACACAAGAGGGGGGTGAATTGTGTCTTTCAAACTTTATGACGCCAAACGTAAGGTTGATGATGTGGCCTCCAAATGTAGGGTTGACAACATAAGGTTGAACATAAACGTAGGGTTCATGTTACTTTATTCAAACATAAGGTTGATCATAAACGTAGGGTTGATCATCTATACTTTTTCTTCAACTCTCAGACGAAAGATAAAAGATCCATTCAAAGAACGTATGGTTTTTTACAAAAGTAAGGTTGATGAACCATACTTTTGAGAAAAAAATGTAACATTTTGTACTTACGTACGGTTCCCCTTCCATACTTTGTTGATAACCCAAACGTAAGGTTCCTTACTAACGTAAGGTTCTTCTTCCATAATTTACCGATAACCCAAAATTAAGGTTCCTTCCTAACGTAATGTTCTTCTTCCATACTTTGATGATAACGTATGGTTGATTACCATACTTTTCTCTTATCTCAAAATGTATACACACTTTTCATCGTTACACTACGTTTATCCATGTTGGGTATGAATAGTGATTCCAGGACACGCTAATACAGATCCCGAATAAGTATGGTATGAATAGTGTTTCCAGAACGCGCTAAAACAGTTCCCGAATAAGTAATAAATTCCCCTTATTTCAAGAGTAAAATAACATAATAAATTCCTGAAAAATACTAAATAAAATCATTAGAAAATAATTAAGGGTATTTGTGAGCATCAAAATTATCATAAAGAGATAGAGTATTATTTTCAATAATCTCTCCCTTTAAATGACATTATTATGTATTGTTGAAAACAATAATTTTCTCAACAATATCCCCTTTTTGATGATCACAAAACCCATAAAATAATTAATGAAATCAACTTCAAAAATTAATTACATATAGTTTTTAAATCTTGAAAAGATAAATACAATATTAATTTTTCCTTAAATTTATCTATTTCTAATTTCTCCCCCAATAAGATAAATGTAAAAACAAATTTCTCCCAAAAAGATACTTAAAAAAATGTAGTGTTTATCCAAAGTTCTCCCCCTTTTTGTGATATCAAAAAGATTGATAAAATATTGAATAGAACACATATTGATGTTGTACTGAACATTAGTAAATTCTATAATTAACTGTTTAATAGTAAGATAATATGATATACTGGCATATGTTAACCTAAAAAGTAATAAACAAAGAAAGAAACAAATAAAAAATGGGGGAAATTTTCATTCAAAAATAGCAGCATGTACATGACAATGATATACACAGGAATCAAGGTTTGGGCAAGGTAGTTAATAGGTTCTATCTCCTCTAGATTGCAGACTTGATTTCTATAAATTGTTCCCTAAGTCTCTTCATCATCCCATCTCCAAGTTTGATAATGTGATCTCTATTCTCCTGCGTCATATGAATATCCTTGATTAAATTTCCCCTGAAAAACTCATGCATCCTTTCCTATTTTTCTATAACACTGACAGATTCTATGACATCTGATTTAACAGTGTTCTGATCGGTGGCTCACTAGATGTCATTTGATCCACTAAAAATTTCTGACTGTCTAGCAACACTGATAGTGGAGCACTGTTACATTGAAGATCTAGCAACCTGTAATTCATGTTGGTCATCGCGGCTATGATAGCTTGAAATTTTTTGATTAAATAAGGTGAAGTACCTGATCCACTAACAACACTATTTTCAACTGATGCAAATTGGTTCTCCATAAACAATTTTAGATCTGATAAATTTGACTTCATAACCATTTTAGATTTCAACTTGACAACTTCATTCAACATATCCTCTTTAAACATTTAAACTTCTTGCCTTGAGACTGTACTCTCCTTTAGCTGTTTAAATCTCAATTGTTCTAAGTCTAAGGCATTTCTCAGAGAAACATTCTCAGATTCTAACAAAGACACCTTTTTGTACAGTTATTCAACTTCTTTCTTCCTTGAATCAGAGGCACCCTATGCTTGATTTGCATTATCAGGATCTAGATGATACTAAAGTACCAAAGGTAATGAGTCAACATCAGATTTTTCTTTCTCTTTGTTCTGAGTGGGTTAGTCCACAGATTTTTCCTTAGAGTCCTCAGACTCCTCCATAGAAAAATCCTCTTGAAGTACCTATGTTGGAGCATCAGGGAGATGTTCATCAAAAACATCAGCATCTTTGTCTTCTACTTGAATTTCAAGAACAATATTTTCAAGAGTTTCTTGAGGTCTGGACACTTCCTCACTAGGATCTGCATTCTTATCTTGTTCCTATTGAAGTGTAACTTCAACATCAGCTACAATCAGTTCCTAAGTCTCCCTTTGAGCTTCTTCTTGAACTCATGATCCCTCTAATAGTGTTGTCCTTTCACTAACATCTTTCATGGACTTATCAATAACAGCTTCTCTTACAAAAGTATAAGAAAATAAAGCTTCTGTTGTTGCCAGTGTAGGGAAAGTAATTTCCTCATTAACAGGTCTAGTTCTTAGAAAGGGATCTGACAGCCTTGATTCCCGTATAGTTACTAATCATTAAATTTATTTTAAAAACAAATAAAATTTGCATACGGAAAATTTAATCATAAAAAATATCTTAAACAGTGTTCAAAAACAAAATAAAATTTAAAAAAATAAATAAAATTAAATAAATAACATTAAAAAAATTATTTAAAATTAAATAAACCTAGATCCCCCTTAATAAAATCAAACCTTACAGCGGGAAGTGGTTTAGTAAAAATATCGTCTAATTGAATTTCTATATTTATAAATTCTAAAAATATTTCCTTTTTAATAACATGATCTCTTAAAATGTGATGCCTTATATCAATGTACTTAGTTCTAGAATGACTAATAGGATTTTTTGAAATATTAATTGAACTTTTATTATCACATAAAATAATTGTATTATTAAAATTCAATCGAAAGTCCATAAGAGTGTTTTTCATCCACAACACTTGTGCAAAACAACTGCCAGCAGAAACATATTCTGCCTTGGCTGTTGATAGGGCAACTGAATGTTGTTTCTTACTAGACCATGACACTAAAGACTTTCCTAAAAAAGTGACATGTTCCTGATGTGCTTTTTCTATATAATATACAACTTCCAAAGTCAGCATCTGAATATGAAATAAAATTAAAATCAAAATATTTAGGATAAAGTAGAGATTGAAAAATAGTTCATTTTAAATATCTAAAAATTCTTTTGACAGTAGTTAAATGGGATTCTTTGGGATTTGATTGAAATCTAGCACAAAGACATATTGAATACATTATATCTAACCTGCTAGCAGTAAGATATAACAAAATACCAATCATACCTCTATATAACTTGTTGTCAACTGATTTCCCAGTTTCATCCAAATCAAGTTTTATATTAGTACACATAGGAGTTGTAAATGGCTTGCTCTTTTGAATTCCAAATTTCTTAAGTAAATTAGCAATGTATTTTCTTTGATTTAAAACATTTCCAAAATATTTTTGAAATATTTGAAGACCCAAAAAGAAATTTAATTCTCCCATCATACTCATTTCAAATTCTTCTTGCATTAATTTGGAAAATTCATGACAAAGAGTTTTATTAGTTGATCCAAAAATTACATCATCAACATAAATTTGAACCAATAAAACATTATTTTTCACAGTTTTCTTAAAGAGTGTTGGATCATCCAATCCAACAGTAAAGTCATTTTTCAAAAGAAAAGAACTTAATATTTCATACCAATCTCTAGGTGCTTGTTTAAGGCCATAAATAGCATTAGTAAGTTTAAAAATAGAATCATGTTTTTGAGAGTTTTCAAAACCAGGAGGTTGCTCAACATTAACTTCCTCCATTAAATAACCATTTAAAAAGGCATATTTAACATCCATATGAAATAATTTAAAATTCATATAAGATGCATAGGCTAAAAGGATTATAATGGCTTATAACCTAGATACAGGTGCAAAAGTCTCATCATAATCTATTCCTTCTTCTTGATTATATCCTTTAGCTACTAATCTTGCTTTATTTCTTGTTATTGTTCCTTGATCATCCTGTTTATTTCTAAAGACCCATTTTGTTCCTGTTACTGGATAATTCTTAGGTCTTTCCACTAATTCACAAACATCATTTCTTTTAATCTGGTTTAATTCATCTTGCATTACTATTACCCAACATTCATCATCTAAAGCTTCTTCTATAGTCTTGGGTTCTTGTTGGGATAGGAAGGCAGAGAATTCCACTAGGTTTCCTAAGTTTCTTCTAGTTTGAATAGCAGTCTCTAAGTCAACTATCACAGTTTCTAAAGGGTGATTCTGTAGGGTTCTAGACTTTCTAGGCAATACATTTAAAGGTTCTTCAGTATCATGTTCCTCTGAACTGGACTGAATTTCTTTTATATAATTTTCAAAATAATTCTTTAAGTTCTCAAGTATCATGTTATCATTAGAGTCAGGTTCATCCATTTGATCTTTCCTTTTCTCCAAGGGATCAGATTCATCAAATTTCACATGAACTGATTTTTCAACAATCCTTGACTTTTTATTATAGACTCTATAATCTTTGGAGGTAGCAAAATATCCTAAGGAAATACCTTCATTATATTTTGGATCGAACTTACCAAGATTATATTTGGTGTTCAAGATGTAGACCTTGCATCCAAAAACTTTAAATTAATTTACTTTAGGTTTTCTATTATTCTATAGTTCATAGGGTGTCTTTTTCAAAATAGGTCTAATTAAAACTCTATTAATTATATATTAAGCTGTATTTATATCTTCTTCCCAAAAATATATAGGTATGATATATTCATTTAACATATTTCTTGCCATTTCTTGAATTGTTCTATTTATTCTTTCTATAATCCCATTCCGTTGAGGTGTTCTTGGTGTAGAGAAGGTATGTTTAATACCCATGTTTGAGCAAAAGGAATTAAATTCATGATTCTCAAATTCTCCACCATGATCAATCCTCAATGAGATTATATTAAAACCTTTTTCATTTTGAATAGATTTTCAGAAACATTCAAATAATGTAAAAGCTTAATTTTTAAATTTCAAAAAGAAAATCCAAGTAAATATAGAATAATCATCAACTAATACATAAACATATAATTTACCAGCTAATCTTGCTACTCTGGATGGTCCAAAAAAATCCATATGGATAAGTTCTAGAGGTTTAGTTGTAGTAACTTTATTAATAGATTTGAATGATGATTTATGTTGCTTGCCAAGTTGGCATGCATCACATAATCTATCACTTTCAAATTTGAGACTAGGAAAATTAGAAACTAGATGTTTCTTAGATAATTTATGTAAAACATATAAATTGCAATGTCCAAGTCTCCTGTGAAAAATCCAAGATTCACCTACAGTAGCAGTCAAGAATTTTACTTGTTGTTTACACAAGGAATTTAAATCCAAAGTATAGGCATTATCAGTTCATGGTGCCTTAAATTTAAATAGTTTATCTTTAAAAATAGTACAAAAATTGTTAGTAAAATCAACTGTATATCCATCATCACAAAGTTGATAGATACTTATCAGGTTGTGTTTTAATCTATGTACATAAAGTACATTGTTTATTGAGACTGTTTTTGGATCTCCAATAGTTCCAATGCCAATGATTTTTCCTTTGACATTGTCACCAAATGTGACAAGTCCTCCTTCCTTTTGAGTGAGTGAAGAAAAATTCAATGAGTTTCCACTCATATGTCTTGAGTAGCCACTGTCCATGTACCATATATCTTTTCTACTCTGGTGGCCTTCTACCTGCAAAGACATTCAAACAAATTTCTTTGGTACCCATATTCTGTTGGGTCCAGGGGTGTTAGCTAGCAATGATCCGGGTATCCAGATTTTATTTGTTCTTTTAAAATCAGTTGAATTATATAAGTCTTTTGAAACACAGGCTTTCTTAATAACACAAATTTGAGGTTGTCTTAAGAAATAGTTTTTAGCTATATGTCCCTTTGTCCCAAAAAAGATACAATTAACCCTTTTAGAGGTAGGAACAAAATAATTTTTATATTTCTTAGGTTTTTCTCCTTTACTACCAATTCCAAATCTCTCTTTTTTAATGAAAGTTTTTCCAAGAATTTCATTTAATGAATTCTCTCATTTTGTAAAAACCAATGTAGCCTGTTTGTAAGATTCTACTTCATCCTGTAGTGTTTTTATTCTTGATTCAAAATTAATATAGTCAGTTTTAATAGAATTGTATTTATCACTTAATTCCTTATGTTGTTTCAGCATTGTATCTCTTTCATATGAAACATATTTATGTATGTTGTTTAGTGACTTATGTTTCTTAAATATTGAGTCATATCTTTCTTCAAGCATATTGCAGTAGGATGCAAGTTTTTTATTTGTGTATCTAGATTTAGAATTTGATTCATTATTTGAATCAGAGGAGTAATATGAGTGTACCTGATTGGTTTCTTCCATGAAACACATTTTTGCTTTTAGATTGACTTCTTCTTTCTCTGAGCTTGATTCAGGAGAGATACTTGAGTCTTCAGATACATTCCAAGTGGCTTTCATAGCTTTCTTGTCATTATACTCATAGTCATTTCTTTTGAAGAATTTCTTCTTATTTGCATATTTCAATTGTGTGAAATATGGTCTGATATGCCCCATCTTCTTGCATTCATAGAATCTTACTTCCTTATCATCTCTCTTAAAGGATTTGCTGAAGTCTCTTTTCTTGCTGTAGAATTTTCTAAATTTTCTGGATAGCTGAGCCAGTTCTTCATCTGAGTTTGATGAGTTAGAGCTCTCTAATTTAGCTTTGACTTCTCTGTTCTTCATCTTTATATTATTTTGTTGTGAAGTTACCTTCAAGCCAGTATCATCCTTTTTTATGTAGACTTTATGTTCATTTGCCTCATCTTGAATTTCAGCTTCGTACATCATCACTGTACCAATTAGATCTATCATGGTCAGATTTTTGATAGGTGTTGATTGTCTATTGCAGCAGAGATACCATTCCATCAAGTAGGAAGTACCCTCAGTACTTTTAATGCTTGATCATCATGCATGATAGGTTCTCCTAGAGCTGTTACATTATTGACAATTTCTGTCAATCTCCCATTCATTTGGGTAATTCTTTCACCTTCAAACATTCTAAAAGTATAAAATTTCAACATGGAAGTTACATATCTCATTTGTCTCACATTTTGTGTTCCTTCATAAGCCACATCTTTTGTTTTCCACATCTCATATGTTGTCGGGCACTAAGATACTCTGTTAAATTCATCTGGTCCTAAACCACAGATGATTTCATTCATAGCCTTCGTATTCATATCATACTCTACTTCTATAGCAACACTCCATGTCTCAGGATTTTCAGGAATTTCATAAGGAGTTAGAATCTTTGAATAGATTTTATATCCGAGGTTTTTTAGATATATTATCATGCGCGATTTCTAGTAGCCATAGTTTTCTCCATTAAAATATGGTTCTCTGACCATTGGCATCCCTTCTCTTGTACCAGTCATGATGCTCTGTTGTATAATCTTTAAATGCTTCTAGCTTGCTAAGGCTCTATCAGAGGTTCCACCTCTGATACCAATTGTTGGATCTTGAATATACAGATTATACACAAGAGGGGGATGAATTGTGTCTTTCAAACTTTCTGATGCCAAACGTAAGGTTGATGACGTGGCCTCCAAACATAGGGTTGAAAATGTAAGGTTGAACATAAACATAGGGTTCATGTTACTTTCTTCAAACGTAAGGTTGAGCGTAAACTTAGGGTTGATCATCCATAATTTTTCTTCAACTCTTAGACGAAAGATAAAAGATCCATTCAAATAACATATGGTTGTTTACAAAAGTAAGGTTGATGAACCATACTTTTGAGAAAAAAATGTAATGTTTAGTATTTAAGTGCGGTTCTCCTTCCATACTTTGTTGATAACCCAAATATAAGGTTCCTTCCTAACTTAAGGTTATTCTTCCATACTTTACTAATAACCCAAAGGTAAAGTTCCTTCCTAACGTAAGGTTATTCTTCAATACTTTGCTGATAACGTATAGTTGATTGACCATACTTTTCTCTTATATCAAAAAGTATACACGCTTTTCATCCTTACGCTACGTTTATACACGTAGGGTATAAACAGTGATTCCAGGACATGCTAAAGCAGATCCCGAATAAGTAAGGTATGAACAGTGTTTCCTGAACGCACTAAAACAGTTCCAGAATAAGTAATAAATTCTCTTTATTTCAAGAGTAAAATAAATTAATAAATTTCTTCAAAATACTAAATAAAATAATTAGAAAATAATTAAGGGTATTTGTGAGCATCAAAATTATCATAAAGAGATGGAGTTTTATTTTCAATAATCTCCCCCTTTAAATAACATTATTATGTATTGTTGAAAACAATCCTTTGCTCAACAATAATTAATCATTATATAAAATATAAATTTACCAAAACCATCTGATTTAATATAATATTATTCTATAGTGAAACTATATATTCTACTTGAAATTAACACTATATTTAACCCTCAGATAATATTAATCACTAGGTCCCAAGATCCCAAACTAAACAATATATACCACAATAAAAAAACTTCAATGAATTTCAACAAAAAAATAATGAATAAATTATACATCCCAAGGTTACCAATACTTTGTAACTTAATTTTTCAAAATCAATCAACCCTTTATTATCTCAACATCAAGCATATTTCAGACTTAAGAGTTATCCAAACCCAATCTTTTGTTCTTTGGTTGCTATTTAAAAAAAATATAATCTTGTAATAAAATAAAATTTCAAGGATAATGATACAATTTAATAAATATCTTCAAACTATTAATGTAATTCTATTGAAGATAATTCCATAGATATTTCAAATAACCCAAAGAAATTTTAGAATATATCAGAATATCATCGAAAATTATCACCTACTATTGAAAATAGCCAAGAGTATCAATTTTTAACATCTATTAAGATATAAAACTCACTATATTAGATAAGTCTCGTAAATACAAATTTTAAATCATAATAAGAATATGATAATATTATAAAAAGTGTTCACCTTATTCGGTTAAAAGAATTAGTGATTTCTATATTTACACATTTCTCAGAATTTATCTTCATCGTATAACCCCATGTTTTAAGTAAATAACTCTTATTTTATGATTTTGATGTATATAAATTACTAGAGTGATTTTTGGGAGAGTTTAGAAGAAGTTTGGATAGTTTTTAAGTCTTTTCTAAAAAAACATAGTTGATGGAAACTGTCTAAATTCCCTAGGAAATTGAGAATAATGAGACAAAGGTAAAGAGAAAGGAACACAAGAATGTGTGCCATTTTTTAAACCATATGGATTACATGGAGAAACCGTACAACTTAATATAGTGGGCTTTGTCATATTTGGAAAATGGTTTGGAAACCATGTGAGATAACTATGCATGGTCCCTACTTGAGACAGAAGTTGGTGTATGATAAAGCAAGGTTTTACTAACAGTGTGACTAACCATGCATGGTTTAAAAACTAGATCCACAAAAAGCGGATCTAGGTTGGGATCACGTTTTATCCCCCCCTTTTATTCCCCAAACTGACCCTAAATCAGTATTTTTTCCTCTATAATGTTATGGAGGCTTCTCCCATCCACCAGGAGGTGATCTGAATGCTTCTCTTTGTGCATTTAAGTCAGATTCTCTTTGTAAGTCTTCGTTCTTGGTAGTTTCCCTTGGTTTTACTTAAATCTACTTCTCCCTCTCCCATAGTTTATTAAATCCATGTCTTATTTGGATAGATATAAGTTATTTGATTCCAAATATGATTATATTTTTATTTTGTTGTTAGGGGAAGAGATATAAGGCGAGTTCTCAAGGATCTGAACCATTTTCATGGATGTTTTCATGTATTTTTCATTTTTCACCACATTTTCTAAGGTAGTTTTATTTACTCTAGACTCCTATATTTAGAATAAAAATTCATAGCTTCAAATAATTTTTTTTTTCTGGGAATTGGTTGTAAAATGTATGTTAATTTCTTGTTGTAATCCCTCTTTAGTGACATTTTATAGAATTGTGGAAATTTGGTATTTTTATGGAAAGTGAAATTGGTAACTTGATTTTAAAATTATGATTTTAGAAATATTGATTGGTTTTGATGCATGAAAATGTTTTTCAATAAATGTTTTGTTTGTATTGAAATGGTGTGTTTGAAAGGTTTTTAATAAAACCACGGTTTTATTGAAATGGTTGAAATAGTTATTTTGGAATTAGTTTTTTGAATAATGGTTTTTGTGTGTTCGTGTGCATTTGGGATGGATAAGGGTAAGGATTATCCCACATTATTAGTGGTATGGTTACGTAACAGGTATCCCTCTATCAAAATGGTTCATTAAGTGACAACGTAGTTGAAGTATGACTCATTACTCTTGATTATAGAGAGATATATGTTGCATGCGTGGTTGGATGTGTGGATATGTGCAATGGAATTAATAATTCCAAAATAGAACTTGTGAAATGGTTTTAAAGTTTCATTTGGTTTCTTTATGTGTAACATTGTATTGTTTTGTGAAAACTGTAAGGTTATTGAACTTGTTTATATACTAGTATAATTTTTTTTTAAAATTTCTATATATAAACTATTTTATATAAATACTCTAACATGTTCTATCCTAGTGGTGTGAGTTGGGAAGTAATTTTGGGAAAACCTACTAAGATTCATTACTCACCCCTTATATGGAACATTGGTGATTTTTAGATATTTTTTATCAAAAAATGGGTAACAGTAAAGTATCACACTTTTCTAGCAGTTCTTAGTGGTACTTGGACTATTTTATGGTGTGGATCCTGGAGAAGGGTGGAGCTTTGGAGTTGTGGTTGTCTTGAGTTTTGTAGTATTTGTAGCCTTCTACTGCGTACTTAATTTTTTGTAGTCTACCAGTATATTACTATATCATAGTTTTATTTTTATATAAATGGTATGCTTTAAGTATTATTTAATTGATATCATGCTTTAGGTAGAGGTTTATTTGGATATGGAATGTTTTTATGGTTTTTTAATTTTTTAAGGGAAAATTGTCCCCAAAACTATTAATGAAGCCCTTGGAATTTATTTCCATTTTTTTTTTCATCTTGGTGTTGTCTCTTAAGAAAAAGTAATGTCCTTCTTCTTTCTCATCCAAATGATAAGAATAAGGGCGTTATGTGTGGAATCAACTTGTTCGATCCTTGACTAATAAGTGGTCATCAATTTTGTTAGTCTCGAAGCTGAAATTAAATCTTTTTATCCCTTCTATCGAGTTAGTATAAAGTAGTAGAATTGTCGGCACATGAAATGTAGTGCATAAAAGAATGTAGTGAAACTTTTTATACTGAATCTCAAGTTACTTGAGAGTTGGGTACATAAGTGTTTTTGAGACACTTATAGGTTTTAGAATCTCATTGTCATGTGTTTAGCCAATGAGATGATCATGAAATGAATTATAGATGTCACTTCACACTAAGAGTGTATATCTCATTTGGAGTAATGATTTGATGAAATTTGTTTATTTTTATAAAATGATAAATTTGTTTTCAAATGAACTATTTTAAAAAGAGAATCATCGTAGTATTTTGAAAATCATTTGATTTTAAAAAGAAAGTAGAATTTTTTTAAAAAAAGGTTAAACATGGAAAATAATTGATTTTGGAAAGCACTATTGTGATAATATTATGTGGTAGAGTTTGAAATTCAAATAGTTAATTTAATATAGAGTGAGACATGTTTTTTTGTGTGTTTCTAGAAAATGTCACATGATAGGTGTGATAAAAACCAACCAGAGGAAGATGTTTAGAATGTGGTTGCACCTGATCCATATGTGAACCAAAAGATAGTTTAGAGTATTTTGCAAGTGTTTTAGGTTTTGGAAAGCTAGAATAGGAGGGATGATCCAAGGTATGTAAGTCATTTTCGAATTCCAAAAGTAGAATCTACCAATATTTCCGGGTGATTCTGAACCAAAAAGAAGTGGTGTGGATGAATAGGATAAAATGTATCTTTGATTTCATCGGCACACTAGTAGAGTTGAAAGTCATGATTGTGATGTACATGCTGGAAGATCTTGTACACCAGTGGTGGGATTTATCTATTTTGGATAAATTAGACCACGAACTTTCATGGGAGGATATTGAGGATTTTTTAACAAAAAATTAAATCTTTATATGTTTAGATTTCAAATAATAATATAATTCTTCATCTTAAAGCAGGAAAATATTTCTATTATAGAGTATGTGGCTAAATTTATGAATTTAGTGTTCTTTGCACCCGAAGTCACTGCTAGTGCATCCTTGAAGGAATACATCATTGAATTGGGGCTGAGGTAGAAAATTCAAACAAAGATTTATGTTATCTATATTATAGATTATATAGAGATATTTAATCGAGTGATGGTGTTAGGAAGGGAAATAACATGAGATACTTGAGGAGGAAGTATGTTGATACCTATGGGAAATGGTGGGAACTCCTATGTTGGGAGCAAACAGAAGAGAGACACCTTTTTCCAAGGTGTGAGTGTAGTTAAAAATCATATGGTTAGATCGATGATTCTTAATTCCAAACCAAATATCCATCATGAATATTTTCAATGTGGTTTGTTTGACCACATGAAGTGAGAGTGTATGAAACCTCCAAGATCATGCCATAATTGCAATCAGATGGGGAATCTTTATTTCTCTTTCCACAGTGCTTCGAGGTCGAGTGTTTAGGTTACTTATTAGGTGTCACATCTATTGTATGATTTAATGGGATGAGGGTAGTATAATACCTTTAATAAACAAAACAGGTCTATACATGGTGATTATAGTAATAACATGACTCTTTAGGTATTTCAATATCAATAGGGAAATAAGGAACAATGAATGGTGAGAAAGAAATTATATAGAGATGAGAAAGTTATTATGAATGATCAATCTAGACCACCGATGATGTGCAATATGATTAATT
Organism: Viscum album; assembly: GCA_963277665.1. NCBI lineage: Eukaryota > Viridiplantae > Streptophyta > Magnoliopsida > Santalales > Viscaceae > Viscum > Viscum album. The sequence goes on from OY728119.1 coordinate 594,755,845, forward strand.
TTAATTATAAAATTATGAAAGATTTGTTTTATATGAATTCATATCATTCATTTATTTCACACCGTGTTGTTTATTTTTTCAGTTTAAAAGTATACATGATTCCTTTTGAGTTAAATCATCAGACTCCTCTTGGTCAAAGAGATTGTCGTTCCTTTATTTCTAGAGAATGTTATATAACTTTCTATGGAGTTATAATGAAATGGGTTTTCTCTATTATTGAGAATTATATCAATTATATAATCATGGGTATTAATTGTTTTAAATAATCGAAGGATCATTTTAAATATTATACCAGAATGGACAGTTTTACAAATGAAGATGGCATCACACATATCTTTTGAGGATACTAGAATGTAAAGACAGGTGCAATAGTTTTTTTAGCACCAGTAGTTAAAACAACCTCAAACTAAATTTTAGATCTGTCATTGGAATCTATGTAAAATATCGAGTGTAATTTTTTTCCTAAGTGGTCGATCGATTTCTGTTTGTGTTTCCTAATAATTTCTCAATGTTTCCACATATGAGAGAAGTGGAGTTTAGAACTGATCTAATTTCAGGGACCAATCCAATTCACCTTCCATCTTATTAGATATAGCCAATAAAATTAGAGGAATTTAATGTGCAGTTTCATGATCTAGTATGAAAATTGTTTATTCAGGCGATCACGTCATTTAGGGAAGAACTAGCCTTTTTTATCAAAAAGGATGATGAAACTCTTCAGTTATGTGTTAATTATTATAAGCTTAACCAAGTTATAATAAATAACAGGTTCCAAATCCATTAATTGATGATCTATTCGATCAATTATGGGGAGCTTAGTGGTTCTCCAAAATTGAATTTCAAATTTGGTATCACCAATTGTGAGTTAAAAAGAAGGATATTCTAAAAACAACTTTCAGGAGTAGATATGGAGATTATAATTGTATGGTAATTACTTTTAGTCTTAAAAATTCACCAATGGTCTTTATAGAATTTATGAATCAAATATTTAATTGATATATGGATTATTTTTTGGGGGTGTTTGTGGATGAAATATTGATGTATTGAAGGACAAGAGATGAGTTTGGGGAACACTTGATGACAATGTTTGCAATCTAGAAGGATCATCTTCATTATGAAAAATTATCAAAGTGTGATTTTTGGATACAAGAGCTACATTTATATGGAAATTTAATTTCTGAAAGAGGTGTTTCTATTGATCTAGAATAGATAGAGGCTGTTAAATCTTGGAAACTTGCAAATAATGACTTTGATATATGAAGCTTCCTTGGTCTAGCTGGTTATTACAGAGGATTTTTTTGTTAATTATCATGACTAGCTCCACCTATTCTTGATTTGAAAAGGAATAATATTCCATTACAATGGGATGAGGAATTTCATAATTCTTTTTAAGAACTATATGTTCACCATACATTAACACCAATCATTATTTTTCATGAATATGGAAAAGGGTTTGTGGTGTATTGTGATGCTTCAAAATCAAGGTTGGGATGTGTTCTCATACAGGTATATTAGGTTTGTGTATATGGATCAAGGAAGTAATGAATACATGAGAATAACTACCCAACACACAGTTTGGAGTGAGCTTCGATTGTCCATGATTTTAATACTTGGCATCATTATCTCTTTAGTCAATTTTTTTTTGTGTTCACGGATCATAATAACTTGAAGAATATTTTCTCAGAAATGGATTTGAATCCAAGAGAAAAAATATGGATGGAGTATCTCTATATTTTTGAATTTTACTAAATGTATAAACTGGGTAAATGAAATTCCATGGCTGATTTATTAAGCATAATTTCATATGTTCAATTGGAAAAAGAAGATTCAAATGAGTGGTATTTGATATCACTCCTAGACGATATGCATTTTGAATGTGAAGACCGAGGTGATGTAGCAATTTCTATTCTAGGTTAGTTTATTCCTAATTTGATATAGATGGTTAAAGAGTCATAGAAATATGATCCGGAATTCATTTCTATGAGTTGAAAACTCAATGGTTGTAAGACTATTGAGGGATGGGATATGGATAAGAGTGCAGTGTTCTAGTTTAGAAATTGAATGGTTGTACCTGTGGTTTTTGAGAACCAACTTCTTTATACTTACCAAAATTTTATATGGGTTATTCATCTTCGAATAAAAAATATTTATAATTAATTTAAAGCACATTTTTGGTATATCGAGATGAAAATAAATGTGGAAGAGTTTATTTAGAAATTCTTAACTTGTTATAAAGTTAAGGAAGATAATCAAAGACCATAAGGTATATTGAAGTATTTAGCTATCCCTATGAGGAAATGGGAGAATATTTGAATGTATTTAGTAATTGGTATCCCAATAATGGCTTAGAAACACGATACCATATGCATGATAGAGGATTGTATCACAAATCCGACTCATTATATCTATATTTATGAATCTCATATGGTAGAGAAATTGTAAAAAATCTAAATATTTTTAGTGGTAAAGTGGCATGGAATACCAGTTTGAATAGTGTCATATAGATATCCAAGGTTTATATATCATTTTAGGAAATCCTTATAGAAATCCCTTAGGAATATATTGAATATGACTATGAAAAATCATCCTCATATAGACAACCAATCTGAAAGGACAAGAAAAATGTTGTAGAACATGTTGTGGGCTTGTGTATTGGATTCTAGTGGCTCATTGGAAGGGAAAGTGTCCTTAGTGAAGTTCTCGTATAACAATAGTTATCAGGACGTGATACATATGGATCCTTATGAATCATTATATGGTCATATTTGGTGTTATCCACTTTTCTGGGTCGAAATAGGTGAGGCTACACATGTTGGTCCGAGCCTCGCCCAGAAACATTGGAGAAGATTTAGTTGATTTGAAAATGGATGGAGATAACTCAGATTCATCATAAATTGTATGCATATCATCTTTGATGGATTTTTTTATTCGATTTTAGTGATCATGTGTTCATGATGGTCCCTCCAAGTATAATACATCGGTGTTTTGGGAAACAGAGAAAGTTATCTCCTTGATACATTGACCCTGTTGAGATACATGAATGGGTTGGAGAGGTTGCATATCGGTTGGAATTTTTATCAAGGTTTAGTGCAGTGCATAATTTTTATCATATATCATAGTTAAAAAAGTACCAACATGATCCAAACCATGTTATTAGTCGGGATCACGTTGACCTAGAGCTGGATGCTTCAATAGTGCACATGCTAGTGCGGGTTGTGGATAGGCAAGAGAAATTCTTGTGTGGAAAAAGTTTCTGTCTAGGGTGGGTTTTGTGAAAAAATGGTCATATTCAAGGAGAGACATGGTAATGAGTGAATGAAATGAAAGAGAAATGGTTAAAACTATTTTAGGTAAATGATGGTGTTTTTACTTTCCAGGGATGGACATGCCAATGGTTGGGAGAATTTAGCACTTCCATTTTTTAATTATGTAACCATTATTTTAAGATTTTTAATTATAAAAATATAAGGATGAAGTTTGGGATCTTTCAAAAGAAGTATAGAATGGTTTTTGGAAATTTATAAAGTTTTATGGTGGGTTCACGATTAGTGGAAACCCAGAAAAAATCCTAGGAAATAGTTTAGAATGAGATAGAGGAAAAGGGGAAGGCACATAGGTAGGCGCATGGTTTTTCCAAACTGTGTCGACACCTAGTAGAAACCAGGAATCTTTAGATAGTGGGATTTGGCATAGTTGGATCATGGTTTGGAAAATTTTCAAGAAAACTTTGTGAGGATCCTTCTTGAGATAGAAGATGACATGCTGTGAGTGCACGGTTTGCATAACCGTGCGACTGACCGTGCACGATTAAAAAACTAGATAAAAAAGTGGATATAGGTTAGGATCATGCATTAACCCATATTTTGTGCCCCAAACTGACCCTAAATTGCAATTTATTCTTTTACAAGTCTATGGAGGATTATCCCATCGATTCGAAGGTTATTCAGAGGATTCTCTTAGTGGGTTAAAGTTGGATTCTTGCTGTAATTTTTTATTCTTGGTAGTTTCCCTTGGTTATCTATAGATATACTTCACCCTATCTCTTAGTTTCTTAGATATATATCCAATATGGATATATCTAAGTTATTTTATTCCATATATGATTGGATTTGTTTTTTAGTAGTAATGTAAGATATTTAAGGTGTGATTTTGATGATTCGGCCCATTTTCATGGATGTTTTCATGTCGTTTTCTATTTTTGTAATTTGTTTCAAGGTAGATGGCTTCAATATCAATTCCTATATTTATTATATGAAGGATTATTTTAAAATTAATTGTTTTTCTTGGAATAGGTTGTGAAATTGATGTGAATTTCTTTTTGTAAACCCTCTTTAGTGACGATTTATTGAATTTTGGAAATTGGGAATTTTTGTGGAAAGTGAAATTGGTAACACGATTTTAGAATGATTATTTTAAAATTAATGTTTTTTATGCATGAAAAAATATTTTCAATAAATCTTTATTTTTATTGAAATGGTGTGTCTGAATGGTTTTTTATGAAAGGATGATTTTTTTAAAATGCTTGAAATATTTGTTTTGGCATCAGTTTTTGGTATATTATTTGTTTGTGTTCATTTGAATTCAAGACAGATAAGGGTAAATTCTCTCTCCTATCATTAGTGGTATTGATAAGGGTTAGGGATATTCCCCATAAAAATGTTTCATTAAGTGACAACTTAGTGAAAGGATGTCTCAATACTCATGAGTATAGGTAAGTCCAGGTAGCATGCATGGTTGGATGTGTGGATTTGTGGAATGGAATGGATTATTCCAAAACAAAACTTGTGAAATGGTTTTAAAGTATTGTTTGGTTTCTTTCCTTTGAACATGGTATTGTTTTGTGAAAACTATTTGGTTATGGAATTTTTTAATATTATGGTATAAACTATTTTAGAAATTGTTTTATATAAACTATTTTATTTAATTATTCTAACATGTTCTATGCTAGTGGCATGAGTAGGGAAGACAATTTGGGAAAACCTACTAAGTTTCATTACTCACCCCTTATTTTAAAAATTTGTTATTTTATAGATTTTATTTATCGGGACATGGGTAATGTTAAAGTATCACACTTCTCAAGTGGTGTTTAGTGATACTTGTGTAGTTTTGTGGAGTATAGAATGGTGTAGTTTGGATATTTGGAGTTGTGGTAGTCTTGAGTTCTTTTAGCTTTGTAGGCTTCTATTTTGTATATATATGTTTTGTAGTCTTTCTTTGTGGTACTCCTGTGTAGTTTTATTTTGATATCGATTGTATGATTTCAGTCATATTTCATTGACATCATACATGATGTAGTGGTTTATTTGGTTATGTAATGTTTGGATGGTTGTTTTATTTTCAATGTGATAATAATTCCCCAATTGATAATGAATCCTTTGGTATTTATTTCTAACCTTTAGCATCATGGGGATGTCTCTTAAGTCAGAGTAAATCTATTCCGCCCTCTCAATCCAATGAGAATAAGAGTGGTGTTATATTAATGATCATATTTAAATAAAATAATAAATCCAAAATGGTTGTGAAAATATACAAAATATGAATGTGAAAATATCAATATGAAAATTTATTCCATGGTGATACCATATTTTTTAATATATAATACTTTCCATTCAACTTGTGAATTTCTTTGTTCAATAATTTTCTATCCATGGTCATTTTATAGTATGTTTTGTAACCTAATTTGTTAACATCATACTCAAATATTTCATAATAGATTTAAAATGGAATGTGATTATCCAAATCGTATCCCATGAGAGTGTCAAACATGGTGTACAATTAGAACTCTCTTTTGTGAACTATGTGATGATTGAGTTAATACCCAATCCATCATTCTTGAGTTATTACCCCTTGGTACAATTTTTTTTATCTAACTTCCACTTGTAGAATCCAAATAAGTATATAATTTCTAGGATAACCACACAATATATGTTTTTCCAAAATTTCAGGATGTTATAAAATATGTATAATTATTCCGTAATATTATAATGGGGTTTTCACAAATGTTATCATATTTTAATCTATAAAATATCAAATATTAAATCATCAAACCTAACAGGTTATCTATAAATATGAGATTATATTGAACAATAACATATCAATATGTAAATAGTTATCATCTAATATCTTAAACTATAAAATTATCTGATCCCTCCTTTGACCCATCTATGATGCCCTGAAACTAAATTACCTAAATCCAAAGTGAATAAACATCTTCATTACATTATATATTTTAAATGAACTAATGAAACCCAATTATAACCCTCGATAATTATAGTATCACCAAAAATATTAAGTTACATATACCCGACAATCTATTTAGATTTCTTGTTTTATAATGTTGGGATATTTGTCAACTAATAAATCCCATATATTTCTTATTAAATGGAAAATATTTTCAACTATATATTAAAATATTTAATATGTAATAAGTATTCAACATATACCACAAAAATTTCTACACATCCAATTATTTTAAAAATATCATGTGCAATATGTTTCCTCATAAATTGTGGAATGAAAAAATAAAAAGGGGTGAATTAAAATTCTTAGTAAGGGTAAACACATATGATAAAAATAAAAGATCAGAAGTTAGAATAAAATGAACATAAATAATATGGTATAAATTTATAATCAAATTTATTCTATAATCAAAAAGAAACTTTGATCATATTATATCAATGGTCGACATATCAATAAATATATTATAAGATAATAATAAATAATTTTCTAGTGATGAAATGTATAATGTCTTATAGATAATTTTATACCATAATCCAGAAAATAATTATCTTCAACATCATGATATTATTCTCAAGGTCTTATGTTTACGGAATTTACTATTATGGGACGGAATACACCAAAATACCCAAATATTGTTTCTCTCATGAGACCCATCGATTCATCAAGGTGATATTATAAGCCCCACCCTTCACTAATTAATTCCAATGAATTAATCATATCAATGAGTTAATAATATATAAAATTAATTACCAATGTTCCTTGATAATAAATAAACATACATATTTGAAATATGAGTATAAATTTTATTAATACTTCCATAATAAATAAAAAGAATATATTTATATGTAAAAAAAAATAAACTAACACTATATAGAGCATTGGGTGAATGGTTATTTCAATAATTTATACAATCAGTTAATGTATAAAATGTAGGTGAACACCCTTCAATCAGAGGAAAAAAATATGGTCTCTTCACAATGAAAAGGAATTTGAAGAAAAATTATACCTTTAACAGTGGAAGATTTGTAAAGAAAAAGGAAGTGATGGATTTACATGTGTATAATACACCAAAAGAAAATACTATGTGGGGAATTAAAAGTTAATTCATGATCGATATAAAAAAAAGTAAAAAAAATTATTAAAATAAATCACATCTCTATGAATAAAAATTAAGATACAAAAAACCCTTTATGGTAAGGGTAATATAAGAATCGGAGAATGTATGTGGAATACCGTGAAATTCAAATATATTGAAATTAAAGATATTATTTTTACATGAAGTCAATATGACATTTAATATAACATATAAATGAATTTTTTTTTGCAATATCAAATATGTCACAAGAAATTGAAAATAGTTTCCAATAAAAAAATATGACTTTAGAATCATTTGAATCAAAACCCTATAAAGGACAGTGAAAAAGAACATTCTAGATTAATGGGGAATAACTGGGAGGAATTAGTTATTATAAATATTTTATATTTCAATGGTGGAAAAAAATTTCAGCATCAGTTAAATTGAATCTTGATTTCTATTCAACACAAACCCACACACATGAAAGGCACATAAATTTATAAGGTTCACCTCACAAAATTAGAATCATAGTCATTTTCATGATCTAGATTCAACCAAGATCATATAATCCACTAGTTTCAACAAGTATGTATAATGGACATGGTTTATCCTTGAACTAATATTACGTAAATACTACTGATTATGATAGTGCATCCCACAATGAATCAATAATATAAATTTTTTTGTATCAATAAAACGAAATCATTCCAACCATAGCCTTAAAATGATGATATTGTTCTTTTATTCTTCTTCTACAACCTATAGAAATACATGTATGATATAATAAATATATAAAAATATAAAAATATCTTCTTATTATCTTTCACCTACTCTTCTTTCATATTCTTCTCCCCCAATTTCTATTTAAAATAGTTCAACCTCCAATTTACATAACTGCATGTTTCTCTTTATTTCAGGTTTGAATTTTAAAATCAAATTTAAACCAAAAAAATAATACTTTAAACTCATCATTTGGATCTTATTAAAAATTATTAGTATCATCCAATTTAATATTGGTATTTAGAAATAACCAGTAAATTCATTATATATTGACAAGTCAACATGATCCCTCAAAAATTACAAGAAACACCCTTCCATGGTATGGTCTAGAGGGTTATGGAATAGCCTAAAATTTTATACTATTTTCAGATAACATCCATACAATGCTACAACATACTCTAGGTGTTGTGGAATGGATGACTAAAAAACTCCAGTACCACTGCAAACCAACAATCTCTTAAATAAAGTGCGGCCTTTTTGGATATGGCGTACTCATTATTTATATTACTGACTATATCATGGTTAAGGGACTATGATGTGGAGGTCCTAGGAATTCTAGAAATACTAAAAACAATTGTCGAGAACTATGGAATTCATATCCCACTTCATCATGGAGGTCCTAAAACATCTAGTGGCACCAAAATATGACCATCCACCTCTACTGCATGAGCAAGTGGGTACGATGTGGAGGTGAAAAAATATCAAGAATATATTAATTCCATCTACCTTACTACTATAGCGATGGCATCCCACTTAGTCATGGTCACTAATATTGCGGTGTGTTCTTTGATCTGTGTTGTAGTTCATTATAGAATCTACACTTTTCCTCCTACTTATCCAAATTAGCCTGCATGAAAAACATTATTCATGAAATAAACAATAAGATAACGTCTCAAAAACGTCTAATTTATCATAGAATATGATTTAATTATTTAGAAAATTACAAAAAATCTTCACAATAGACTCTTTAATAAATCATCACTCATAGAAAAGTAAAACAAAAATCAAAGCATCTCATGGTATTAAAAATCTCACTCTTTTTATTTTGTTGGAAAATAAATAACATATATCATTATTCTACTCTAAAAAATTAGAAATAGATCACCATTAAATAATTCTAATACTATGTGATCAAACTTATTGTACTAACTACCAACATTTAATAAATAATAACATGTTTTCTATAAGATAATGATATATATATCCATATTTATGAAACATAAACATCATAAACATAAAACTAAACTTCGTAATCATAAAAAAAAAAATTTTGACGCTTGAAACATTCCTACAACAACTTACAATAAACGATTAAAAATATCTAAACTCTCTAAAATAATAGATCACCCATTTTAATAAATCACTCTAAATATATGATGAAAAATAGGTATCACATATCAATTTATACTCCCACTATATTTTATACCGCCTTTAAAAAAATTTAATATAAACACAAAGAAATGGTTTATGGTACCAATTCCCCCCTTTGAAAAAAATGTCCAAAGATAAGATGATAGAGGGTACCAGTACACCATAAGTTACCCATTTAATGAGTGAGGTTGAATATCAAACTTCATCCTCAGATTATAGAAATCCTCCTTTGATTGTGTCTTAGTAAAAACATCCAAAATTATATCCTTTATAGAAATAAATTCATACTTTAACTGATTCTCATCCACTAGATCTTTGATAATGTGATATTTTATATCATTATTATTGGACATTGAATTGCAGACAATATTTTTTGAAATTTTAATTTCCCATTGAATATCACATCACAAAAGTAATGAAAATAACCCTTTGAATTTTAGATATCGTAGTCAAGTCTTTATTCACATAATTAGTGTTGAGGAATGAGTGGTATCAACTTATTCATCCTCAGTATTACTCAAGGTTTTAGATATTTTCATTCATGAATTATAACAAATACATATTTCTCCAAGAAGGAATGATCAACTCGATTTTGAACTCCTATCATCAAAAAAATCATCCCAATATACATATGAATAATAAAATAGGTAAATATTCCGTTTTTATCATATTTCAAGACAAAATCTGTTTCATCATTGTTATATCTAAGTATTATATTACTAGACAAAAAATGAGACTCTTTTGGTGAACATTGATAAAAATAACAAAGAATAATAGCGTATACAACATTAGGTCTTAAATATATCCAGTAAACTATGCTTCCAAAAATCTTCTATAATTCCCATAGATCAACATACAACACTTATTGATTTTTTTCTATAATTATCCCTACATAAATTGACCAAGAAACAAGATTCAAATAATTTATGCTAATATTTTTTAATATTTCATTTATATAGTTATCTTGAGGTAGAAAATTTTAATCCTCTTCTTGAGAAAATTATATAAAAATAAATTAGTTCACCTCAGCATGAATAGAAATTTTAAAATGATTCTTCATTTCACAAGATAACTCCTCAAAAATTATTTCACCATTTACATCAAAATGATATAATCTATATAAACAATGAAAACTAGAAATTCCCCATTATCATCATTGATCTATAGATTACATTCAACTCTCTTATTTTTAAAATTTAACCTATTCAAAGTGGTTTCAAGATTATGATAAAAATATTTTAGGAGTTATTTAGCTCAATAATTTCCTTATTTAACCTACGAACACAATTAAAATATTATTTAAAAAAAACCACATTTCTTTTTAATATATAAATCATTTTCTAATTCACCATTGATTATGAATTAATTGAAAACAATTTAAAATATCTCACACCACCTTTGATAAAAAATTTAATTAAAATTAATTTGGCCTCATGTATAGGAACGAATAAAAAAGTTTCACTGACCTAAATTCCTTCAACTTGTGAATATCCATTAAAAAATAATCATTCATTATTTCCCATGACCTAAAATTTTTCTATTTATATTTTATTATAACACTAACATTTTTCCAATATTGTTATTTTCTTTTGGTTTGGGAACTAACTCCCATGTATTATTCTTTTAAATCTAATCTAGCTCTTTATTCATTTCATAAGATCACTCTCTATGTTTCATTACTTCTAGAACATCATCATATTCTGCATGAGAGAAAAAATATGAGATTTTTTCCTCAATGATCATCTAGTTTGAATCTATTTCTCATGATTTTAGATGATATATTGGGCATAAACCTGTCTTCTCAACTTGGGATTATGTGAAAAATATAAGTATTCATTACTAAAACTATTTGAATCAACTTATTCACCTAGAACATCCACATTATTCTCACTATATTAAAAAAATTCACCTTACTATATCATAAAAATCAATTCATCATCATCACTTATGGAACATGTTTCCTCATGAGAGCTCACTTAATTTATGTGTTTTGTCACATTCACATAAATAGAATCAATATTATTATATGTCTCTTTGTTTTAACAATGATATCCTATTCTATTTGGTGGATATTTAAAGAAGATACCATCATCACAAATTCATTTAAATTTTCCAAGATTTTCACATTTAACATTGATAATTCAAGGGATAATAAACACTCTTAGATAAAAATACATGTATATTTATTGAAACACATCTCATGTGATGACATATCAGAATTTAGCATATAAAGAAATTGATTTTTGATGTTCACAACTAAAAAATTTCCGATCTATAGAAATAGTGAGATGTCTCTTTGTCGAGAAACATTATTCAAGATATCACCTCATGTTGCATGTTTTTTTTATTTAGACACATCCTTTTTTGTATGGTTTAATATGTTAATAATGACTATCATATTTTAATTATATGATTAAAAACATCAACTAGTATACTCATCATCATTACCAGTTGTAATCTTCTTTCAAAAAGTACCCAAAGTCTTTTTTTTCACTCCACCAACATATTTTAAATCATTTTAGAGCATCTAACTTATATTTCATAAATTTAAGACATTAAATTGATGTAAATTAATTGATAAATGAAATAAAATAATTATCTATATTTTTTTACTATTTTTTTCATTGGATGAAAAATATAAGAGTTTATAAACTCTAAATGATTAGTAATATGTATTTTGAACTTATTCTATAGAGTATTCAAAATCATACAATTTTAACATGTGAATCATGTCCAAATAATTTCTATTTTCAACATAGGAAAAAAATAAATATGGGTTATATAAATGAGATTACATGTGTTATTTTATCCATGTGGACTAAATATTCAATTCCATAGTATATTTTCATCTTTCATCCTTAAATAAAAATAAATTCTAGTAACACCTATCTAAATTTTTTTACCTTATTCGTTGTCTTATTTTCATGATACATCCATATTTGAAACTCTTAATAAAATACCCATATTTCTAAAATATCACTTCACTTTCTTCATCATATAACTGATAAAAACTAATAAGAGTGTGTTTCATCCCTTAATCATTAAATGTTTTTTAATTAAAATTGATCTCTACCAATGACATAAAATCCAACAAATTTTATTTCGATTGATCCATAATTTCCAAAGGTAAAAAATCCTACATTTAATTTTCTAAATATCCTTGATTATATTTATCTGTCCTTTTATATGATCTAAGTGACCGCTATGAAAAATACTTGGACATTCACAAATAGATGCTTTTTAGGAGGCATCATAAACCAAATATTTTTCTTTTATATTATCCAACTTATTCTAAAACTTCACAAAATAATATCTTGAGAAAATATGAGATTGTAAAAAAATAAGACTCCATTTTACATGATGACTAGGTCACTCACAACATTCAATACCAAATTCTAATTGTTGATATCAATATTTAGTATGCAATTCAGATTTCACATGCTATCTCTAAACTGTTCTATTTTGAGTGAGATGGATACCCCTATATTTTTTTCTTCCAAATCATTTTGACCTATAATTTTAATGGTAATTAAAAAACATTCTTTCCATCTACCTAAAACCTATATAGTTCCAGAAATAACCACAAAGTGCATATTTTCCTTTATAAGGATTGTGTCGTTAGAACTATAAATTAATCTTTCTTCATTTATCACACCATTTATGGTGGATCCTTTTTTAAAACTAGATTATTAGTAAAATCATGAAACTTTTTCTTCATTTTAAATTTCTCCTGAACCCTATTTTTTCACCATTTTTTAGTTATTTCATTCAAGCAGATGTACTCAGAATTTTAAGAATCTGTAAAATTACTTAATTTTGTAGAAAATATGGTCTTCTTGATTTTATTCATATTATCATATATAAAACAAGTTCCTTCAATGTACTTTTCTGAATTTGTGGATTAAATTGGATGATTCACATGATTTTTTTATTTACATGAGTTTTTCAAATAATCTTAAATAGAGTTCTAAAAATTGTTTAAAAATTTCAACACCTTTTTCCGAACTCACTGATTTTTATTAAAAATGATGAACCTTTTTATCTTTTTTCCATCACTACTCCCTCTATAAAAAATCTTGAATTCATTAATTTATAAAAATCATATTTGATTCATCATTTTCATCAAATATCTTCAATATCTCTCCAATATGAAATGATTAATTTATTATAAGAGACAAGATTCATTATTCAGTTTTGATATCTATTTTTATAACATAAAGGTTTTTTAGAGGAACTGTTTTTGGTGTATATTCACTATTAATTATATATCGATTTTAGCATTGAATTCTACTTCAATATAACTTTCACTAGAGAATTAGTCTTCATTATAATTTGGAATGAGTATTGTTTCATCAATATATCTTTATATATCAATTTCTTCTTCATAATCATTTCTATAATTGATTTTATATTCAGATTATAGATTTATATATTTTTTATTTTGAGTAATTTTTACTCATAACATTATAGTAAATACCTAGTTTTTTTGAAAGATTTATGATCACTTTTTTAAACCTCTCCATAGTACTTCTTCTTTAATTACTTTGTCTTTTTTTAATATAATACAATTTACACCAAAATTTCTGACTTCTATACACCTAAATAATTTTAGTGGATGAATACCTTTAAACCTTAACTTTTATTTTCTAGAATTTTTAATGATTTGAGACATCTTATAATATAACTTCTATCTAAAATTATAATTTTAATCATAATAATCAGAATCTTCTTCATCAAACACCGTCTTACGCTTCTCTTTATTTAAGGCATTAAAACAGATTTATTTTTCATCCTTGAACTTCTTATTGAGAATATATTATTTATACATCTCTCAGGGAATGATAATGTTATAAACACCTTATATGAGTAGTTATTATGGATCTATATATTTAAGAGAATAAAATTTATCATCCAAAATGCACGATAAGATATAATGTATTTTTTCAAAAACTATAGTACCTTCCTATTTATTACCATAACTTCTAATTGTATATAAAATCTTATTAAAACATATAAATAATTCATCAAAAATTTTATCTTCATGAATTTTAATATCTTTATATTTCAATATGAATATATTTTAATTATCATGCACCACCTTATTATCACATTTATATAAATATAAAAGTTTATCCTAAGTTACTTTTTCTATCTTGATACCTATCACTTTTAGAAATTATTTCTCAAATAATGATGATAATAAATCATTCATTCTTTGACCATCATTATCAATATTTAATCTATCCGTGGTTTTCAAAATAGCATTCTCAAAACTATGTGTATTCCCATCAGTTACAGCCTCCTGATCATCCAAATCCATTAAAAAAATACAATGCATCATCATGTCCTTATAGATATGACAATTTTTCCATCAAATATGGTAACATCATTTATATTCAATGAATTTTGAATTTCCATGATGAACACAATAAATTCAAAACCAAAAACATTGAATAGAGGGAAAATTATTGTCAAAAATAAAATAGATAATCACCAAATGAGGGGAATATATTCTCAAATAACACATGATAAATAACTTCATAGATCAGTGTGCGATAAATATGAGGGGGGTTAATATATGATTCTAAATATTTAATGTTTTATTGGTGAAACAATCCATGTAATCAGTTAATGTGAATCTCAATCATTATTCAAATCACACACAAAAAAAGTGATATTATATTTATAAGTTTCACCTCTCAAAATTATAAGTTTAGTACTTGAAATGATCTCTATTTACCCATGATCATGATACCAACTAGTTTCAACATGTAAATATAATGATTAATGTTTATCTATGAACTCATATTAGATCAATTCTCTCAATAGTGATAGTTCATCCTATACTAAATCAAGAGTATATAATTTTTTGGTATCAGTAAATATAAATCCTTACAATGATTGCCTTATAATATTGATGTATTTCTCCAATTTTTATTCATCAATTTGTAGAAGCATGGGATTGATCACCTCACTCTAATCTAATATCCATATATCTTCTTATTCATATTTTTATATTATTATTCTCTTTTCTTCTCTCTCAAATTGTTTATACAATATTCCACATCCCCATCTTACATAGTATCAAGTTTATTTTCTTTTCGTGATTGAATTCTAAATTCAAATTAAAATAAACAAATCATCTACCAAACGAATTGTTTGTTTCTTTATTCCATATATCTATATCATTTAATTTGAAATTGGTAGTTATTCTATATTTAAATAACCAACAAAGTCATAAGATGTATCTTACTCAACAATGGACACTTGAAACATACATAAAACACCCTCTCATGAAATCCTATAGATGTTTTTGGTGTATCTTATAAGTTTTTCATAGTTTTCATATCCTATGGTAAGTTCTGGGTGTTGTGGAATAGAGGACTCAAAAATTCTAGAACCACTAAAAACTATCGATCTACTGACTATGACATGGTATTATTATTTGTATCATTATATTCATTAGTTTCCATGACCAAAGTGTTGTTAATGGATTGTGGTGTGGATGTCCCACAAATTCCAAAACACCAGAAAAATAACATCTAAGAACTATAGTGTGGAAATCACACTATTCCTTAGAGGTCCCAAAATATATAGGTGAACAAAAAAATGACCCAACCTCATCTGCAATGTGGCTAAGGGGATGCAGTGTAGAGGTCCAAAAATACCTAAAAAATTAAAATTCAATTAATCTTACCTCTTTAGTGTGGACATCAAACTATGTCATTTCCACTAGTATTGTGGTGTGTTACTCACACTATGGTATGGCCTATAAAAACATCTCAATTTATCCTCTTTCTTCATAAAATTATCTTGAATCATAAACTTCATTCGTGATACAAACACAAAGAACACATAAGATAAAATCATTTAACATAAGATAACCTATGATTTATGTATTGATAATGAAATAAAAAAATATAACCATATCCTCTTCATAAAATATTCACCCCAAAAAAGAACAATAAAATATCTTATTGGGATCAATAGATAGAATTTAACATGAAACATTAAATAACATAAAAATTGAGAGAATCATGATATAAGACATCAAAGTGGAACTAGGTACACCATAAAATAAAAAAATGTTTATAAATATAACACATTGTGATTTTATTATATGAAATTATTTTTCTGATAAAAATTTATTCTATAGGATGATCTATATAAAACACCAAACATAAAAGAAACTGTGATAAATTTGGAGAGAATATAAATATTAAAGTTTGGAAATTAAAACATTTCTATTAAATTAGTGAGAATTAATAGGGGTAACCAATTTATGAAATTCTTGTCAAATGAAAAAAAATATATTTTCAATAAAAATTAAATTCAATTACTTCACTAAAAATCACTAATAAGATCATTTATTTTTGAGAAAAACAATTTTAAAGAAAATTAATTTTAATGTGATATTATTTTCATTCTCTAAAAAAATATGATTTATGATGATAATTTTTTATATTAGTAATTTGTTAGGATAATTTTAGTTGGTAAATGATTTGTAATAAGACTAATAACAAGTAATACTTGAAAATGTAATTTAAAAAAACGCGTTTTCATATTTTATTCAAGAATTGAATTATCAAAATTTAAAAATATATTTTGAAAAAATGAATATAAGTTTTTGATTAAGAATAATAATTTAATATTACATTGATATTTTTGGGATTTTTTTGATCATTCCCATCTCGACCCAACCCACTACTCGAGATTGCAAAATAGAAGGACTGATGTGAATTTCCAATCTCCACGTGCTGTTAATGAGAAACATAGTATAAAAATAACTTTTTGTAAAATATTATTCATTGGAAAGCTTTTATATCCCATACAAGAGTTTAAAAACCATAAAAAATTAAAAATATCAATATATATAAATCTACAATGTATTAATCAAAAAAATGACTGATGTAATATATCAACAACATCCACAAAAAACCATATATAACAAGTCAAACATAATATACACATATTATCCATAGTCAAAAGATGAAAAATAAAAACATCTATCATGACCCAAATAGTATATACATGGAATACCACCTATAATAAATCCCAAAATATATCTAAAAGAGAAAAACAAAATGAGACCGTGTATCCTCCATAAAAAAACTTCATATGGTGCTAGTCAAGAAGAGCGACCACAATGCATAGTTCCCTTTCCAATACATATGTCTGGAAAAAATGTGTAAATTCAACCAAAAGAATACTCTGATAGTGTAGAACCAATCCCAATAGGATAATACCATGAATAGAAATAATTTTTTTTAACTTTGGATACTAATAAATCCAATTTGAAACTCATTTTCAAAACCAAGTTCATGTTTTAAAATATTATCACCTGAAAACATTTTCCATTTATAAATCCCATTGGTTTTTTTGAAAAAAACCCATGTTTAAAAACATGTGTAAACAAGACCCAAATAATAGGATAAATTCTCTTGGAATATTTATGCTCAATATACCCAAACAAACCATAAATATGGGTATAATCTTAATAACAGTTATACAACTTAATAAGTGGAAACTAGAAAAATATATGATATCTTATAAAATGAAGGTAATAAAAAAATAACTAAATTAAAACAAATAAATTGGGTATAATAAAAACACAACATGGGCTCCAACCTTAAGGTTATAGTGTATCATATACCAAAACACGACTTGTTATCTAGCTAAGAAATATAAACAATAATCTCTCTCAGTCTTCCCTGGTCCCAACTTCTAAGAGCTCACTCGGTCCCTTTTTTTAATGTTTTAAAATATGAATTGAACTTCCTCTAAAAGGATCAGTTTATCCATTGGAAAAATATTTCAAAGCTCACTATATATTCCTACCAATGGATCACTCAATCCCTTGGAGAAAATTCCCTTGTTTATGTCATGAACATACACACGCACCCAAGGTTTATGTGTGCTACATAATGCCAAAAATGTAAATCCATAAATTTTTTTAATAATATAATCTATTTTAAAATATAATTTAATAAAAAACATTAATATTTTATGTAAATGATCAAAAAATTATTTGTTCTCTTCGAAAACCCTATAAAACCTAATTTTAATGAATACAACCTCTTAGATATATTTTAACAGACATGTGGAATTCATTATATCCAAATCTATTTGAAAACCAACTTTAAAGAATCAAATTTCTAATAAGACAATGAATAACATCAAACATGGATAAAAATCAATCATAATCCAATTTGAAGGAAATTTTATAAACAAAAACCAATAGAGATGATGAATTTGAGGTTATCTATAAAAAACACACTTAAATAGTGACACATACTACAAAATAACATCCCTGGTTATCTCTTTTGATGAAAACTAATAGATTTGAATAAAAATGGTTCTTTTAGATGTAAAACAAAAAATAAAAACCAAAATATAAATTAACAACTCTATATTCATCCAAGGAGAATATTGTAGTTCTGCACTTCATGAAAAATGATAAACAATGGCTGGGTAGGGGAAATGAAGAATAATTAATGAGTAAATGGTCTTACCTTAATTAAAACACCATTAAACCTTGATGAGTCACTATAATGGAAGTAGAGAAAGATATAATGTTTTGGGAAGAAGTTTTATAAGAAATAAGAGAGATATGTAGTTAAGTAACATGAAAAATCATAAGAAAAATTGTCTTCTCTCACATTTTTAATAATCTATATGACTCAAATGATTTTTTATAATGGTTAGGAAAACTATGTTCCAGCGGTGTGGAAGATAATATATCTATAAAAACCCATATAGTTTTTTATGAAACCAACATGGTTAGATAAACTATGATCAGGTTATGGAAGATAGCTATGTCCCCCAAACACCTCTCTTATATGGTTAGCTGCAAGGTTTGACAAACTATGCGCCAACCATTGGTTAAGGCCTACCCCACCACACCCCCATCACAATATCTGAACCCCCAACACCCAAAAAAACCCAATAATTAATAAATATATAAACTAAGACATAAATAAGAAATACTATTTCCCCTATGGGTGTCATAATGATTTTTCTAAAATAATTTATTTTTAATTGAATAATGAAAAATGTTTTTTTGAATATAGCATGAATATCATGACATAATGTAACACCCCAGGTAAATAAAGAATATGACATTTTCATATTTATCCATATTTGTGAATAAAATATTAATATGACTTTAAAAGGTACGCTATGCTTGATGGCATACCCAGCACGCAACAACGAGTTTCTTGGGAATCTTACGTTGCACTCTAATAATAAAATAATATTTTTTTAAATGGTAGTTAACATGTAGCCGTTGTATTGGCGGGAATGGATAGAAATAACTAAAATATGATTATATATTTTTTTAAATGTTTTTACATTTATCCAATAAAAGATAAAGGCTTAAAATACGGAAAGAATTCAATTTTAGGCGTATATGCCCTAGTTTTCACTAAAGGTTCACTTATCGCCTTTTGATGGCGAACCGTCATTAAATATAGTTTTGTTCACTTTTATAAATTCTATTGGACCAAATAAAACTCTTCTTAATAATCGGGACATCAAAATTTACTTTGTGTAATTTTTTGGTATCTTTCCGATAAAGTTCATTTTTTAATGAATAGTGTAAAATGTTGTATTTTAATTCAAAACCTATTTTTAATCTAATTTATTTATATTATTAGATTATATTTTGAATTGGTTTTAAAGTGAAATTAGAATATATTTTTACCATTAAATCCAATAGTGGTTGTTGGAATTAATTTCACTTTGAAATCAGACTTAAACTAGTGTCAATCTTTTGATACTTATTATTTCATAAAAACACGCTATTTGCTCTGACAGTGGGAATTAATTATTAAATTAATTAATTCAACTTATATGTTTTTAATTTTTTAAAATAGACATCATTTTTGAATTCAGAATATCAAATATAGCTTAGGGTGAATGTTTGGTAATTTTCTGAAAAACTTCAATTTTTGATGAATAGTGAAACCACTAAGTGGTACTTATAAAAACTTATTTTCCATTTAAATGAAATTTTTCCATCTTTGTGTTTTGAATTTCAAAAATACGACATACATGGTTGTCATTAAGAAGTAAAATGTGGTTCAATGGGATTAAAATAATTTTTTGGTGAATAGTAACTTATTAAGTTTTTAATCGCGATTAGAGGTAATTAGTGTAGTTTAAGGTAAGAATAATGTTTTAATAAAATGAAATGACCTAGAAGAATGTACTACCATAATTGGATGTGTCATGGCCGACCAAGAAAATCCATGGGTCAACTTGGGGACCCCATGGAGCCACTTTGGTTGGAAAATGACATAAATATCTTTTTATTTAATGTTAAAGTAAAAATGACACAAACATGAGATGTTTTACTAAAACAATTTTTACATGGGGTTATACAAGTCACATTTTTGACTATAAATAGTCATTGGAAATCTAAAAGTATTTCCTACATCATAGTATTTTTTTTATAATTTTTAGACATTAAATAAATTAAATTATTTATGACATCATGATATTGCAGCGATGACCTCATTATTTAACGATTTAAATAAAATGGAAAGATAATGTAATATCTAAGACCTACACATGTCCAAAACCTATTGTATGGGTGGATTGAGAACCCTTACCACCTTATCCATGAATTATATCAATGTGGGACCTTTTAAATCCGAAAATCATTTTCAAATAAAGTAACATTTTCATACTTTCCAAAAGTGCCCCTCCTCTCCTCTTATAAAAGGCCCCACCTCTACCTCCTTACCCACACTCCCAAAGCCTTTGGCTCTACCAAAATCTGACCATTTTGTCTCTCTACTTCCCTCTATTACTCTTTGAATCCTCACATTGGGCATAAGTCTTTACAAGGAGGCCTTTGAGCTCAAACCAAAGGGAGTTACTCGATTTTAAGGTAATGTCTTCACTTGAGTCCTTTTGTTTTATTTTGCCTCTCTAACCCCATAAACTCTTTTTATTCAATTATTTTGTAACAACTACAGTATATTAAATATACTAATATGTTTTTATAAGAAGTATTCGAGCTACACTTACACACACCTACATATAATGGTTAAAGAACATACTGTTTCTGTGGATGGCGAATTTCTGCCTCCCGAAATGATGATTGTTCAACATTCTTCTAACACCTTAAAAGGTGGCCATTAAGATGAAAATATATTTATATATGATATCTAATATGTTTATGTTTTACTTAAGCTTATGTATTTTTCATTTATGGCATACCTTTATGGTTTCTATTATGGGTAAACGCGATATCTTAATTTAAGGAAGTGCGGACTACCGCCCCCTCAAAGTGATTTGATTCATTAATAACATATGTGGTATGTATAAAAGATATATTTAATGATATTATATATGATACCATACTAGAATTAAAATAATATTATGTATCATTATGTTTTAATTCCATTAAATATGAAATAGAAATGGAAGTAGCGTTCATGCGTACGTATGGCTTACTGTCTCCATGAACGGTACATTTCATTTCTTACCTCAAAATGTTATGTAATATTATAAGTACATATATATAATAGAAATATATGTAAAATATTATATCTAAATTATGTATATCATTCTGGAATTATAATATATATATATATCTCTCATTTTTTATAATTCCATTAATATAACAAAAAATGAAAGTAGTGTTCATGCGTACGTACGGCCTACCGTCTCCATGAACGGTGCGTTTCATTTTTTATCTCCAAATGATATGTAATAGTATAAAATTAATATTTACTGGATATATATTATATTTTAATCATTAATACTATTTTGGAAATTATTTACTTATAACTACATGGGAATCTTTTTTCAAACAAGTTC
This sequence comes from Viscum album, assembly GCA_963277665.1. Taxonomy (NCBI): domain Eukaryota; kingdom Viridiplantae; phylum Streptophyta; class Magnoliopsida; order Santalales; family Viscaceae; genus Viscum; species Viscum album. The sequence continues at coordinate 594,778,139 of OY728119.1, forward strand.
ATTTTTGACTCATGTACCAAACATCGACAACAACGTCTGATATGAACTAACATTATTAAACAATTATTATAACATTATAATATGTGATATGAATTGAATAATAATCTATAAAGGAGGTACTTAGGCAATTATTAATTGAGGAAAGTTTATTATTCAGGAATATAAATAAATGAACAAGACAAGTTGGACTTGAGGTAAGGGATCCTACTCCTCTCATTCTTTTTATGTACACTCTTTTATGTCATTCCTTCTAAGATAATCTTTCTTGTTACTGGGATGTTATTTTATATTACTCTTACTTTAATTTTTATGTTCATATGATGAGATACCCTATTCTCTCTCATCAATCCATTTTGGAAGTTTTAAGTGGCGTCATTAGGCTGCCGAATTTTCATAAGAGATCTAACCTCTCTCTTTCTCTTTAAGTACTCTCCTTTATGTCACTTCTTTTAAGATTCTCTTTGTTATGTATGGGGGAAGTTATTTTATATTCCACTTTCTATAAACTTTATGTTAATATAATGAGATACCCTATTTGATCTCATCAATCCATTTTTTTAAGTTTTATGTGGCGCTGTTAGGCTGCCGAGTTTTCTTAAGGGATTTTTCATCTCACTTTTATTCCCATGAGATTTATGATACATTTTCCAAAATTTCTTTTGAGTGGTGTATGTACTGCCCATTATTCTACTATTTGTGTAATATACTTTCGTTTATGAGTATTTACATCAATGATGTATTGTCCTTCTTTCATGGGGTGTATGTTTTGAAAGATACCCAAGTCGGTAAGGGAACCTTTCACCCTCCTCTTTTTAAAAGACTTCTTTTGTTGGGTCTTTTAATTTATATATTGTTATGTTGGGATATGTTCTCATATATCCTTATTGATGTAAATTTTATGTCCAAGTGATGAGATACACTTTCTATCTCTCATCAACTCATTTTGATGTGACGCCGTTAGACTGTCAAGGGAACTTCTTAACCCAATTTCGATTTCTTTGGGTTCAACATGTAGTTATTGAATATGTCATCCTTTGAATATGTGTTAATGACCTTTGATTATTTTGCACTTAATATCCACTTATATTTGGTGTATTCGTTTATCACACATAATTATGTAATTGATTTATCCTTAAACCAAGGATACCGTCTTTGTATGGGACTTCGTCTCAATCTCCTTTCATTGAGGCATATTTTATTTTATACAAAACCTTATTTTATATGGTGTTTAAACCCCTTTTAATTTTTCGTTTATCCAAAAGGAATCTTTCTTTATACGAAGCGTTTTACTAAATGACAAAAGGGAATGTTTTTTTTCATACGTATGCGGCGACAACGACTTCTCCACCACCGTGACCATTATTTGAGTTTCAGCTTCCCCTACAAGCCATACCTTCTTTTTAAAAGAAAAATAAATACCATGTTTTACTTTTCTTTTATTTTGGTATTGAAAATGGTTTTCATAATGTTTTCATATCAATGTGTTATATTGATATCTTGTGATTGAAAGGTGGAAATGTTATGTTTCCTTTATGCATGTTTTATGTGATACGATTATGTTGAGGTTCTTGGGAATTATTATGAAGACAGGTGGTTCCGTGATAAACTAATGGCGGGTGAGCCCGATATAGCTCTCCAATGCATTGGGTAACGTGAAGGAGTGAAACTTTAAGGTTTCTCCGAAGAGATTTAGGGAATATACTGTGATGGGTATTCCAAATGTAACTAAGAGGGTTACTCCATACGTAAGAAAGTTATGAATGCCTCAAGTTACCTTTTATGTCTTATGATTTCTACGATTTATTCATGATTTGATGAGGTATGTTAAAGTGACTATGTTTTATGGGTAAAGTATGATTTCATTCTTATGTATATATGAACTCATGATTCCTTTCCATATTTTTATAACCCTTACTGAGATTTTTATGCTCATCCCAAGTTTTTGAAATGTTTTTCACAGGTCAAGGGAAAGGTACATGATGTGATTCTAGTGTCAAGGATGTGTCAAGAAAGTATTCGTGTTTTATTTTAAATATTTTACCATTGATGGGAAGAATGAATACTGTCTTTTATGTAAACACTTTGTTTATATGTGGAATGTAATGCAAGTTTCATGATCTAATTCTCTAAAATTCTAAACCTGAAAAGATCCTCACTGTGTAATCTTGTAATAAATCAAGATTAAGTAAGGTTTAAGGCTGGGGCCTTATAGTTGGTATCAGAGGTCGGTTTAGATAACTTTAGAGGTTAGGGTATTCTTTAAGCATAAGTGACATTACCATAATGGTTAGGATTTCAGAAAGAGTCCTAGTTTTAGATAAAGTGAATGAGTAAGTATATATTTGTGTTTATCTTCCTCATTAGTACATGATGGTTATGTTGATATACTCACACTGACCTTTTTGGTTTTATTAAATGGCTGGATCTAGTAGGCACCAAAGTGACAATTGGTTTGAAGGAAACTGTGGTGGTTCTCTGATTAAGAGACTGAATGAAATGGGGTATTCAATGAGGAAACTCGTGGTTGTTCTAAACCAACTATCAAGGAGTCATGATCAATCACTTGAACCTTGGTATGTTCTATAATGCGTCATGTACGACAATCGATGTAGAAGTTCAGGTAATAATCATAAAGGTAAACATTAGGGTTTATATGATCCTTACTTTTGAGGTAATTATGGGTTATTATATGTTATGATGGAAAATGAAAGGCATGAGACAAACTTGAGGTTAAAATATGTTAGGTTTATTTTTGATGATTTTATCTCTTTTTTGGAATTATTTGAGAATTATACAGTTTTGGAAAAAGTACAACACACAGACTGTGTGACAACCCGTCGCGTCGGACAAAGCTACGGGAATCGAACCCATAACCAAAGTGCGACTGGTATTTATCACCTACCACTGGACTACGTGAAGTCCCTGGTTAGTTTGACTGATTCTTTTTAGTTAGATGATTTTATGAATTAAGAGTAAGTTGATTCTGGGTTATCTATGGAAATTTATTAACCTATCATGGAGGATATGTGATTAGGTTAATTACTTTTCAATACGAGACATTAAGAGCAACTGATGTTGTTTGGAGATAAATGTCATGATTTAGCTTGGAAGACTATGTGACTAAATCCTTCAAATATTTGGGTTTCAATCTTAGTTTGGTTTACTTTGAAGAATTTTTATGGACAAATTGATTATCGAATGGTCCTCGTTGAACTTTGGGTTTTGTTGGATAAATTTTGGAGATTAAGAATAGATTTTATTTTTATAAAGGGTTATCTTTTTCTAGATTATCTTATCTTGTACTAACCTTTCTGGTTTTGGTTTTGGTTAGAGTCTAAAGATATGGGAAGTATATAGTTCTCTATTGTGGATTAGGTTATTCTCTAGAAATTGATTATAGTACTCTTAATGCGAACACGTCTTCCTAAATACTCGTCTTTTGGAGAAAATATGAGTGTGATTAAGGAATCTCGTAAAAGTTGAAAGTCAACATGATAAGTGATTATGTTTCCTTATGAATAAATTCCTCAATAAAAAGTAACTCAAAACAAAAATGTTGTCTATTAACTTTTCCTACTGGTGAATCGAATACCGTTTAACCCATCACAAGTTTGTGATTTTCTTGTGGTTAACTTTCTCCTAAACATGTTTTTTATCACTCTCCATCAGAACATGACCCTATGTTTTATCCTCCATGTCCATATTTTCATACTTGGAATCCTAGTATGGGTTAACTTGGGTGACCTTTTTACTTATCTTTCTTTATTTTAAAGTGATTGTTTTACCGACTCTTTTTCCGATGTGGGACTTTCAAGGATGTTTCCAAGCCCAATTTTAAAATTGCGAGGAGACAATTCCCTAAAGGGGGGAAGGATGTAACACCCTAGGTAAATAAAGAATATGAAATTTTCATATTTATCCATATTTGTGAATAAAATATTAATATGACTTTAAAGGGGACGCTATGCTCGATGGCGTACCCAACACGCAACAATGAGTTTCTTGGGAATCTTACGTTGCACTCTAAGAATAAAATAATATTATTTTAAATGGTAGTTAACATGTAGCCGTTGTATTGGAGGAAATGGATAGAAATAACTAAAATATTATTATATATGTTTTTAAACGTTTTTACATTTATCCAATAAAAGATAAAGGCTTAAAATACGGAAAGAATTCAATTTTAGGCGTATATACCCTAGTTTTCACTAAAGGTTCACTTATCGCCTTTTGATGGAGAACCTTCATTACATATAGTTTTGTTCACTCTTATACATTCTATTGGACCAAATAAAACTCTTCTTAAGAATCGGGATATAAAAATTTACTTTGTGTAAAGTTTTGGTATCTTTCCGATAAAGTTCATTTTTAATGAATAGTGTAAAATGTTGTATTTTAATTCAAAACTTCTTTTTAATCTAATTTATTTATATGATTTTATTATCTTTTGAATTTGTTTTAAAGTGAAATTATAATATATTTTTACCATTAAATCCAATAGTGGTCATTGGAATTAATTTCACTTTGAAATGAGACTTAAACTAGTGTCAATCTTTTGATACTTATTGTTTCATAAAAACACGCTATTTGCTCTGACAGCGGGAATTAATTATTAAATTAATTAATTCAACTTATATGTTTTGAATTTTTTAAAATAGACATCATTTTTGAATTCGGAATATCAAATATAGCTTAGGGTGAATTTTTGTTAATTTTCTGAAAAACATCAATTTTTGATGAATAGTGAAACCACTAAGTGGTACTTATAAAAACTGATTTACCGTTTTAATGAAATTTTGCTATCTTTGTGTTTTGAATTTCAAAAATCCTACATACATGGTTGTCATTAATAAGTAAAATGTGGTTCAATGGGACTAAAATAATTTTTTGGTGAATAGTAACTTATTAAGTTTTTAATCGCGATTAGAGGTAATTAGTATAGTTCAAGGTAAGAATAATGTTTTAATAAAATGAAATGACCTAGACACATGTCCTACCCTCATTGGATATGTCATGGACGACCAAGACAATCCATGGGTCAACTTGGGGACCCCATGGAGCCACTTTGGTTGGAAAATGACATAAATATCTTTTTATTTAATGTTAAAGTAAAAATGACACAAACATGAGATGTTTTACTAAAACAATTTTTACATGGGGTTATACAAGTCAGAGTTTTGACTATAAATAGTAATTGGCAAGATAAAAATATTTCCTAAATCATAGTAGTTTTTTTATAATTTTTAGACATTAAATAAATTAAATTATTTATGACATCATGATGATGCAGCGATGACCTCATTATTTAACGATTTAAATAAAATGGAAAGATAATGTAATATCTAAGTCCTAGACATGTCCAAAACCTATTGAATGTGTTTATTTAGAACCCTTATCACCTTATCCATGAATAATAGCAATGTGGGACCTTTTAAATCCGAAACTCATTTTCAAATAAAGTAACATTTGCTTACTTTCCAAAAGTGCCCCTCCTATCCTCTTATAAAAGGCCCCCACCTCTACCTCCTTACCCACACTCCCAAAGCCTTTGGATCGGCCAAAATCTGCCCATTTTGTCTCTCCATTTCCCTCTCTTACTCCATGAAGCCTCACTTTGGGAAAAAGTCTTCCCAAGGAATCCTTTGAGCTCAAACCAAAGGGAGTTACCCGATTTTAAGGTAATGTCTTCACTTGAGTCATTTTGTTTCATTTTGTCTCTCCAACCCCCTAAACTCTTTTTATTCATTTATTTTGTAACAACTATAGTATCTTCAATATACTAGGATGTTTTTATAATAAGGATTCGAGATACACTTGCACACACCTACATCTAATGGTTAAAGAACATACTGTTTCCGTGGATGGCGAATTTCTGCCTCCCGAAACGATGATTGTTCAACTTTCTTCTAACACCTTAAAAGGTGGCCATTAAGATGATAGTATATTTATATATGATATCTAATATGTTTATTTTTTTCTTAATCTTCTGTATTTTTGATTTATGGCATACCTTTATGGTTTCCATTATGGGTAAACACGATATCTTCATTTAAGGAAGTGCGGACTACCGCCCCCTTAAAGTGATTTGATTCGTTAATACCATATGTGGTACGTATAAAGGACATATATAATGATATTATATATGATACCATACTGGAATTAAAATAATATTATGTATCATTATGTTTTAATTCCATTAAATATGAAATAGAAATGGAAGTAGCGTTCATGCGTACGTACGGCTTACCGTCTCCATGAACGATACATTTCATTTCTTACCTCAAAATGTTATGTAATATTATAAGTACATATATATAATGGAAATATATGTAAAATATTATATCTAAATTATGGATATCATTATGAAATTATAATATATATATATGTCTCTCTCATTTTGTTTTAATTCCATTAATATAACAAAAAATGAAAGTAGCGTTCATGCGTACGCACAGCCTACCGTCTCCATGAACGGTGCTTTTCGTTTTTTATCCAAATGATATGGAATATTATAAAATGAATATTTACTGGATATATATTATATTTTAATCATTAATACTATTCTGGAAATTATTTACTTATAACTACATGGGAATCTTTTTTCCAACAAGTTCATTTTTGACTCATGTACCAAACATCGGCAAAAACGTCTTATATGAAATAACATTATTAAACAATTATTATAACATTATAATATGTGATATGAATTGAATAATAATATATAAAGGATGTAATTAGGAAATTATTAATTGACCAAAGTTTATTATTCAGGAATATAAAGAAACGAATAAGACAAGTTGGACTTGAGGTAAGGGATCCTACTCCTCTCTTTCTTTTTAAGTACACTCTTTTATGTCATTCCTTCTAAGCTCATATTTCTTGTTATTGGGATGTTATTTTATATTAATATTACTGTAATTTTTATCTTCATATTATGAGAGAACCTATTCTCTCTCATCAATCCATTTTGGATGTTTTGTGTGGCGCCGTTAGGCTGCCGAATTTTCGTAAGAGATCTAACCTCTCTCTTTCTCTTTAAGTACTCTCCTTTATGTCACTTCTTTTAAGCTTATCTTTGTTATGTATGGGGGATGTTATTTTATATTACTCTTTCTATAACCTTTATGTTAATATTATGAGATACCCTATTTTATCTCATCAATCCATTTTTGTATGTTTTATGTGGCGCTGTTAGGCTGTCGTGTTTTCGTAAGGGATTTTTCATCTCACTTTTATTCCCATGAGATTTATGCTACATTTGCCATAATTTCCTTTGAGTGGTGTATGTACTGCCCATTATTCTACTCTTTGTGTAATATAATTTGTTTTATGAGTATTTACATTAATGATGTATTGTCCTTCTTTCATGGGGTGTATGTTTTGAAAGATACCCAAGTCGGTAAGGGAACCATTCACCCTCCTCTTTTTAAAAGACTTATTTTGTTGGGTATTTTAATTTACATATTGTTATGTTGGGATATGTTATCATATATCCTTATTGATGTAAATGTTATGTCCAAGTTATGAGATACACTTTTTATCTCTCATTAACTCATTTTGATGTGATGTCGTTAGGCTGTCAAGGGAACTTCTTAACCCAATTTCGATTTCTTTGGGTTCAACATGTAGTTATTGAATATGTCATCCTTTGAATATGTGTGAATGACTTTTGATTATTTTACACTTAATATCCACTTATATTTGGTTTATTCGTTTGTCACACATAATTATGTAATTGATTTATCCTTAAACCAAGGATACCGTCTTTGTATGGGACTTCGTCTCAATCTCCTTTCATTGAGGCATATTTTATTTTATACACAACCTTCTTTTATACAGTGTATAAACCCCTTTGACTTTTACGTTTATCCAAAAGGAATCTTTCTTTATACGAAGCGTTTTACTAAATGACAAAAGGGAATGTTTTTTGTCATACGTATGCGGTGACAACAACTTCTCCGCCGCCGTGACCATTATTTGAGTTTCATCTTCCTCTAAAAGCCAAACCTTATTTTTAAAAGAAAAATAAATACCATGTTTTACTTTTCTTTTATTTTGGTATTGAAAATGGTTTTCATAATTTTTTTATATCAATGTGTTGTATTGATATCTTGTGATTGAAAGGTGTAAATGTTATGTTTCCTTTATGCATGTTTTATGTGATACGATTATGTTGAGGTTCTTGGGCATTATTATGAAGACGGGTGGTTCCGTGATAAACTAAGGGCGGGTGAGCCCGATATAGCTCTCCAATTCATTGGGTAACGCGAAGGAGTGAAACATTACGGTTTCTACGAAGATATTTAGGGAATATACTGTGATGGGTATTCTAAACGTAACCAAGAGGGTTACTCCCTACGTAAGAAAGTTATGAATGCCTCAAGTTACCTTTTATGTCTTTTGATTTCTACGATTTATTCATGATTTGATGAGGTATGTTAAAGTGACTTTGTTTTATGGGTAAATTATGATTTCATTCTTATTTATATATTAACTCATGTTTCCTTTCCATATTTTTATAACCCTTACTGAGCTTTTTATGCTCATCCCATGTTTTTGAAATGTTTTTCACAGGTCAAGGGAAAGGTACATGATGTGATGCTAGTGTCAAGGATGTGTCAAGAAAGAATCCGTGCTTTATTTTAAATATGTTTCCGTTGATGGGAAGAATGAGTACTATCTTTTATGTGATCACTTTGTTTAAATGTGGAATATAATGCAAGTTTCATGATCTAATTCTCTAAAACTCTAAACCTGAAAAGATCCTCAATGTGTAATCTTGTAATAACTCAAGATTAATTAAGGTTTAAGGCTGAGGCCTTATACATAACCTATATAGAAGCATGTAAAAAACTTATAAAACAAATTTAATGAAAGATTATTTGTTTTATAAAAAAAATTTATATTTAAAAATATTATGTTTTAATTATAAACATATAATTGATATTTATGACCTGAGTAATATTTTCTAAAAAATTATTTTTAATACATTTTTTGTATCACATATTTAAATTGAATTAAGATAAAATAATATTAAATTTAGTGTATGTTGGTCCAAATTATCTAATAAGGACAAATTTATTTTAAGACATAAATAATAACATACGTTATGTAAAAACTAGTAACCAGAATTAATCTTTAAATTAAAAAAGTAATAATTCAATGGGTAAATGGATTGAAACATGTTAAAAACATGTTTCTAAATGAGGGTTTCCGAAATTCTAAACTATATCTCACCCTATAATCAATTATTGTCAATTGTATGAGCAAAAAGTCATGTTTAACATCAGATCCATTTATATAAAGTTAAAATATTTAGAAAAATCCATTCTCACCACTAATAAAAGGGTTCTCTCACCACCCCTTCAATACCAATATAGAAATTCAGTTTACTCCTAAATCCATTACATATTATATTCCCCTAAAATAATATTCCACTCTCTTGAGCTTATGGTTGTAAGTGAATATCCTATGACATCCATTATCATTGGATGTTCTATGGAAATATCAAAGTGCTCAACGTGAGTAATCAGTTTTACTTATCATTTTTGATATCTATTTATATTTACAAGTTATAATTTTAAAATACATATGTAAATAAATAAGTGTTGGTTATATATATAATTTTTTTATCTATGTAAATAAAAATTATTCACTAACTACATTTTTCTTAAAAGAGAGAATATGATATTTGTGTGTAGTGCAGAATACTGCCTCCACAAAAGGCCTTGTTTTTTTACATCACCACCTTACATAGATGGTCATAATAGGGAATTTAATATGTAAATATTATATTCCAGAAATATTTTATATTTTTCATAATAATATATATTACTCATTCATCCCTTTTTATAAAAATGAAATCCTCATGACTGTGTTCATGTGGACTACCGCCTCTATGGAAATGTGTATTCATTTTTTTATTAAATCCTTTCATGGATGGATATAAGTCTTGGATTAAGTTATAAATACTATTTTCATGATAGAATTATGTTCATGTTATTAAAATTTTTAGAACCATTTAATTATATGAAAATAAAATAGTTAGTGTTAAATTTGTCATTTGAAATAAGTATACTAAGAGGAAATTGATCTACTCATTCAATGTAATGACACTACATAGATTTTAAAATATTTTTTTATTCATTTAAATTATAATATATCACACTAATATTCACCACATATTATTTTTATTATTATGTTATTTCAACTATAACAACAAATAACCATATATTAATCATGATTTGTTCATGTTTGGGTCGGTTTAACCACATGCTTGAACAATAGAGTACATTTATATCATGGTTGATAGTGATATATTATTTTATCTAATTACATTATTTTAATATGTAAATAATTATTTTTTTTGGTTTTTTATTATTATATCAACATTTATATCAATAACAAAAAATTCACCCTTCATTCATTAAGAATCAGTAAAACATTCCCATCGCTGATTTCATCTAAATGATCACAAATAAAAAATCCGTGAAATGAAATTATTTATTTATAAAGAATAATGAAACATAAATTATAATGCATCATATGATATATAAATGATGTAATTTGTAAAAATAATATATATGAACACATATTTTATGAAACTAGTTCAAAGCGATAAAGATTACATAAGCATTGTGTTAAAAATAGGTAAAAAATAAGTAATATATATATACATACATATATATATATATATATATATCGATTATAAATTATAAGTATAAATAATTATTTCTATGAATAATTTTATCCGGTACTTATTTAATGAACTTAATTTAATTAATAAGGATGTTTGGGGAATGTGTTGAATAAATCCAGACCAAGGTATTCATTTTCATCTCAAATTCCACTCTTTAAGACATATTTGGTGTTTTAAACAAAATATTATTTCTTTGTATTATATTATTCATAAATGAGATATCATATCATGAATTATAGTTTAATCATGTTATTTTATATTCAATTAAAATGACTCTCTTTCAAGAGGTTTTGATTAAAATTGAACTCAATCCATAAGGTTTCTTTGTCTCAAACATTAATTTCATATAATATGTCTATGTTATAAACCAAAATTTCCATTAAATGGTTTATTAAGGACCCATTAATGTATTATTAGTATATATTTTTGTTATTTATGTTAAATACTATGGAAAAACATCATTTTTATCAAATTTAATTTGAATCATTTGTTTAACCAGTTGTATGGATTTTTTGTAACTAAACTTTAATTCATTGAGTTTTGTTCATTTCAATTATAATTTTTTATATATGTTGGGTACATTTTACTATTTTATTTTTATATATATAATTTTCTTCATGTATATCTCTACCGCATAAAAAATTTATTTTAAATATATTTTACATTAAGGAGTATGTTCCACATAATCTATATTTATAACTATAGTCCCCTTTTCATGAGTTATGTTGTTTCATCTTGAACTTATTACTTCTATTATTTGGGAATTATTCATTAATATTTTATTATAGATTAATCTATATACATATACGAGGAAAAATATATTTTTATAAAAATGAATATTTTTTACCCTTTTTATAATGTTAATTTTGAATAATCTTGATTTTAAATAAAAAATATTTTCCTTTCACCTTCATATGTTTTCTCCTCCTATGAAAATATATCCATGATATTTTTTATTTTAATGGATCCATTATTAGAGATTATTTGTAATGATAATTTATTTCAAAAACATTTCAAGTCACATTTTCAATATTTATCTTTAAATGTTCCAAGTAAATATGCATGTTTTATAATTGATAAAAATGTTTTCTAATTGCTATTTTCAGTTTTCACTTCCATTTCCCATATAATTATAAATAGGGTTTACCTTAATGGATTTTATGATTAATAATTTATCCCATAATATATATATTTTTAATTTTGGGTATTGCAGCCTTAGTATCAAACATTTTGATTCTTGAGCCCTTTTTTATACCATTCAAAGCATTCTTTTTATGAGGTTGTCATACATTAATTTCTACATCTTTCAATGTTTCCCATGTTGCATTTAAGATATATTCATTTGAAAACATAAAACATCAATGTTAATATGGAATATGATCATTGTATTCTATTATTGACTAAAATTGATACTCATTACCCTATATAGTGTGAACATCTAATTTTGAAAAATTGGGATCAAAGTATGTTCACCAAGAAATAATGTTTGTTTATTGGAAGAGTAAGTATTCACCTTCTTTAGGATTATTGACTATTAATGTAGGAAAATCATGTATTCATATTTATAATATTACTTATATATATAACCATGTTTTATTCATCTATATATTCCTTAGGTAATGGCATGAAATTTATTATTGACTCTTATGGTGAATGTATTGGACTTAATCATGTGACGAATATAGGTCGATATTTTATATCCCCTAGATGCATGAATAGTTCTCATGATAAAAAACATCATGGGTTTTGGTTTATAAAATCCCCCATATCAGTATATTTTCTCTGAATAGGTCCTTAACAAAAAATATTTTATGTTTGACCTTATGTATTCCATTAGTATGAGATAAAAAATATTGTTATCCGTGTTTTCATTTATTTTATTGGATATATCATGCTATCTATAAGGATCCAACCTTAAAACATGACATAATGTAGTGTTTTAAATAAATATTCATATTCTTTAACTCCTAAGGATATTTTATTTATTATATTTTTAATGAAAGAAAATCATAACTCTTAAATAAAAATCTTATTTATTATAAAGTGGTCACTTCCAGTGTGTTTCCATTTTTTCATAATAAAATAATTTTAAAATGAAATATTTTTTCTTTTCAGAAAAAATATTTATAATTTTCAAATTGTAGCCCTCATTGTACCTACTAATCCATAAACCTTTTAAAAAAATTAAAATTTTGGAATACTATAAATTCTTAGTAAGGTATATAAAAAATAATTAGGTAAAGTCATTAGTCAATTTCAAAACCATGATATCATATCAGTGTGTTTCCATTAACATAAATAGCTCTAATATCAAATAAACATTAATATAAACATGAACTTATAATAATTACCTAATGAATTGGATAACTATATCAGGCTCACGAATCATCATAATGAATAATTTCCATGTACCTTATAATAATATAACACATGGAATATTTCATTTTCCACATCAGTATTTTAACAACAGCTTCCATTCCATTATAACTTGATTCACTTATGTAAAATATATGGTTTCCTTGATAATATCTTAAAAATCATCATAAAAATTATAAAGTACAAGATGGATGGTTTCATATGATCATATTTCCCATGATGTAGAGGGATAATTGAAAGATGTTGAAAAATATTAAAATACTTTAAAAAGATAAATTAAACATTTCTTTTAGAAGCATAAAAAATAACCATTTTCTTGGATAATATTATATTATAATATATAGAATATCAATGAAAATAATTTCATTGAAAATAACTATGGAAATTTATAATGGAAAGTTGATGTAAAAAATGGTCATAATGGTGGTAAAATCTATTCATATAATAAACATTAAAAAGAAACATTATTTTCAAAATTTTATAATAGAATTAAAAGTTATCCCTCTAGAAAATGTAAATAAATTTTCAATTAAAACCTTATATAATAAATAAAAATATCAAGGGAAATAAATTCCAAAAATAATTTATGTTACAAAATGAAATTAATGAAATAAGATAAAGAACATGATGAAATAGAAATACTATTAAACATTTAAAATATATATTTAATGAAAAATAAATTATGACATAATTTTTTTTGAACAAATGATTAATTGAAAGAAATAAATTTTAATTTATTTTTAATCAACTTATTTTTTAGATAATAATGAAAAAATACATCCATAAGGTAGTTTTTACACAGAAGAAAATTATACATGTGTATAAAGTAACTTATGTCTCAAAGAAAGGGAATTGAGGATGTAAATGACTTTCCTCGAGTCCAACATGTTACATAGAATCTTTACCTTACTACATAATAAAATTATTTTGATTATTTAGTTTTTTAATATGGGTTCTCAATTTTATTTTTCATTTTATTTTATTTATATATATATTTTTAAATAATTTCTTAATAAATTAATTCCACATCGTCTGTTTTGTTAACATTAATCTTATAAGAAGGAAATGGATTTGGTAGGGTGTATACTGTTAAATGGATTTATGACTATATAATTTATAGAATATTAATAATGTTATAATTAATAATTTTTTAGATTATTTTACATTTTTAACTAACCATGTATGATGGTTATAATAAATAAATTACTTTTCAACATAGAGATGGATGTCCATACGTATGCATGAGTAACACTTCTATTTTTTCAATGAACAAGAGGGAAATTCTGTAATTATTATTTTAAATTTAAATAATTATTATTATAAAATTAATATCACATTATTTCATTAAAAATACTTCCATGTAAAATAAAATTTAATGCGGTGATGAAAAATACAATCCATCAGTTTCCGAGGCAATAGTCTGCATGTACAAACGAGCGTTGTTTTTTATTTTTAATAGAATATATAAAAATAATTAAAATAATTATTTAAAACTATAGAATGAAATTTAGAATATATATATATATATTTATCATATTATTTCATTTTCACCCTTAATTAGGACCAAACATAAGAGTATATGATGAAAATTGAAATAGATCATATCGTGGGGCAGTAGTCTACACATATGCATAAGAAATATTTTAATTTTAAATGGATAGTAAAGTAGATGAAAATGAGCTAAAACATAAAAATATTAATATCATAGTATAATTAAGATAATTTTTTTTATTTTGAAAGGTTTAGGAGAGTTTTTATGTTTTTAAATGGAGAAATACAAAAGAAAACACTCAATTATAAACTATACCACTTCTTTAGACAACCTCTTTAGTTTTATAAATAAAGCCATCCTAGAATGGTATTATTATCAATATATGACCTATAATATGTGAGGAGGGATATTATTAAGGTATTTTTAAGGTATTGTTTAATATACAAGGCTCTTTATGTTTGGAGAAGAGAGAATAGGGGTGTCATTTTATAAGTGTGGGAGAGGACACACTAGGATTTTTTCAAAATATTAAAATATATTAACATTTTACTCAACCCAAATGGCCCAAAAATAGGCTTCTTCAAAATAAGGGATGTTATAGAGAACAAATATTAGAATAAAATATTATTTATAATATTATTAGGCCGTTTTAACCCTTATATTTTTCATTTTAAACCTTTTAAACTATTTTAACACTAACTGTGGAAACTGAAAATGTTTTACCCAAATTACTATTCATACTGGCGAAAAAATGAAAGTTGAATAATTACCAAATTTTGAAATTATAAATAAAAATATGAATTCCAATTTATAAAGTTGAATTTATATTAGTTGTTGAAATTATTTTTATATAACCCACCAAACTCTATGAAGATCTTTTTCTTAGAAAAATGAAATTTTAATTATAAAAACTTTTTATATAAAAATTAAGCTTTATGTCAATTAGAATAAAATTAATTAAATTATATAAACTAAAAATTAACTAATTAAAATTTAAAACTTATTTTAAAAAATGTACTTTTTAATTATTTTAGAAAAACAATATTTTACTATAAAATTATTATTTTTCATTATTCACTAAAAAATCAACAATTTCAAGAAAAGAACAGAATTTTACCATAATATAATTTTGATTTGTAAATTTAAAAATTTATTCCATTTTTATCAAAACCAATTTATAAAAGGGAAAAAATTAATTATAATACATGCACACAATGTTAAATAAAAAACATTTTTAAAGAAAAGGTATAATTGAATCATATAATGATTTTATTTATATTAATTTTATAAAAAAAATAATTAAATGAATTTAGGTTCATTAAATTGTATATATAATATAAATATATCATCATAATAATTTCCAAATATTGATTAATTTTATTATTAATATAAAAATAAATTATGCTTATAGAATTTTTTATAAAAATTATATCTTTTATCATCCTAATATTTTATCTTTATTTCCTATCAATTAAATTTAAATAAACCTAATAGCTACATATCTAATATATATATATAATTAATATGTGTATAATGACCATATATATAATGGTTATATTATATTATAACATATATCCTTACATGCTTTAATAAAATTTGTCCAATTACTTTCCATTCAATATCCCAAACATATTATTTATTCTTTGCCTTATTTACATAGATATAGTTGGGGTAAAAATCATCACATAAAGCCACATGGATAAAAATTTTATGTTTGTGGTATTTTTTATATATTTTCATTTACCCTAATTATTCTTCTATTTATATTATTTTATATTATAACCTTATTATATATTTTAGTTTAACATTCATTTTAATATTTTATTTCAATAAATGTATAATGGTTCATTTTAGTTTGATGTTGTGTATATAAAATGATTTAAAAAATAATATTAATTTAAACGAAACAATTCTAAAATCTTAATGTGTTACATTCTACACCCTTAAAGAAATTATTCCCTTTTAATTTTATTTCATTCCCAATAGAATGTGTTTAAAACATTTTCTAAATAAATTTCATGGAGTAGAATAAAAAGTAAAATCAAGAAGGGAAAAAAAATTTTATTATTTAAAAAATACATTCAATAAAAAGCCACATTATAAAAAGGTAAAATGAAATTTATTTTTGAGAAGAGAAAATGGTAAATATTAAGTTCACATATACATAATAATATTCCTAGATAATGTGATCATTAGTAATAATTGTTAATATGGACATTGATTAAATAATAATGTCCATGGAATAATAGATATTGATAAAGAACTTGGTCATGAGAAAGTTAATAACCAAAAAACCTTAAATTAGTATGGGATAAATAAGTCCATCAATTCATCACAAAGGAGGGTATAAATATAATATTTTTATTCCAAGATCCGTTTTTAATAGTTAATGGATTATTTTAATATACCAATAGGGAATAGTTGAAAATATACTTACTCTATTTCATTATATTTCATAATCATTATTTCATCCTTTGGTTGTGTATCAAGAATTCTCCATTTTAGTCTCATCTCTCACTCCAAATAATGAATATTCTAGAAGAAGTTTTCATGTCTTAGGAAATAAAATAAACTTATTATAGTTTAAAATATCACCAAAAGGATAAAAATTTACTAATATTATCTTTAGAAAATAACCAAAAAAAAAATTGAGCACAAGTTAATATAATATCTGATATTAATAAGCCTATTTTTTTTTGAAGAAATAATAAATTATTTTTCAAAATCCTCAATAATAAATACCAAGGATTAACATAAAAAGGTTGATAAAAAAATAACTAAAAAGATATTAAAAATTTTCAAAAAAAATTTAAAAAACAAAAATATTAAATATTTGATCATATATTATTCCAAAATAAAAATAACATTTATCTGGAAAACAATTAGTCATTCCTAATGTTACATACCAAAAATATATGGTCCTTAATCAAATAATCTCAGGAGTATTTTATTATTTAACATATTTAATCACCATAAATCTATAATAAGAACATATATTACATGAAAGGATAATTCAACCTTTATTTTAAAAAAAAATTCCCACTTAACTATAAATATTTCTATTAACCATGATCTCAAAATCTTTAAAAAATTGTGAACTAATATAAAATAACATTAAGTAATTAGTCACAAAATAAATTTTTAATCCAATGAAATGATAGAAAAATATTTTCCCAAAATATAAAAACAATTTTTATCCCAATTAAGGATAAATACATCAATATCATATATCTTATTAACCCTAACGATTATCAATAATCATATAATTATGTCCATGAAATATAAAAGGAATATTCCTAAAAAAACCTTTTCACTAAAACTTATGTTAAACATAAGGGTTACATATACCTTAAACATTTATTAAAACTCAATAAATGTCTCCTAATATACTCATATAATAGAGAACCTAAAAATATTATTAATTACTTCAAAATTATATTCATACTTAGGTTTATCACTATTTCATAACTCTTCAATCCCTATACATTGTAACCAAAGACATTTGTCCCGACCCGTCCTTGGGGCCCGTGCCGTGACTACCCCAAGCCCGCCTTCCATAGGCCAGGGGCTGGCGATTAGCACCAAAGGCGTAAATCCTGATAACTGGGAAGGCATTGCCTTTATAAAAGTAAAAAAATACCACAGAGTACAAGCGGAAGTAAAACACTAAGTAAAACTGAAACAAGCTGTGCTGAAAGTAAAGGGGACGGAAATACACGCCCAACTGTAAAGTACAAGGAAAAAGATAAAACAGCCGGAAGGTGACAAGAAGCTCCTGGATCGTCCACCAAGGATCCTACCTGAAGGGTAGGTATAGATAGTGTATCTCCTGGATCGTCCACCATGGATTCTACCTGAAGGGTAGGTACAGATAGCCTCCACAACGCTCTCACCCGTCAACCTCCTCCGAGTGTCGTCTCATCGTGAAGTCCACCACTAGATACCGTCTCGTCGTGAGGTCCACCTCTGGGTACCGTCCAGTCCTCGAACACTCAGCCTATGTCTACGCTGCCCGTCATATGAAACCAACACAATGAGGTGCGGGCATATCCCGTGCAGGGGTGAGTATAACGATACTCAGTAGGGACCCCGAGACCCTCAAGGTCTCACTAAATCCAACAAGGATAACCACAAAGAAGATCTCAACAGATAACCTCTATCTAGTTATATTCTCATACATATACCCAAGTTATCAAGTAACCCATCTCAATCATGAGGAAACACAAAGATTATGAAATCAACGGATAACCACTACCCAGGTATATGCCCATACATATACGTAAGTTATCAAGTGACCCATCTCAATCATGAGGTAAACAAAAAGGTCATAGACTCAAATCAAACCAGGATTTTCATTATCGAAACCGTAACTGCTGAAGAGCCCTGTCTCTAGAGTGTACAGTGGTCTAGTCACGACTCTGAGGTACTTCTCACTAACCTAAGACTACTGAGGTACTCCTCCGATCGAGTACCGCGGGCCAGCCACCCAAACATAGTAGTGCTTCCCACCGGGGTATTCCACCCAAACACAGTAGTGCAAACCCCCTAATAGCCTGCAGAGGTACTCTCCAGACACGTACCATGGGTCTATACCTAAACTCAGTAGTGCTCCGTCTGCCATGGGTCTTCACCCAAACAATGTAGTGCCCCGTCCACTTGGCTAGTCGACTCACTCCAAGTCGAGTCGGTCAAGCAGTCGTCAGGTCTCAGCCGACCACACGATCTCCATACTCCGGACGCTCATCTCCGAGAGGGTCTGCTCCATGAGCTACTGGTCGATACTCCAAGTATCACAAAGTCCCACGAGGAAGTATCTCAAAGGACTTCCTCATCATAGGGGTCTCAACACAACAGACAGCACGTCAATCAGACGCCCGGTCTGTGAGTTATTAGCCTTTTCGTCCCAGGGGCCCGGTTGGTTTCGTGTACGAACCAACCTGACTGTATCTCAATTGTACCCCGAACTCTCATAGGGTATACTCTTAGGGACCATTTATCAAGGTGATCACCAACGCTGCTGACGGTTCGTCAAATGGAAGTCCGGTATGAAAGTTATCAGATTTCCGTTCCAAGGGCCCAGTTGGATTTCAGGTACAATCCAACCCAGACTTACTCCAACTGCGTCCAAACCATAGGTTAAGTATGCCAAAAGAACCATCTCATCAAGAGGAATCCAAAAAATTCGACGGCACATCAATCAGACGTCCAGAGCGCATGTTATAATAGGTCGAAGATTTAATAATAATATTAAATCTATTATTTTTCGAGCGTTTTGGGTACCCGATCCAAAAACCCGAAAAAGATATCCAATATTGGACTCCTAAATTCCGTCTCTAAGTCATCGGTGCACTGCCACTGACGGTTCGTGAAACTGAGGTCACACGAAGAAGATACCCTCAAAATACGGGTTTCCCAACAAATAATAATAATAACATTATTATATTATTATTATTTTTAATTTAATTAAATTCCTTAAAACTCACACCCCAAATCCACGCACCACAAAAAAATAAACCTCTTCCTTTGACTCGATTTCATCCATGCCCCATCCTTATTTTTATTTATTTATTTCAATTCTATTTTATTTCTTTTCAAAACATCTTCTCTCTCCAATCTATTCTACAACCCACAAAAATTCACTCTCACGATTTCTTCTTCTCCAAACCCGCGGGCTGCTTCCTCCGCCAAAAAAAATGTTGCCTTCGGACTTTTTCCGTCCTGGCATGGTGCGCCGGCATCACTTTCCGCGGACCACCAGATGTGCTCCAGTGGTCCGATTTGCCTACCGTCTGCGCCCACGTCTCTCCCGGGACCTGCTCTTTACTACGACGTCTTCAAATTGCCGTTGCGACCCATTTCTTCATCGCCCGTCATCCCACACACAAAAGAACAACTAGCGGAGGGTCCGGGCTTGTTCGTTAGCCTGTTCCCTCTGAATTAGAAGATCAATCCATAACTCATCAATGACAAGGGTTTAATTTATTCAAGATAAATTATACAAACACCCTGCAATTAAAATACACTTGCACGATGGTATAATTCACATATACACTTTATACGAAAACCCCATACCTCACAAAGACATCGCACGTCGTCAAACCGTGGAAGACGAACTGTGGTTGGACGTCACAGAAGAATGGTGTCGATTTCGTTGACGTCGGAGGAAGAGTCATCGTCGGGACTTCACGTTCTTCGTTGGAGGAAGAACACCTCTCTTTCTAATCCTCCAGAGGTTTCCCATCAAAATATTTTCAATTGAAAATATTACAAAAGACTTCTCCCATTTAAAGAAGTGTCATGCAACACAAAATAATTAAAATTGTGATGTACCAATTTAATTAATGAAACCATTAATTTAATTATGTTTACAAATTTAATTAGATGAATATGGAGAGATCTCATTGATAGGGGAGTTAAGGAGTTAACAAATTAATTAAAAAGGGGGTTTAAGGGGGGGGGGGTGGTTTAAGAGTGGTTATGGGGAGATGAAAGGTTGGGGATCATGTGGGACCCACCTTCTAAATATCCACCAAGGGTAGTTAGGTGGTTTTGGTCCCACACTTTACTCCCCTTTGTAGAATTTAACCACCTCAGATATAAATAAAATTGTACAAACAATTTTTTTTATTTTAAAATAATTCCCCAAAAATTAATTCTCAACCCGCTTAAAACGCAACTGTGGTAAAGGTCCCCTTAAGGAATAACCAGTGCTATGAGTTCATTGGTGCCCTCGAATTTCATTTCCGAGTACCGGTTCAAAAGATAGGAAAACCCACACGTACACTTACTGAAGGTACCCGAAAAAAATTCGGAAAATTATTATCAGTCACCCTCGACCCGCGCCAGTCAAGGTCAGACTCTGCCTAAGTGAAACACTCCCCAATGAATCCAACGGTACTCTCGGATTTTCAATCTGAGTTACCATTTAAAAGATACGAATTTTTCAATAAAATTATTGTCATTTAATTATTTTATTTGCGTCCAAAAACTAACTTTTTCTGGTGACCCGCGCTGACCAAAATTAGTATCTCCATAAATAAACCATGCCATCACGAGTTCAGTGATTGTCTCAGATTTTTAATCTGATCTACTGTTTGTGAGTTATAAGAATTTGAAAAATAAAATAATTTATTTAATTATTTTATTTACGGTTATGTCATTTTTGGAATTTCTCACAGGTGTCCCACGCCGACAAAAATTAAGTCGCGCCTAGGGTAAACCCGCCATCCTGAGCGTAACGGTGCCCTCAGATTTTTGATCTGAGTAACCATTTAAGAGTTATTACACTTTTTCAGTAAAACTGTTTACGCGCATTCATTTTAGCTTAACGAGACTTCAGAAAATTATTCCGGGCACATCGGGCCTCGGAATCAGGGGCCTTCAGAAATTGTGTACTTGTAAAATTCCAAAGAAATTAAGGATAAAACTTTCCTTGAAATTTCCGTGTCTTTACATCATTCAACATGCTCCCTAGATTATTAACCATGATTTTCCATATTATTCCATAATAATTCCCCCAAAAATATAAATTACAAATCAATTCATAAGATTCATTAATATCAAAGAATAAGAAAAAATATTATTTTTACCATTTATATATAATTTATAGTTTCGTTACCTTCATCTGTAATGTCATTTGATATTATTAAACCTTTATCTATATGGTCTTTTTTATCTCATTCATTAGTTTTCTCCTTGGAAAATTATGTTCATAATAACTATACTACACACATGTAAATAATTAAATTGATACCCTGGGAAGGACTTTTTTCCCCTTAATGGTATTACCCAAATTCTACATTTTTTCCATGTTATTTTATTGTTATATTCCACACTTTACACCATATAAAAAATCTTCACATTCCTTCATAACATTTACCTCAATACATTTTCCCACATTATTTATACAAATGATATTAAATATTTTTAACTTCATGATATTTATCACCTAATCATATCTAGAAATATATTTTTATCCAAATTGCAGTGTTAAGAAACTCAATAAGGTTCAAGTTCTTAATCATAACTGGTAATGGATGATAAAGAATAACTATAAGAGTTTTCAATATATCTCTCATTCGGTCTAGTTAATTATTCATAAAAACAAAATATTTTCTTTCACATTCATTGTTATCATGGTTCCTTATTTTTTTATCCATATACTAAAAAAATGTTAGTGTGAGTAAATTTAAAAAAATCATAATAAAGAGTCTGATTAGGAGGATAAACACTAATATATCCTTAACCATGTCATATTCTATTCAAATATTTTGATTTATATAAAATAAATATAATTCAACCAAATATACTAACTTTTTTAGTTGTGAATAAATCTTAACTAATTCTCAAATAACATCATATCCTCTAATTTTTTATATTCCATTATTTTGATTCCAATTATAAGTAGTCGACATTAAAACATTAAATATTCTTGACTTTTAAAAGAAATTATTTGAAAACCTAAAGGAAAATTAAAATAATTTTAGTTTATTAATGAACATGATAATCCATGTATTTGTTTTCATAAAAACATGCATTTTTCCTTTAAAGGGAATAATCATTCCTTGAAATGAAAGATCATTAGCTTACCATATGAAATAAAAATATTTCAATTAAAAATAATTTACAGGAATATAAAATTAATGTATTTTCCTTGGGACATAATCTTTATGTTACTATTTTATGAACACTTAAAAATGGGATTACCTACTCAGTAATTCTAAAAAAAATTACTAGAGAAGACAATTACCCAGTGCACTATAAAGATATATTAGGCTCACCAATGATGAAATATATATTGGTATCACACATAATCATATTCTATATCATGACAACCCTTAAACATTAATTTTTTTCAAGTACCATATATGAATATAACACATGTAAGATTAAATTTTCATCATCAATATTTTTACAACATCTTTTATTCCATTATAAAAATATTAACCTGTATAAGAGAAATTGGATTCAAGATAATGAATTTAAAAAATTATCATAACATAAATAGATAAAAATATAGATGGTATCATAAGGACATATTTAATGTATAGCCTAGGAATATTTAATGGATGTCAACAATGATGAAAATACCTCTGCAACAATATTTAGATCATTTCATTGAAAATTGGGTAAAATTCCCATTTAATTTGATAATATATTTTTAAAAAATAATAATATTAGATAAAACAAATTTTCATTTTAAATAACCATTTAAAAATATAAAGGAATATAAAAAAATTAATTATATTATTTGGTGAAAATATATTCATTCCATTAACATTAAATATAAACATTTTTTTAATCTTGTATGAAGAGAGTGAAAAGTGACCGATGAAGAATTTGTTAATAAATTACCTTTACAAAAATTTTAAACTGTGGTCAAATATCATGGATAATAAATTTATGAAATAATTAATGTTTATAAAATTAAATTCTAGAAATAATATAAATAACACATAATAAAAATTTAAAAAAAACTTTTAAAATTTTAAAATAAGGTTTTAAATAAAAATACATTACCTCTTGATATCATTTTAAAAAAAGAATTATTAAAGGCAAATAATTTAAACTAATTTTTAAAAAAATTATTTTTTATATAATAATGATAAAGAACTTATTTAAGACATTTTTTACACCTCAATAAAGAAAACCTGTGGGAGAAATATCTCAAAGAATAGGAATTGATGAAAGAAATCCCTTACCTCAAGTATGAATTGTCATATATTCTCTTTAAATTATAGAATAATAAAATTATATTAATTATTTGTGTGATTAATAACTTAATTGTTGCTTAATATTCATATTATTTTACTTATATCCATTTTATACTTAATTATTTAATTGATTAAGTTGATGTCATATGTTTTGGGAACATTCAACATATAAGTCGGAAATGAATTTGGTATGTTGAAGATGGTAAAATATATTATTGATTACTTCATTTACCTAATTTTAATCATTTTATAATTATCATTTTTATATATTTGCTATAATTTTACAACCAACCATGTGATAAGTTTATGAATAATGAATTACGTTACAGTATAGAGAAGGTATTCTGTACATATGCATAATATTATTTACATTTTTTAATGAATATGAGGGAAATATTGTCAATATTAATTTATCATCCTAGAATTATTATTATATAATAAATATTATATTATTTATTTAGATCCACTTATATATAGTATCGATGTGAGGTAGTGTTGACATATAAAATGCATATGTTTAAAAGGTGTTAGTCTGCACGTGTACATGACCGATGTTTTTATTTTTAATTTAATAGTAAAGAAAGAATTATAATATTTATTTAACATTAAATAATATAATTTATATCATATATATCTTATTATTTAATATTTTTCAATCATTATGACCAACCATAATAGTCAATGATGAAAAATGAGACACATCGTCTCATGAGGTTATAGTCTCCACATACGCACAAGTGACATTATTAATTATTATTATATGGATATTTATATTAAAAAGGGTTATACCATAAAAAATATCATTTTATTATATGTAATATACTTATTTTATTATATCATAAATTTTATGTGTTTTTTGAATGAGGTAAAAGAATATATAAGAAATAAAACACTCTGTTATACACTATACCTCTTCTTCAGACAACATCCTTAGGTTTATAGCTAAAGAGTTTTTAGTATGAAATTCCAGTAAAATAAGAACCATAATTATATTGAGAGGTGTGTTAGTAAGTGATTTTTTAGGGATTTTATGAACTAGGAGGTTCTTAAATTTTGTAGAAAATATGAGGGTAGATTCTATTAGTAAGGGGGAGGATATACATAGAATTTTTGAAAATATTAAAACATATTAATGTACAAATCTAAAAAATGACTCCAACATTCACTATATTAAATGAATGGATGTTATATGGCCAAAATATGAACATAAATATGAATTATACATGTTTTTAGTTAACTAATCTTTATATTTTTTAATATGATCAATTTTAAGATATTTTAACAGTGACCACAGAAAATGAAATTTTTTAAAAATGCTGCTATCCATAATTATAAAAAATGATATTGACATCATTACCAATTTTTTACATTATGATTCCAAATATAGTGTTAATTTTATCAAATTAAATTACTATGAGTGGAATAAATTAGTATTTGAAAAAAACCTAGAAAACCTAACTAAATAGTTATAGAATTTAGTTTGTGTTTCTTTGTGACATAAATAGTAAGTGGATCACTTTCATTATTTCACCAAAGGTATGGGTTTTACTGAGTGAATGCATGGAATTACATGAAACTTATAAATTGTTATTTTTTAGAAAATAGGAAGTTGAGTGAAAATTACTGAAGGTTATCAATAATATATATCCACAAAAATAAGTACACACAGATCAATGTTTTCTTATATTTCATTTATGATAGGTGAAATATTTTTGATAGAATAGACTTATGACATTAGATATCCATGTTTCATCCATGTATATTTTTATTGTTCATTGGGGAACATCAATACTATAGTATAGGAATCAAAAAATATAGGAGTAACATCCTTATCCACCATATAAATGTAGGATTTTAGGTGATTTATGTTTGACAAGGTTCTTCTAGATTTGAGTTTTTTTGGGAGATGGATTACATGGTGCAATAATAGGAATTGGAATGGAAGAATCTAGAGTATGATGGATCGATGCCTCTCCAACCATCAAGGCATAAATGCCTTTATGTAGGCCTTTGTTATTCATCTCACAAGGGCTTTATCAAATAACTCACTGATGGTGGTGAGACTAAAAAAGGAGGATATATTAGATAAGTGGTTCTCATATTCAAGAACTAGATTTAGATAGAGGGTATTGTGGAAATAATAAAAGAGTAATGGGAGAATCCATATATGAGTACTACATGTATGGTCATAATGCATCAACTTCACCACATAAATAAATATATAAAAGAATGTCTCACAAGTTGAATAAGTATAAACAATAGTCTAGACGAGTTCAAATAATACATTGATATACTGGACAAGAAGATTCATGAAAATTGTAATTGGGATTCTTTTTTGAACATGGTGCATAAAAAAATTTCATTGATGAAATAATCCTACAAATAGAAAGAATGTGGAGAGAAAAATTGAGATCTCTTTGGATCAAACATGGGGATAGAAACATGTCATGTTTTCAAAAATGTGTGAAAGAGAATAAGGTGGTTAATAATATTAACCAAAAAACATAACAGTGATTCATATATGGAGGATGTTGATGTGGTCAATAAAATGGATCATGATCACTTCATGGCCATAATGGTAGGAGAAAACACTTTTAATGGTGGAAGAACAACTGGGGGATGCAGCGAAGAGGTTTTCTTATCATGAATTCTGAAATTGTTTCAAGCCATATAAAATTATTTGTAAGAGTCTATTACAAATGAGGGATTGATCATAGGGTTTTTATATATCATGAATCAGAAGAGTGAATTTTTTTGGATGAATTCCAAGGTTTTTTTATATGGATTCATGGGAAATCATCAGGGTATATTTGTTGGGAGTGGTGAAATATTTTTTCATAGGTGGATAACTTAATAGGTTTGTGTGTGAATCATATGTGGTTATCATCATGAATATTAAGGATACCACTACACTTAATCAATATATACTATTTACCTATACAATTAAAAATAATAATATTATTTCATTACTAATCAATATAAGGAATAGTCATGTTTTACCAAGACTAGTTTTGGAGGAACAACAAGGCTTTATATAAGGTAAGAGAATCTAAGGGGAGATAGGAATGGAGAAGGATATGGTGTATAAAATCAATAATAAATCCCTCATATTTAATATCACGATTTTAGTGGATATGGATCAGGAGTAAGATTAGCTAGAAATGAGTTTCATTATTAGAGTCATGTTAGACTTCGAATTTAGGTAATGGGTATCTAACCTTTTTTTAGATGTTTTTCTTCCTCATGGCTATCCATTATTATAGTGGAAAGGAGTTTTGGTTTCTTCCAAAGTGGTAAAGGCCTAAGGAAGGGGTATCCTATAACCGAAAATATCTTAATTCATGGGAAGTATGCCATTAAAAGAAATATCAAATGTGGTTTTGATGAGGGAAAGATAATTAATTTTAGAAATAAGTCTATGAATGGTTTGGTATGTTTCCCTATATCTGCTGATGACATGATTTTCTTTATTAACGGTGAGAAAAAATATATTTTCATGTTTAATTAAATAATGGATTCTAATATAAAATGGTGGGACCAAAAGGCTAATCAAAGGAATTGAAATGATTTTATCAAAAAATAGTGATCCAATAGTTGTAGTAGAAACATATATGTAAATTTATACATGTAAACGTTCTACATACAAATGATGTTTCTAGGATATCCTATCTCAGATGAAACAAATTAAGATTTTTTTTTTCAAATACATAATTGCTCGGATCATAGGGATACCATTAAACTGAAATAAATGTTTTATTTAATTTTGAGGGATTATTTCCCTGGTTAATAGTATTATCACCTATATACCATTTCACGTGTTATCAATTATCAAAGATTCAATGGAAATAAAATAGAGGGTAGAATATTTTTTAAAACCTTCATATTTGAGGTTAATCTGTCCAAGAATTTCCCTTGGGAATCATGAAAGAGAATAGTCATACTTATCACTAGAGGAGGAATATTCCAACATAGTATTATGGAAACCATACATGACATGAAAGCTATAATGTCATGGAAAATAATTTAAGGGAAGTTTATGTGAAAAAAATTCATGTATTAAAGTTATGAAGTAAAGTGAAATCATTGGTTGGATCAAAAAGGAAGAATATAAAGCCTTAAAAAATTCATTATAAATCATTTAGAGTTTCTGAAAGATGAGGTATTATTGGCAGTGGGTATAATAGATATCAATTACTAAGAATATAACTAGGTTGGATATTCGTTATACATTCCAGGGTGCCTAACTTTAGATAATACCTTCATGGATGCAATTTGTTTTCTAGGTTTTATCAGGTCCACTATTGACCAACAATAGAAAATAATTCATAATGATATTAGAAACATTTATGAACCCAATAAATGTGTTTCTTTGTGATCATATAGTGGGATATTCAATATTTGGGACATTCATGTTATGATTCATAAAAAATGAGTATTATGAATGGTCATTAAAACTCTGGTGCAAGAATATTAAAGTGGAGATGAAAGTTTTGTTTTTTTGATTGAGGAACCATGAACTTACCACTAAAATATATATAGAGTAAGGGTCTTTCCATTTCATTAAAATATAGATTTTTCACATTAACATTTGTGGGAAAATATCTCCTCTTCCTTAAAATCAACTAGGTGGTTGACATTTGGAATTACATAAGACATGATCTAGCATTAAATGGGTCAGAGGAATCGATCTGTCAATTCTTCGTCGACTAGTTCCATTGGTAGACCAACATGGGAAGATATTAAGGAACATAGTCTAATATTCTTTGTGGTGTTCTAGGTTATCTGGGAGGCGTGAAACAATGCAAGGGAAGATAGAAGTTTCTCTTCCATATTCATTTAGGACCACATGAAGTCCTTTGTCACAAAGCTTAAGCCTCTCATTAATGGTGTGGGAAATCTACGAGGCTTTAAAAAATGATACCAAGTGTTTTTTATATCAGAAAAAGGGATCAATATAACATAGGGAGATGGTTTAAAAATATACAACATTTTATGTGACTTAAAATGAACTTGGATGGATCTGGTGAATCAACATAAATGAGAGGATGGGGTGTCAATTTGGATCACAGAGGCTCGACGATTATAAGATTTATCACATACTATGGAACATGTATTCCCTTGGGAGAATATATTAGAGTGATAGCCATAGGACTTCCTTTCTACCAGATTTATTACATCAATATTATAGAGGTGGATTTATACTCCAGTGTGCTGGTAGGGCTTCTTCAGGGAAAAGATAGTTTCCCATGATAACTAATATATTTTGTTAGAAAGTTTTGGAAGCTCATTAATCATGGAATATAATTTGGAAACACTTTTATGGAAGGAAATTATACAAAAGAGATTATAGGAATAAAAGGGAACCTAATAAAAGGTTTTCTGTTTATTTTTTCAATGAGTCCTTACTATATGAGTATTATCTCATTATAAGGAATAACTCACTATGGATTCATCATTTACATCCACTCCCCAAATTTTGGTATTATGTTTTTCTAAAATAGTAGTAAAAAAATAAATATAGTGTAAATACATAAAAAGATATGAACTTTTTATATAAAATAAGTACTTTTAACAATTTACTGAAAAATAAATCTTTTCTAAAAAATATATATTTTTTACAATCAGATAATTTTCCTATGATAATTTCAAAATTGAATCATTTTTATGAAATAAAATTTACATAATTAGGAAAAAATTAATTATAAGTTTCACACAAAAAACACAATAAACACAATTTTTGAATAAAAATTATTATAGAAACAAAAAATCATGTTATTCAAATTCTTTTCTAAATAACCATAATTAAGATGAATGTAAATTAATTTAGTTGAATATATATTATAAATACTCTAAACCTAGTAGCCTAGTTGAGGTAGCAACCTTATTACATTAGATATATATATATATATATATATATGAAATTGAACCGTGAAGGGGAAAATAGTTTAGTAGTCTGGCTAAACTAGATAAATAACTAAATCTCACATTACATTTGAAAAACTAAAATAAAAATATATTCAAGTTAATATTATGTATCCTTAAACTAATTTAGAAATTTCTTCATTAAATGATGGTGAAAGGAAAAAGATTCCAGGTGATCGCATATACTATACAAGGATTATATAAAGTAGAATATATCATAAGTAAATAATACATAAATTATATTATAGTGTAAATAAGTGAAAACACTTTCCATTTAATCAATAACATGATCAAAAAAATATTCCATTGATAATATTAATGAAATAATCTTGTGGATAATGATAAATACATTCTCAATTAATGAAATTATTAATGTTGGACATGATTATTTCATACATGATGATATTTATACCATCAATTACTTTTTACAATAAATTTTAAACTATGGGTATGCATAAAACAAAACCCATTAAATATATATAGCTAACTTATTTGTCTCATGATAAATATCAATTCTTTATGGGGCTATATAATTCTAGGAACCACCCATCACTTCATGTCTAATGAATTCATCTTATATTGTATAATCAATCTAATTAATAAACAATATGCCTTATGAAAAAATATCAAAATTGAATAAAAAAATGAAATATTAATATTTCCCAATTAAATAAAATAACATTTACCATAAAAAACTATATGTAGATATGGTTTTTTATGGAATAAATATATCCATGATATAAGTAGTATAGATATTTAAGAGAATTTTAATTTACAATGATCACATGATTGTGAATTCTTAAATTAAATGTTAATGACCAAAAAACACACAAGAGATAAAATATGAAATCGATTCATTCAAAATAGAGGTTATATAGTAAAATCTCTTCTGTTTGAGAGATGTTGAAATTGGAATTAAAACTTTAAAATAATTATTCATTAAAGATATTTTGTTTTGAAACCATGTAAAAATTGTTGAAATGATAATATTGTATAATGGTTATGGTAGATACAAATCAATTAATGTCTTATACATTTAAAAACGTCCTTTTACTTTTATGTAAATAAAGTTGAAAATAGTATTTTTGAAAAGAATTATAAATATTCCTTTAAAAAATTTTAAAATTCAAGGATAGAATAAAAGGTCATTTGATTAAATAAAAATGACTCATATATAACAATTTTGAGAAATATTCACATATAAGAAAAATGAATCAGATTATAGAGAAATAAGATTGAATTTTATTTTAAATATTTCATTTATTGACTTATGTTATGTAGTGTGAAAAAGTAATCATAAATAATGAAAAATACTTTAATATATATAGAATGATAATATAAATAATATTTATGATGTATTTATGATATGATTCCTTCAATGAAAATAATGGCAATCCACAAAAAATAAGAATTTAAAAAAATTATGACTACTTTGGTAACATTCAAATTGTAACCCCTTGAAAGAATAAATATGAATTGAAACATTAATTATGATGAATAAAATTATATTTATTTTAATTAAATTAAAATGGAAATATATACAACACATAAAAACAAATATGTGTATAATACAATATATTTCTTAATGGAGTGGGAACTAAGATTAAATCTCATACAATGATCATATTATTGAAGTTAAATTTAATCAAATAAGTGATTATGTGTGAAAATATAAACCTAAATAATTTTTTTTAAATATAATATTATACAATATATGGTAATTTTATAGATAATCATGGAATAACATAATCTATGAGTTATAAGTAAACCCCAATTGATGGAAATTGAGTTAAGAAACCCCTTACCTCATGCTTCCTCTTAGTTGAACATGAATCAAACTCATGTATAATGGTTTCATACATGATATTAATTTATTATATAAAAATATTGATATTTTTCATATATTATCCTCTTATAACATATCATTACCCATTTTTTGATAGTCTTTAATTATTACAAATGTTTCATTTGATAACTACATTGATTTCTCATGCATGTTATTTCATGGAATTACCGGTTATTGTGAATTGGGTATAGTTTCACCATCTAAGAAACTATATAAATTTTAGAAACATAATATCTATTCATTAGATGTATTTTTAGAATCATTCCTAAAATTGGGATAGAAAAATGAATTACATATCTTCCTAGAGGTGGTTGGTCATACATATGCATGAGGGATGAAATCATTTCATTATTGAGTGAAATGATAAGGAAATAGATGAAATAGTAAATTTAAATAATAAAATATATTTAATAGGAATCATATATATTTATTAGATTCATCAAAATGACTATTCATGTGTGTCAGTGATGGAACACAAATTACCTCAGTTTGAAAGGAGGTAGTCTGCCGCACACACAAATGATGGCCTTGTTTCTGATTTGATAGATTAGGATATAGATAAATATTATTCCATAAATACAATCACATCTCAGTATATGTGACATAATCATGTTATTATTTTGGAATTGTTTATTTATAATTGAATATGGAAAACAACTAAGTAAAAAAGAAATAGTTTTTTAAGACGATTCACTTCTCTTAGAGAAACATCCTTTGAATAATTTCTTAAGGACCCTCAGGTTGGAATTTTGTAAACAATTTATCCTCTAGAACATGTCTAAGGATTATGGGGAGATAATTTGGTAGGGGTTTTTCAAGTTAAATGGATCCATTGGTGTATAGAATAGATGGGAGGTGGATTACTTTTATAGTTGTTGGAAAGGACATAATTGGAATTTCTTAATAGATTAAATATTATATATATAATAATCATGTAAAGTGGATCCAAGGCTCCCCAATATAGAATATAAGTTATTATTATGTCGAAATAAATTCATCCAATCTCATTTAGACCTGTTTCTGACACATTTTAATCCTTATCTCCCAGATAAAGCAATTTAAACTCATTTTATCCGTAATCATGATAATTTAACATTTTTCCATGATAAAATAGTTTTATAACCAATGATAAAAGGGTATCTTCTAACCAAATTTTTAAATACCCCAAACTCAGTAGCCTAAACTTGGTTGTTACTTTACTATATTGGCCCTAGATATAAGTTATCTCTTCCTAAAGAACAAAATAATTTAGTCTTGGGAAACTAGATATATATATGAAACAGACATAACATTTAAAAATATAAAATAAAATAAAAATATTCTCTTAGATAAAAATATTATTCATCATATAATATCAATGTATATAAATCATAATACACTTCTTAGAATAATTTTCAAAGTAAATATAAGAAAGGGGTGACCACTAATTCTCAGTAAGGGTATGCGTAAAATAAAATCTATTATGTACAAAAAATGAATAAGAAATATAGATAGTTAAATAAATAAAAAGATTCCATTTAATAAATAAATTTAACATGATGAATAATATGGCACAAATAAACTCTAAAAAAATTATTCCATATAAATAATCACATGAGTTTGAATCTTTTCCATGGGTATTATAACTAATTGAATAATCATATATTCATTAATAAAATATACCACAATGAGTAAGTTCATAATGTCAGAAGTCATCACTATATCATCAAACCCTTTTTCCAAGACATCTTACATAAATTGATAATTCCTTATCCAAATACCCAATCTATTTGGTCTCATTATACCTACCAATCCATCGAGGGGGTATAGAGGTATCATTTCATCACTTATTATGTCAAATTAATTCCTCATATTAATGGGGATAAAAATAATAAATATAAAAAATCATATTGAAAAACTATTAAATTAAATGTTAATAATTTTCTCAGTCAATATACATTATCAACACAAACCTTAGTATTGGAAAACTAGCATATAAATGTTAATACATTCCCCTATTTAGTAATCATATTCATAACCCATCAATAGTATAATAGTTAATTGTATCAATATAATACATCACACTCAAACTCATTATAAAAAATATTTAGAAATAATAATTATAGTTTTATTAAAACATATTAGTAATGTAAAATAAGGTAAAATGTGGATTTATGTCTTTTATTATATGAAATACCATAAAATACCATTAAAACATTATAGATGAAAATAACATTTTAACAATGAAAATATCTTTCAAAAATTAAAAAATTATAGAATATTAAGAAAAAGATTCTTTGATAACAACCATATAACATATTAATGTACGATTCAAAAAAATCCATGGTTATGATGGGTGAATTACAAACATGTTTTATAAGTTAAAAAACATTTTTATCACAGTATTGTAAAAAGGTTTTTAGTACCTCTTTTAGAAAACCCCAAGAAGATTACTTTCAAAAAATTTCATAAATATTCATTCTTGGATAAATATTTTTCAAATAAATAATTTTTATAATTTTAAAAACCAGTTTGAATTTTTTTAGAAAATATCGATATGGAAGAAAAATTATTTTCGACCAAAAGAAGAAATGAAGTCAATTTTTCATAAAACAAATTCTCAATCATTTTAAGTATAACATTGAATAAAATGGTATGATAAAATTAAAATTTCATTAATAACCATATTAAAATAATATTAATGAGTTTATTGGTAGATAAATCATAATATTTCATCATTGAAAACATAATCATATACAATCCCAATAAATATGAGATTATAATCATAAAACACTTACCACTTTGGTAACATTTAAATCATAATCCCCAGGAATGAATTAAAATCAAATGAAACTTTAAATATCATGAAGATAAATATATTAATGATAAAGTATATCAATGTGACAATATATACACCACATAAAATAAATAAGTGATGAATATAGAATATGTCTCACAGAAGTAAAACTGAGAGGAGAAACCCTTAACGCAGGTCTGATATCCTTCATAAATATCCAAAACTTTTTAATAATAGATATATATTTATTATAAATATAATAAAAATATTTATCATATATATAATACCATATATTAATTTATTACAAATTTTTTATCACCAATTTTTTATCAATTATTTATTAAAAACACTATTCCGTGTGATAATAGCTTTGTTTTTCATGTATGTTTTAGTTATGTAGATTTAGTACTTCTCTATTGATCATGGATCCATAATATATATAATTTTAAAAAAATATAAATATTAAATAAGTTTATTATATAAGTATTTTTAATAGTCCACAAAAGTTATAGGTAGAAAAATGAGTGAAACTATTCAGGGAGATGGTAGGTCGTACGTACGCATGAACGTTGCCTCAATTTTTTAACAAATAGAATAGAATAAAGGTAAATAATTTTCTCCTTTATAGAATAATTATTATATAATATACCTTATATATATTTACTGAATATATCCTTATTTTATTCTATATCAAAAAATTAAAAATGTATCAAATCACTATTTGGAGGTGGTAGTCTAAAAGTACGCACGAGCAATATTTTCGTTTTACAATGTATTGGAAGGTAAGATGTTTTATGTGATATTATAATTTTATAAGTATTATTATGTTATAAATATCATATATATATATACATACATTAAATTTAAATATATATATATAGTTGTGGGAGGTGGTGATGGAAAAAAAATTACATCAGTTAGCGATGTGATAGTCTAGGATTAATGGTTTCTTATCCCATTTGAAGGGAGATAAGATGGATATATGTTATGAAATTTAAAAAATAAAATCTTTTTTTATATAATATACTTTTCATATTATTTTATCATAGTATATTTATATTTTAAGTATTTACAGGATGAAATAAAATTGAAACACAAGGTTAAGAACTATACCTCTTCTTCAGACAACAACTGTAGGTATATACCTAAAGAGTTCCTAGAACGGTTTTTTGAAAAAGAAAAGGTATCTAGTTGATGGTTAGGTATTTATGTATTGTATTTGTGTTGGTATTTTCTTATATAAATGGATTTGAAATTGAAAAGAGTAGAGAAGAGAAGGTTCCCTGTATAAGCGGGGAGAAGGACATGCTTGGAATTTTTCTAAAAAGAATATATTATACCCAGATTTCTAACATTACAAAATGAAATTTTTTTCCTTTTTCAAGATTTAAATGGCATAAGGTACAAAAATGACAATAAAATAGAAACTTTAATTGTTTTTTGGTAACATTAACCCTTATCTTCACTGTATTACCCTCGGTAAACCAATTTTAACCAAATGTAAGGTAAATACTCTTTACTATTTTTACCGTTCAATATGAGTAAAATTTAGGTTGACCATATTATATAGTATTAATTATATTAAGTCAAAATATGAATCAATTTTTAAAATTTTAATTCATAGATTTATTAAAATTTCATTTAAATGTAAACCCACTAACGTGATGAAAAAATGGTATACTAAAGGAAAAGTTTTGAGAAGTAAAATAAATTTATATATTAAAATTGAACATAAAATTGATTCATATGGATAAATTAAATTGGTTATAACATAATATTACAAATATTTAATTTATAAAATTTAAAAAATGGAACTTTGTAAATTGTTTTGATGAAACAGGTGTTTTAAATAAAAAATTAGTATTTTCACTATTCATCAAAAAAAATTTATTTTTAGAGAGTTATCAAAATCTCAATATACTATAATTGTTACATGATAATTTCAAAAATAGATTTATTTTTGTAATTTTTTTCCTATATAAGTAACAAATAATTTTTAAATAAGTTCACAAAAGCTAAAAAAACCATTTTTTAAATATAGTTTTTCAAACAATAGTTTTTCATTTAATTTTTTTATTTTCATGTATAATTAGTTTTTATGTATTGAATTTCTTTTATTGGTTCTTGAATATTTTTTTTGCACAAATTCATTTGTACTATTCATAATCTCTAGTTGAATGACTAAGTTATAACTATATACTATTTTAAAGTTTCTTTAGACCCAGGGTTTCTTGTATCACTAGCTATAAAATATATTGAATTTATTTAAAAGGAAATATATATCATAATGTTTCAGGGGGCATCATTTTTCCCTCTGTCGAAAACCATCATACTTGAAAATTATATAATTTCACCTTATGAAAATAATTGGGACGTTCTTCATCATATGTTCAGCATGTTCTCACATTACCTCTTTTAACATATAATTTTTACAAAGAACATTTACAAGTCAAGACATAAAATTCCTCATCACTTCTTCTTTAGTGTCAAAAATATGGATAGGATCCTCAATTTAAGATATATCAGGTTTCAATTCCATTTCATTATAGGTGAGCACATGAATTGGTTCTGGCATGTAATTCGGTAATAAGGATATATGAAACATGTCATGTACTTTAGAGAGACTTGGTGGCATTAAAAATGGTAATCCACAACTCTATTTCATTCTAGTATTTCAAAAGTTCCAATGGATTGGATCTCAATTTCCCCTTCTTACCAAAATTTATAATACCCTTACACAAAGAGACCTTAAAGAAAATGTAACATCACACTTCAAATTAACAATCATTCATTGAGTTTTTAGTAGATCTACTTTTGATTCTTTGAGCTACTACGATACGGGTTTACCTTTTATTTTGTCTCCTCTACAAGTTCTAGGAATACTAGCTTCCATTCACCAACCTCATGGCAATAATTTATAGTGCAACTTCTCATTCCATATAATTCTTCATATGACACCATTTGAATGTTTGATTGGAATATATTATTATATTCAAACTTTACCTAAGGTAAATATTGATCCCTAATAACATGAAATTAATGATATCATGACCTTAACGTTGTTTTTAATGTTTGAATAGTCCTTTAAGATATTATAAGAGTTTGTAGGTGATAAACAGTGATCCAATGAAGCTTAGTATCAAGTTTTTTTTGAAAAATCATCCATAATTTTGATGTAAATCCAAATTAATGTTTCAGAGAAATATATAGTGGAAATCTTGGAATTCATAAAACATAATTAATATAGATTCAGTCAAGTCAGTATAGAGGTAATGTTTTTATTATAGTGGGGAAATAGGTAGATTTGGTGAGGTGATCAACAGTAACCCAGATTGAATCATTCTTTCTAGAATTATTTGGTAATATAGTGATAAAGTATATGGTAATTTCTTCTCATTTACACATAAGAATATGAATAGGTTTCATGAATTATTTATCATTCCACCTTTTATCCTTCCAAATATGCAAACCAATCATCTTAACTCATAATCATTAATTTTCTACTTCATGTTTCCCCACAAAAAATACTACTCTAAATATCTATACATCATAGTGATAGTAGGTCAGATAGATAAATTTGAGATATTAGAATCATCAAAAAATTCCCTCATAATCTTAGGTATCGATGGGACACATAATCTCTATCTAAATTTCAAAATATCATCTTGCTGAATAGAGTCTACCAATTTTTCATCATTCACACCTTCAATGTTTTTTATGATTTTTGACCTCATATTGATAACTTTTTATCTTTTCTAACAAATTTGGTTTATAAGTCATTGAAAAAATGTGTGATTTCTTCCCTTCATTAATAATTCTAGGATCCATCTTTACTAAATCCTTGAATAGAGGATCCATGTTGATCCTCATTTTGGTCAAGTCATTATGATCATTATAGCTCAAAGAATTTTCAACTTTATTAGCTCTC
Organism: Viscum album; assembly: GCA_963277665.1. NCBI lineage: Eukaryota > Viridiplantae > Streptophyta > Magnoliopsida > Santalales > Viscaceae > Viscum > Viscum album. The sequence goes on from OY728119.1 coordinate 594,816,891, forward strand.
TTAGGGTGGTGGTGTATTAAGAAGACATATTCCTTCAGAATCTCAGGCCATCCCATATGTCTCATGTTGATCTCTTTATATAAAAAGATTTATTTCAAAATCTTATGATCTACACATATCTCACATGTTTCACCATATATATAATGACTCTATAAATTAAATAAAAATATTAAAGCGTCCAAATCAAGATCATGGGTGTGATAGTTTTTTTCATGAATATTTGAATTCCTTGATTCATATTCAATAAAATTTTAATTTTGTATACGGACATAAAATTGTCCCTATTTTAATGAATCATTGTATATTAATACCCCCATAATTTTATGATGGTAGATTAAAAATATAATAATTCACAAATATCTTTATTAATTATTCAATAAATTATTTAAATTTCTTCATCCATATGAATCTAACCCATTTTAAAGTAATCTTGGTAAATGGGTAAGAAAATTAGGAGGGAATATGAAAAAAAAAATCATCAATAGTAAATTAAAAAAAATATTAAACTAAATAGTTATGTTTATTAGTGTAGTCCATTCATGGGTTTTCTTTATTTTTATAAGATCAACTAATATTCCATCCTTAGAGATAATATGAGAAATAAAATAAACTGTTAGATTCCAAAATTATCGCATGCTAAATTTCCTATATAACACATTTCTTCTAAGAGTCTCAAGAATTATCCTCATGTGAATCTCATAATTCTTATATATCTTATATTACAAAAAGATATCATAAATAAACAGCACAAAAAAATTATGAATATATTACTTGAATAATCTGTTCATTACATCTCTAAAGAAAGAGGGTCCATTAGTTAATACAAATGGAATTATTGTGAACTCTTAATTTTCGTACCTCATAAAAGAATGATGTCTTTAGAATATATTTTTTTCTTTAATCACATTTGATGATACATAGAACAAAGATCAATCTTTGAAAAATATTGAGCTCTATGAGGTTGATCGAATAAATCATTGATGCAAGGTTGAAAATACTTTTTCCTTACTGTGATAGAATTTATTTTGATATATCAAATTTAAAAACTCATATACTAATCTTTATTTTTAATAAATAGAACATGGGTTCCCCAAGGTGAAAAACTATAGAATTAAAATACATTATCAAAATAATCCTCTATTTTTGTATAAACTCCACTAATTCTATAGTGTCCAATATATATGGATTGTTTGATATTGTTCTTGCAGTAGGGATTAAATAAAAAGAAAACTCAACTTCATGCTATTGTAGATGTGTAGGTAATTACTTATGAAAAAAATCAATGTATTTCTTCATAATAGGTACATAATCATTTTCATTATATATATATATATATTGGGTGTTATTTTATACCCTAAGGATATCATTCCGATGATCTACTGGGGTTTTATCTATACATGACTCATATAATGAACACTCCCCTCTAAAGATAAGGAAATTTACATCTTCATCTTGAATCACAATTTACTTATATTAGAAATAAATTTTCATACTATATTTTTAATTCATTCCCATGCCAATGATAATATCAAAACCATCTATATCAATAATATTAAGATAGAAAATAGCGCATGTGTATACCTCATTATGGGATCATACAGACAGATTCTTATTTTAAGAATACTTACAAAAAAGTGTATTGAATAATAACTCCCTTCCTAAGGTTATATGGGAATATATAATTTTATTGGAAAAAATAGATGATATAAAATAGTGTGTTGATATAGGATATAATAAAGCATTACCTATGTTTTAGGATATGTGTAAATTACCTACTATAACATCATTATAAACACCAACCATGGATGTTGTGATTATATAAGTGTAGATTTTACCCCTTTTATTTTTTTGGGAAAAATTCCCTTGAATGATATGAAAATCATTTTAATGATGTCCCATCTCATTATAGTTGAACCATTATAAATTTGAATCTTCTTTCTTTTAATTAAAATCATGAGAATGGTGGAATTTGTCTCTACAGTTGTAGAAAACTCCCATTCCCATAAATGATTTTCGATGAAATTTATTTCTACATTTAATACATGTTATATATTTCACTAATACCTTCTTCCCTTTTACATATTTCTTTTTCATATTACTCATCCACCCTACTCTAATATTTATTTCTTTCATATCTATAAGACTTGGAGAATTCTTTCTCTATCTTGATTACAAATGATATTATATCCTTCTATAATGATATTTGTTTTCTAAAATAGTTCCTTGTGAATGATTGGATTAATTTAATTAATGAAATAGTAAAGCATTATTTTTGATTATGTAATATTTCTTTATAATGTCTATATAACCTAGAAAAGATGTATTTATACATAGAAACACTTTCCTCTTCCATTTTTGTCAGACACAAGAATTGTCTCTCCATATCTTATTATTGATTGTGAAGAATTTTTTTTACAAGAAGAGTACCTTAAAATCCTCTCACACTATGTTTTTTATTTCATCTTCTTCCTTAGTGTTTTGAATCAATGACCACCATTAATCTAAATCCCTTAAAATTTGATAAATATACTTGAAAACCTTCTCCCTTATGTAATATCCCCTAGTGATAAATATCCACTCTAATGATTATATCCATTTCTCTGTTACAAATGGGTAACTATTACCATTAAATTGTATAGGTTTCTAGAACATGAAATTTTCTAAAATTGTTACCCCATGTTTTTGATCAGTAGGATTCCCCATATGAAAATTCTATTTGATACAACCTGAGTTAACTTCTCGTATATAGTTATAATTGAATTAGATCCATCTTCATTATCTTTCCTAGGAGGTAAATCCCTACATGGATTATATGCATTGATACATTTCCCATTATTTCTACTAGGAACCATTTATAAACAATGGAATATAATATATTATATCAAATCATTTTGAATCATAATGTATAATTTTATAACTAGTGACACATTTAACATAAATTAAAATATTTATTCATAACTAGTATTATAATCATAAATAGGGTAACTTTGGGAACTTTTTAAATTCATAATTATACTTCTAATTCCTTTATAATGGTTTGTAAATATTATATGATTTAACAAAAAAAATATCCCCCCAAAGTATCAAACTAGGTTTTAATCAAGGTCCATTGTTGAGAACTATGAGACGATTGAGTCAAATCCCAATGTACCCATTTCATAGTTATTACCCCTATGTACAAATTTACAATATCCAAATCCAATTTTAGTTTCTATATAGGGATGTATTTCTAGGAAATTCACATAATCTATATTTTACCAAAACATTAGGATGTTATCATATACATATAAATATCATGTAATTCAGTCATACAGTTATGTTCTATATTCTACATTTTCTATATATTGTTCCCATGGATTCCACATAACCATGTATGATACCAGATGTAAATACAATAATCCTAGTAGCATAGATTTGGTGATTAATTTATTATATTTGTTCCCGATACATGTGATCACATCCCAAAGAACTAAATACGTCAGTTGTCTTGGAAAACTAGATACAAACATGAAAATCACATTATATTTGAAAAAATAAAAAAAAACATAAAATTTTACTTAAAAAAGGCTTTATTATATTTACAACACCCATGCATATCAATCATAATAGAAATCTAAACATCCTAGAGAAACGAAACATAAGAAAGGGGTGATCTTTAATGCTCACTAAGGGTATGCGTACAATAGAATATATTATCCACAAATAAGGACTAATAAATATTGAAACGTAATGAATTGGAAAATACTACATTTATTAAAGAAAATTAAAATGAAGAACAATATGGAATTAATAAGTGAGGACTAAAATAAATACATATAAATGATCACATGAGCCTAAAAACATTAATGGATATTCTATATAATCAAATAATCACATAGATATCAATAACTAATATCATAATGAGGAATTTCATAATACCAACCATAATTAACATATAATCATGGAATGTTTCAATTAAATGTTACATAAATTTGTAAGGGGTTAGCCAAATACCCAAACAAGTTTGTCTCATTTAATGATCTGTTGAATTGAGGGGCTATAAAGGGCCCCTCCAATCACTTACTAAGTCAAATTCATTCCTAATATAAAGGTGTATAAAAATTATTAATTGAATAATTTTTTATTGAAAAACTAGAATAAATAATATTAATGATTTCCCTAATAAATAATCACAATCAATCTAAACATTTATATTAGAGAAAAATAATATGAACGGTAATAATTTCCCTAATCAAGAAAATATAATCATAAACCATCCAACATACTAAGGGGAATGGTATCAAAATAGTACATCATAGTGAAACTTATCATCAAGAATATAGATAAATAATAATGATTGTATAATTACAACAAATTTTCGAAGGATCATATGGTTAAATGTGATTTTCTATCCTTTATGAAAATAAATACACTAAAAACTCCATTAAATCATTTTTTCAGGAAAATAACTTTTTTACTCTAAAAATAAATTTTAAAAACTAAGAACATCCATAATACTACGGAAAATATTTATGGGAAAATAAAATTGTAAAATTGTAATGGAATTTTTAAAAACAATGAGTGGTTATGATAATATTCAAGTATATACATTTTGTATAAGTTAAAAAAGTTCTTTTCATAATTTTGTAAAAAAGTTAAAAATACCTTATTTTGAATAGATAAGAAGAATACTTAAAAAAATTTGAAAAAATTAAAACTTTTGGAATATTGTTTTTTAAATAAATAATTTAAAAAAGTGAAAAAATTAAAATATTTTTAGAACGTATTGATGTAGAAGAACAAAAGTTTTTTCATTGATGAATGAAATGATTTCATTTTTCACAAAAAATAATTTCATAATATTTTTTATTGAAAAAGAGAGGAAAATTGAACTATTTCTTGAAATATTAATGAATAATCATAGTATAAGAAAATTCATGTGTTTCTTGAGACATAGACTAGAATATTCCATCATCAGAAACATAATAAAAGACAATCACAATAAACTATGGGATTTTAATAGTAAAAGTCTTACCACTTTGGTAACATTTGAATCATAAAACCCATGAGGTAAATAATATCAAATGTAACCTGAAATATAATTAATATAAATAGATTTAGGATATGACATATCAAATGGGTATTATATACACCATAAAAAAGTAATAAGTGTTGTCTATTCCATATCTCCGATGTTATTAAAAGTGAGATGAGAAACCCTAAACTTAAGTATCATTTCCTTCATCCATGTATTAACAAAATATATAATATTTATATTTCATACATATATTACATAACCATAATGACATATATAATACTATATATTATTTTTATAAAACTTATTGTGACTCTTTTATTAACAATTCTTTACTAAAAATAGTACTCGAGGTGAAAAGTTCTTCAGTTTTCATGTATGTTCTAGTTTGGTAGTTTTGGTCCCTGTACACTGATCATGGATTCATATTCTAAATATTGTTACTATGATATAAATATCATACATATAACTATCATATATGTATTCATAATAGTCCATAAAATTTAAAGGTAGAAAAATAATCTACATTGTTCTTGGAGATGGTAGGACATATATACACATAAACATTGGTTCCATTATATAAAGGATCAGACAGTAGAAAGGTAAATAATATTTAACAATAAAATAATAAAAATAATTATTTCATATATATCATAAATATTCATTAAATATATCATTATTAATATCCATGTCAAAATAAAATGAAAAATGTATCCCATCACTATGTGGAGGTAGTAGCCCAGATGTATACATAAGGAGCATTGTATATAATGACTTGACCCAAATATTGGTGGTAAATTTAGTGTATTTCCAAAATATACAAGTAATAGCATCCAGAATCAACAAATAATTTAGTAGTCTTCATAAAAAAGATACATATTTGAAATTAAAATTACATTTTAAATATTAAATAAAAAATATTTTATTTGTGGACATGATCATTTCCCTTTGCGACACCCTGTATATCCAACAGAAAATACTTCTTGGTATCCTAAAAAAAATATAACATATGAAAATGGTGAGTTCAAATGATCATCATGGGTTAAGTATAGCCGATTTTATCATGAATCAATATGCATAATCACAATTGAAAGTAAAATAAATGAACATGAAATCCATTTAAATAAAATGACTATTTTGATAAGATAAGGAATATTAAATATGTCACGGTAAATAATTGGAAACACATTAAATTTAATCAATAACATATCATGTAATGTATCCATATATAATATCCTAATGAAAAATTCAGAGATAATAATAACTTAAATATTAATGAATACATTGCTTAATTATTATATGTTGTAATATCAAGAATCATGAAACTTATACTATCAAGACCATTAAAAATATATTTTAATATTATTTGGTAGAAACTAGTTATAGTTGGACAACTTTATATCTGCTTTCATGACCTTTCACAATAAATTTTAAAACTACAGGCTAGAAACCAATTAGATTTGGGTAAATAATTTGTTTCATTAGACCTATCGATGCATCAAGGGTAAAGCAATAACTGGGTCAACCCATGTATTTCATGTAAAAATTAATCCTCATGTGAAAGTATGAAACAAAATCAAAATAACCATTCATATTAAATACTAACATACAAAATGTTAATACTTACCTCAATCATATGAACATAATAAAAAACCATCAAGAGTAATATCATGAGTGGGATCAAAACATCCCATCCACAATAAATCTAATCCTAAAACATACCAAGAAAGAATAATAATGATATCAATACAGCATATACCTAGTGGATTATAAGTACATTAACGAGTTGATGTCATTGATGAATAAAAATATTGTTTAAAACAATCTTAAGAAAAACATACTTTTTATTTCGAAAATCACTATTTATAAATAAAAGTTCACAAAACATCTTAAAAATATATTTCATCTAATATAACCATTATAAACATGAAAATAATAATTAAAATGTTTCATGTCCATGATAGTAGGAAATTTCATACATGTCATGCACATTAAAGAAAAAGTTTCCTTTCACATTTATAGTAAAATAAAGATAGGAATTACTTTCAAAAAGAAATGAATATAATTTTCAAAAGAAATTAAAAATTGAAAAAAAAACTATTAATAAATCATTTTTAAAAGGATTAAATAAAATTTAAAAACAATTTTACAAAAGAAAGGTTTTAGCATAAAAATATTTCCAACAAAAAAAATAATGTTGGGTTTTTATTAAGAATGTTTTCTCAATCATTTTAATTAAAAAAGAGTGAAATAGTGTTTATATTTATTGAAATGATTTATTAATAAATATACTATAAGAAAATATATTTATTTAAATATGTAAATATCAAATATGTCCCCCAAGGGAGATGAAAATAGAAACAATCTCAAATAATGATGATATTTTCACATGATCCCTTACCAAATTTTATTTAGTCGTATCGAATTCTCCATGAAAGAGTAACATTCAAAAAAACATAAAATATAATAATAATAAATAAATTCATGATATAAATTTTCACAGGGAATATATATTTACCATAGAAAATATACTATTTATGAATAAAGCATATATGACACAAAATCATTAAGACGAGAAACCCTTACCTTAGGTTCAACTTCCTTAAAACAAGTTCAATAATTATGTATTATGGTTATAAATTTTTTAATAATTTATACCAAAACTATATTAATATTTATAACATCATATATGCTCCTTTTATAACATTTTACAACCCATTCATTATTAATATTTCATTATTTTAACTATTTTGGGTGTTAATTGCCTTTTTTCTCATTTTTGTTCAATATTTAAAGACTTGGTTCTCCTGAATACAATATAGATAAATCATATGTAGAATTATATTAATGTCATAAATATAATATTCATTCATGAAATAGATTTTTTAAACCATTATTAAATATTTAACATAGAAAATGAATTGCATTACTTTGTGGAGATGGAGAGCTTTACGTACGCACGAGTGATGATATTATTTCAAAATGACCGAAAGGGTAAGGAAGTGGATTATATAATAATTTTAAAGAATCAATTTCATATATATAAATCATATATATTCATTATTTACATGTTTATAACCATCCACTTAAATTGGTGATGGATAGAAAAATACCCCTCTATGGGGAGAGGGTAAGCTGTACATACGTACGAGTGATGTTTCCGATTTTCACATGATGGAGAAGATATTGAAAATGTGTTTACCATAAAAATGATAAACTATCAGAATATTTATGAATATAGAGTTATTAAATTTTTATTTTAACAACATATTAAGTATAATTAGAAGAATAAATAATATTTAAAGAGTCAGTAAAGATTAGTACCATCTCTAAAAGAATCATCCATTGGATCTCCTGTTAGGGAAACCAGGGTTGGTATTTTTTAAATAAAAGGACATAGAAAATATTGGTAATAATTTTTATAAGAGTAATAATAATTATTTGGTTGATCTATATGTTATGGATAAATGCAATGGGAATTGGGGTATTTATACTTGCAGAGGGGTGGTTTTAAGTGATCAAATAACGATTATTATATATTTAAAGACAACCACTTTTGGATGGCCGTAATATAAATGAGTTTTGTTGATAATTAATTTTCTAAATATTTTTAGGGGTGTGAAACACATCATCCACTAATTTAATATTTCAAGGTTAATTTAATTTAAATATTTACCTTCAAATTTCAACACTCTACATTATTTTACCTATAATGAGGTAAATATTTTGTTCACCGAATAAATTTTTTTATGAATAAAAATTAAAATGAACATATTACCTAAATTTTAACTACATATTACAAATATTGAATCATTTTTTTATAAATTAAAAAAATTTAACTAAAATTAAAATTAAACCGTCAAAAAGTAATATCAATAAATTTAGAAACAATTCTTTTTTAGACCAATAATGCATTCATACCAAAATATGGTATAAAGGTTGTTTAAATGAAATTAACTACATAATATATAACTAAATACTTATTATTTTAATTTTATATCAATTTCAAATTATAAAAGGAGGTTTAAATATAATTAAAATGAGACTTTTATAAAAAAGGAATTTTTTCGTTATTCACATGACAAATTAATATTTTCAAAAAATTCTCAAAAATTCATTGTAAGATAATTTTGAAAAGATCAATCAAAAAATGAAATTAATTTTTTAATTGAATTTTATAAAACTTCCATAAATTAATTATAATATTCATTTATAGAATATAAGAAAACCATTTTTGGAATGAAACATCTTTTTGAAGAATAAAATTATTTTAATAAAAATTAATTTCTTGTCCCCAAAATAATAATAAATAAACTAAAATTCATTTGGATTATTATATTTCATAATGTATTTAATACTATTTATTCCTACCATTTTAACAGCTAGGTTATAATGAACATATAGTAATATTCCATTTTCCATTTAAGCTAGGTTGTCATGCAACATAACATATCTAAAAGATTAAATTTATTTTAAAAAGAGACATTACAAGTTATCATGTGGTCTTATATTCTAACTTCATTCAATAAATTTCACCCACATAATTTTAAATTGAACTTTTCAAATCAATTGTTTTCATTTGAGAATTCCTTTATAGAAATACCACATCATAAAAAGGGATAATATAAATTCATTTTAAAAAGAGGGAAATGAAAATTATAAAGTCACTACAAAACTTGGATTAAAAATATGAAATAATTAGTGGGATTTGAGAATATTAACATATAAGAGAAATAGAAGGGTCATGTTCTTATGGAGAGTGATAGAAAACATGATCATGAGAATTTTAGCCATCACAAAACTATAAGTCTATGATGGGTTAAATGGCCATTGATTTCTTAGTAATAAAATTAACTGGATATTGTTTTCTTACATAATCATTTTATGAGAGTTTAAGAATTAATTTACTTAGAGATAAAAAAAGGTAAATATACTTACATGAAAATTAGACTTTCTTCCTTTAATCAATTTCCACCACAAAATAATCTTTTTATCCAAATGAAAAATATAAATATTTGTAATACCTGAGGAACCATAATAAAATTCCATCAATTAAAAAATAAAAAATTATAAACTATATATTCCTTATATCTTTAGACATTATCCAAATTTAATATGGTTAGTAAAAAATAAGATAATTTCAAAACCATAATCCTTAATATTATAAAAACTACCTTAATCTTCTAGAATTCAATAGCAATACCCAAACATAATCATAGATATTTCAATAAATATTTATCTATAAATGTTCTCAAAAATATTCCATCATAATATTGAAACCCAAAAATCCGAGGTATTTGATTACATAGTCTTCTGGGATAAATTTAATATTTATCTCCAAAAATGTGGACACTTCAAGAATATAATATCGATGATACACTAACCATTTCTATAAATAACTTGAATCATCATAATTCCATAATAACTTAATATATTACTCAAAATTTACATTCAAACTTTATTCCTAAAATCTACTTTCATCATATATTGTTCAAAATATAGTGATCATCTTCCATCATGAATCATTTAACACAAAATCAATTTATAATCCCATAGTTATCTATAAAAAACATATGTTATAAAAATGAAATTATCATTTATCTATCATATAATTTAAATATATAAAATCTATATCATACTAACAAGGTCAGCACATTAGCCTATGGTTGGTAATACACACATTCCCCCTTTAGTTGTGGGTTCATGACTCACTACCTGGTTGGATGTGACTGGTTGTCTTCTGACCTATAGGTTGTCCTTTTTCTAAATTTATATTAATATAATCATTTCAACTTTTTCAAAAATAACCTTAATATATTTAGTATTAAAAAATTATTTTAACTCCAATGGTTATCTAATATGTTTCATTTGTCATTCCCTATAATATAATAACCTATATTTACATTAAAATCAAAGATCATATTATACCTAAATGTTTTCCTTACTTTCAAACCTATGTCCAAAAATTATAAAGGAATTTTTCTTGAAATAGCATTGTCACTAATATAAAAATGAAAAAATCGGTTGTATTTCCACATTTTTCCCCAAAATATCCGTAATCTTGATTAACTCCCATCATATAAAACCTCAAAAGGATGATTCAAAATCTAAAAATATGATAAAAAGTAAACACATAAACCCATAATTGTGTCTATAATACTTATGGTAATGAAAAGATATATTCTTCAAAAATCCACATAATCATGTATATATTTCATGATTCATATAACAATAATAACATTTTTGAATGATATATTTAACATGTTTTCTATCACAATAAATTTTAAATATGTACCTTGTGGTTCCCAACATTAAATAAATCTAAAAATTAAAGTTTAATCTTACAAATAAATTAATCAGAGTGAGCTATAAAATAATCATGAAATATATCTCAAAGTATATCTAAATATTGAAAACATATTCTAAATCAATGAATCCTTAGGTTTATCCTTGGATATCCGTGGTCATTATCAAATATACATAATATCATCCTATACTTAGACTAATCCTTAGAGATAGTCGTAAGGTTATGTTCTATAATATTTGTTTTCTAAAATATAGAACCCAATGTTTCTAATAAAATTTATCTGATACCAACTTTAATGCACAAACCATAGAAGACCATAGTCAGTGGTTTCTTTAATACATTGGTAAAATATATAAGGAATAGTATCTAGATGGAAAAAAATAGTTTTATAGCCTTGGTAAACTAGATACATATTTAAAATATTTATTACATTTCAAACATAAAATAGGTACATTATTTTCTTTGATAACACCATTACTCGCCTTAGAGTAACACTTTATATCAAACATAAAACAATTCCAGGTGACATAGGGAAAATAATACATAAGAAAGGGGTGATCTCAAACTCATAATAATGGTTATGTACAATAGAAGTTACCAAGAATCAATAAGCATAATTGTAATTGAATGTAAAATAAATGAACAAAAATTTATTTAAACAACTTGAAAATCATGATAAGATAAGTCATAGTCAACATGGAAAGGTAAATAGAATAAATTTCATTCCATTTAATCAATAAATTTGAGTGAGACACATCTAGAGATAATATCATAGAGAAAATATCATGGAAAATTATAATTGATATTATCTGATTCTTAATTATTATACGCTATGATATTAGGAATCATGGTACCTATACATTGAAGACCATTCAAAGTATGGTATAACTTTATTGGGTTTAAGTATATTAGGTTTGTAAATCATTATATATACTTTCATTACCTTTCATGCGATAGTTTAAAACTAATGGGTACAGACTACTTAGGTTTGGCCAACAGATTATCCCATGAGATCTACCGGTGCATCGAGGACACATCTATAATGAGGCCCCACTGGTCTCTTTCATTTCCAAATAATTACTCATATTAGCATGTGAAACATAATCAATATAAATAGTCATATTAAAAACCTACATAAAAATGTTAATACTTAACCCAATAAAAGAAACACAATCATAATAAATTTTGATTGATATAGAGATTGGTATAAAAATAGGACATACACAATAAAACTATTCATAAAACATTCCACTAAATAATAAAAATGATTTGAACATAAAATATCTAGAGTGGATCATAACTACATTACATGGATGATGTCATTGATGAATAAAAAATATTTAAAAACATTCTTGGGGAAAACATACTTTTCCTTTTGAAAATCACTATTTAAAACTAAAATTTAAAAAAAACATTTTAATAACTCTTTTATTTTAAGACAAACTTTGGAAAATTTTAAAATAATCATTAACACATTCATTGGTCATGATGGTAAGAAATTCATTTCATGCTGTACAGATAAAAGAAAATGTTACTTTAACATTTTCAATCAAATCCATAGGGGCATTATGTTGAAATTGAAATGAAGATTATTTTGAAAAAATATTTAAAATAGTAAAAAATTATATCAATAAATTATTTTGAGAAGTTCAAAAACTTTTTTGAAAAACTATTTAAAAAATGGTTTTGGTGAAAATAAATTTCTGACCAAAAAGAGAAAACATTTGATTTTATTAAAAACATTTTATCAAATATTTTTAGTAAAAAAGAGTGGAATAATGGTAATATTACATCAAATGTTCATTAATAATAAAAGGATAATAAATTAGATTTATTTTAATATGGAAATATGAAATAATACACATAAGGGATATGCAAGTATAAACAATCTGGAATAATGACGAGTTAGTGAAATGATCAATTACCACTTTCTATTCAGTCGAATCGTATGCCCCGTGAAAGAATAAAAATTTAAAAAAAATTAAATATCATGATAATAAATGAAATAATGATATAAAATTTCAAACATTCTATATATTGACCATATAAATGAAATAATCGATGAATATGGCATATATCTCACATAAGTAAAAGTGAAACCATAAAACCTTACCTCAGGTTCGACTCCCTTCAAACATATTAAAAACTTCAGTATAATTCTTTTAAACATGATATTAACTTATTAAAAAAAATATTCATATATATATAACACCATATATAATCCTTTTTATCATATTAATACCCGTTCATTATTAATATTTCATTATTTTAATCTTTTGTGTGTTAATTTCCTTATTTATCATGTTTGTTTTGTCTTGAGTGTCCTAGTTATCATGAATAGTATACAGATAAATCATATAAAGAATTATATTAATGTTATAAATATCATATTTAAAAATTAAATAAATTTTAGAAACATTCTTAAATTTTTAACATATAAAATTAATCATAAATCTATATGGAGATGGGTTGTTATACGTACACATGGGCGATGTTATCATTTCTAAATGGTTGAATGGGGAAGGAAGGGAATGTTATATTAATTTTCCAAAATCCATATAATTTTATAAATATGATATATATTCATTTTATCATCATTATAACTATCCAAGTTGGATGGGGATGAAATATGTATTACACTCCTACACGGAGACGGTAAGTCATACGTATGTACATGTAATGTTTTAGATTTTCACAAGTTAGAGAATATATAGAAAATGGTTATCCAATAAACATAATATCATCTAATTATATTGATGATACTAGACTTATTAATTTATAATTATTATAACTCCTTAAGAGGATGTATAAGAAGAAATAAAATTGAAAGAGTTATTAAAGATGATTACCATCTCTTAAAGATTAATCATTTGGATCTCCCCTTATGGACACTAGGGTTGGTATTTTTAGATGTCTGGGACCTCCTAAAATTAGGTTTTCATATTGGGAATATAAATGATCAGGTTTTTTTCTAGGAATATGGTGTGGATATCTGATGAGGGAATTGGGGTATTTATACTTGAGGGGGGGGGGGTTAAGTGATTAAATAATGGTTATTATTTATTTAAATATGAAATTTTTTTGGTGGAATTAATTCAAATGAATTTGGTTGATAATTAAGTATTTAAATACTGGTTATGTTCATGAATAATATCAACCACCAGTTTAATATAGTATTATTTAGGTTTGTTAGGCTTTTACATTTTAATTTTAATTCGCTATAGTATTTTACCAGTATTGCAGTAAATTGGTTTTTTACTGTCACGACCCGTCCTTAGGGGCCATACCGTGACTACCCCAAGCCCACCTTTCATAGGCCAGGGGATGGCGACTAGTACCAAAGCCATAAATCCCTAAGCTGGGAAGGCATTGCCTTTAAAAAAACTAAAACACACACAACAGATTACACAACTGGAAGAAAAAAACTAAGTAGAAACTATATACAAAAGATATTATGGAAAGTAAAAGGGGTTGGAAATACAAGCCCAACATTAAAGAACAAGGAAAATACAAACATGTACAACTAAAAAGACAAACAACTGGTAGGTGTCTAGAAGCTTCTGGATCATCCACCAAAGATCCTACCCAAAGGGTAGGTACAAATAGCCTCCTCAGCACTCCACCTCCGTCCGTCTCCTACGGGTACCGACTCATCATGAGGTCCACCTCCGGGTACCATTCAGTCCTCGGACACTCCACCTCGGTCAGCGTTGTCCATCATCTCCATCTAACACAACAATGTGAGGGAAAAGCCCGTGCAGGGGTGAGTATAAAGATACTCAGTAGGGACCCGAGACCCTCAAGGTCTCACAATACCTAACAAGGATAAACCAAAAAGTATGGATTTAATGGATAACCCATACTTAGGTACATACCCATACATATACCTAAGATATCTAGTAACCCATCTCATTCATGAGGAAACACAAAAGTCATTGACTCGGCTCAAACCATAATTTTCCTTATCGAAACCACAGTTGCGGGAGAACTCCTCCTCTATCTAGAAAAATGGGCATGTCGTGACACCAGGGTGCTTCTCACTAACCTTGGACTGCTGATGTACTCCTCCTGTTGAGTACCATGGGTTTGCCACCAAATACCAAGCACTCCACCGCTGTGGGTATGCCACCAAATACCGGGCGCTCCCCCTAATAGCATGCAGTGGTAATCCTCTTCTTGAGTACCACGGGTCTGCCACCAAATACCAGGCACGCCTCTGCCATGCGTCTGCCTCCAAGTACCAGGTGCTCCCCACTGGGCTAGTCGAATCACTCCAATTCAAATCGGTCAAGCAGTCGTCAGGTCTGTCCATTACTAGGTCTCCGTAATTTGTCTGCTTGTCACTGGAAGGATCCGCTTCCCGATCTACTGGGAAAAACTCCAACTATCTAAAAGTATCCCGTAGACGTATCTCAAAGGTATGTCTCGTCAATGGGATCTTAACGCAATAGGCGGCCCGTCATTCAGACGCCCGGTCTGTTAGTTATTGGCATTTCCATTCCAGGGGCTCGGTTGTCATTTAGGTTCAAACCAAAATGACTGTACGCCAAATGTATCCGAACCTCATGTGGGGTATTTCAAAAGAACCATATTCCTCTAAGCTTTCTGTCACTGTAGACGTTTCATCGATCGGACACTCGTAGCCCAAGATACATGCAAAAAGGTGTATTTGAGTAAAACGGGTCCGGGTCCAGTCCGACCCAGTCAGACCGACCCGACCCAACACGGTCCGAACCGGGGTCTGACCTGGTTCGTGGGTCCGACCCGGTCCAAGGGGCAGTCCGAACCGAGGTGGCAGACTGGCCCGAAGGGGCGGCCTGGCCGAGGGCTGCACGGCCGAGGGCGGCCCAACCAATTGTGGCCCAGCCCGAGGCGGTCCGGCCCGTGGCGGCCCGGCCCATGGCGATCCGGCCCGTGGTGGCCCCGATGGCTGGTCTGCATGGCCTAACAGGACATGCATGGGAGGGGGTGTCGCTCCCCCTATTTCCGATCTGAACCGGCACTAAGCACTGGTTCAATTTCTCTGTGGGACCCTTCGGGTCTCGCCTGTAGCATGCACCGGCGACCGGCTTAGCCGACCGCTCTAGTTCCTTCACCATGGAATGACGGTTCCCTGGTTCTGCTAGCCTCCGCCCAGTGCGACAGCACCATGCCACCTCCTCCGCGGCCCGGCCTGGCCGCGGTCCCCGGTTCCTCTGCGCGGCACGACAACGCCCCGCTCGTCGTATGACCGCCGCGGTCCTCCTGGCCGCGACTCTTCCTTCCGGTGCGGTGCGACGATACCACCACGGCCCGTCCGGCAGTGTCTTGGTTCTTTGCATGGCACATTGGTGCCGCGCCCTTGTGGTGACCCAGCGGCCTTGCGCCGCCAGCTTCTTCATGCTCCGCCTCCATCGTCATCAAAACGAGAGCAACAACAAGGGGGGTGGGGAAGGGTCAGACCCTTTTTGGGCGGTCTGAGCCGTCCTCATTAAGATGATATCAATCAGAAACAAGTTTCTCAACAAACGATTAATAACGGAGGGTAAAGTTATACACAAAACACCCTCTACCTCACTTTTTGGTGATCGAAGATGGAGTCACGGAAGGCGGATGTCGTTCCATCAATGTCGGAGGAGGAAGAGGGTACTCGTCGTTGGCGGACGAGCGTTCGAAGGTGACGAAGTCGAAGACGACGTCGGTGTCCTTCGTGGGAATCACTTCCCTTTCTTGCCCCGATTGAATAATGAAGAAGATGCTGGCAGTTCTTTGTGTTCTTTGTTGAGAGGATGTTCTATCAATTTCTCCAAGGCTCCACCAGATGAAAGTGCCAACAAAATAAAATAATAGCTTTTCCAATTATTTTATTATTGGAATTGATTCAAAATAATTCAAATAATTAATTAATGAACCATTAATTAATTCATGTGGAGTTTTCACTTTAATGAGGGAAGGAAGGTGAAGAATTTCAAAGGTTTCCCCCACTTTATGGAGAGTTACAAGGGGGTTAAAGCTCATGTGGGCCCCACCCCTCTGATTGCAAGAGAGATTAAAACTTCGGGTGGGCCCACTAAATAATATATTCCCAAGGGAGGTTATGTGTGGGTGGGACCCCCCTCTAACCTCCCTATGGATGTTTTCACCACCTCAAATAAAAATAATTACACCTTATTTTTATTTAATTCAATTAAAAACCCCCAAAAACTATATTCCATTCTTGTTAGAATGCAACTACATCGAAGGTATCACTAAGAAATCACCGACGCTGCGAGTTCAATAGTGACCTCAGATTTCAATTCAGAGCACCGGTTCAAAAGTTATAAAATGGCACTTGCACGTTTATTGAACAAACCCGAAAAAAAGTTAGGAAAATTAATATCAGCCACCCTCGACCCGCACCAGATGAGGTTATGCATTTCCTAGGTGAATAACACCCCAACGAACCCAACGGTACCCTCAGATTTCCTATCCGATTTACCGTTTAAATGTTATGAATTTTTAGAATAAAATAATTTTCACTTAATTATTTTATTTGCGTCCAAAAACAAACTTTCTCTGGTGGCCCTCACCGACCCAAGTTAGTATCAGCTTAAATAAAGCCTACCTTCACGAGTTCAGCAGTGGTCTCATATATTTAATCAGAGTTACCGTTTTTGAGTTATAATCATTTGAAAAATAAAATAACTTTATTTAATTATTTTATTTACATTTTTTCCATTTTCGGGTTTTCTCACAGGAGGCCCGTGCCGACTAAAATTATGTCACGTCTAGGGTAAACCCACTAACCTGAGCGCAATGGTGGCCACAGATTTATGATCCGAGTAACTATTTAAGAGTTATTCTACTTTTTCAGGAAAACTGCATACGCGCATTAATTTAAGCTTAACAAAACTTTGACGAATCATTCCAGGCACTCTGGGCCTTAGAATCGTGCACCGTCAGAAACTGTGGACTCATAAAATTTCCATAAATTTAAGAGAGAAAATTTTTCCACAGAATTTGTAGGTCTTTACATTCTTCCCACCTCAGGGTATTACATACTCGAAAGCTACAACTCAAACTATGAGAACAAATTGGGGTGCAAAGAATGCATATGAGCCTCCCACTCCCATTTTCTCTCCATGAGGTTCTCGTGCTGCCAGTGAACATACACCAGAGGTATTGACCATTCACGTAGGAAATTCTCCTCTCAATCCTCAATCTCCATTGGGACCTCCGTAAATGTCTCCCCATCGTTGATGTCCAGGTCCCCATGGTCAATGATGTGAGAAGGGTCATGCACGTATCTCTTCATCTGAGATACGTGGCGGATGTCGTGCACCCTATGCAACTGAGGTGGAAGAGATAATTCGTAAGACACCTTTCCTACACTGCTGAGGACCTGGAAAGGTCCTACGAATCGAGGAGACAATTTTCCACCTCGGCCAAATCTCTGTAGACCTCGTCGAGGCGAGACCCGTAGAAAGTCATGGTCACCATCCTCGAACTCCATATGTCTTCGTCTCCTATCAGCTTACGACTTCTGCCTGCTATGTGCAGTCTTCATCTGCCCCTGGATGATCTGCACCTTCTCCGTGGTAGCCCGTACCATCTCTGGTCCCACAAGTGCTGACTCCATAGGGTCTGTCCAACATAGTGGCGATCAGCAAAGTCGACCATACAAGGCCTCAAAAGGTGCCACAACTATGGAGGAGTGATAGATGTTGTTGTAAGAAAACGCCACCAAAGGAAAGTGATCCTCCCAGCTGCGACCGAAGTAGAGGACACATGCACGGAGCATGTACTCTAGGGTCTCAATGGTTCTCTCGGTCTGAACATCTATTTGAGGATGAAAGACGGTGCTCAGACATATCTTTTTCCCAAAAGCTTCCTTCAACCCCTTCCACAACCAGGAAGTAAACCATGCATCATGGTCGGAGACGATAGAAGAAGGTACTCAATGAAAATGAACTATCTTCTGCACATAGATAAATATTAAGCTCTCTTCTGAGCCACTCTCTCTGATCGGTAGGAAGTGGGTTGACTTGGTGATTCAGTCAATGATCACCCATATCGAATTTTGACTCCTGGATGTATGTGGAAAACCCGTCACAAAGTCCAAGGATATTCCATCCCACTTCCACTCCGGGACCTCTAAGGGCTGAACCAAGCCTACTAGTACCTGATGCTCAGCATTTAGTTGTTGAAAAGTGAGGCATCCTGAGACAAACTCCACAACTACCTTCTTCATACCTAGACACCAGTGCTGTCATCAAAGGTCCTGGTACATATTCTCCACTCATGGATGTACCGCTAGAGGGGAAGTGTGGAACTCCCTCAACACTTCCTCCTGAAGTGATACTGGTACCATGTTACCTCCCCTGAAGAGGATGGATTGCTCCCCACCATAATAAAATCTATCAGGTACCTATCCTGTGGATATCTGAGTGCATCAGGTCTCGCAGTCATCATCCCCACACTACACCTCTCTGAAATGCTGAAGAAGTAGGGGTGTGACTGTAAGAGACTGAAGAAATGATTCTCCGACTCTATCCACAAAGGATATCTATAAAGTATCTAGCTACCCCATTGCCCCACATAGCAGTTGTAGGCCAGTCCTCTTGCTGAGTGTGTCTACTACCATCTTCCCCATTCTCAAGATTATATACCATCCAAAAGTCATAGTCCTGGAGGAACTCTAGCCACTCATGTTGGGAACTGAAAACTCAAAACTTCTGCTTCCACGAGGGTGAGGTTGGACGACCCACGAGTGATCATCTTCACCCTCCTATGGATGAGTTTATCATGTTCTACCTAAGTTTCCTATTTCACTGACCAAGGGAAACCATATTCCATCGCTGTAAATAAACCACAACCTTTTTGCCTAATACAGTCAATATGTGTATGAAATGTGGTTGCCCATTCCATACCCAAACTAACGTCGTAAGGCCTCGACGCTGCCACTAAGAGGTTCCAACCGAAGCTCTCGCCTCGAGGGTCAGATCACACCCTCAGCATAAGTGTGATTATCGAGTCTACTCCCAAAGGTATCTCCAGACTCAAGGTTCAAGTCAATGGATTAACCATAAACTCTAGGTTTGGGACAAGATTCATGGAAGAAAGGAATGATTAGTACCTATGTAACACCCAAAGATTTCATAGTGTGTTATTTCTTAAAAATAATTCAATAACTTACACTACACACAACACCGAGTTCAAGCACACCATGACTTACCAAAAAAGTCGTTCAAAAGATGTTATGAATAGTATTAACTAAATTTTAAACTTTATATAATCCTTATAATTTTAGAATCTATATTATGAGTTTCTTAGACATAATGTAAGAACAAATTCATTTTCTGCACTTTTACCAATTTTAATAGTGAACCCTTTTTAAATCCAATATTTTAAACTTTTATATATTAAATTTGAAAAATAAATTTACTTTATAAAATGGAGACATAAAAAATTTACAATGAAACATCCCAAGCTTCCACGACATGTTTCCCTTTGAATAATGCAATGGCGTGCATTGTACGCAACTTCGAGATTCTAACACACCACAACCAATCAAACTATCCATTATGAATAGTAATACCTACTTTTTAAAATTTTATAAATTTTATCTTTCGAAATGGAATTCATTTTTGGATTCATGATATCGAAATTATCTTAGGGCGAAATTTTGGTACTTAACTTTCATATTTTGATGAATAATGAAAATTACTAAATTTTAATTAAAACAAATTTTTTAATCGAAATAATTAATAGTGATAAATTATTAATTTGAGTGGTTTTAAATTATATTTAGAATATATTTTTACCATTTAATAAAATTTTGGTCATTGGATGTAATTTCACTTTTAAAACAGACATAAACAAGTGTCAATCTTTTGATAGTTATTATCTCTTAAAAACACGCTATTTATTTTGACGACGAGAATTAATTTTTAAATTAATTAATGAAACTGATATGTTCCGAATTTGGTAAAATAGACATCCTTTTTGAATTCATAATATCAAATATATCTTAGGCCTATTTTTTTTGTATTTTTCTGGAAACTTTCATTTTTTGATGAATAGTGAAACCACTAAGTGGAAGTTAAAAAACTGAATTTTTCATAAAACTTAATTTTACCGCTTCTATGAGTGGAATTTAGAAAATCTAAGTGACACGGTTAATATCAAGGAGTAAAATGTGGTTTAATGAGATGAAAATAATTTTTTTTGAATAGTAACTTTTTACTTTTATTTACCACAGTTAAAAGTAAATAGGGTAATTAAGGGTAAAATGATATTAATATTACCCTAACACACGTCCTAATTCTATTAAACAAGTGTATCTCAACCAAAAACAATCTTAGGAGTAAAATATTATCATTTAGGTCCACTTGTATTTGATTAGGACAATTATTATTATTTAATTCAAAGAAGAGTTAAAAGAGTTAAAACCAAAGTTTATTTACTAAAACATTTTTAATATAGAGTTATACATAAGATAAATTCGATTGTAAATATTCATTAGAAAGAAAAACCTATTTCCTATATAATGGTAATTTATTTATAATTTTTAAATATTAGATAATTTAATTTATTTATGACACAATGGTGATGCAGTAATTACCTAATTAATGAAAAACTAGAATCATTGATATTATAAATACCCAAATAAATGTAATTTGAGACTTTTTATAAATAACAATAATTTTATCGGTTAATATGACATGTTAGGATTGATTTAATTAACGTTTTTTTGAAGTAATCATTCTTTTATTATTTTTAAAAAAATAAATAATTGAATAGTGTCAAAATTGACATAAAAGAGTTTTTAAAACAAATATTATATTACTAATTGATATTAAATTCCTAAAAATCTTAGATTAGTCCAAGAGACTTATATCATGATATTTGTATCATTAATGGACCACTGGGGGGTCTCTGGGATGTATATAGTATGTTTATTAACCATATAATATAAAAATACAAGGAGACATTGCAAAAGTGAAACTAATTAACTAAGAGTTAATACTTAAAGATAAGGTTAATATAATGAACCAAACCTATATAAATTCTATTGGTTGAGTGGTTTTCGACCCACCCCACCTTAAACATTAAATAATTCACTTTGGATCCATTAGAAACCGAATATGAATTTATTATAAAATAATATTTCTAGTTTTTCCAAAGGTGCCCCTCACCCCTCTTATAAAAGGGCACTCCCCCTTCTCATTAATTGACACCTTCAAAGACTTTTAGTTCGGACAAAATCTGCCCAAATACTCTCTCAAATTCCCTCAATTCATCCTAGAGGGATTCCTTTAGTCAGAAAGCCAACCTATGGAGCCCTTTTGATCAAATCAAAAGGAAGAACCCGAAGAAGAGTTAATGATTTCACCACCATTTTTCAAGTTCCTTTCTTTTTCCACTTCTTCTTTCTTTTTTATTACCATTCTAAAATAATGAATCCATTATCTCCTATATAAAGTAATATTATTATAAAAATTGTACAACCATATTCAGTATTCTATCCATCCTTTGAATGACATGTCACCATACGTGCATACGTACGGGTTACCGTTTCCATGTCATGGTGTAATTGTTATTCAATATATTATTATTTGGATGTGTATAATAATGATTTGTAATTCATGTAAATAGTAAATATAACATGATAATGATTTTTTATATATGATATACCATCCAATTATATATTATTTTAATTTCAAAAGAATGATATTTTCGCTCGTGCGTACGTACGGATTACCGTCTCCACGACGCGATGAGATTCATTTCCAAGTTCACCATTCATCGATGATTATAAAAATATATATTACTAATAAGTATTTAATATATGACATAATAATGATACTATAGATATATATATTTATATATATAATGATTTATGTACTTATATATATCTTATTCACTTACATCCGTTCAATACTATATGAAATCAAAAACAACGTTTATGCGTACGTACGGACTACCGTCTCCATAAACGGTGTCTTCCATTTCATATATATGTCTATTATAAATATTTATATTCTAAATATACATGATATATTTATCATGTTTTACATTTTGGAAGTATTTAAATCATGATCTATGTGATACAACTAAGAGTAACAAGTTAAAACACGTACAATAAAGAAGGTGATTATTACCCGAAATGTTAACTTAACATAGAAATTATTATTAAATGGGTAATATAAAGTCATAAATGAATCATGTATGATATCATAAATATTAATATGGTTTTGGCATAATTTAATAACATACTACGATATTCGTACTGGAGGTTAAACGTACCCTCAACTAAAGTAAAGTGCAAGGTAAGGGGTTTTCATCTCACTCCTTATTCCAGTGAGATTCATGCTATATTTACACTATTACCTTTTGTGTGGTGTATGTACTACCCATAATTGTATTATTTGTGTAATACACTTTAATTTATGTGTATTAAAATATTCATTGTATGATACCTCTTTCATTGGTTGTATGTTTCGTAAGTTACAAAATTGGTAAGGGTTAATTCCTCAATCTCATCATTATCCGAGATTGTTTATGTGTAAGTAATTACTGGGAAATTTTTACCATCCACGCCCATTTTTCATAAAAATGATTTCAAAATGAAGATTTTAAGGATTTTTAAATGTACTCTTTATCAAGATCATAATTTCAAATGTTTTAAAGATTTATCTTTCTAAATATTTTTAATTAATGTCCATGTTTTCGAAATAATTTTTAGGTTTTATTTATATGGACATGAAGGTTTTGAAATGATAATTCTTTTCAAGAGTTTCAAAGTGGTATGGGACACTTTGATTCAAAAGTCTCTTTTAACATTACTTCCTTTATAAATGTGTGACTTTTAAATGATTTTACAAAAATGATATTTCTCTCAGAAAATTTTACTCATTGTTTTCATCTATGTCAACATCCTTTGATGGATTTTAAGGTCATTTGAAGTTGATTTATTATACAAAACTTCCATTTAAGGTTTTGTGATATGTCTGACTGTGGATGTGTTATTTTTATACCATTCATTGTTTATGGAGAAAGTATTGACATTTCGTATGCTAGTTTTAATACAAATGTTTATGTTATGTTTAAACCTATTCATACGAGGAATGCATTGGACTTAGTAAGTGACGGGTGGAGCCCTCTATAGCTCCTCGATGCATCGGTAGGTCTCATGAGACAAACTAGTGTCTTGGCACAAGGCCTTGACAAAATCTTATTTTTAGTCTTGGCACGAGGCCTTGGCTATGTGGTTATGATAGTCTAGCATTATGCATTCCATCATTATGAAAGTGGTTAGTGATATTGCATGTGATTATTTGATTAGTAGAATATACATGTGAATAAGTAAATGAAATTAATTCATTTTATTTCTGCCATATAATGTTGAAGTTCATGTTTAAAAGGCTTTTGTTTTAGTTTTATACATTTCCTTAAATGTTTATGCTTATTTTTGAAAGTTTCTGCTGTATTTCT
Organism: Viscum album; assembly: GCA_963277665.1. Classification (NCBI taxonomy): domain Eukaryota; kingdom Viridiplantae; phylum Streptophyta; class Magnoliopsida; order Santalales; family Viscaceae; genus Viscum; species Viscum album. Next base: position 594,841,667 of record OY728119.1, read on the forward strand.
TACCCTTACTGAGCATTTGAGCTCACCCCTTTCTAAGATTTATTTTTCCCAGGATTCCAAGAAGTGTAATGTTATTGATATGCAGGGTTAATCCAAGGGAATAATGGAATTCATAAAGATTATTTATGTTGTTTTGTATGACTTAAAGTTCAAATGTAACATTCATGTATGTGATCTATTTTTCCAAGACTGCTAAACTGATCGGTCCTTTGGGACTTGATTCCTTGTAATCATGCCAATGTATTAAAATAATGCACCGAATTTGGGTAACTGGGGTCGGGGCATTACAACCTATGTCTATTGATATGAAAAATAGTAGTAGACACAGACCGTACCTGGAATCATTCTTAGAGCCCTTGGGTCACACTCCTTGATTGTGTGTAGCGACTCTCTTCTGCTGCCCTCCAGATCCCTGAGCCTTTTAGGGAATACAAAGGAGGGTGGTTGTAACATGTCAAAAAGTAGACCACCTCATGCTGCTCTCCTAGATCTGCTTCCATGTCTGTTGCCCTGCATATTTATCTGTCCATGTCACATCCTCTTCCCGAAACTTCTTGCACGCCCAAGTATCTGAGACTGACACTAGTTTCCTGCTTTCCCACTGTTAACATTATCTGACTGTATCCAGTCATCCATAGAACATTTATCCACAAAGGTTCTCTCTAGAACCCTAAAATAAGTAGGAATGCATAGAGGAATAGTGATGGCTTACATGTACTTAAAAACACATCTCTTGGTAGTCCGAGACCCATATCCCTGATCATAACATATTCATCGAGTACCTGAAACTATCAGTATGCCTCGATGAATACTCAGCTACCGACATATCATCCTGACGAAGCTGTATAATATCTAGAGAACTCTCAGACACCTCCTCAGGCCTGTCCTTAGCTACCTGTGAGTCGAGATTGCCTCGGAACCTAAGGGGCATCTGATGCTGAAACACATATAAGGAACTAAGCCTACATGTGTTCTCTACCGATACCGCCGGTTGCAACTGCTGACCAACAAGAAATGATATAGCTGACACACTACCCAGAGGTACTATCTCAGGTAATGGTCCACGTACTGAGGCCTCATCACTAAGCAGACCATCCTCATGGTCACTCATTTAAAAAGGCTAGTATCTAAGATCCCCATCTGCTCTACTGGTGTCTCAAATAGGCAAAAAACTTGAGAAATCGCCTCTAGCAAGTCCTCTACTGCCTGGGAATTTGTCTCTCCTTGAAACCTCAGAGGCCTCTGCCGCTGGAACTCGTGCAACGCGCTCAGTCGGCGTGCACCGTCTGCCAGTGCAGCTGGTGGCATCTACTGCCCAATGGGTGGTGGTGCTACTGGTACACCACCCAAAGGTGCCAACATAGTAAGAGGGCCCTAAACCAGAGCCTCGACGCTCGGTGGGCCATTAGTGTATAAAACTCTTAGAACTCTAGGTGACTGTCTTTGTAGATGCATCTTGAAGAGATACGACACGGTCAAAAGATTATACTTGGTGAGATGAACTGGTTGATCTGACTTAAAGAAAAACTTTTGAAACACAAACGTAATCAGTGTTTTTGTGCACTATGTCAGAAATCAGTAGTCAAGGTCCTGGTGTACGGATATGTCAGCCGACGCACCAACACTGGACTCCCTAAACTGAAATCCTCACTCGATACCCTTAACACTATTGCTTCACAGAAAAGAAATATCAGATTCCTAAGTTCGGCGGTAGAACCGACTCCTCTGATACCAATTTTTCACAACTCATGCTCGGGGCCCGTGCCGTGACTACCCCAAGCCCTCCTTCAATATTCCAGGGGCTGGCGACTAACACCAAAGGCGTAAATCCCTAAGCTGGGAAGGGATTTCCTTTAAAAAAAGTAAACACACACAACAGAGTACACAACTGGAAGAAAAACACTAAGTAGAAACTGTATACTGAAGATATACTGGAAACTAAAAGGGGCCAGAAATACAGGCCCAACAGTAAAGTACAAGGAAAATACAAACAGGTACAACTAAAAAGACAAACATCTTGTAGGTGTCTAGCAGCTCCTAGATCATCCACCAAGGATCCTACCTGAAGGGTTGGTACAGATAGCCTCCTCAGCACTCCACATCCGTCCGTCTCCTCCAGGTACTGAATTTTCATGAGGTCCACCTCCAGGTACCGTCTAGTCCTCGTACACTCCGCCTCGGTCAGCGTTGTCTGTCATCTGCATCCAACACAACGAGGTATGGGCAAAGCCTATGCAGGGGTGAGTATAAAGATACTCAGTAGGGACCCCGAGACCCTCAAGGTCTCACAATATCCAACAAGGATAAACCACAAATTAATGATTGAACGGATAACCCATACATAGGTATATGCCCATACATATACCTAAGTTATCCTATAACCCATCTCATTCATGAGGAAACACAAAATTCATTGACGTAGCTAAAACCCGGATTTTCATTATCGAAACCATGACTGCAGGAGAACTCCTACCTTGTCGAGAACATTGGGTCTGTCGCGACACCAGGGTGCTTCTCACTAACCATGGACAGTTGAGGTACTCCTCCTGTTGAGTATCGCACGTCTGCCGCCAAATACCTGGCGCTCCTCCACTGTGGGTCTACCACCAAATACCGGGCACTCCTCCTAATAGCCTGTATAGGTACTCCTCCTATCGAGTACCATAGGTCTACCACCAATTTCAAGGTGATCCTCTACCATGGGTCTGCTTCCAAGTACCAGGCGCTCCCCACTAGGCTTGTTGAATCACATCGAGTCAAATCGGTCAAGTAGTCGTTAGGTCTATCAGCTTCTAGGTCTCCGCACTTTGTCTGCTCGTTACTGGAAGAATCCGGTTCCAGAGCTACTGGGACAAACTCCCACTATCGCGAAGTCTCGTATAAAAGTATCTCAAAGGTCCATCTCTTCAATGGGATCTCAACGCAACAGACAACACATCATTCGGATGCCCGGTCAGTTAGTTATTGGCATTTCAGTTCCAGGGGCCCTGTTGGATTTTAGGTTAAAACCAACTTGACCGTACCCCAACTATATCCAAACTACATGTGGGGTATTCCAAAATAACCGTCTCTCTCTAAGATTTCTGTCGCCGTAGACGGTTCATCGATCAGACACCCGTACCCCAAGATACTAGCAAAAAGGTGTTTCGAGTAAAATGGGTCCGAGTCCGGTCCGACCCAGTCAAACTGACCCAGCCAGACCCAGTCCGAACCGGGGTCTGACCCAATCCATAGGTCCGACCCGATCCAAGGGGGTGGCCTGAACCGAGGGGGCAGCCCGACCCGAAGTGGCGGCCCGACGAATGGCGGCCCGGCCCGAGGCGGCCTGGCCCGTGGAGGTCTGACCCATGGCGGCCCGACTGGCTGGTCTGTGTGGCCTGGCTGGCCATGCATGGGAGGGGTGCCATGCCCCCTATTTCTGATCTAAACCGGTGCTGGGTGCTAGTTAAATTTCTCCGCGGGACCCTTGGGGTCCCGCCTGTAGCACGCAACGGTGGTCGGCTCAACCAGCCACCCTGGTTCCTCCACCGCGGCGTGACGACGTCGCGGTTCTGCGGTCGTCCGCGTGGTGCGACGATGCCGTGCCACCTCTGTCATGCCCCGGGCTGGCCACGGTCCCCAGTTCCTCCGCGCAGCACGACGGCGCCGTGCTCATCGTCCGACCGCCACAACCCTCATTGGCGTGTCTCTTCCTTCCATTGCGGTGCGACAGAACCACGCCCCTCCGACACCGTCACGGTCTATCCGGCCGCGGCTAGGTTCTTTGTGCAGCACGACGATGCCGCGCCCTTGTGGTGACCCGACGACCTATCTTGTTGAGACCCGAAGATTGACGTACATTTACAACACATTACTTTTGCATAATAATTAATACATAAAAAAATAGACACACAAGGACCATAATAGTTTAGTGTCTTTGGAAACTCGGAACGTAATCTTCTAATCGTGGTGAAAGATCTTCAACAACTCCCATAAAGATCTTCCCCTTATGTTTTCTTACCTAAAACCTTTCTTTATATCCCGGGGAAAAGAAAAAATATAAATGGTGAGCTCAAATGCTCAGTAAGTGTAAGAATGGATAAAATAAAACAAACCATATACATTTGAACTTAAAAACATGAACACTAGGTTTAAACATCAAGATCTTGAGCAATGAAATAAAACATGGAAATACGTAAGGCATAGATCATAAAGAAACATTAATCATGATAAAATAGCATGGGAATAAAACTTGTAATTGTAGAAAAACATTATGATTTCCATAGTATCCAAGGCATTGTGCCAGGACCATCTTAGTGGACAATGTCCCTTTCTGAATCGAGTTCACTCCTCATTTCAGTCCTGTAACACTGAACCGGATTAACTTACCATTCCAGCCATGTCTATATCATGAGATATAAATCTTTACCCAATGCATTGGAGGGAGATATAGGTCCCACCCATCTCATAATTAAATCATTCTTACTTGTACCACAAAATAAACTTGAAACATTCATCATAACCCAATGAATAAAATGGGTTTCATAAACATCATCCCATCATCACATAATCCATATAAAACAAATGGATATATCAACATAAGAAAATTGAAACCATGTAAATCATAGGGACATTATACTTGAAACATACACATATAATTTCATCTTAGATGGGAAAATGGTTTTGATAAAGCACTTGAAATGAATTCTTGAGGAAAATATACTTTCTTCTTCAAAATCAATTTCTTTTCACAAAACGTCGTGCAGTTTTAAAAGAAAGAGATTTTTTTAAAAATAGTCATGAAATATTTTGGAGGAAGCTTCATGAAAATAAGGATTTATAAAACCGTAAAAATCCTTTCATGCTGTATAAGTTAAAAAAATATTCTAATGGTACTTTTTTCGGAAAAGTCAAAAAGTACATCGTAATGTTAAAAAAAAGATTCCTTACATATCATGTAGTAAAAGACAAAATGGGTAAAAAGGACATTAAACATACATAAAAAACTTTTATAAAACATGGACTTGGATGATAACAATAACCCCAGTAATTAATTATGAATAAACAATCTCGGATAAGAACAAGATTGGAAAAGTTATCCCTTACCGTATGTCCGATATGCTTCGTATGTATCCGAACCTCCTTTAATTTTGGTAACTTCCTTTGGTTTGAACCAAAATGACTTCTTGGAGAGTCTTCTACCTAATGTAAGGCTTCAAGGGGGAGGAGAGGTATGTAGGGAGCTTAGTTGGGCAGAGTTTGGACGAGCCAAAAGGCTTGAGAGGTGTGAGGAATTGCATAGAAGTAGTCTCCTTTTATAAGGGAGAGGAGGGGCTCTTTAGGAGTGTGTGAAAACATTATTTTATTATAAACTTATCTTCAGTTTCAATAGGTCCAAAACACATTAATTTCGAAGATAAGATGACTCATATTCGAAATAAAATCATCTATTTGGAATTGGATAGGTTTTGGATGATATTTTAATCATTATAATCTTATTTATTTAAATCATTTATTAATGAGGTAAACACTACATCATTATTGTGTCATAAATAATTTAATTCATTTGATGTCTAAAAATTATGAAAAAAATACCATGATGTAGGTAATCTTTTTATCATTCCAAAGAATATTTATAGTTGAAAATATATCTTATATAACTCCTTATAAAATTTAATTACTAAAAGATTTTTGTTAAAGTCAATTTTGTATTTACAATAAATTAATTAATCCAAATTGTCATTTTCACTACCAAGTGGCTCATTGGGGTCCCAATATCGGCCCAAGGATGCCCATGGTCGTCCAATAATCATCCAATAAGTTTAGGACAAGTTTTAAGGTAATTTTGAATTATTATAATATTCTTTTAAGCTTGAATTACCCTATTTACCTTTAACCGCATTAAATAAAAATTACCGTAGTTACTATTCATAATATAAAAAAATAAAAGTAACCTATTAACATAATTTTGACCCACTGATTCCAAATATGGAATCCATTTTTCAAAATTGAAAACACCGAATTTTCGGTAATTAATTTAAAATTAACCCCGTTGTTAAGCGAATAGGTTTTAAAAGTTAAAACATTGCCAAAGATTGAATTGATTTAACCTATAAATTCAATGTAAAATCAATGATAATGACACAAATTATATTAAATTGTAAAAATATATTCTATTTATAATTTAAAACCATTAAATATTATAATTTAACCATATAAATTATTACGATGAAAAAAGTTTTTTTAATTAAAATATAGCGTGTTTTTACTATTCATTAAAATATGAAAGTTATCAGAATAATATGAAAATTTTATCCAAAGTAAATTTTTATATCCTGATTCCAAAGAAGAATTTTATTTTGTCAAATTTAACTTATAAACATGTCAAAAACTAGATTTAATGTGGGTGCGCCATCAAAAGGTGGCAAAACTGCATTTTTTGAAAAATACTTATTTTACCCGAAAAATTTATTTTGTTCTCATACCATGTTCTAGAAAATATTTAAGATTAATAATAATGTTATAAAATTAAAAATTTAGTTAATACTATTCATAACGTCTAGTTCATAATAATATTATAACCATATATCATTGTTTAGTGAAACGCAATATTGCGTACAACACACACTATCGAAGAAGGTCGCTATTGCGTGTAATGCAAGCCAAATTAGGGTTGCTTGTAGTGCAAGACTCCATTATTGTTGCATATAACAGAATCCAACCATATTTTATTTATACATTGAATATATATAAATATATATACACTCAATGTTGGGTAGAATAACTTCTATCAAACGAACTTGAAATTGTGTGTAACACGAGCCAAGAATAGTGTTGCGTATACTGCAAGCTAATATGGTGTTGCATGTAGCACAAGATAATATTGGTGTATAGTACAATAGAATATATGAATGAAATTAAATATAATTTATCTTATAAAATCATGGTTGTTACATTCTACCCCCTTAAAATTAATTTCTCCCTCGAAATTCATTGGGGTTATAAATCGTTTACTATTTATAGAAACCCACATCATAAAAAGGAATACTAAAACTTAATTTTAAAAACTAAAGTATGAAATGTAACGATTACCCAAAGTAACTCATCACTGGGTTTCCATACAGGAGAACATAGGTTAAAATATGGATATGGAAGAAAAATATAACCATCAAGTTCTGATGGAGAGTGGTAGAGAACATGGCTATAAAAAATCCAACAATCACAAATCCATAAACTTGTGATGATCTAAGGTACCATATGATTCATCGGATATAATAGAACTAGGACAACATTTTTGGTTTTCAATATCATTTCCCTAAAGTTGAAAATTTTGAATTAGAAGAAATACTTTCTTGATTTTGGTAAAATTTCACTATTGTTTGTGCTTTGAACAATTTAAACTTCATCACATAAATAAATGAAGTTGTTTTTCATGAAGTGTTAATAGATCATGTGATAGAATGATGGGTCATTCCATCTGTTTCAAACAAAAGGTTAGCAAAAGTTATCAAATATACATAGGCCCATCTATGGTGAGTTTAATCATATACGATCCCAAAAATGAACTTATACTTCATATATCATACTGCTTAATAAAATAAAACTAGTTTCTACTCACGAGGGACTTCCTGTAGGCCATTGGTATGTGATAAAGCCAGTCACACTTCGGTTGTGGGTTCGATTCCCACAGCCTTGTCTGACGCGATGGGTTGTCGCCTGTCCTGTAGGTTGTCCTTTTTCTTAAACTACATTACTATAACATCTCATCAATAATATCAAAAAAAATTCCATCCTTAAATAATACTAACTTATGTCCAACATAATCCATTCCAATCTTTAGGATTATCTAAAATACTTCGGTCCAAGCTCATAGTATAAAGAAAATAATTACTTGAAATGTCACATAAAAATCACATGAATTCCATCATTTATCCCCCATATATCATAAGATATATCTTGTTGGTCAAATTAAATACATGTAAATACCTTAATCAAGTATTCTCTTGAAGAATGAATACCCATTGAACCTTAGATAAAACATGAATCCAGTTAAAAGTTAACACTTTCCACGTACCAAAATCCTCAAAATTCAATATACTCAAACCATGATATCACTTAGTCCTTATATAAATAATGAGATCATGAATAAAATCAAACATATCATTATCTTCTTATCCCTTCATTATGCGCATATCATCTAATTTACAAAATATTTTAATCACTTTTCATGGTTACCATAACAATAAAAATATTGAAAACCACAATAGACTAATACAAAAATATTATAATACACCATAAAAGTACCTCAACAACATTATTCTTGAATACCAATACATAAACAATTCAATCCATCCTCTTTAATGATTGTCCTGGAATAAGTCCTTCCTTGATTTAGAAGTAACTTTTTAGGTCAGGGCATTGAGTTGGGTAATGCCCATGTTCTCCAAAAATAAGACATTGAACTCCATAACAGTCTGTCACTCTATGACCCTTTTCTCCACACAGATAACATCTGTCCCACCATTTGAAGTATTCCTCAAGGTTCTTATTCTATTCTTTAGAAATCTCAATCTTCCATTCTTTATGCTCCTCACTATGTGAACATGCATAAAATTCCATCTTCCTCTTATTTGATGACTTACGAATACCACTAAAGTTTACCTTGATAATCATATATCGTGATGACTGATTCGGAATAATCAAAATATCTTTCTCTCTAGGCATTACACAATTTCTTTTCTCATAGTCACCAATTTGTCCATTGGATTCAATGTTAACCAAATTCCTTCTGGTTCCCTCCATTGACTAAAACATAAAAAGAATTCTGTGAGAGGAAAAAATCATGCTAGAGAAAACAACATAGTAAAGGGGGAGTACCCTCAATATCTAACATCTTAGGTTAAATTCTAAGATCATTAGCACAATTCTATGACTATAAACTATATATATACTTATCCTTAGAGACATCCCTAGACATACCTTATAAATATCTCTTGGGATCTCACTAAAGTTCTCGCATCCTAGTTTCCAAAGGTTGACTAAACCTTTCCTATGATACAAACTGTAGAGACCCGAAGCTTGAAGTACATGGAAAACACATTACTTTTGAGGAATACTTAATACATAACAAAAACAGACACACAAGGACCGTAATAGTTTAGTGTCTTTGGAAACTCAGAACGTAATCTTCTAATCGTAGTGAAAGATCTTCAACATCTCCCATAAAGATCTTCACCATATGTTTTCTTACCTAAAACCTTTCTTTATATCCTGGGGAAAAGAAAACATATAAAGGGTGAGCTCAAATGCTCAGTAAGGGTAAGCATTGAAAAAATAAAACAAACCATATACATTTGAACTTAAAAACATGAACACAATGTTTAAACATCAAGATATTGAGAAATGAAATAAAACATGGCAATACGTAAGGCATAGATCATAAAGAAACATTAATCCTGATAAAATAGCATGGGAATAAAACTTGTAATTGTGGAAAAACATTATGATTTCCATAGTAGCCAAGGAATTGCTTCTAGGACCATCTTAGTGGACAATGTCCCTTTCTGAATTGAGTTCACTCCTCGTTTCAGTCCTGTAACACTGAACTAGATTAACTTACCATTCCAGCCATGTCTATCTCATGAGATATAAATCTTTTCCCAATACATTGGAGGGAGATATAGGTCCCACCCATCTCATAAAGAAATCATTCTTACTTGTGCCACAAAATAAACTTGAAACATTCATCATAACCCAAAGAATAAAATGGGTTTCATAAACATCATCCCATCATCACATATTCCATATAAAACAAATGGATATATCAACATAAGAAAAGTGAAACCATGTAAATCATAGGGACATTATACCTGAAACATACACATATAATGTCATCTTAGATGGAAAAATGGTTTTGATAAAACACTTGAAATGAATTCTTGAGGAAAATATCCTTTCTTCTTCAAAATGAATTTCTTTTCACAAAACGTCATGCAATTTTAAAAGAAAGAGATTTTTTTGAAAATAGTCATGAAATATTTTGGAGGAAGATTCATGAAAATAAGGCTTTATAAAACCGTAAAAATCCTTTCATGCCGTATAAGTTAAAAAAACATTCTCCTCATACTTTTGTCGGAAAAGTCAAAAAGTACCTCGTAACGTAAAAAAAGAAAGAAAGATTCCTTACATATCATGTAGTAAAAGACAAAATGGGTAAAAAGGACATTAAACATACAGAAAAACACTTTTAGAAAACATGGACTTGGATGATAACAATAACCCCAGTAATTACTTATGAATAAACAATCTCGGATAAGAATGAGATTAGAAAAGTTATCCCTTACCGTACGTCCGATATGCTTCATATGTATCCGAACCTCCTTTAATTTTGGTAACTTCCTTTGGTTTGAACCAAAATGTCTTCTTGGAGAGTCTTCTGCCTAATGTAAGGCTTCAAGGTGGAGGAGAGGGATGTAGGGAGATTTGTTGGGAAGATTTTTGATGAGACAAAAGGCTTGAGAGGTGTGAGGAATTGCATAGAAGTGGTGTCCTTTAATAAGGGAGAGGAGGGGCTCTTTAGGAAAGTGTGAAAACATTATTTTATTATAAAATTATCTCCAGTTTCAAGAGGTCCAAAACACATTAATGTAGAAGATAATATGATTCATATTCAAAATAAAATCATCCAATTGGAATTGGACAGGTTTTGGATGATATTTTAATCATTATAATCTTATTTATTTAAATCATTTATTAATGAGGTAAACACTACACCATTATTGTGTCATAAATAATTTAATTTATTTGATGTCTAAAAATTATGAAAAAAATACCATGATGTAGGAAATCATATTATCTTTCCAAATAATATTTTTAGTCGAAAATATAACTTATATAACCCCTTATAAAAATTAATTACTAAAAGATATTTGTTAAAGTCAATTTTGTCTTTATATTAAATTAATTAATCCAAATTGTCATTTTCACTACCAAGTGGCTCATTGGGGTCCCAAAACTGGCCAAAGGATAACCATGGTCGGCCACTACTCATCCAATAAGGTTAGGATAAGTTTCAAGGTAATTTTAAATTATTATAATATTCTTTTAACCTTGAATTACCCTATTTACCTTTAACCGCATTAAATAAAAAGTACCGTAGTTACTATTAATAATATAAAAAAAATAAAAGTAATCGATTAACATATTTTGGAGCCAATGATTCCAAATATGGAATCCATTTTTCAAAATTCAAAACACAAAAGTTGTAGTAATTAATTTAATATTAACCCTGTTGTTAAGCGAATAGGTTTTAAAAGTTAAAACATTGCCAAAGATTGAATTGATTTAACCTATGGATTCAATGTAAAATCAATGATAATGAAATAAATTATATTAAATGGTAAAAATATATTCTATTTATAATTAAATACCATTCAATAATATAATTTAACCATATAAATTATTAAGATGAAAAAAGTTGTTTTTAATTAAAATATAACGTGTTTTTACTATTCATTAAAATATGAAAGTTATCAGAATAATATGAAAATTTTATCCAAAGTAAATTTTTATATCCTGATTCCAAAGAAGAATTTTATTTTTTCAAATTTAACTTATAAACATGTCAAAAACTAGATTTAATGTTGGTGCGCCATCAAAAGGTGGCAAAACTGCATTTTTTTAAAAATACTTATTTTACCCGCAAAATTTATTTTTGTCCTCATACCATGTTCTAGAAAATATGTAAGATGAATAATAATGTTATAAAATTCAAAATTTAGTTAATACTATTCATAACGACTAGTTCATAATAATATTATAGCCATATATCATTGTTTAGTGAAACCCGATATTGCGTACAACACACGCTATCGAAGAAGGTCGCGATTGCGTGTAATGCAAGCCAAGTCAGGGTTGCGTGTAGTGCAAGACTCCATTGTTGTTGCGTATAATAGAATCCAACCATATTTTATTTATACATTGAATATATATAAATATATATACACTCAATGTTGCGTAGAATAACTTCTATCAAACGAACTTGAAATTGTGTGTAACACGTGCCAAGAATAGTGTTGCGTATACTGCAAGTTAATACGGTGTTGGGTGTAGCGCAAGATAATCTTGATGTATCACAAAATAGAAGATATTAATGAAATTAAAAAGAACGTGTCTTATAAAATATCGGGTTGTTACATAGCGCCACTAGCTTCTTCGCGCTCCACCTCCATCGTCAACAAAACGAGAGCAACAACAAGGGGGGGGGGGGTGGACCGTGTTCGTGCAGTCTCAGCCCTCCTCATTAAGATGATATCAATCGGAACATGGTTCTCAACAAACAACAAAGAACAGAGGGTAAATTCATACAAAAAATAACCCCTACCTTGCTTGTGAGTGATCGAAAACGGAGTCGCAGAAAGCGGACGTCGTTCCATCAATGTCGGAGGAGAAAAAGGGTACTCGTCATTGGAGGATGAGTGTTCGAAGGTGAGGAAGTTGAAGATGATGTCAGCGTCCTTCGTGGGCATCACTTCCCTTTCTTGGACCAGTTGAAGAAGGAAGAAGATGTCCACGGTTCTTCATGTTCTTCGTTGAGAGGATGTTCTCTCAATTTCTCCAAGGATCCACCAGATGAAAGTGCCGACAAAATAAAATAATAGCTTTGCCTATTATTTTATTGTTGCCATGAATTCAAAATAATTCAAATAATTAATTAATGAACCATTAATTCATTCATGTGGAGTTGACACTTTAATTAGGGAAGGAAGGTGAATAATTTCAAAGGTTTCCCCCACTTTATAGAGAGTTACAAGGGGCTAAAGCTCGTGTGGGCCCCCACCCCTTTGATCGCAAGAGAGGTTAAAAATTTGGGTGGGCCCCACCAAATAATATCCTCCCAGGGGAGGTTATGTGCGGGTGGGAAACACCTCTAACCTCCCTTTGGAGGTTTTAACCACCTCAAATAAAAATAAGTACACCTTATTTTTATTTAATTTAATAAAAAAACCCCAAAAAACTATCATCCATTATCGTTAGAACACAATTGCTGTGAAGGTATCACTAAGAAATCACTGATGCTGCGTGTTCAACAGTGCCCTCAGATTTCAATTCAGAGAACAAGTTCCATAGTTATAAAACGCCGCTCGCACGTTTACTGAACATACCCAAAAAAAAGTTCGGAAAATTAATATCAGCCACCCTCGACCCACGCCGGTTGAGGTTAGGCTCTGCCTAGGTGAATCACGCCCCAACGAACCCAACAGTACCCTTGGATTTTCAATCCGAGTTACCGTTTCAAAGTTATGATTTTAACAATAAAATAATTTTCAATTATTTATTTTATTTGCGGCCAAAAGCTAACTTTTTCTGTTGACCCTTGTCGACCCATGTTAGTATCTGCTTAAAGAAATTCTACCCTCACGAGTTCAGCGGTGGTCTGATATTTTTAATCCGAGTTACCGTTTGGGAGTTATAAGCATTTGAAAAATAAAATAATTTTATTTAAAATTTTATTTACATTTTTTCCATTATCGGATTTTCTCACAGGAGGCCCGCGCCGACTAAACTTAAGTCACTCCTTGGGTAAACCCGCTAACCTAAGCTCAATGGTGGCCTCAGATTTCTAATCCGAGTAACCTTTTAAGAGTTATTCCACCTTTTCAAGAAAACTTCTTACACACGTCAATTTAAGCTTAACAAAACTTCAACAGATCATTCCGGGCACTCCGGCCCTCAGAATCACGCGCCATTAGAAATTGTGGACTTATAAAGTTCCCATAAATTTTATGGAAAAAAATTTTTCCACGGAATTTCCGGCTCATTACATTTACCAGGGTAACTTCTTAATGCCTCAAAATAAAAAATAAATGTTTAAAATAATAAGTACCTCGTAATTATAAATATTAAATCCAGTTGTAAAAATAAAAAACATATAACTTTCAGAATTAAATTAAGAATTAGACCATAATAACATAATGACTTTTTTTAAAATGTGTCTTTTATCCCAAAAATGATTATACCAAAATATTATATAAAGATTGTGCAAATAAAATTAATTATATTATATCTATATATAGAGTAGTGGATTTAATTTTAGATAAATTTCAAACCATAAATGTTCATTTTAATATAAAGAAAATGAGTATTTTTGAAAAATTTGTATATTTTAATATTCACTTGAAAAAATAATCATTCCAAAAAATTCTCAAAAATTCATCCAATGATAATTTTGACATGACGAATCCAAAAGATAATTTTTTTTTTAAAAATATTTCCAAAAAATACTAAAATGAATTATAATATTCAATCATAAAATGAAAGAACTCATTATTTCTGAAAATTTATTTTTCAAAAATAAATTTATTTTTCTAAAAAATAATTACTTATCCCAAAAGAATTAATTAATATAGTAATAATGAGTTGTAAAATTATATTTAATTATGTGGTTAATGCTATTCATTCCTACCATTTTATCATCTAGGATATAATGACCACATAATAATATTTAATTTTTCATTTAGGTAGATGTTGCATGAATGTAAACAATCAAATAGGTTAAATTTATTTTAAAAAGATACATATCATGAAAGATTGGGACTTTACATTATCATTATTGTACGAGTTAGAAAGAAAGATGGTATATGTGATATTATAATTTTATAAGTTCAATTTTTTAATAAATACCATATATATACATTAAATTAATCATTATATTTAACTGTGAGAGTTGGTGATGGAAAATGAATTAAATCAGTTTATGAGGTGGTAGTTAGTCGTACACACGATTGATAGTTTCATTTCCCATTTAATTACAAATTATAAGAATATATGTTATGAAATTAACATAAAAACATATTAGTGTATAGAAGATATTCATTTTATTATTTTAGAATATTTTATGTCAATTTTAAGGATTTAAAAGAATAAATATGAAGAAAATGCATGGTTAAGAACTATACCTCATTTTTAGACAACCTCTATAGGATTATAACTAATGATTTATTATATTTTTTTAGGATTCAAATAATGAATCTAGATCATGGGGAGTGATGTATGGAATAGATATGTGAAGGTTTTTTCAAAATAAATAGCTTTATAAGTGTAAATAAAAGGGGATAGGGGTTACCATTTATAAGTGCGGGGAAGGACACACTTGGAATTTCTGAAAAGAATTAATTCTACCCACATTTTCCAATTTACAAAAGTATCTAAAATGGATAATTATTGAATATTAAATTATATATGATCTAAATATGTTCAAATAAATATAAATTAGATAAGTTTTAAGGTCATTTTAATTATTATATTATTAGTTTAACCACTAATAAATTTGTTTTAACCTTAACCCTCGTAATTAATTATTACTATTTTTTACTATTAATTATGATAAAAAAGTAAGTTAAAATTACTATATAATAATATTTTTTATGATCCCAAAAGAGAAATCCATTTTTTCAAATTCAACTCATATAATTGTAGGAATTGAATTTAATGTTAAACCAGCAAATGTGATGAAAAATGGTTTCCCAAAGGAAAATGTTTCATAAGTGTAAGAACATTATATAATAAAATTTAAAATATATTTCATTAAAATGATGTAAATTGGATTTATTATAATATTATTTAACTAAATTTAATTTAAAAAAATGATAAAAAATGAAGCTTTATAAATTCGTTAGATGAAAAGGTAGTTTTTAATTAAAATAAAATATTTTCACTATTCAACGAAAAACTATTTCTTTCAAAAAATTACAAAAAATCGTTATAAATTTATTTTGGAATAATGACTTAATAATTTAAAATAATTTTTTAAAATATGCTTTAAAAAATTTATAGATATTAATTTTAATATATGTCTACAAATTGACAGGATATAGTTTTTTAGATATATATAGTTTTTTAGGAAACTTTTTTTTTCTTCCAAATGTTTTTTATTATTATTTATAATTAACGGATAACCAATAATTTTATTCAATATATTTTATAATCATATAATTTATATAACTATGTTTTTTCTATTCATAATTTCTAATTTAACATCATGGTTACAAAGTGTAATGGCCCGGACCTCTCCGGTCCATTACTTTGTGGAATTTTGGTGTTGGAGGTGTTCCGGGAGGCCAAGGGGACTTATCCCCAACACTTTGCCAATTTTCCAGTTCTGTGAACAGTGTTTCCAGTTTTATGAACAGTAAAAGATCAGTTTCACAGATCAGTTTCACAGATCAGTTTCACAGATCGGTTTCACAGATCGGTGTGACAGATCAGTTTCACAGATCGGTTTCACAGATCGGTGTGACAGATCAGTTTTACAGATCAGTTTCACAGATCGGTGTGACAGATCAGTTTCACAGATCGGTGTGACAGATCAGTTTCACAGATCAGTTTCACAGATCGGTGTGACAGATCAGTTTCACAGATCAGTTTCACAGATCGGTGTGACAGATCAGTTTCACAGATCAGTTTCACAGATCGGTGTGACAGATCAGTTTCACAGATCAGTTTCACAGATCGGTTTCACAGATCGGTGTGACAGATCAGTTTCACAGATCGGTTTCACAGATCGGTGTGACAGATCAGTTTCACAGATCAGTTTCACAGATCGGTGTGACAGATCAGTTTCACAGATCAGTTTCACAGATCGGTGTGACAGATCAGTTTCACAGATCAGTTTCACAGATCGGTGTGACAGATCGGTTTCACAGACCGGTTTCACAGATCGGTGTGACATATCAGTTTCACATATCGGTTTCACAGATCGGTGTGACAGATCGGTTTAACAGATCGGTTTCACAGATCGGTGTGACAGATCAGTTTCACAGATCAATTTCACAGATCGGTTTCACAGATCGGTTTCACAGATCAGTGTGACAGATCAGTTTCACAAATCGGTTTCACAGATCGGTGTGACAGATGAGTTTCACAGATCGGTTTCACAGATCGGTGTGACAGATCAGTTTCACAGATCGGTGTGACAGATCAGTTTCACAAATCAGTTTCACAGATCGGTTTCACAGATCGGTTTCATGTACAGTAACGGTGGGTGAACAGTGTTTCCAGACTCCTACAGTTTTGCCCCTTTTTACGTTTCCTTTAACGTAAAATATATTTAAAGCCTTATTTTAAGGGCTCTTAAGGCCGATTCAAATGCCATAAATCCTTTATTAATTATTCCTAAGGCTTGGAATGTTTTACTTGGTCAAACCGCGTGGGTTAATGCGATCCGTTTTTAATGGAGAATTAACCGGATCTTAAACCGTCGCCCCATTTAATCTTAAAAAGGGACGAGATATCATTCTCCCTTGTTGTTTCTCTTTGTTCTCAGCTAAGAGACGCTAGAACCTTTCAATCCTTTCCGTAGGAGTTGCACAATCAATCTTTACCCCGAGGATTGGTTCTGTTCTGTTTTGGATGCAACTGAGCCGTGTCGATCAATCTTCGATATAAGGTATGTTGTATCGTTGTTCTTTTGGAGTTCATCTTCTCATATCCTCCTTTCAATAATTATACCATATATTCTCCAATATTCTAATGGGTTTTCTTGGGGTTGGTTGGTACTGTCGTACCGCAGCATCCTCCGGTGGATGCAGTTGTCGCGAGGGGAGGATCGTGACCTGTTATGTGGATAAAGAACGTGAGGAACTGTTTGAGGTAGGGGATTCATGGATTCTCTAATTGTGTATGTGCAATCGTAGAATTATCATGATTTAATCCTTTGGATCACAATGAAATTGACCTAATTAAATACTTGAACCGGATTAAAAGAATTGGTTGATCGCATGTTGTTTCTTTATACCGTGATAACGGTTTGCCTCATGTTTTCCTAGATATAGTGATATCTATGTTTCTTTGATTCATTGTTCGTTCATGATAGAAATTGATAACGAACGTAAAGCCATAATTAATTGTTAATTAATTGTCTAAAGATAAAGAGGCATGTAAATTAATCTGGTTGTTGCCGTTGTAGTTCTAATTTGAGGATAATCAAATTAGGGAAGTAAGCATGGTTTTTTTTATTGTGATAGCTTACTGATTAGGTATCCATGATTAGAACCCACGAATAACAAATCTGTTAATTCGATATGGATTAGAGAACAGATTATGTGGGAATCTTCAAAAGGGTTCTGAGTTACCCTCTTGTTTGATAAAGGGTCAAGAGCCCATGATGTGATGTTTGTTTTCCTGCTGCTTGTGCTGTGATGTGAGCCTGGATGGTTGTTCTGATATGTGGAGGCATGGATGCCTTGTGGTTATGGAAGCAGATGACGCCTAGAGTGGCGAGATGCATCAGCTTATGCATATGGGTGTCGGGGAGGACACCAGGGGTGATGGAATGGGATGGATGTGGTTACTAGTTTCTTGCGGTTTTCTTGAATGTTAATCTTCTTTGCTTTTCCCCACTGCTCAAGGCAACTGGTCTTGCTTACCCTCTTTCTGAAGGAGGCGAAGACACGTGGGGTATGCCATGTGCTTTCCGTGTTTAGCCTCTCGATGGAGGATGGGTCTATGCTCTTTCTATAGGCGGAAAAGACTAGACAGGTAGTATATCTACTCACCGTGTTGAGCCTCCTTTGTGTTTAGAATCATAGGATGCTTTTCTAAAATGCCTGGGAATGTGGAAAAGTAATTCTGTAAGGAATGTTTGATTAAATGGTGAAAATCCATGGGGATGGAGATGCTGGAATTTAAAGGTGATGTGAATCTTAAAAAGGAGCAGTTGTTTTTGAAAGTGATGCCATTTCAGTTTAATGTGGAATTGTTCATTATTAATTAATGTTTAAAGAATTAATTAATGTACAGTGGAACTGATAAAATGAGAATGGAATAATCTAATAAAGCTCTTCAAATGGTTGTGTGCTTGTAGGATACCTAGTCTTTGAAGTAGCAGCCTGGGGTCTGAGAGACGTTAGCTGCAGTTGTATCTAAGACTAGGTAATGCCCATAGTGTGGATGTGAGTAACTTATATATTCTATACTTTTTGAGTTTCTATACGCTACTCCACCCTGTCGGTAAGGGAAACTGACACCCTGGGGATTCTGAGCCCTGGGGGGGGGGATGTTTTCCCCAACATTATGATGGGAGGTTGAATGGCTGACTACCCCCTTTGGCCCCGCTCTCTTCTCTTGGTAGATCCTTGTGCTGGTAGGCACATTGGTTAGTTTTACCCATATATGTGTGTAGAGGGCTGTAATGGCTTGTGGTTATTTCACACACATATATTCTGGATATTATATCCTATGGAATACTATAGGTGTAACGTGTATAGGCTATAATGGCTTGAGGATCCTTACTCGGAGTATGGGCTGTAATGGATTGAGGTATTATACCCGATTTATGATACACGTTATATGAGCTATGGTGGCTCCCGGAAATTACCTGGTTACTTTTGGTTGTGAGGACAGGTGTGGTGCTTCGCCCAGGAGTTTGCGGGCAAGCCTATGTGGTGCATAAGGTGCAGAGTGTGGAGCTTAGCCCAGGTGTCTGCGGGCAAGCCTTTGGAGAGAGATGCACAGGACGTATGTCGTTGGGGCAAAGCGGAAAACCAGTGAGGAAGTAGTAGCGGGGTACCCTTGATATTCTTTACTATATGCTATATTCTTGTATGCGTTACTTGGTGAGAGTAGCCATGGTGAGGTTGGGAACATAGTATATCTGTTTAGGTGACGAGTTAGTTTCACTTGTTGTTCACTGGGCTTTAGCATGCTTTCTTTACTTTTGCCCGAGAGTCTTGGGGAGGATCCTACTGAGTATACTGTTATACTCACCCTATGTACATATAAACTGTTTTTCAGGTCACTTGGAGCAGGTTGGAGATCAAGCTAGTTACTACTAGCTTGCGGTTGGAGGAGGAGCTGTTCGGGCTTGTGGTCGCTGTCGTTTTACTTTCTTTTGGGTACTTTTAGTTTCCCCTTTCAGTTGTAGTACTTTTTCTTGACATTTCATATATGTACTTGGTTTCCTTTTATATTTCAGTTCTGAGTTGGAGTTGATTGGAGTCTATTCTATCTCTCTCTTCTGCATGTGTTCTCTTAGAGGGTAATGCCTCCCATTTGTATGTTATTATACCCTCGGTGCTAGTCGCCAACCCGGGGCCTACTGGAGGCGGGACTCGGGGGTCATTATCTCCCTTTTCACATTGTCGGCCCAGGAGGGGTACACTTTGTGGGGAGGGGGTCGTGACAGAGTGGTATCAGAGGTCTGGTTGAGGGATAGGATGGAGTTTGGAGTTAGGCACATGTGAGGATGCATGGGATGGTAGGGAAACAGTGTCATTCATGTTTAGCAAGTGGGGTAAAAACTGGAGGCCGGAAGAGACATAGGCGTTCAGGGCCCCCTATGATCTGTTGCATGGACCTTTATGTTTACGATGGCTACTAAACAAAGTGATACTGGTTGCAGGGTAGAGACCTAGGAAAGGATCATGCATCATTATTCTTTGCGCCTGTGTTTGAATGGGTAGACCTTGGGATAGGTAACCTAAAATTAATAAAACAAAATAATTAATTAATTAATGTTGAGTCTTCCATATTCTAGGCTTAGGAGATCTAACGATTGTTATTTTACAGGTATGGCTCCAGGTCGACGTCCCCGTCAGGTTTGCGCAGAAGGTGCCCAGCAGGCTGTTCCAGCAGATCGCCGCCGGGTAGAGGTTGACGACGATGACACTTGGAGGAAGACACTCCGAGAGTTTCAGCGCCAGAGTCTACAGAATTACGAGGGCTCCGTTTCAGATGCAGTCACAGAAGACTGGTTGGAGGAGGTCGAGATAGGCTTCAGTTCGATTCGTGCTCGAAAGGAACACTGGGTGTCCTTGGTTGCGACGATGTTGCGTAGAGCAGCGAGACAGTGGTGGTTCTTGTTCCTCGGGGATCGTGAGGAGTCAGCGATCTCATGGGAGGAGTTTCGAGACAGGTTTAGAGTCAAGTTTCTTTCATCGACTGCGAAGGCATCTAGTCGCCAGGAGCTTCTTACCCTTCGACAGGGGAGCTCCAGTGTTCAGGAGTTTGGAATCCGTTTCAGGAACCTTCTATGATATGCTTCAGATCTGTTACCAGATGATGAGGCCAGGGCGAGGCATTTCGAGGAGGCTTTGCATCCATAGATCCAGCGCCAGGTCACCCCATTTATGCTGAAGATATATCTAGAGGTGATGGCGAGGGCAGAGGTTGTTGAGAGGACTTTGGCAAGGACCGGATCATCACGAGAGGGGAATCTTCATGATTCCTCACGAAGCAGAGCTGTGGTCCGGGGTTCCCGGTTTTCAGGGTAGAAGAGTTTCCGTCCACCGGGGGGTAGGTCCCAGCCCTTCCCATCTCGTTTCTCTGGAGGCAGCAACTCTCAGGCCTATGCCAAGTGATGAGGTGCTTGTTTTTCTTATGGTGGACATGGTCATCAGCAGCGGGAGTGCCCAACTTTTCAGAGCAGTCATCGTGCACCAGGTGCTCCACTCCAGGTTCCTCCGTTGAGGCAGTTCTAGCCGAGGCAGCAGCAGCAGGTTTCACCAGCTTTAGATCACCAGAGGGTAGATGGAGCAGGCAGAGGACAGCCCCATGACGCTCCCCGTCCTCAGAGAGCAGAGCGTGTCCGTGGTGGTGGTCGTCATCAGGGTCAGAGAGGCCGTGGAGGTGGTCGTGGTCAGCTTCATGCTCTAGCGTTGCCAGCTCCAGGCGAGCCAGACATCGTCTGAGGTACCCTTTGCTTGTTTTCTACCTTGGTGTATGCCTTGTTTGATTCAGGAGCGACGCACTCCTTTATATCCCCTACCCTTGTCCACACTTTGGGACTTGAGGTAGAGAGGCTTCCAGTGCCCTTAGCGTTGACTACACCAGTTGGAGGTCGAGCTAGCTTGTTTGAAGTATGTAGAGACTGTGAGCTAGTGTTGGGGCAACACCGCTCTTGGGGAGATTTCCTATGTTTGCGAATACAACCATATGATGTCATTCTTGGCATGGATTGGTTGTATTCGGTGCAGGCTATTGTGGATTGCTACAGGAAGAAGTTCGTTTTCTTTGATGAAGATGGAGAGAAAGTGGTGTTTGTTGGTGAGAGAGATCCTCGGATGAGTCATAGATGAGTTTCATCCTTATCATCCATGATGGATGGGATGATGCTGAGTTCTTCAGAGGTTCAACTGTTGGCGTTTCCTAGGGTCGTAGAGGAGTACCCTGACGTCTTTCCAGAAGAGGTTGTATCCTTACCCCCTCGATGAGAGATCGAGTTTGGGATCGAGCTACAGCCAGGAGCGTCTCCTATCTCTATGTCTCCGTATAGGATGGCCCCTTCTGAGTTACGAGAGCTACGTATACAGCTCGATGGTCTGTTGCAGTGTGGTTTTGTTCGGCCAAGTGTGTCACCTTGGGGTGCACCAGTTTTGTTTGTGAAGAAGGATGATGGCAGTTTGCGGTTGTGCGTCGATTATCATCGATTAAACAAAGTGAAAATAAAGAACCACTATCCTCTCCCGCGCATTGATGACCTATTCGATCAACTGAAGGGTACAAGTTGGTTTTCAAAGATTGACTTGCGGTCAGGATATCATCAGATGCGTGTAAAGGATGAGGATATCCCGAAGACTGCTTTCTGCTGTCGTCATGGGCATTATGAGTTTGTTGTAATGCCATTCGGCGTGAAAAATGCTCCAGCTGTTTTCATGGGGTTGATGAATGATGTGTTCCGTGAATTCCTGGACAAGTTTGTTGTGGTTTTCATCGACGACATCCTTGTATACTCCACATCTGAAGAGGAGCATGCAGAGCATCTACGAGCCGTTTTGGGAGTTCTTCGCCAACATCGGTTGTTTGGGAAGTTGTCCAAGTGTGAGTTCTGGGCTCGAGAAGTTCGTTTCTTGGGACATGTTGTGTCCCAACAGGGAGTAGCTGTGGATCCTTTGAAGATAGAAGCAGTGGTGTCTTGGCCAGACCCCAAGACCGTGTCATAGGTGCGAAGTTTCCTTGGTCTTGCAGGCTATTACAGGAGGTTTGTGGCTAATTTCTCCCGAGTTGCGACTCCTATGACAGCTTTGACCAGGAAGGATCAAGCGTTCATATAGACTGATCAGTGTCAGACAGCTTTCGAGTATCTAAAGGAGAAGTTGGTAAGTGCTCTAGTCCTTTGTCTTCCAGCAGAGGGAGTCCAGTTTGATGTTTTCTGTGATGCTTCACATCTGGGGCTAGGTTGTGTTCTCATAAAGCAGAGGTCAGTTGTTTCTTATGGGTCTCGGCAGTTGCGTCCCCATGAATGCAACTATTCCACCCATGATCTTGAGTTGGCAGCCGTGGTGTTTGCTCTGAAGTTGTGGAGACATTACCTCATTGGTGAGCACTTTGTGGTTTTCACCGATCATAAGAGTTTGAGGTATGTTTTCTCCCAACGTGACTTGAACTTGAGGCAACGTCGGTGGATGGAGTTCTTGCAGGAATACGACTTTGAAATATCGTATACACCTGGAAAAGGGAACGTTGTAGCTGATGCACTAAGCCGAAAGTCATGTAATAATATTGTGCGTGAATCTGGTGATTCCTGGAGAGTGATGGAAGAGCTATCATCTTTGCATCTTGATATGTGAGAAGTTGGGGGAAGAGGTTGTCTTTTCCAGATGACGGTGCAATCATCCCTGATGCAGAAGGTGGAAGAGTCTCAGTTGGGTGATTTAGAGGTGGAAGTTTGGAGAGACAGAGTTGTTTGTGGGGAGGCCCCTGATGGTTGGTTGGAGGATGAACAACACCGAGTGTTGTATCATGGCAGGATTTTTGTTCCCTTGGAGATGCGCGAGACAGTTCTCCGAGAGTTCCATAGTTCACCCTTGGCAGTACATCCTGGTGTGACGAAGATGTACCGATCCTTAAGGAGTCAGTTCTGGTGGCCTGGGCTGAAACGTATGGTTGCAGAGTGTGTGTCTTGATGTTTAGTCTGCCAGAAGGTGAAGGCCGAACACCGTGTTCCTGGTGGTCTTCTCCAACACTTAGAGATTCCTCAGTGGAAGTGGGAGGACATCTCAATGGACTTTGTTACAGGTTTACCTCGAGCTCTGGGAGGACATGATGCTATATGGGTGGTAGTGGATCGTTTAACTAAATCGGCCCACTTTATAGCAATCAAGGAGTCGAGCTCAGTGGAGGTTTTGTCGAGGCAGTATTTGGAGGAGGTGGTGAGGCTTCACGGAGTTCCTAAGACGATCATTTCTGATCGAGATCCTCGTTTTACCTCTAGGGTGTGGAGAGGTCTCCAGCATGCTTTTATCTCTCAACTGTGCCTTAGCACTGCTTTTCATCCTCAAACGGATGGTCAGACAGAGCGAACCATCCAGACTCTTGAAGAAATGTTGTGCTCTTGTGTTCTTGATTTTGGAGGTTCATGGGTGAAGCACTTACCCTTGGTAGAGTTCGCTTACAATAATAGTTTTCACTCTACCATCGGTATGGCGCCGTTTGAAGCCTTGTATGGCCAGCCATGCCGTTCTCCGTTGTGCTAGACTGGGGTTGGAGAGTCAGCAATTCTCGGACCAGAACTAGTGCAGAATACAACAGAGATGGTTCAGGTGATTCGTGAGAGGATGAAGATAGCACAAGATCGTCAGAAATCATATGCTGATCAAAGAAGGAGACCGTTAGAGTTTAATGTTGGGGATCATGTGTTTCTGAAGGTGACTCCCCGTCGTGGGCAGCGAAGGTTTGGTCACGGAAGTAAGCTTTCTCCCCGTTTTGTTGGGCCTTTCGAGGTGTTAGCTCGTGTTGGAGCTATGGCGTATCGAGTAGCACTTCCCCCTTAGATGAGTCGGATACATGATGTTTTCCATGTATCACAGCTCCGTCATTATCTTCATGATGAATCTCATGTTATCGATTGGGGAGAGATCGATATTGATGATGATGCAACCTTCGAGGAGCAACCTGTGGAGATCCAAGACCACAAGGAGAAGGTGTTGCGTGGGCGTTCTATCCCCTTAGTTCGTGTCTTGTGGCGACATGGTGACATGGAGGAGAGTACCTGGGAGCGTGAGTCACAGATACGTGCTCAGTACCCAGAGTTGTTTAATGTTTAACTCCTTTCATGTAATGATGTTTCCTCTCTGGTTAGATCTTTCATGTTTTATTTATGTACCTTTGATGTGATGTTATGTTTGAATTGTTTGGGTATGGATTGTTTGTTCCCATACTCCCGGATGTCGTAGTTTTGTTCCAGATTTCGAACAACTCATGGTGGTTTTCCCCTGAGAGGTATCTTATGGGGTGGTTGTTCGGACCCCTCTTTTCTTCTGGGTTGGTTTTTAATTCTCGAGGATGATAATGTTTTGAGAGGTATATAATGTAATGGCCCGGACCTCTCCGGTCCATTACTTTGTGGAATTTTGGTGTTGGAGGTGTTCCGGGAGGCCAAGGGGACTTATCCCCAATACTTTGCCAATTTTCCAGTTCTGTGAACAGTGTTTCCAGTTTTATGAACAGTAACAGATCAGTTTCACAGATCAGTTTCACAGATCAGTTTCACAAATCAGTTTCACAGATCGGTTTCACAGATCGGTGTGACAGATCAGTTTCACAGATCGGTTTCACAGATCGGTGTGACAGATCAGTTTCACAGATCCGTTTCACAGATCCGTGTGACAGATCAGTTTCACAGATCAGTTTCACAGATCGGTGTGACAGATCAGTTTCACAGATCAGTATCACAGATCGGTGTGACAGATCAGTTTCACAGATCGGTGTGACAGATCATTTTCACAGATCAGTTTCACAGATCGGTGTGACAGATCAGTTTCACAGATCAGTTTCACAGATCGGTTTCACAGATCGGTGTGACAGATCAGTTTCACAGATCGGTTTCAGAGATCGGTGTGACAGATCAGTTTCACAGATCAGTTTCCCAGATCGGTGTGACAGATCAGTTTCACAGATCAGTTTCACAGATCGGTGTGACAGATCAGTTTCAAAGATCAGTTTCATAGATCGGTGTGACAGATCAGTTTCACAGATCAGTTTCACAGATCGGTGTGACAGATCAGTTTCACAGATCAGTTTCACAGATCGGTGTGACAGATCGGTTTCACAGACCGGTTTCACAGATCGGTGTGACAGATCAGTTTCACAGATCAGTTTCACAGATCGGTGTGACAGATCGGTTTCACAGATCGGTTTCACAGATCGGTGTGACAGATCAGTTTCACAGATCAGTTTCACAGATTGGTTTCACAGATCGGTTTCACAGATCGGTGTGACAGATCAGTTTCATAGATCGGTTTCACAGATCGGTGTGACAGATCAGTTTCACAGATCGATTTCACAGATCGGTGTGACAGATCAGTTTCACAGATCAGTTTCACAGATCAATTTGATAGATCAGTTTCACAGATCAGTTTCACAGATTGGTTTCATAGATCGGTTTCATGTACAGTAACGGTGGGTGAACAGTGTTTCCAGACTCCTACAGTTTTGCCCCTTTTTACGTTTCCTTTGACGTAAAATACATTTAAAGCCTTATTTTAAGGGCTCTTAAGGCTGATTCAAATGCCATAAATCCTTTATTAATTATTCCTAAGGCTTGGAATGTTTTACTTGGTCAAAATGCGTGGGTTAATGCGATCCGTTTTTAATGGAGAATTAACCGGATCTTAAACCGTCGCCCCATTTAATCTTAAAAAGGGACGAGATATCATTCTCCCTTGTTCTTTCTCTTTGTTCTCGGCTAAGAGACGCTAGAACCTTTCAATCCTTTCCGTAGGAGTTGCACAATCAATATTTACCCTGAGGATTGGTTCTGTTCTGTTTTGGATGCAACTGAGCCATGTCGATCAATCTTCGATATAAGGTATGTTGTATCGTCGTTCTTTTTGGGTTCATCTTCTCCTATCCTCCTTTCAATAATTATACCATGTATTATCCAAGATTCTAATGGGTTTTCTTGGGGTTGGTTGGTACTGTCGTACCGCAGCATCCTCCGGTGGATGCAGTTGTCGCGAGGGGAGGATTAAGACCTGTTGTGTGGATAAAGAACGTGAGGAACTGTTTGAGGTAGGGGATTCATGGCTTCTCTAATTGTGTATGTGCAATCGTAGAATTAGCATGATTTATTCCTTTGTATCACAATGAAATTGACCTAATTAAATACTTGAACCATATTAAAAGAATTGGTTGATCGCTTGTTGTTGCTTTATACCGTGATAACGGTTTACCTCATGTTTTCCTAGATATAGTGATATCTATGTTTCTTTGATTCCTTGTTCGTTCATGATAGAAATTGATAACGAACGTAAAGCTGGAATTAATAGTTAATTAATTGGCTAAAGATAAAGAGGCATGTAAATTAATCTGGTTGTTGTCGTTGTTGTAGTTCTAATTTGAGGATAATCAAATTAGGGAAGTAAGCATGGTTTTTTTTAATTGTGATAGCTTACTGATTAGGTATCCATGATTGGAACCTACGAATAACAAATCTGTTAATTCGATATGGATTAGAGAACAAATTATGTGGGAATTTCTAAAAGGGTTCTGAGTTACCCTCTTGTTTGATAAAGGGTCAAGAGCCCATGATGTGATGTTTGTTTTCCTGCTGCTTGTGCTGTGATGTGAGCCTGGATGGTTGTTCTGATATGTGGAGTCATGGAGGCCTTATGGTTATGGCAGCAGATGACGCCTAGAGTGGCGAGATGCATCAGCTTATGCATATGGGTGTCGGGGAGGACACCAGGGGTGATGGAATGGGATGGATGTGGTTACTGGTTGCTTGCGGTTTTCTTGAATGTTAATATTCTTTGCTTTTCCCCACTGCTCAAGGAAGCTGGTCTTGCTTACCCTCTTTCTGAAGGAGGCGAAGACATGCGGGGTATGCCACGTGCTTTCCGTGTTTAGCCTCTCGATGAAGGATGGGTCTATGCTCTTTCTATAGGCGGCAAAGACTCGACGAGTAGTATATCTACTCACCGTGTTGAGCCTCCTTTGTGTTTAGAATCATAGGATTCTTTTCTAGAATGCCTGGGAATGTGGAAAAGTAATTATGTAAGGAATGTTTGATTAAATGGTGAAAATCCATGGGGATGGAGATGCTGGAATTTAAAGGTGATGTGAATCTTAAAAAGGAGCAGTTGTTTTTGAAAGTGATGCCATTTCAGTTTAATGTGGAATTGTTCATTCTTAATTAATGTTTAAAGAATTAATTAATGTATAGTGGAACTGATAAAATGAGAATGGAGTAATCTAATAAATCTCTTCAAATGGTTGTGTGCTTGTAGGATACCTAGTCTTTGAAGTAGTAGCCTAGAGTCTGAGAGACGTTAGCTGCAGTTATATCTAAGACTAGGTAATGCCCATAGTGTGGATGTGAGTTACTTATATATTCTGTACTTTTTGTGTTTCTATACGCTAATCCACCCTGTCGGTAAGGGCAACTGACACCCCGGGGATTCTGAGCCCTGGGGGGGGGGGGGTGTTTTCCCCAACATTCCGATGGGAGGTTGAATGGCTGACTAAGCCCTTTGGCCCCGCTCTCTTCTCTTGGTAGATCCTTGTGCTGGTAGGCACAGTGGTTAGTTTTACCCATATATGTGTGTAGAGGGATGTAATGGCTTGTGGTTATTTCACACACATATATTCTGGATATAGTATCCTATGGAATACTATAGGTGTAACGTGTATAGGCTATAATGTCTTGAGGATACTTACTCGGAGTATGGGCTGTAATGGCTTGAGGTATTATACCCGATGTATGATACACGTTATACGAGATATGGTGGCTCCCAGAAATTACCTGGTTACTTTTGGTTGTGAGGATAGGTGTGGTGCTTCGCCCAGGTGTCTACGGGAAAGCCTATGTGGTGCACGAGGTGCAGAGTGTGGAGCTTAGCCCAGGTGTCTTCGGACAAGCCTTTGGAGAGAGATGCACAGGACATATGTCGTTGGGGCAAAGCGGAAAACCAGTGGGGAAGTAGTAGCGGGGTACCCTTGATATTCTTTACTATATACTATATTCTTGTATGCGTTACTTGGTGAGAGTAGCCATGGTGAGGTTGGGAACATAGTATATCTGTTTAGGTGACGAGTTAGTTTCACTTGTTGTTCACTGGGATTTAGCATGCTTTCTTTACTTTTGCACGAGAGTCTTGGGGAGGATCCTACTGAGTATACTGCTATACTCACCCTATGTACATATAAACTGTTTTTCAGGTCACTTGGAGCAGGTTGGAGATCAAGCTGGTTACTACTAGCTTGCGATTGGAGGAGGAGCTGTTCGGGCTTGTGGTCGCTGTCGTTTTACTTTCTTTTGGGTACTTTTAGTTTCCCCTTTCAGTTGTAGTACTTTTGCATGACATTTCATATATGTACTTGGTTTCCTTTTATATTTCAGTTCTGAGTTGGAGTTGATTGGAGTCTATTCTATCTCTCTCTTCTGCATGTGTTCTCTTAGAGGGTAATGCCTCCCATTTGTAT
This sequence comes from Viscum album, assembly GCA_963277665.1. Lineage (NCBI taxonomy): Eukaryota > Viridiplantae > Streptophyta > Magnoliopsida > Santalales > Viscaceae > Viscum > Viscum album. The sequence goes on from OY728119.1 coordinate 594,871,064, forward strand.
GTTATTATACCCTCGGTGCTAGTCGCCAACCCGGGGCCTACTAGAGGCGGGACTCGGGGGTCATTATCTCCCTTTTCACATTGTCGGCCCAGGAGGGGTACACTTTGTGGGGAGGGGGTCGTGACACAAAGATATACTATCTTACAGTTCATTTAGACTCCAAGTTGCATGTATAAAAAGTTATCAATGAGATAGAAATCATCTAAAAGGAAATATATATCAAAAAGTCTCTAGGTGTTAATAATTTTTACATGATTATAAATAATTTGAAATTTATTTTTTTTTAATTTAATTTATTTATGGGGAATAATTTACTTTTAATATAAGAATATGAAACTTTTGTAAAATAATTTTTAATAAAATACATGATTTAAGAGTAAAAATAATTTCTCATTTAAATAAAATAATAAATTAGTTTCTATGATTTTTTTTGTTAAATAATTAATTATTTTTTATACTTTTTGATCATTCCAATGTATAATTAAATCTTCCAATCATACCATTAAATTCAAAGACTCAAAAATATTTTTTAATTTGAATAATATATAAAGTTTCTTATTAAGGGTCATGCTTGAGTTATGAATTTCAATATAATGTTTCAAATTATATTATTTAAATAATTAAATTGATATTTTTTTGAATATAACTCATCCAAAAGGACAATTAAAATGTTTTATGTAATTTTAACCCATACATCATTAGTTTAACAACTGGTAATATTTTTTTGACCATAATGTTATTATCAGATTTTTTTCTATATTTTCTATTAATTATTAACAAAAACTATGTTAAACATATTAACTAATATGAAAAGGTATGCTTACAATTATGGAATCAATTTTTTCAAATTTAAATCAAATAAGTTTTAAAATTTAATTTTTAGAAATAACCCTCCATAAGGATTTGAAAAACGATTTTTGAAAAATTTATAATTTTTGAGAATAATATGGTCTTAAAGGATTGAATAGTATGGAAAAGGGAGTTCTAAATCCAAACGATGGTTTAAATGAAGACATTATATTTGAACTGTCAAGGTATTGCAAACCTTGATACCTTCATTATTTTAAAACAAATGGTCAACATTCAAAAGACCTTATTTTCTTCCATTGCTAAACCTAAGATCAATTTTTTCTCTGATTTCGTTCACTTTTGTCATTTTAGATATACCTTTATAGGTGCATGTCAAAGCACCATAAATCTAGATACTATTTTTATTTTTTCTCCCTCAAATTTGTCTAATGTTATTGTCTTTTATAGTGTTGATCAAAGTTTAACGTTTGATTTTATGATTGATCACACAAATATCTTATGTTCATTTATTTTTACAAAGAACAATTATCAGGAGAGGAGGATTCTTTGGAATGACATCTCTCTATTGAGATCATGTATTCATTTTTATTGGTTTATTGTTTGATATTTTAATTCTATTATCTCCCAAGTGAAAAACATGGTCCACTCCACTCAACTCTATCTATGAGGTAATTTAAGTCTACTATAGAAAATACTGGTTTAACTGAAATTGCTCTCCTCGGTTCCAAATATACCTGGTATAGGACTCACTATAATAGAGTTGTTACAAGAAACCTGGATAGAGCCTTCACTAATGACCATGATTTAGATAAATGGGACACCATTTCTAGAACCACCCTCTTGAAAATATATTCTGACCATTATCCTATCTTGGTCACTATCTCTTACAAAACTACGAAACCTCCTCTTCCCTTCAGATTCAAAAATTCTTGGTTCTGAAACCTTGAATTTTTTAATCTCATTAATCAATTTTGGTCGTCTAGGAATCTATCTAATGATGCATTTTCTTTACTCTTAAATTAATATTTCTAAAACAAAATATTGCAAATTGGTGCAGTGTGACAACCAAGAAAATTGATAGTGACATCCTGCTTCTTTAGAATGAACTTCACAAAATTCAAAACAGTAACACTCACTTGGATTTTCCTTTGGATCATAATGAAGAAATTAACATTACTATGAAACATAATTTTATTCTCACTTTTGAGGACAACATTCTTAATACAACTCTTTAAATCTAATGGTTAACTGATGGTGATAGAAATACGAAATTCTACAATTCCTTGCACAGAGTCCGAAAAGCTTCCTGACCTCTTGTCTCCCTCAAATACAGAGACAACCTATGAGATAATTAATAGAAAATTGCTAATAATGTTGTCTCTTACTTAAAGACCTTATTTAATGTCCATGCTATTAGAAAATACCTCCTTCATGATATCTTTATGCCCATTCTCACTAATGTTGATAACACTTCACTCATTGGTGTCCCCATTGATCATGAAATTAGAGACACTGTCTTTAGCCTGAACCCTGATAGTTCCCTAGGAACTGATGGTTTTAATAATGGATTCTACTCTAAATATTTGGATATCATCCAATTTGATGTTTGAAAACTTTTTAAGAATTTGTTTTCTAGTGGCTTCCTACCACATGTGTTGAATTCCCAATTTCTTACTTGGATTTCCTAGGTAGAAAATGCCTCTGAAATTCATCTCTTTAGACCAATAGATCATATTAAAACTCCCTATAAAATCAAAACAAAACTAATTGTGAATATACTTACCTCTATTACGGATAAAATTATCTCCAAGAATCAATTTTGTTTTGTCAAGGGAATATCCCTCTAGGACTGCATATTTCTTAGCTCTGAATACACTAACATGTTAAATAATAAAAATAGAGGTGGTAAAACTTCCATACATGTTGAAATTAAGAAAGTATTTGACACAATGGATTTTTACTTCATCTTCAAAGTTCTTTATGGATTTGGATTCAATAATATCTTTATCGTAGAATCAGATCCCTTTTCTACTCACCCTACATTTCCATCCTGAACAATAGCTCTCCAAAAGGATATTTCAATTGCACCAAAGGTTTCAGATAGGGTGATCCCCTATCTGTAATACTTTTTTCTATCACATAGGACTACTTAAGTCATCTTCTCACTCATCTATTTGACCAAAATAAACTTAAACCAATTCATTCTTACATGAATGTGAATTCTCTCAATCACCATCTTTATGAAGATGACATCATTTTTTTTATAAATAGTGATATAGAAAATATCAAAACTCTTAAATATACTCTCAGTCATTATGATGAAGTCTTGGGTCAAGTTATTGGATAGAATAAATCCTTCATTTATTTTGGAATAAAATTTATGACTAGTAGAAACAATTCTATCACCAATGAACTTGGCAATAAATAAGGAACAATTCCCTTAAAATACTTTGGGGGTTCCCATATTTTGGGGAAGACCCAAAGAAGTCTATTTTTTAAAAAATTTTGATCTAATTCTTAATCATTGTTCCATTTGGAAAGGTAAATCTCGTTCCATGGTGGGTACAATCTATCTTGTCAAGTCAGTCATTGTCTTCAAATTGGTCTATTCTATGATGGTCTATAATTGGCCTGGTAGTATTATAAAAAATGAACGTTAATATAAACAAAACCTTTTTTGGAATGGAAGTACTTTTTAAAGGAAACCTGCGACTATATCCTGGGATACCTTCTATAAGACTTTATACAAGGGAGGTCATGGTATTAAAAATTTAAAACTATTTAATGAGGCCCATTAAGCCAGACTCACTTGGAACCCAATTCACAATGACACCCCCTTGATTTCTTTCATCAAAAACAGGTTCCTAGATTGATAAAAGACAGGTAACAAGAACTTCTTAAACTCTTCTATTTGACCCTCCACCATAAATATGTATGCCAAAATTTTCACCAATTCTAGATGGATGGTCACTAGAAACTCCTCCATGAATTTCTGGTTGGACAACTGGACAATTACTCCTCTTATTTATTTATTTCCTCCTGAACATTCCCCTAAAAATATCAACAAAACTATCATCAATGTTCTCAATTATCATATTCATACTCTTTTTGATAATGTTGTTCATATTATTGACAATTACCACTTTGCTATCTCGGAGGATTTCCTAATTTCGGAACATTCTCACAATGGATTTCTAAATTAAAAAATCTTCTACAACCATTCATTTCATAACTCTGAAAATGACTTTAGGTGGATTAAATTATTTTATAAGGCTTGGATTAAACCATCCAGGCTCACTCTTATTTAGTGTTTTACTACAACAAGGTCCCCAATGAATCTTGTTTGCAAATTTTTGGGATCCAGATTTCCTCAAAATGTCTTCTTTTTAATAAACATAGAGAAGACACTAACAATTTATTTCGGTATTGTGATACCACCAATTCTCTTTGGAACTATATTTTTGACATATTTGATTGCATATGTCCCATTATTGACTCTATCAATGCACAACTAAAATATTTTATGAATATGGAGAACTCCCAACAAATCAAAAACGTGTTTCTTATTGGGGTTGCAGAGCTTATTCATGTAATATGGTATGATATAAATGATATTATTCAAAAAAATTTCTCACTTAACATTAATTCAGGTAGAATGTGGATTCTCATCGCTATTCGTGAAGCTGTGTTAATTCAGAAAGTGTACTGTGACATATCTGTGGTAGATTTTTTGATTCTGCGACATCTTTGGGTGGCTTCCACTTTCAGCCAGATGATATGCTAATTTGAGGTTTTTTGGAGACTTCTGCTACCTAGGTGGATTAAAATCAATATGGACGGAGCCTCCAAAAGAAATCTAGGTCCCACAGGGTGTGGATCCATCTTTAGAAATCATTTTGGTCAGATCATTGGGTTCTTTTTTGGAGGTTACGGTTCCACAAACTCTCTGGAAGTTGAAATGTTGAGTGTGATTCAGGTCATTTCCTCTTCTATGCACTACGGTTGGAACAATTTGTGGATTGAAAGTGATTCTACTACTATGGTGTAGGCCATCTAGAATGGAGTAATTCATTTAGTTTGGCCGCTTACTACACACTGGATGAATTGACTCCATTCTCTTCAAGACATCAATTTCATTGAAACTCATACTTACCATGAGGCGAATATGGTTTCTGATGGTCCCACCAAAAAAAGGGGTTGCGCAGGACGTAACTTGGCCGGAGGATATTACAGACAACTTGCTTCCTCTTCATTTGAAATATTGTAATATGATCCCATCTTTTATACTATTGTAAGCTATTTTTTAATAAATTTTTCTTTGGTTTTTGAACAAATCACCACCTTCTTTAAAAAACACATTCAATTATAAATATTCCAACCCATTATTATAAATAAAATTAGAAATAGTAAAATACTATATTTTAAATCATTTATAAAAAACATTTCTTGGTAGAAAATTTTAATAACTCATTCTACGATTATTTTGATCTACTAAGTTCAAAATAGATGTTCATCCAATAAAATTAGAAAATTTATACCGTGAAATATTAATATTTTAATTGTATTATATTTTTATTAAAATATAATGTTCAATTAATATAATAGAATATTGGGTGTTTCACATTGTATAAGTTATCATACTTTGTGTTCTTTTAAAGTCATAGGATTTTACATTATCCCCACATCATTAATTTGTGTCCATATAATTTAAACTTGTAATCAGTAATGAAGGGTTTGAAACTTTGAAATACCCTTATTGAAAATTTACATATAAAAGGGTTTAATAAACTTCCTCATGAAAGGAGGGAAATGAAAATATGAAGGTAATCTAGATTAATACAAAACTAGGTCTCTAAATAAAATATCATTTGATGGAAGTGAAAAATGGAAAAGCAAGAGAACACTAACAACCAAGGACTAATAGAGAGTTATAGAGAACATGATTTGGAGAAATTTATTGACCATGAAACAATAAATATGTTTTGGGGGAAATATCATTGATTCACTAGGAATTAAGATAAATGTATAAAATGATTATTTTAAGAACCTTTTTCCAAAAGTTGAAGAATTATTTTTCTATAATAATAGAGAATAGATAAAATATGAATATTTGATATCTCTCTATTTAATAAGATAAATTTGGACCATTTGTTTTGATATGATTGATTTACACATCATCGATTAATCCAATAGGATAAATATTCATGACGACTTTTTATACATGAAGTACAAAAATTATATTTTAATTTTTAATAAGATCCATAATGGAATGAATATTATTTCAATAATTCACTAAATAATTACCAAAACCAAAACAGTTTGCATGTGTTATTAAATATAATAAATTTATTACTAAAACCTCAATAATAACCCCAAAAGCTGACTGTAATCCATTTTATAAATTATTATCCTAAAAAATACTAAAAAATAGGTTTGTCCAAATTCAAAACCTAAAAAATAAAAAGATTTTATGAATCCTTTATTCCTAGAAAACATAATTTGGATTATAATATCATATACAAAATGTCACGAACCAACTCAGGTCGACCCTGAACTGATCACCCGAGCCGGCCCACGACATGACCCGAGAGGTGTTCCTGATCCTCCTGGGATGGCGACAAGTGCCAGGGCATCAATAGAGGACAAATGGGAACGATTTTCCCGGTACAAAAAAAGCAGAAAATTAGAATAACACAATGTAAATAAATGACTCTGAAAATAATGAACAACCAACAAAGTATGCTAACCTGGTCTCGACCAAAACTCCTCGCGACTCCGAGTGTCGCTCACCAGCCCACAACCAACTCTCACCCATGGCGAGAAAATGTGAACCAAACCTACAGCAAAACTAAAAACATGAAAACACTATAGGCATGAGTATTAAAACTCATTAGGTAGGCCCGACTAATTCTATTCCCAATACACATACCATTAAATAAAGAATTTATCAATTCCAGATTTGAAATAAATTATATAAAATATTGGTTTCCACACACACTTTCTTTTCTAAAACAAGTAACAGTCTATTGCCCTTTTTAATTTAAGAACAAGTTTAGTGTTTGGAATAAACAAATGCATTGCATTTTAAAACACTTTTGAGAACAATTTAGAAATCCAAATTTTAGTTATTGGTTAAATGGAAAACCACACACAACACACAAGCCACATAAAGGGGAATTGAAAAAGTGGCACATGGGGCCAGAAACCGAACTAGACCTCTCAATCGTCCGCCCCATTCAAATAAACACTAAAAGAAACATGGGTCAAACCTAGGAGATCATGAACAATCCAGAACATACTATACATGTGACTCATCCGTAAGGCATGCCCTAACTCGATAACGTCATAACACCCTAACGCTCGACATAGCCCTACATGGCCTAACCGAGGGGCCCAATCCCCATAGCAACAATAACTCAGTATTCCCCTGTAATGGGGCCACTAGCCAGTGCCTATTCTAATCTAGTGTAGCAATCGTTCTCAAAACATTCACTCAATATGTCAGGTTCCCATGTCAACACATACAATAAAAAGGGGTGTGTCCATAATGTAAATCAATCAGTCACGATGCAAAAATATCACACACAAATCACGCAATCAACGCACAACAAAGATCACCCCTGAGTGGGTTTTCCAAAATAATTTATTTTATTAAAGTGCCAAATGGGCCTTCACCAATTTTAAAGCAAAACCTCATTTCTCGAGAAAAACCAAAAAAATTGTTCAGAAGAAATCATATATCTTTAAAACTAGAAGTACATTTGAAATTCCATGAATTATGTTTAAAGGCCAAACATGCATTCTTTTAATACTGGGTGTCCGCTCGTTAAAAAAATGTTTCAAGTGTTCGGTATAAAATAAACGACTCTTTTCGCACCAAATAATCATATAAAAATTAATTATATTATATTATTTCCAATTTATTAAAATTAATAAAACATCAAGCAATTAATAAATTCTAAATCTAAAGGTATGTGTAGTGGGGATCCTACCTCGACTCGCAATCGAAACATGATGACACGATACACCTCGAGCGGGCGCACATGCACGCACATCCTAACGACTGCAATTTCACGGAATTACCTCGCCAATGCGCTGCAACAAATGAACAACAATCAAATTACATAAGAACTAACTTAAAAAAACTCAACTAAATAAACAACACAAAATAACCACCCCGACATCTTTTCAACACACAAAACGCTTCATCTGTACTATTAAATAAACCACTTTAAATTTTATAAAACAAATTCCAAGGAGGAACCCACAACTTTACACACCCTAACCTATTCAAAACCCCTCATTAAAATTAAACGCACACACAAAACACACCAACTCAAAATGCACACCACTTGCACAGTTAAAATAAAAAACTGCACAACTTAAAAAAACATATTAAATAGTATGCAACATGTTTTCATCAAAACGCACCCTAATTCACCTGGGTGGTTACACAATATAAAACAAAAACTATGTTCATAAAAAAAATAACCTTGTACCCAACTAATTAAACAAACTCAATTATTTTAAAAAATAAGTTCACACCAATTTAATTAAACACAAAACACGCTAAAATAATTATCTAACATTTAAGAAAGAACATCGCAAACCTCACCTCAAACGATGAATACATCCCAAAAATGTTGCGGAACACTGTTCACACCCCGATCGCAACAGTGAGGAACCGAAAAGGCACTAAAAAACAACCTAGGACCATAAAACGTGGAATTAAACCTTAACATTTAAGACTTGGATAAAATGAAACTCCAAAAAGGGAGGGAGGGAGACTACCAGTGAGAAGGGGGGTTATCGCCAGAAGAAGTGGTCCCTGGAGAGTCATGCACACCGGAAACGAGGGCTATCAGAGGGTCGCGGACAACCAGAGTTACTGCGCACAAGGGACGCCGTCAGACATGGGAGGAGCGGTTGGGGCGTGCTAGCTAGGTGGAACCAGTGAGCAGAGAGTGGTGAGGGTTAGGGGAGGGGTTAGCCGAGGTTGGGGTCTAGTGCAAGGCGGCTGCGCGGCGGCCTGAGGGTGTGGTTAGGAGGCGCAGATGGTGGCTTCGGCATGATGGAAGGGGAGATGTGACTGTTGCTGAAGGCCAGATGAGATAGGGTGTCACGCCAGCAAGAGGGAGGAGTCAAGATGGGGTGAGCACAGAGGGCCGTAGCGAGGCGGCTGCTGGGGGCACTATGAAGGCGGATGCTGAAACCGGAGGAGGAGAGGATGTGTGGCGGCAAAAAACAAATAGGGTTACAGGGGGGGTTGTGACGGGGAGAGAGAGGAGAGGAAATAGGGTAGCGGGAGAGGAAAAGAAGAGAAAAAAAAAGAAATGAAAAAAGAAATAAAATAAAATAAAACTTAAAATAACCAAAAGAAAACTTAAATGATAATTAATAATAGAAATAATTATAGTATTAATGATATTAAAAATTTTTTTGGTCACAACATAAATAACTTAATAAAATAATAATATAATTAATAATAATGATAATAATAATAATAATAATTCTTAATTGATACACTGATTAATATTCATTTTAATTATATTATCTATAGTAACATTTATAATAGAAATAAAATTTTAATAATGATGATAACATGACCCGCAACCATAGTAATATTATTATTAAAAATTACGACGCTTCAGTTTCTTTACATTAAATTCTAAAATTATTTGTTCTTATATCGCTTTTATTTTACTCAATTCATTTATTTTAATGTTGGGCAACCGCAGAGTCCGCGTGTGACTCACGTGGTCATGTGCGAACCGTGCAGTGAGTTTTGTCCAATACAACAGCGATCGTGCGAGTTTCTAGTCATAACCGAATGATCTCCGGACTATACTCTGCTCGTGTGCTTGATTCATGCCAAGCCCCAACACATGTATTTTTAAGAAAATGCTCAAATAAATTTAAACAGGGTCTCACCCGAACCTCGACCCGAGCCGGAACCAAGGAATAATAATAATAATAATAATAATAATAATAATAATAATAATTAATTGAAATAAATACTCGGGTGTGACAAATATTCCCACCATAATAACTTTATGCCCCCAGAAAGTCACCCAGCCAAACGAGGAAACAAACTCGAGTTTGAAGCTGAACGAGGCTAACAAAAACACGTACTCGGTGTGACTTTTCACTCCATCAGTCACACCCGATGAACTATAAGGGAAAACACAATGAGAAAATCCATGGAGAAATGGGGAGGGTTCTCCCCACCACAAGAACCGAACTATCACAACAAACATTGAGACTCTCAGCATGGGCTAACTCTGGAACTGCTAACTTGATCCGTGAGGGAACCGCCACACAGACCAAACCTCAAAGAAGGCACGACAAGATTAATGGTGCGTCTCACCACCATTTAAGAACTGACCAGCTAAATCCAATTAGCATAGACCAATACGAGAAACCCAACACAAATCAACCCATGAACACTCTTCATAACCCAGACCCCCACCACATGGGGTCATTGACGAAAGAACCCAAACCGAATGGCGGACCATGCCCCTATTTATTATTTCCCAAGATGCATGTGTCTCCAAAAAAGAGCACATCCTAAAATAAGAACGAGTCTCTAAAGGAGCTAGCCACACCAGAGAGACAATAACCTTGAGACTCATAGTCATAAAGAGACAAACTTCAAAACTCATATTCGAGGAGGCACAATAACTGGAATTACAAGAAAGAGAGATCACCATTCCTTCTTACAACCAAAGTGGGGTATTCAAATAACAGAGACCACAACGAGGAAAAGAGACCTCTATGCCACTTACAGCAGGACAAAACCTTCAAAGACGAGGGAGCTTAAATAGAGAAATTTAAACCATCCCTATTTCAGCACTGGAGAAAAAAGTTAGACCATGGTGCCCCAGACCCAACAATTACTGACTGCGTAAAGAGCTTCACTCTAAGACTTGTGGATGGAGCTCCGATGTCTTGAAGCATATGCTACCCCTCAATCAAAAGAAGACATCCTTCGGTCGATACTCCTGCTGACGATGCTTCTAGAGGAACCTCTCCAACTGTCTCAAATGGACACACCAATGACAAGACTTCAGAGGATGATGACAAGGTGACTTAAAGTACTCAACCCATCCACACTTGGACCAAACAAGAGGGTGGACCGACTAAGAGAAGATATAATTGACCAGAAGACTTGTATGAGATGGGTTCCTCCAGTTTGCTCTCATCACCGAATGGGGGAACTTCCTGAACACCATAAAGAATTAGTCCCGAAACCTGGAAGAAGACCCCTCACAAGAGAACTTTAACTGATTCCACAAAACTACCTCTGGAGAAAAGGGAATCAACCCCTCTAAATGCCCAATGTAAGCCTTTACTGTCTGTTGGATTTGTTGGACACTCACGAGCTGTGCCACTTTCCTCACCCTCACTTCCTCAGGTATAATCCATCAGACGAGAGTGGTCTTAAACACTTCCAAGACATCCCATACTGAAACGACATTGGGATCATCTTCTTCTATCAATCCAAATCTGAACCTTCAAATGAACCCGAACCGGTATAGACTCTCTTAGCTTTGGGAGTTTCCAATGACATAAAAACACCAACAATTTCACCAAGCTAGTCTGCTACCTTTGATAGATCACAATCACCCTAGAATATGGGAAACAATCGAAAAGAATTCAATTCCACAACTCCACTAAGAGTCGGGGTAGAACCAAAAACTAGAAGAGACTCACTAGAAACCTATGGGACTTTTCTGGGAAGAAAAATCAAAAACAAGAGGCACAAATCCATATTAAAAATTCATAATAAATCAAAATTACACACCTCAATCACAAACTAAATCTCAAACTAAAATCACTATTCCACCCACAATTCAATATGTCAAAGCCAAGAGCCCATGAAAAAGATGCCAAACACAAAAAGAGAACACTAAACAATTTCTCACTCACTTTCATAAAAATTTTAACATCCCTTTTTGAAAGCCATTTTTCAGCAAACAAAACAACTTAAATATCCGCCACTTGTATTCCATGAAGTCTCACACATACATATTTATGTGCTAGCTCAAGAACCCATCCACTCACATCACCAATTTCTCCACTTGCCACATGCACACATCAATGTATGCGATCACTCATATGAATGCAAATGGTCAATTCAAGACACTTCTCAGTTTCAAAACAAATCATTCAGCATAAAGCACAAATTCCCAACAAATTTGAAAAAATAACTTATCATTAATGCAATACATTTCAAATTTCCAAAACATTTTCCCATTTCACATTCCATAATGTGTTACTGAGATCCCAAAACAACATCCAAAACATATCCCATTTTCCCTTTTGAAACCATACATTCGTTAAAAGAAATCAACTTCCATTTCAAAACCACTTTTCCAATTTAACACCACATTCCCATTTGAAAACACCTTTATAGAAATCCAATTTCATTTTTGAGATTTACTCACACCAACCAAAATGAAGGTCATACATAACTCACATCAAAATTTCCAAAAATAAGGGACTAGTGGCTATGCTAACCCGGTAACATGGCTTAGCAGACCATGCTCCAAGCGGGAAAACACCAAAGAAAGTATCTTGAACCGTGCGCTCGGGCTTTACATGGGTCACTACTCCATGCAAGTCCACCGCGTAACACTGGCTCACTTCCTTGGTCATCCCTCAACCACACAGACTAAGAAAAAGAAAAACTCAAATCCCAGACTACCCCTTGCAACTCGAGTCTCGGGATGGGAAAGGGTTCATGACGTCCTTCCAACACCTACCTCTCGAGTCCAGAGACACCTAATCACCAAACTACCTGACAACCCACAAATAACAAGGGCTCCTATGATACCATTTTGTCACGAACCAACTCGGGTCGAACTTGAACCGATCACCTGAGCCGGCCCATGACATGACCCGAGAGGCGTTCTCGATCCTCCCGGGATGGCGACAAGTGTCAGGGCATCAATAGAGAACAAATAAGAATGATTTTTCTTGGTACAAATAAATAAAACTGCAAAAAATTAGAATAACACAAAGTACATAAATGACTCTAAAAAGAATGAACAACCAACAATGTATGCTAACCTGGTCTGGACCAAAACTCCTCGCGACTCCGAGAGTTCCTCACCAACCCACAACCAACTCTTTCCCATGGCGAGAAAACTCGAACCAAACCTGCAGCAAAACTAAAAATAGGAAAACACTATAGGCATGAGTATTAAAACTCAGTAGGTAGTCCCGACTAATTCTATTCCCAATGCACATACAATTAAATAAATAATTTATCAATTCCAGGTTTGAACTAAATTATATAAAATATTGGTTTCCACAAACACCTTATTTTCTAAAATAAGTAACAGTCTATTGCCCTTTTTAATTTAAGAACAAGTTTAGTGTTTGGAAGATACAAATGCATTTCATTTTAAAACACTTTTGAGAACAATTTATAAATCCAAATTTTATTTGTTGGTCAAATTGAAAACCACACACAACACACAACACAGACAAAGGGCAATGGAAAAAGTGGTACACGGGGACAAAAACCGAACTAGACCTCTCAATCATCCGCCACATACAAATAAACACTAAAAAAACATGGGTCGAACCTAGAAGATTGTGAACAATCCAGAACATACTATACATGTGACTCATCCAGAAGGCATGCCCTAACTCGATGAAGTCATAACGCCCTAACGCTCGGTATAGCCCTACATGGCCTAACTGAGGGGCCCAATCCCCATAGTAGTAATAACTCAGTATTCCCCTTCTATGGGGCCACTAGCCAGTGCGTATTCTAAACTAGGGCAACAATCATTCTCAAAAAATTCACTCAATATTCCAGGTTCCCATGTCAACACATACAATAAAAAGGGGTGCGTCCACAATGTAAATCAATCAGTCACGATGCAAAAATATCTCACAAAACTCATGCAATCAACACACACCAAAGATCAACCCTGAGTGGGTTTTCTAAAATAATTCATTTTATTAAAGTTCCAAACGGGACTTCACCAATTTTTAAGTAAAACATCATCTCTCGAGAAAACTCAAAACCCTTGTTTAGAAGAAATCATATATCTTTAAAACTATAAGTACATTTTAAATTTTGTGAATTATGTTTAAATGCCAAACGAGCATTCTTTCAATACTGGGTGTCCGCTCATCAAGAAAATGTTTCATGTGTTCGGTATAAAACAAACAGCTCTTTTTGCACAAAATAATCATATAAAAATTAATTATATTATATTATTTCCAATTTATTAAAATTAATAAAACATCAAGCAATTAATAAATTCTAAATCTAAAGGTAAGTGCAGTGGGGGACTTACCTCGACTCGCAGTCGAAACACGATGATGCGACACGCCTTGAGCGGGCGCACAGGCATGCGCAGGCCGACGACCGCAATTTCACGGAATTACCTCGTCAATGAACTGCAACAAATGCACAACAACCAAAGTACATAAGAACTAACTTAAAACAACTCAACCTAATAAACAACACAAACGAACCACCTCGACATGTTTTCAACACACAAAACGAGTCATCTGCACTATTAAATAAACCACTTTAAATTTTATAAAACAAATTCCAAGGAGGAACCCACGAATTTATACACCCTAACCTATTCAAAAACCATGCTTAAAATTAAACACACACACGCAACACACCAACTCAGAATGCACACCACTAGCACCGTTAAAATAAAAAATTGCACAACTTAAAAAAAGCTATTAAACAGTACACAACATGATTTCATCAAAACACACCCTAATTCACATGGGTGGTTACAAAATATAAAACACAAACTATGTTCATAAAAAAATAACCTTGCACCCAACTAATCAAACAAACTTAATTATTTTAAAAACTATGTTCACACCAATTTAATTAAACACAAAACACACCAAAATAACTACCTAATATTCAAGAAATAATATTGCAAACCTCACCTCAAATGATGAATACATCCCAAAAATGGTGTGAAACACTATTCACACCTCGACCGCACCAGCGAGGAACCAAAACGGCCCTAAACAACAACATCTGACCATAAAACTTGGAATTAAACCTTAAAATTTAAGACTTGGATAAAATAAAACTCCACAAAGGGAGGGAGGGAGACTAACTGTGATAAGGGGGGGATATCGCCGGAAGAAGTGGTCGCTGGTGAGTCACGCACGCCGGAAACGGGGGCCGCCTGAGGGTTGTGGCTGACCAGAGTTGCTTCGCACAAGGGACATCGTCAGACATGGGTGGAGCGGTTGGGGCGCGCTAGCTGGGTCGCACCGGTGAGGAGAGAGTAGTGCGGGTTAAGGGGGGGTTCACTGAGGTTGGGGTCTGGTGCAAGGCGGCTGCGCGGCGACCTGAGGGTGTGGGTAGGAGGCGTGGTTGGTGGCTTCGACATGATGGAAGGGGAGATGTGGCTGCTGTTGAAGGCCAGATGAGATAGGGTGTCGCGCTAGCAAGAGGTAGGAGGCAGGATGGGGCGAGCACAGAGGGTAGTAGCGAGGCCGCTGCTTGGGGCACTGTGAAGGTGGATGCTGCAACCGGAGGAGGAGAGGATGCGTGGCGGCGGAAAACAAATAGGGTTACATGGTGGTCGTGACGGGGAGAGAGAGGGGAGGAAATAGGGTAGTGGGAGAGGAAAATAAGAGAGAGAAAAAAGAAAGTAAAAATAAAATAAAATAAATAAAATAAAACATAAACTAACCAAAAGAAAACATAAATGATAAATAATAATAGAAATAATTATAGTATTAATGATATTAAAAATATTGTGGTCACAACATAAATAACTTAATAAAATAATAACAGAATTAATAATAATGATAATAATAATAGTAATTCTTAATTGATACACTAATTAATATTCTTTTTAATTATATTATCTATAGTAACATTTATAACAGAAATAAAATTTTAATAATGATTATAACAAGACCTGTAACCGTAGTAATATTATTATTAAAAATTACTACGCTTCAGTTTCTTTACTTTAATTTATAAAATTATTTTTTCTCATCTCAATTTTATTTTAATCAATTCATTTATTTGAATGTTGGGCAACCGCACAGTCCGCGTGTGACTCACGTGGTCGTGTGCGAACCGTGCGGTGAGTTTTGTCCAATACAACAGTGATCGTTCGAGTGTCTGGTCATAACTGCATGATCTCCAGACTATACTCTGCTCGTGCGCTTGATATTGCCAAGCCCCAACACATGCATTTTTAAGTCAATGCTCAAATAAATTTAAACAGGGTATCACCCAAACCCCGACCCAAGCCAGAACCAAGGAAAAAAATAATAATTAATTAATTGAAATAAAAACTCAGGTGTGAAAAAAAACATATGAATACATTGATCATATATTCTCTTAAAAAATATTAATAACCTAAATCACCATAAAACCCCAATGAAAACATATATGCTTCAAAAATTAACATAATATTTGTTCCTTAAGTAATATCACATACTGCTCAATATATTACATAAATCTATAAATGTAATAAACTTCATCAAAGATGATATATATCTATTGGTGATCATATGAATAAAAATTTCAAGATTCATAATACTATTATTTTTATTTAATCAATTTAAATCAAATATTTATCTCATAAAAATTATTACTTTTAATTACTGAATGGACTGAAAGATTTATATTTTTATTCATTTTGATAATCACCCTTTTAAGGGTTGATGGGGAACCCTCAAGAGACACAATACATTAATCGATGGTATAAGAGGAATTTAACCCACACTATAACTACATGTAACTACCCCTCCCTAGCGTCAATGTCATGATGTTATCTCTCCACCTTCACATGCCTACTCAGCTAGTTTTCCTATGCAATGAACATGCTTGGCACCGATGGCAATTTCCTTACCCTCTCATTCATCCAAATCTGATTAACCCTACTCTGGTGGATGTTCCTATTCTACATCCTTATATAGAGCATGTCCCTTACAAAATAAGTCAGGAAACATCAACATATCATGTGGATTTAAACCCTTGAGATGCCTTGAAGGCCTTAATAATAATGAGGGAGAGGGAGAGCGGCAGATGGCACCAGAGAAACCAGAACCAGATCATATAGGAAACTAGAGAAACTGAAACCTTCATCATAGATGAGACTGGAGAAACTGAAAAGAACATCACAGAGGCAGATTGAGAAAGGAGATACATGCATTACATAGGCCTTTGGAGTAACTAGAAGGCACATCACAGATCCAAGAATGTCTACCACAACTGGATCAGGAACCCCACTAGAGAAAAATGCAGTAAACACGTACTCCTACTTAGAACCCTCATCGGGAGCCTGTTCTATAAAACAATTACCGGTTTCTTCAAAAAAATAAAATGTATTAGAGGCCTTATCAAGGATCAAACAGTGTTGATGCTTTTGAAAATGAAAACACAAATGCCTCACTAACATTAACTCCACAAAAAACTATATCAGAATCAACACAAATCCATCAATCCACCAAGGGGGAGAGGCTAAAGGAACCAAAGCAGCCCAAAGCACATCACAGAGGCAACTGCAGAAACCAAAACATGCATTAAAGAGGCAACTAGAGAAGATAAAAAGCATATCACAAAGGCAGTTGGAGAAACAAAAGATGCACATCAGAGTCCTCTAGTGTAGCATAAGAGCACATAATAGGGTCGAGAACCCCTACCACTACAACCACCATCTCTTGGCCTTCCCTACAGTAGAAGTAATGAGAAAAACGAACACAGAAACAACATATGAATCCCAACAGACACAAACTCCTTCAATTGTTTCATCAGAATCTTCAAAAACAATGTAGTAAAATTGGAACGTGTCTGAATCAATGATAATTTGGACGCAAAAAAGCTTGACCCTGTCCTCTCCTTCACTTCCAAGAATAATCTGACAATGATCGAAACATAGATGCCTGAGGAACCCATGCCACAAAGAAGAATCGCTAGGATGTATCTTCAATGGCAATCAAAGAAAACAACCAGATCCAACTCCTCACCACTATGATTTAATCCGATCCAACTGAAATGATGATGCTGAAGAATCATAGCTGAAGTCTCAACCATGATAAAGCCTAAGTTCATCCTGGATCAACAATGATGTAATCATTTAGACCAGACTCCTCACCACCATGAATGAAGCCAAGCTGTCAAAAACTCCGACACTAGAGAACCCTAGCCAAAGGACCAACCACCCAAAAAAGAGAGAGTCATCACTGAATCCACGACCCCTTATTAGTTTTACATCAGGAACATATTAACTGTTAACTTTTCCACAATCATGTTTTTTTATAAAATATCATCAAAATCATTTTTTGTGGTTAATAATTACATTCAACATATGTTTTCAAATCCATAAAGAAAGTATACTTTATAATAATAAATACATGTTTCATGATTCTTATAACAAAAATATATTTGATATAACAATTATACAATATAATTATTAAATCTCAATATATAAATACTTCATACCATCGAAATCAATGATTGAAACAACATAAGACCTTACATGGTTTAGGTGTTAACAATTTGGATTAGAGAATTCACTCAGATAATACCCATTATTCCCACACATTAATCATTTAAATCCTAAACAATTCATTTAATTTTTCCATTTATTTCAATAAGAAAAAATCATCCTCTTCCTTTAGAAAACATTCTTGGGTGTCTCTTTCCACATTTCTCACATGAATGGAATTGAACATTTTTCCTTCATGGTCTCTACCACCTGAGCTCTCAGTGAACTATATCCTTATATTATTTGGGAATTCTTTGAGTTTTTTAATGTGTAAGTTGTTAATAATGTATAGTAACAACTAATTATCTATTTTCATAATATCTTTCACTGTAGTCATCATCCAATTTGGATGCTCATAATCACCACATTGTATATCACACTCAACCTTAACATGGTTCCTTATTGTTCTAGAATTATCTAATATAAAAAACGATAGTATGAGAAATAATAATCTTATTGTGAGAGTAAGAATAATTATTCATAGGATATCATAATATTTAAATGTTCTTTTCAATCTATGATACATTATGTTTAACCTTTTTCATTCATGGCCATAATCTATTCAAATCTTTAATAATGGTTTGTAAATAAAATCTTAATTAACCTATGAATATCCCCCTTGAGTATCAAAAGTTGTGAATTGTAAGAGAACCCTCATCGTACAATAGAATTATTACCGACATACATTTGACCAACTCTTTTCAGGATTTTACCCCTAGATGAATTCATAAAAAAAGAATATCCACTTGCATTATTTATACATGGATGATTTTCTTATAGAAAAACATAATAGATATCATAAAAAAATATTATGAAATTATCATATACATATAATTATCCTTAAATTTAATCATAAGGTTATAATCCATAATCATTTTTTTTAAAATACAGTTCTCATGGTGCTTATTAAAATTTAATTTATACTGACTATAAAGACCCTATCCCAAGTACCCTAGAGATTGTGGATACATTATTACATTCACAATGTATAATAGGTATAGAATCTTGAAGTAATGAATAGTTTATATGTCATGGTAAACTAGATACTTACTTGAATCTCACATTATATTTGAAAACATAAAATACAAATTATAGTGAATGTATATATTATGCGTCCTTGAACTCATTAAAGGATTCCATATTCAGATCCTGGGGAAAGGAAACAAAATATGAGTGAGATCAGATGCCCGCTAAGAGTTATTTGTAGTGAATACATCATTAGTAACTGAGGCATAAATAATATGGAAAGGTAAAGAACTTAAAACATGCGCTATTTAACCATTATCTTGAGCATGAAATGCATTCATGGATAGTATCAATGTAATAATATCATTTATAATAGTAGTTAAATTCTCAGTGAATGAAATCCATAATGTTGGACATCATAATGTTTTACATCATGATTGATATACTATCAAATCCATGTTCAAATATAGTTTAATTTATCGGTAGAAATAAAATAAAACCCCATTAATATGGATAGCAACTTGATTTGTCTCATTAAACCTATTGATGCATCGAGGGGTTATATAATTATAATATCCACTAATAATTGCTTGTCTGATTCATTCCACATATATTTGATGATCAATTTAATTCATAAAAAATATATCTTATTAGTAAATGTCAAAATTTAATAGAGAATATGGAATATAAGTATTTCCTTTGTCAAACCAATAACATTCAAATTAAAACACTCCATGTAAAATTGTATACCTTTTAGGAAACTATAATTTCCACTATATAAAGAATATATATATTTAAGAGAAATGAAATATCTAATTATCATAACAATATGAATGTTTCAAGAGAAAGGTAACAATCAAAAAAAAAATTAAGAGATATTATATGACCATAAATTCATCAAAAACATAAGGTTTTTAATAAAATCATCCCCTTAATGAAAATAAATAAAATGATAGATAAATATTAAAATGTTACTTCATGAAATTGTTTTATTTGTAAAATCATTCAAAATGTGTAGAATATTATAAGGCAAAAAATGTTTATGTGGGATGGAAAATATCTTAATATGGTATATGATAAAAATACATTCCTTTTGATTTATATATTAATTACCAAAAATGAAGCTATCGAAAAGAATTGTATAAATACTTTAATTTTTTTTAAATTCTTTGACAACATAAAATTTTAGTTGAGTAAATAAAAAGTAATATTATAAACCAATTTTAAAAAATATGGATGTGAAAGAAAAATATACCCAATGAAAGAAATATTAAATAGAATTTTCATTTCTTAATTTATATAAACGATTCAAGTAAAAATTTGAGTAAAAGTTGGAAAAAAACATGAAACCCATTAAATATTAATAGTTTAGAAAATAGATGGAGCTTATGAAGAATGTATTATAAGATTCCAATAGTTAAAATAAGAGTAATCCCAAATAAATGAGATTGTAAAATAAATCCTAACCAATTTAGAAACATTAAAATTGTAACCCCTTGAAATGATTAACCATAATTGAAACATTAATGTTAATTAATAATTATATATTCATGTTATCTCTATAAAAGTGGATTATATACACCGAAAAATAATAAAAATGTGCATAATATAGAATATAGGTCAATAGTGTAGAAATTGAGAAGTAATTTCATACACTGATCATACCAATGAAGATAGAACTAATCAATGACATGATTATAAGTAAAAAAGCATAATCCAAATAATATAGTTGTAAATAAATCATAATAAAATTAGAGGTTATTTCACACATAATACTAGCATAACATAGTTAATGAAGTAGAAGTATAACCCAATGAATGGAAATTGAGTTAAGAAACATGTTACCTCACAATTCCTCTTAGTTGAACATGATCTAGCCTCATGTATCATGATTTTAAAAATATTATCAATTTATAATATAACCATACCCATATCTATAATATATTATACTATTATAACATGTTATCACCTATTTGTTGATAATCTTTCATTATTACTATTGTTTTTTGTGTTTACTACATCGGTTTTTCATTGATGTTTTGTCATGAAAGTTTTAGCTCTTGTACTTAAAATATGGTTACATAATATCTAGAAATATATAAATGTTATAAATTTAATATTTATTTGTTATATATATATTTAAAATCATTATTTTAATTGTTACATAGAAAATTAATCGCATCACTTCGTGGAGACAGTATCTCAAACATATACACAAGTGAAATTAAAATTTCATTAATGGATGAAAGGGTACAGAGTTATATGATATATAAAATTTAAGAATTAATATAAGGTCTTAATTATCATATATAGTCATTTTTAATTATTTTTATTATCCATGTCAATCGATGATGGAAACCAAATTACATTGGCTCGTGTGGCAATTTTCTGTCGTGCACATAAGCAATGGTTTTGTTCTAATTTAATGAATAAGAATATGGATAAATATTATTCCATTAACATAATAACATATTAAAATGTGGTAGATATTGTTGTTTATATATTAGAATTTTTAGGACATAATTTATAGTGCTAAATGAAAAATTAAAAAAAGGAACTGTTTTGCTAAGAAAATTATTATATATTAGTAAAATATACTTTGGTCTAGTTCTTAAGGATTATATGGTTAGTATTCTTTGAATAACATGACCTATAGAATGTTTATAACAATTTTTGGGACATATATTTATATTTTTTGATCAATATAAATGGCTCAAAATGTGTGAAGATGAGAGGGGACCTAATTATAGGATCAAAAGAAAAGGTGTCCATCTATTTTTTTGGAAAAACTAATTCCAAAATGGGAATATATTCTATTAAATATTATTTCTATATGGGGAAGAAAATAATTTTAATATATGAACCGAAAATGCATGGAAATTATTTTTTATTAAAATACTCAATTTAAGATTAAAAATCATTTTACCTTGAAATATGGTAATAAATTAGTTTCCATGTATTTTTTGGTTAAATAAAAATAATAATATTTTTGTATTTTGGATCAATCCAATACAAAATGTTATCATCCAACCATTCTAATAAATAAAACGAATCAAAAAATATAGTTTTATTTCTAAGAAAATATAAGTTATATTGTTAATGGTAAATATTGGGTTCCAAAATTAAAATGAATATTTTAATTTTTTTTAACTCATTATATAAATATCTGTCTTAAAACCACTCATACAATAGTATAAATTTATGTTTTTAGGTAATATTAACCATTATATCTTAAGTTTAAACACTAATAAACTTGTTTTAACAATAACTTTGGTTACAACTTTTTTAAAATATTTTCTATTCATTATGGAAATTTTTTTTGTAGACTATATTACCCAATATTAATTAATATGATTCAATATATGGATTTCATTTTATAAAATTCAAATAACCTATGTGGAGAATTTATTTTAAAAAAATAATCCAAAAAAACATGTAGAAGATGTTTTTTAAGAAATACATTTTTTTGAGTATAAGATTGTCTTTCATTAAATATATGGCTACTAATTAACATTATATGGGATTAATTTAATATAGTAAGATACACATTATATATATTTACTTTATATAATAAATTATTAAATGTTATTTTAATAAATTAAAATGGAATGATCTTGTGCATTTAAAAATATTTTTATGAAAACTATCCCTTTTTTACCTCAAAATTATTGTATCTTAATTTCAATAAAATTGATAATAAAGACATAATTATTTATAAATACTGATACAACATAATTTAAATAAATGAAGAATATTTATATAAAGTGTTTTCAATCATTAAAAAAATCTATTTTCTCAGAAAATTTTAAATATCTCATTTTATTATTATTTTTTAACTAGTATATTCATAATCAATGTCAATACTATCAAATTAGAATTTTTATTCCATGAAAATATTATAATTTTATTTTTGTAATAGTTTCATTAAAATAAAATTTTCACTTAATATAATTGATGTTTGGATGTTGTGTGTTTTATACAATATCAAATATAGTGTTACTCTAAAATTTAAAAGTGTTTCTAATTATCTACTTATTTTATTAGAATCATTTATCAATAGTGATTAATTTAATATATTATGATAAAAAATGTTTAACCCATGAAAGGAATTTTTCTTAAAAAATATAACTGTTTTATTTTAAAATATTTTATCTTCATTTCCATCCAATTTTTTTTAAAGTCAGGGTCGACACCAATTTTTTTTTTCAAACAATGGAAATGAACTATTTTTGTAGAGGAAATAAATTACATGGAATGTAGTCCCAGTGGGTATAAAAGCCCATTATAGGTCACTAAAGGCCCATATTTGTTTTACCAAAGGCCCTTTGGTGAGTACCACTATTATAGTACCCAGACTGCTGTAATACTACCGTTGCTACAATGTATGTCGGTACTATAGTTTTCTAGTGTTGTAGTCCCACCACTACTATAATACAACAATAATAAATTGAACCTAATGGGGTTTGAACCCCCATCTATGATGTAGTACTACAAGGTACTTACCACTAACAAAAACCCCAATATATATCATTTCCAAACCAATTGAAGTTATATACACTCAATAGATATATATCTAAATACTATATATATATATTGGTTATGTGTCAAACCGACAAATATATAATGGTTATATTATAATAATAAATATATCCTTACATGGTTCACCAAAATTTATTCATTTACATCTCTATCATCATGTCTATTATATTCATAATTATTTTCCTTGTTTCCATAACTATAGTTGGAGTCCAAATCCTTATAGTGAACTATTGGGATAAACTTTTTATGCTTGATATATATATATATATATATATGAATTTTTTCCACTTGTAATTTTCATTATTTTTTTATATTATATCTACATAATGTATTAGCTTTCATATTTTAGTATAATATTTTACATTAACAAATTTGTCACTATTTATTTTATTTGGATGTTTCATGTATCGTATGACATCAAAGATAATATTACTTTAAATAAAATAAATTCTAAAATATTGAGGTGTTACTCTGTTAGTCTCAATTGATTATAGTATTTATTATTATTATTTATACTCTACCTATTATGTATTACATGTTTATAGTCAATAAAAATAGTTATAATTTTATTTTACAGAGTATTTAAGCTCACCCCTTTATTTTTTCTCCATTCCCAAGGTTATAAAGAAAAGTATTACACATGATATAATTAACTTGATAGTTTTCTGTAAGAATTTATGGGATATTTTGAAGACATATTATATATTAAGTAGTTTCTTGTATAGTGAAACAAATATGTAATGGTTAGAAAATCTATGGGATTTATTATTTTTAATTTTTCTCACAATTTATATATTGATCTATGCGTAAAATGTATTAGGAATGTATCAAATGAAATATTTTCATTATATCATTTAAATATGTATAATAATATCAAGGAATATTTAGTAATTATTTAAGTCTGTATGTACACCATGTGTTTTTTACACCAGATCAGTGATCATGGATCCATGGTTTCTGTGATGGAATCTGTTTTGAGTTTAGATAACCTTTGGTGTTATGATGATTGTTGACTACCATTTAAGGGTTGATAAGTTAGTATTGATCATTATTTCAAAGGTATATATAACAATTTGGGATATAATATGATTTAAAATTAAGGTAATAATCCATATTCTATCTAGGGTTAGGATAAGAGAACATTATTGAAACCCCTAGGCGTAAGTCAAGGGGATAATTCTATGTATAAGATTACATCCTGAGGTTTTGGTAAGAATATATTGTGTTGTAATCCAAGAAAATATATCATAATCTAGATAAAATAAGTGTATTTAGGAATTAGAATAGATATACCTCAAGGTAATAACCCTAAAAAGAGAATATTGGCTATTAAGTCGATCATCACCTGGTATATGAAAATGAGGCCTAACGTCTTTCATGGAATGCCAGTCTTAGGGGATATTATTTTTTAACTTACATTCTCTTTATAATACATTACTAGATATTTAAATATGATTATGATATATAACCTAATAAAAAAAGACCATTGATAAGATATATTTAAATATATAGATTCATAAGTTAAGTAAATATTAATAGATATTTAATTTCTAGGGTAATGGATAATTTGGATTTTAGGAGCATGGATTTCAATGATATTTGGGGTTAGAATATTTTGAGGATGTTCATAGTAAATTTTATTCTCTATTTTGATGATTAGGTTATGATGTATGACATAGCCCAATTCAAAGTGAGCTAGTTTTAAATAAGAATTATATAGGTTAAACAGAGAATTATATAGGTTATAACATGTTTGATACATGTCATGTAGTAAGAATAATAGGACAACATGATAGTGATATAGTGATAGACATGTTAAGGTCAAATTTTCCTATAGTTATTTTAGGATAATTCTCTATAAAAATCATAACTCATGTTAACTCTTTGGATTTAGTAAGATAAAAATCCCCAAGGAACCAAATTATAAATGAATTCAATAGAAAATATAGAATCTATCCCATGAAACACCTGAATAATATAAGAGCTATATTAATACATATTGTGATTTTCTAAAATCATCTATCAATAATTCCAATTAATAATATGAAAATAATTGAAATCCCAAAAATATGATTGAAGAGAAGGATGAAATATTATAGAAATTTGGGTGAAAAAGATGATTATGGAAATAATATTCAAATTACTATATGTTAAAAAATGTGTGAAGAATCATGAATAAAATTAAACTATTGAGAAAATTAAATTCTATAAGTGAGGATATTATGGTCATTAGACATACAAGTATAAGGGAATTATATAATCTAAAAAAATATTACTTCAATTTTATGAGAGTTGGGAATTATTGGAATTAAGGTCCCAATCCCTAGTCCAATGAGGGAAATAGTAACTAATAACCACTCAATGTGTTAAAATATTATGAAACTTCTAATAATGCAATGGATGGTCAATTTTGAGTTATGATTTTATAATGTTCTATATCATGTAAATTTTCACCAATGACTAGATATTGAGTAATAAATTTAAACCCATATTTGTATGATTATAATATAAATCATTTATATGGGTTGTGGGAAATTATTATTTATGGATCTAGATATTCTTCCCCACTATAATTATATTTGATATTAGGAAAAAGATACAAATATTTATAAATTATGAATAATAATTGTTTTTTCAATTAAATAAATCTTGTTCCACATTGTATGTAAACCCATGATCATCTATCAGATTATGGTAAATTTTGAGCCCCCAAAAGAAATTACTCTAATAGAATGAGTCAAATTTAAAAGATATAATTTTTATAGGGATTTAATGTTTCAATAAAGTATTTTAATAGATTAATTATTTTAAAAGATCTAAATTCATTATATATCGTACTCAACATTCAACACTGAACTTAAATGAAATTGTGATATATTTTGAAGAAATATAAATATTTAAGTTCGACTATTAAATCCATTGAATTGAATTTTTAGTAATGAATTTGAGTAAATTATTTATGAAATATATATAAATAAAAAATGTATACTTTTAATTAAAATAAAATTCAATTATTTTACCTAAAATAACAAATAAGGTCATTTATGTTTTGGAATTGTTTTTATAAATATTGTCTTCGTATGAGGTACACATTTATATTTTAGGAAAGGTATGAATAATGATTATAAATTATGTTTGATAATAATAATTGGTTAACACTAATTTAGTCGGTAAATGATACGAAATAAAAATGATAATAGTTAATTTTTTAAAATTTCATTTTCCAATATAAATAGTTTTTCATTATATTTTAGGATTTTATTAAAAAACTTTATTTCAAATTTATTGAGTTTAATTTGAATAAAGTAATATAATTTCAAGATTTATCAAAATCACTCAATGTTATTATGAAATATTAGGCTTTTTTGAATTTTTCTTATTAGAATAGTATAAAATACAATTTTTGATAAATTATGATAATTATGAATTCACCTTGATATAATCATAAATTATAAATTATGATCACAATTTCATTACATAATATATATTTTTTAGTAAAAAATATATATTTAAGAATATTATGTTTGAATTACGAACCTATATATGATATTTTAGAACATAAGTAAAATATTCATAAGAATTTTATTTATACATTATACATTTTTATTGAAAAATTAATTTTAATGAATTATACAAATGAAATAAAACAAATCAGATTTTAAATTTAAAACAAGTGTTTAAAGGTTATCTATTATGAATCACATTAATTTAAGGTATACTGATTATGTTACCTTAGGTAAATACATGTCACTATAGTGAAATAATAAAAGGGGAAGGTTTTTATTAAATAGGTAAAGGTCTTAAAACTTTGGAATTTTTTTAATTGAGTTGTTAAGAGATTCTAAACATATATCACTATCCAATCAATGGTTTTCAAATTTCATATTAGTATGACATGTTTATCATGTGATCCATTTATATAAATTTGAACTATTTTCAAAAATTCCATTCTCACAACATATAAAAGGTACCTCTCACAACCCATTAAATACCACTCTAAAATTACATGTTATCCTAAAAACATACCATTTATCTTACCTTAGAAGGAACTTTCACTCTCTCGAGCTTCTTGTTTCATGATTTTCTCAAATTCTAACTATATCCATGGGAAAATACAAGGAAATATCAAATTTCTCAGCATGAGTTATTATTTTCACTTAAAATGGAATACAAAATTTGTGAGTTTTTGTTCACTACCACCTCTATAAAATATCATGTTTCATTTATTTAATGAATTTAAATTAATATCTATAATTTTAAATTTAATATATAAGTATGATATTCATTATATATTTTATATTTTTAAATAATAAAATATATTACTCATTTCCCTACTTTTTTTGACAATGATATCATTATCCTTTTATATTTGTAGACTACTGCCACCAGAGAATAATGTATTCAATTTTTCATTATTAACATTCATGGATGGATATAAGGAAGAAATTAATGGGTCGTTATTTTTGATCATATAAATGTGTTTATTTAAAAAAAAATAGGGAACATATTAATGATATGATCAACACACGATTGTCATTAATTAAATCGTCTAAAACTAGTATACTAAAATGAAAATAATCTCTCATTTATAAGTAATATATATATATATAAATTATCCTATATTTATTATTCATTAAAATTATGATATATCACACTATTAACCACTAAATAATAACATTTTTCTTTTATATTTTATCAAAAACAGCTCATAATCATCTTTTAGTCATGATAAGTTTATCTTTGAGTCAGTTTTACCAAAAACATGAAAATACTATGAATTAATATTAGGGATTAATAAAAAAAATTCTTTAATGTAATAATATGATTTAATTATTTAAATAATTTTTTATCTGGTAAATTTATATCAATATTTACCTCATTAATTAGAAAAATCACCCTTTGTTCATTAAGAATCACCGAAACATTCTCATTATTGATTTCAACATCATTAATAGTAAGAAAAAATAACATGAAGTTAAATTATATATTTATAAACTATCATGAAACACCTATTACATACCTTTTATGAGATAATAGAGGCTTAATTTTCAAAAATAAATTATATCAACACCACTTTTATGAAACTAGTTCAAAGTGATAAAGATTAGTTACACCTACAGTTGAAAATCGGTAAAACCTAACTAATATATATATATATATATATATATATATTGATTATAAATTATGAGTATAAATAATTATATTTATGAATAAGTTTATTAGGTATCTAATTAGGTAGTATAATTTAATTATTTTTTATGGTTGGTGCGGGTGTAGAATGAATTCGGACGGAGATAATGGTTTTGTCTCAAATTCATCTATTTGATACATTTTGGGTATTATGCACCTATTTTAATTGTTTTTTGGAATATAATAAATATTTAAGATATAATATCATGAAATATATTTTAATCATGGTATTTTAGTTTCAATTAGAGTCCCCCCTTTAAAGCAATTCTGATTAAAAGTGTACTCTATACGGACATGTGTTTTATCTCAAACATTATTCTATTGATTTTTTTTATTATGAACCGTGTTTTAAATTTAATGTAGTAACCATGAAAAACATATATATCATTGTTATATATTTTATTTATTAGAAATATTCTTCCAAATTATTTCCTTCTCATTAATTTTTTTTCTACTGGTTAATATCCATGTTAAAATTATTTTTAGTCACTCAATTTTCATTCATTGAGTTATTAATATTTTCTTATAATTGTTTCATATATGTTGACTAAATACTACCCATGATTTTATTATTTGATATTTAATTTATTTAAATTTATACTATATAATATCTATTTTGAAATATTTCGTACTTCAAAGAGTATGATTCTTGTACGTGATATTGATAATGCAAGTCTCATTTCCATAATTTATATTGTTTTTTCATAGACGTTATTATTCCATACATTATTTCTTCATGTATAAAATTTTATTATATGGTAATTTATCAACCTATATGGAGAAAAATATTTTTATACAAAATATTTCTTTACTCAACTTATAAAGTGATTTTTGATCAAAGGTATTTTGAAAATAATAAAAAGTGAATTTCCTTTCTCTTTCATTTGTCTTGTATTCCTCTCCTCATTTCCAAATGATAAGAATTTTGTTTTTTCAAGTATATTTTATTTGATATTATTTTTAAATGTGAATTTTCTTAAAATAAGTCATGTCAAATTTTCATATGTTACCATTAAATGTGACATGTCAATTTTTATATGATATAAATATTTAAAATGTGTTTTAAATGATATTTTATGTTTTCAAACAGATTTCACATATCATGTTTCAATGGATTAGCCCCAATTAGGTTAATGTTTCATAATTTTTCCAATGATATATATATGTTCCAATTATTGTATTGAACTCGTGATATCAAACATTTCAATTCATGATCTCTTCTTTTGGGATATCATTCTAAGGATTATTTTTGGGAGGGTGTATTTAATTTATACATACAAACTTTTATGTTTCCTTTGTTTCACTCAGGATATGTTATTTTTTAACCATCAACCATATTTCTCTAGAAGGATGAGGATCATGTTATTCTATAATTGACTTAAATGTATAAACAATACCATATATACTGTGAAATATCATTTTTTGAAGTAAATATTAGAGGATTTTAACCTAGAAATAATGTTAATTTATTGGATGGGGAAGTATTCAAATTCACAATGATTTTTTATTTATAATTTAGGTTGATTATGTATTGAAATTATAAATATTTAATTATATAGATAGATATGTTTTATTTATCTAGTGGTTCCTTAGGTTATTGTATGAAATGTTTTGTTACTCTTATAGTGAATGAATTGGACTTAATCAAGTGACAGGAAGGGACTGAAATTATATATCCCCTCGATGCATCGACATGTATCATGAGATAAAAAATCTTGGTTTAGGGTGTATACATATCCCTATACCAATATAGAATCGTGGAACAAGTCTTTGATAACTTTTTTTGATATATATCATTATAAATTCAAGTATTACGAGATCAATCATTATTATTAACCATTTTTCATTTATAGACACAAATATTTCTTTCTCTTAGTTTTAGTTTATTATAGAATTATTTATATTATTTAGATTATTTATTCATGCAATATTATGTATAACTTGATATTTTTCAAGGACATTACTTATATGTTTCTCTCACTAATCATTCAATCACACTCCTTTTATATGTTTCAAATATCTAAGTTATTAATAAATGTATTACACATCACACGATTAACATGAAAACTTGTGTAGAGAATTTGTGATAAAGGAAAAATACTTATTATGGATTAATTAGTTTTTTATATAGTGAAAATATAATTCCAATATTTGAAAAATAAGTGGTCTTTATTATTTTATATTTTCCCATGTTAATCTAAAGCTATAAACTTACAATTTCTAGGGAAATTATGTAATGATATATTTTCATTAAGTCTTGTAAATATATATATTTATTTCTAGGAATCTAGATTTGGTATTCAATATAGTATGTAAATCATGTGTCATTTAAAATGGATCTAATAGAATGGGTGAAAGACATCATAAGAAAATAATCAAGTCTCAATGAATTGAAATATGAGATAGAGAACCCTTAAAAGTACATAATCATTAAGGTAAGAATAATCTGATAATGAGGTTATAAGTTGTAATTGTATAGAATCTTAAGATAATTTAGAAATAAAATTTCATATATTCATGACGTACAATGAAATAATTTTGAAAAAATAGAGTTTAAATTATAAATTTTGTAACTCAATAAAAGAAAATTTAGTTTGAAAAAACTATTAATTTAGTTCTTTCTTAGATGAAATGCACTATTAACTTTTGTTAAATAAAATAACAATATTAATAAACCATTTTATAACCTTTTAATTCATATAACCATTTATAAACACAATTTATAATTATTATCTACATGTTTATTAGTTTGATGTTATCTATTTTTTATATCTATTGTGAGTAATATTAACTATTTTGAACTAATTCCATAATAGAGGTGTTGTTATTCATCATTCCCCACAAGTTTACCATTAATAAATTACTAATGGCACTATTATTTTCATTATACAATTATTTTCAATGTTATAATTTCATTTTATGGGAGTTTTGATTGCTATCCTCAATGACGACATCAGTAATGATCATGTTATAATGATTTTTCTTAAACGAACATCGATATATTAAATAAAGAGTTTGAAATAAATGTGAAAATATATAAAACAAAATTAAATCATTATTTAAAAATATATATGATATATTATAAGTAAAGTTTCTCTTATATTCATTTATGATATCATTTTATATTATTTTTGAAGTAAGAGTTTAGATTGACCGAAACATGAACATGTAATAATTAATGGATGATTATAACTATGAAAGTCATAAATGTTTGGAATAATATCATTATTTAATGTAAATAATGATATTATTTATATAATTTTAAAATTTTTAATAACATTTTAATATATTTTATTGAAAAAATGAAAAATGGGATGTGTTACTTTGTGGTGATAGTTGTCTACACACCAGAGAGTTAACTTTTTCATTTATCAATGAATAAGAGGGGAGGGTGGTGGATAATAATTTTTCTATTAATAATCATAATTATATTATATATATCACATTCACAATTCAATTTAACCCTTATAACCATCTTAGAGAGGTGGTGGTGAAAAACGATAGATGTCGCTTCATGGAGGCCATTGTGGGGATAATATATAAATAACAG
This sequence comes from Viscum album, assembly GCA_963277665.1. Classification (NCBI taxonomy): domain Eukaryota; kingdom Viridiplantae; phylum Streptophyta; class Magnoliopsida; order Santalales; family Viscaceae; genus Viscum; species Viscum album. The sequence continues at coordinate 594,903,632 of OY728119.1, forward strand.
CTTCATTTTTATTAATATAAATAGATAAAGTTTCTTTATAGTTATTTCATTATAATAAAAAAATTTGTTATAAAAAATCTATGTATATCATTATATACTCTTTATAAAATTATATTTTCGAATTTAGGAATGAAAATAAATGAAGTTAGGAAAAAAGTACTCAGGTTGAGGTCTTTGGATTTACCATAAAAGACTACATGTAAATTGTGTTATTAGTAAAACCAATTGTTATAGTTTTATCAAATAAAATTTATATGATTATATATTTATAAATGGAAATGTTTACATTTGGAAAATTTTTTTGGGAGTGGCCTTCAATTTTTAGTGAGAGGCCTCATTTATAGGCCGTGAGAATGATTTTTTTGTAAATATTTCAACTTAATATAAATAGATCACATGTTTTACATGCTAGGAAGACTTAAATATGGGATATAATTGGGTGGGGATTATATAAGGTCTATGAACCATCAAAAATCCATTTTCACATGTGTTTTTAACTTGTGTTTATATTCTTCACTCTTCTATTTTTCACTTTTACTAACTTTTTTTTTCATGGTAATTAGATTTTACCAAGCTAATTTACATGTAATTAAAAAAACTAAAATGGATCTTATTAAAAAATTTATACCAATATATTTAAAATATTAAATCCATTTTATTTGATAAAATTTATATGTGTAATAAAATTACATTTTAATATTCACACATGTGACACATAAAGAGATGTTTTAAGAAACATTATACTATACTCTTTAAAATATATGTGTAGAATAAAATAATAAATTAATTTCATATTAATGGCATAAATTGACTTAATATACAAAAAATTAAATTTAAGTTCCTTTCAAAGGAAGAAAAAACCACTATGTACCAAAATATTATTTAATTAAAAATAAATTCTCAAAACATTTTCTATTGGAAAATATTACATAGGAATTTAAAATGTTAAATTAGGATTTTTAAATTCAATATTGTATTTTAAAAATTTATATTTTTTCATCTTAAATTAACATTTTAACAATTAAAAGCATTTATAAACTTCTATGTATTTCTTATATATTTATAAAGATTCTATTTTGGTAAAAACAATATTTTCACTATTCAGCTAAAAAATGGACTAATTAAAAAAATCACAAAAAATCATCCTTAGATATTATTTTATTATAATTTAAAAAAATAATTTAATTTTATCAAACTGTAATTCCAAAATTAAGGATCTTAACATTTTATTAAAGAATAAAAAGGTAATGAAAAATGTGTTTGGTAAGAACATATGTTATTAATAAAATAATTATTCTTATTCATACTTTATAATCAATAACTAAAAAAATTATTTTAATATATTATTCATATAAAATAATATATTTTGTCCATAAAACACATAAGAAGTAAATTTTTTGAAACAATACATTTTTAAAAATAAATCAGTCTTATTAGGTTTTTTTAGAAATACTATTTTAATTTATCAATTCCATGGCATGGATAATGAAATTTATTTTTATTTTTATATATATATATATATATTTATTAGAGTACATGTATTTTTATCTAAAAAAAAATCAGATAAATTTTAATAGTTATTTGATACTCCACATATAATTTTTTTGATGTCTAATTTATAAAAGGTTATTAAACATATTTGGTCTTATTGGAATATAATTTTTGAAATAAAACGGTGCAATATATTTTCTAGAGGTTTTAATGTTATCATAATTTTATTTTTAATATTCATATAATATATTTCAGATCTTTTCAATTTAGTGTTTCATGTGGAGGAAACTATCAAACACATTATACTTATTTAATGGAAATATATATAGTAAAATGATAGGGTTTAACATTCTTCCACTAAAATAAATTGTATCAATATAATTTGAAATAATACTCACTAATTGAATAATTAAGGGTCTCTATAATATAGACATGACTCCTGATTTGATTTCTATTGAGGTATTAGCCGTAGTAACTTACGTAATTCTAAGAAACTTATGACAAACCATATAATTAATAAATCTTAATTTGGGATTTAATACATAAATATTCACTTAAAAAAATCCCAAAATATTTTTAGGGCTAGTGTTATTGGGTAATTAGAAAAATATAATAATAACTTGAAGCGTGATTATAACAAATTTATTAAAAACTTCCAAAAACTTCCAGTATATTCCATTGATCTTATAATATAGCATATAATAACTTGTTCACATACATAAAAAATGTGTGCTATATGAAACCCAGTAAGGGAATTATAAAATCATAAGGTGATGAAATAAATAAATGTTAGTCAATAGGATTATAATTTTGAAGTGTATGGTGTGAGAATAATAAATATGAATATAGAAACATTATATAAGATGATAATATCAAGTAAATATATAAATGTAGAAATAACATAAAGCATGACATCATAAGTATTTTTCAAGGATAACTATTTAAAAATAAAAAGATAGTGTTATTAGGATAACCTCACATAAAACATACATGGTACCTCATGAGATATAAAAATTATCCAATTCATTAGAGGGATATATAACTATGGACCCACCCATCACATTCGTATCATGTACATGAATTTGCGTTCCATAAATATCATTCAACATATGAATTTATTTCATTAATTTTAATCCCATTACTATAGAGTTTTATTTTCATTCTTGTAATTCCCTAATAAATTAATTATAAATACATTTATATTAAAACACCAGAGTGGAAACGGGGATGGTTTTTCATAACACAAAGGTATTGCATTGGAAATCACAAGATAATTTCGGAAACATAACTGATGTACATAACGGTACATGGAAGGGTTTAATATGGGTGAATGTTAGTTTATCATTACTATTAATTTATATGGAATGTAAAGGTATTTGAATAAAACTTTTAACTAAGAATAATTAGAAATAAAAAGGATTTATATAAAGAATGTGTAGTAAATAAAAAAGTATAGATGCAGATCCCTTTCCTTGAGATCTCACTTATAAAACCATAAGAGGAAATTTTGAAGAGTTTGGGAAAACCTTGGGGTATATTTAGAGTGAGTTATAAAGAGGAAATCCATGATAATATGGTTTTGTTGAAAATGAGTGGAACTGTTAGTGAGTATTTATAGAAAAAGATATAGGAATTCATTATTAATATCTAATAACTGGTTTGGTAATCTATATGATAAAATAATCAAAACTAAAAACTATAAAATGGGGTTTCCCCATGGTTTCTTATAAATAAGAGTGGTTTTAAATATTTCATAAGGTTAGGAATAAAAAAATTTAAATAATATCATTGGTGATGTGCAAGTGAGTCATGTTTATAAATAATAGATTTTAAAACACGAAAATATAGTATAGGTTTTTGAGGATTTAATAAGGGATTATAAAATGAATTAAATAAAATTAAAAATCATTATTTTAATGTGTAAATAAATATTTTTTTGTAGATTCATTTTATATAATTTATTACATCACAATGGGTAATTATTATGTCATAATATAGACTGTATACTTATATAGTATTTAATATTTCCCAAAAAACATAGTTGTCACAAAAAATTGTAAAAAATTTACCATTGGATAATTTAGATATAATTATTCAAATATAACATTTATTTTACTAAATAAATTTTATAAATATGATAATTTACACTTTTAAATAAACATCCCTATTTATTGGAATAAAGTAGTTTTTATGATATTTACCACTTTCTCAACCTTATTAAAATTAAATAGGAGTACATTAAATTAAATTATCATTTTTATTTAAATAATTTTTGTGTAATAAGAATATTTTATTAAAATTTATATTTTTAAAAACTTATTGAATTTATCAAAAGTTTTTTTAATTGAAAGTATACATTTATCAAAATACAGTTTTTTAATCATTTCAAAATTAATTTTTTTTCAAACTCATTATATAATAATTTATAATGTAATTATAAAAAGGGATAAATTTAATCATTTTATTAATAAAATAAAATATTCAAAAAAATCACTATGGTCTAGATACATAACATGTTATTACACCAGCATATGTCCTAAGAGTAAGGTGGGTGATAGTAATAATTTCTTGGGGTGGTTCAATAAACATAGTTTGAGCCCTAATCTTGATAATCATTAACTTCTTCTTTAAACTGTTTTCTCCTGATCTATATTTATTAAAAATTTATAAGGAATTTTTTAAGGGAATAAGATAATTATTCCATCTCCATCATATGATATGATCAGTGAGGTTTATAGTGTAATATCTTACTAGTTGAAGTCATCTCTTCTTACTTTTTTTTTCCAATTCATCATTATCGTAACCTTAAATATTTACTAATATTAGTGGTCACTATATGCTTGCTATATTATAAATGATGAATATGTTTAATGGAATTTTAAATCCAATATTCTATATCAGTCCCAGATAACTAAATTAATTTATCTTTTTACAGTAAATGTATTTATTAAATGGAAATTAGTTATTCAAAATGGAGATTAATTTATAAATATTTATGTTATTATATTCTGGAATCATTATAAATTTCAACCATAAAATTTCATTTTGTATTCTATAAGAGATGATGAAACTTTTGTTTCATCACCTCTTCTAGTTTCCATGTTTCTTCCTTAAATAAGCTATTTTTTCACAAAACATTGACAAGATGAGTTTTCTTATTTTGTAATACTTTTCATTTATGATGTAAGATATTCACCAGATGATCCTTATGTATCACCCAAAATTTTAAAATATCAACATCATATTTAATAACATATATAATATGAAGCATCAAGCGTAGAATAAAATATAACATTCTGAGACATTATGATATATTTATATAAAGACAAATAAAATATTTCCTATAACATATACTACACGAAACACTACCTTTAGTTTATGTACATGAAACATAATTTTTATCTTTCTCTATATGAAACAAAGATTTTATATTTTTTTAGAAACACTGATTTTAAAAAACATTTGAAATATTATTATAATATTATTATTTAATCGTTATAAACTATATATAATATCAGATGGTATAAATATTATTAAATAACTTATGAAAATATATAGTTCACTAGAAACTAAAATAAATTCATTGGTTAAAAAAAATTATAAATGATAATAAAAACCAATTGAATATAAAGGAAATGTTTTCATTAAACACTATTTATATACACCCAAAGGTGATTAATCTTAATAAATTAATTGATTAATATTATTGAATTATAATAATGAAAATTTTATATTTTATAATCAATAAAAAAATTACATTCATATAATAGATTATATTAACATAAGATAATAACAAATCCCATTTTATGAAAAAATGTATTTTTCCAAAAGGATCTTTTTCCACCTTTTAATGAAATAGTTATTTTAAAACTAAAAAATTGACAATTTTATAAATATTATATGAAAAAATAAACATAATTTTTCTTGAAATTATCAAGATTATTCTATTTCTACCTTCTATGAGCTACACTTGGGACCTGATTCTGCATGACATCAGATGGTTCCCTCAGTTAGTATCCTCTTCATGTTGAGAATTTTGCGACACACGATTATGAAGAAGATGATTACTATAAAGGGTCCTTTATGGTATCCTGGGGATACTTGGGTAATGTTTCTTGAAATCACTTCACTAGCCTTGTTAAGGTGGAGGAGTAACCCATTATCATGTTCTTGGGAAAATCTCCTGAAATGGTTGGAGGTAGATATTGGGTTCATTTGGTTCTGGACTTTTTACCACCACTGATTGAACAAATGGTGGGGATTCAAAATCTAGAGTGGTTGTTGATCTACATAAAGGGTTGTGAAAGTACAATTATATTGGTACTACTAGAACAATTCATTTAAAACCCAGCATTAAAGACACTAGGTGGGAGATGAAAAAATTTTTTTAGTTAAGTACTAGACCTCTGTAGTTTCTGATGCACATATCTATTATAACGTTTGAGATATAATTGGATTTAGGAGAGTTTTGGTGGAAAGTTCATGCAATATAATTAACAAACACACATAAGAATACCCTATCAAATTCGAATCTCAATAAATGATAACATTCTTCATTAATATCTTTGACTAGAACTCATTAATTTTGAGAGATAAAGGGTCTTTACATAAGGTAATATCAAAATATTTGTTATATATTCATGTTTGGTTCACTATTTTATTTTCGATGAGAGAACCGTGGTCAATACCCATTTGACAGGAATTCCGAAAAAAGATTTTTGGAGTCCATCTCAGTATGTTTCATTTTTTGGATTTTAATATTTCACAATCACTCATATAGGATACACCATTTTTATCTCACACCTACTTTTTATAGTTTGATTTCCAACAGTTTTTATTCATGGAACTAGAAACACCCAATAGTTATTATATCTGTGATGACTCATGGGAATACATTCCAATGGTAGTCACTCATTGGATAACTTGTAAAATGATACATAAGAACTCACATTGTTTGAGAGGATGGGAACTCAGTCGCATCACCCATTTAGGGGGAACTATTTACTAGTCTGTGAATCTTATATAAATTTAATATATGTTTTCAAATCCATTTTTTACTCCCATATATGATGTGGATCACCCTGAATTAATTATAAACTATAATCATGCATGTGTTTGGAATCATCTGTATAAATCCAAGGATATTCATTGAGGGTGATATATGTATGTATATGAGATTCTCCATCAATGTTTCCCTTTTATGAACGTATTACAGATTATATTCTCATTCATTAGGATGATGCTGGTTTTAATCCACGATGTGATTCACTCTCGAGTGTACTATCATATAGGGGAATAGAAGTTGTTTTGGTCCAAGAACAAATCCATATGATGGGAATCCTATATATCCTTGTGAAAGGATTTATAACCCACATAGTTAGGTTCCACTTCATATGACACATCACATTTTAATGTTATGTGATGATGACTCAACCATAAATCTTGATGTCATACATCATGGAAATCAAGTTGAAAGGTACTTGGCCAAGGATGGTGTTGGACTTATGCCAAGGATGTTTAGGGGACCTAGAAGAGATGCCATATAATAGGTGGGGAGCATGATCTTTCAAGGGATGTGACCTAATAAGGATGGAAAGGAAATGGACTAGAAGCAACAAGGCCCTCTGGGTTGGATACCACCCTACCAGGAATGTGTCCAAGAAAACATGAGGATAAATTTGGGTGTTGGTTTTAAGCCACAAGGATAATTCCTACATATCATAGTTATTTGGGAATAAAACCACTTACAGTTCGAATTGGTTGGGTTTTACCATGAATAATAGGCCTATTTGAATGGATGTTAAGTCTTACATATATAACGAAGGTCCATGGAGGTTCAATATCATGTTGATTTCATGATTTCCACTAGACTCTAAGCCCAAGTTAGTCATTCGCAGTGTGAGAAACAAGTACATTTCATAGATATAAAGATCAAGTTATCCACATTGTCTACTTCTACCATGATTTTGGGGCCCAAAGGGAGATGGAGAGGGCTTTGATTGTGCCCATGTCATATTTTTTGGTAATCAAGATAGTCACATCTGATAATTGATATGGCTACGACACGGGAAATCGAAGAGGAGAAAAATTGTGGCTGCCTATAATAAATACTAGGGGCGTAATACTGGAGGGATGCCCTACTATTTTCTAGGGAAGAGAAGAAGATATGGAATTAAACCTCAATAGTAAAGGCTGGTGTGATCCCCTCTCTCCCCTCATGAAATGGCGATGTCCACGCGAGAGAATCTATGTTCAAGACCATTATTACCATGATAATATACGCTTGAAAACATTTATAGCATCAGTATTTTCAATGGGATTATCAATAAGAAATTTGTTTATTGTGGGTATGTAATCTCAAAAGGACATGCTGATATTTCTGAGGATCAGATCATATGAATTATGTGGAATGGTAAGAAGCCTTGGAAGGATACTATTATAATGGTTCAAAGATGAGCCAATGTGGGGCCCAATGGTATGATAGAAGGAAGTGATGGGAGTGGGATGGTATAACACTCTATGATTCCCCATTACGCATAACATGTTTTTATGTGTTATGTGGTTAACTTCATGTAGCACGTTTCTATGCAGGTGAGGGTATTGTCTGTGTAGTATTGTGTTATGTGGACCTAGGTTCCACCCGCATAACATTTTTCTATGCATGGGTAAATAATTCCCATATATAATTTTCTAGGCTATCTAATGTTCCTCCCAAAAATTATTTTTCTATGTAGGGTAGGGATCCCTCTAGGTTTATTTTTACTACACATTATGGTGGTCGTCAAAAGGGGCATCTGTATATGCTCTGTATATTGGTGTCCATGAAGGGGTATTGGGATTTCAGAAAGTGAAATGAATTATGTTTATTCCTTAAAAAATGTAGTGGGTTTACTTTATAAGAATGGACGGGTCTATCTAACTTCTCATATATGCCTCATATTATGCATCCATATCTCTGTTCCTTCTATGTGTCTTTTATAAACGAATATAGGAACTGGTTACCTGGATGGTCAATTACGTTTGGTGGGCTACATGGACTCATTTATCGGAGCATAATATGGATTAACTGGGCCATGAATAGTTTTATTCATGGGTTAAGGAAGGACCGTTACAATCTATAAAAAATTATTCATTCATGTGGGGTGGTTATTAGTGCAGGATTAAAATAACTATCCATCAACGAAAATGATTTTTTTCATTCATGGGCACCGGCCGAATCATCTCATCCCATGAATGATTTCATTTTTTGGATTCCATGCGAAGAAGTGGTCTACATAGTCAGTTTTTCTATGAGGACTATGTATTCCTTGGTAGTTTCACCACCATTTAAAAAAATTTCATAAATTTTTTCTTCAGGTTTGTTTTACCCATTACCAAATTCATGGAACTCTTTTCTTTTTTCAAGAGGATTTTTTATGACCCAACTCATATCTATTGAGTTAAATTAGAAGGCTAAAGAAGAAGATGAGGTATCCAAGAGGATCTAACCAGTTATAAATTACATTCACTATGACTTTAAATTATAATGAATATTAAATGATAAAACTATGAAACACATTCATGGTAATTTCAAATGAGCATGACTATGAAAATAACCTACCAGGAAGCTGGAATCACTCACCGTGAACATTTTTCATTGTCATCTGATCTTTCTATTATGAATAAATTATCTGACCTTGAAATTATTCTAATAACTTTGAGGGAATCCAACCAACTATGAATATCATTAATGAAGTTTAAAATTTGGTTTCTTGTTGATAAATTCTACATGGAGTCATTCATTAGCTCATTAAAAAGAAGATTTTTCCTCAACATTTTTGTACCATGAAATTTAATGAATAACCTATATGTAATGTTTATCATGCTGTAAGAATGATATAAATTAGGAATATCAAAGGTTCTAAATACCATTTTTTATAAAAATAGCATGGAATAAAGAACCCTTGAAGCTTCTTATACATTATAAAAGGATAAAAAAAATTAGTATTTCCTTGATGGATATATGTAAGAAAAGGTATTTGATGTAAATTTTTTATTTAAATAAATTTAATTCAATATAATTTAGTTTTTTGTTTTATTCCTTGTATTATAATTTTTAATCATTTTGTATCTCCCTCTATTTTGTACTTTGTTGTTGTATAGGGAAAACTATCTATGGTTTCACAAAGTGATAAAACTAGTTTATTTAATGAACTTATGTTAATAATAAATCAATTATTTTTTATTTATATTCTAAATAAAAGATTCTTGTTTATTTTATTTAGTATGTAAGTTAATGTTTTTTTCAATACCCATTATTGTGTGTCTTCTTTATAATTTTATCATATTTAACATTCCAATTCAATGACTGCCATTTTTAATTAATGTAATGGGTTATTATAAAGAGAGTGGACTATAATTATGGATACATGAGTTGTAGTTTCCACATTAGACATATTTTCATATTATATACATTAAGAGAAGAAGCATCGAGGGAGACTAGGGTTCCAAAAAACACCTCAGGAATATGGAATAGTCTATAAGGGAATAAAGGGGATTAAAGTACTTGTGAGTGTAATTTACTAATTCTTACAAGAGAAAAATGTTGGTGGAAGACTAAAATTATGATTACATTATATATAAATAAATATGGGATTAAATTTAATATAATAATGATTGAATAAAAGTGGTGATCATCCAATACAATGCTATACTTTTTCATATCACATAATTTCATTGCATTTTATTTTTTTATTTTACAAAATATAAAATATGAACACCAAATTATCTGATTTTAACATATTGAATAATATAAAAAATATAATAATTTTTACCCAGATAAACATCTGGATTTATATTCTACCTTATAAGATGTCCTTGTGGCCATTCTTTATGTTGTATATATAAGAGTTTAAAAATTTAAATGATGCAAACCAATTATATGTCATTGATCAATCCATATCTACAAATATTTCTTTACTTATCCACCCATCATCTTACTAATTAAACATCATCAAAATTTATGTTACAAATTAATAATTTTATTATTAATAAATTAATATTTGTATCGTGCATAAAAATATATTAATATATAAGTGTAACATGAGATTACAAAATCTAAAAATTATAAAAATATTGGAAACGTAAATATATAGAGAATTTAAAACATGATTCCCTAAATAAATAAATATTCTCTTATTTATAGTTTCTTATTATTCCTTCCACCAAGTTCATAGACATATAAAATCAATATTTAGAAGTATAAGTTCATGTAATATTCAATTAAAGATAAAACATATTTTACAATATAATATTAATCTAATAAAAAATTCATAAAAAATTATTAAAAAATAATTCTTAGGAAATTAGTAAAACATTAAGGCCTCCACCTATGGGATTATTTTTAATGTACATTAGGAAAAAATGACCTCACCATGTCATGTAAAATAGCTATAGAAAGATGTTATTTTATTTTCATCATTGAATTGTTTTGGATGAGTTTAATCTACATCAATGAGACTTCAACCTTTCTATAAAATCATCTCTACTCTTCCTTATGGTTTCTAATTTTCTAATTTAATAGGATAAATCCAACAATAATTTTTTAACAATAAAAAATGATGTTAATTTTTGAAATAAGAAAAAATATTTTACTTTATTATTTAATTCTTTCATGGTATCTTTTCAACCATATCCATTCCTCACAATTAACCTTGGTATCTAATTATTTTAAAAAACATTGCATTTTTATTTCTTTTTCATAATATCTCTTTCTTTAGTTTAATGAATGGATTAAATCTATCCAATTACAATACTATTTTCCTTATACTATACCATTTCGTATTCATCAATGTTCTCTATGTATCAATAAATATTAAACATAAATTGTTCTTCGAGAACTCTCAAAGATAACTATACACATTAAAAACTAATCAATTACCTTATCATTTATAAACATATCACACAATTTATACCCCATTTTACCAATTCATATATCCAAAAAACATAGAAATATACCAAATATTAACGTTTATCCATGTTATCGAAAACATCCAAAAAAATATTCGTTGATATCTCACGATAATATTCACTAGCTAAAGAGAAACATTGGTAGGATTAATGTACTCTAATCCAAATATTTTAAATGTTTAGTATTACATGATATTTACACTTTCATATAAATCACCAAAATCATTTATAAATTCATAGAATCCAATAATAATTTTTTTAAACTATATGGATCATTTTATTCTTTGGTATAATCCCTAACACCAAAATTGAGAATTAACCTATGGGTTGTATTGTACGGATATCCTCATGCTTCATCTTCTTGAAAAACCAATTTATTTATAGAAATTTTATATATATGAGTGTTTGTTAAAGATTATGAAAATGTAATATTAATATTATTTTTTTATTAAAATTTAAAATATAAACTCATTTGTTCCAAAATTATCCTTTGTTTTATTTTTTCTATGAATGATAGAATTTTTTTACACAGTGGTGGATCTTATTTCATGATTCCTTTTTAGTTTTACTTCTTTTAGCTTCCTGTTTTTTATCTTTGTTCATCTATTTTTTATAATCATTATTATTGTTTCCAAAATGTATTGATGATATTGTCCATGCTTTTTTGAATCCATATAGCAATTTAAATTAATTAAAAAAATATTGTTCCCTCTATATCACCCCATAAATATCCTTATAGACCTTCCTTGAGCATAGATACAATTTATTCGTTCAGAAATTCTGAATTTTGTATTTTGAAAATTATTTTTTGGAATTATCCTCTAAATTTTTGATGATAGTCTCGATCGTGGTAAAAAATGATTCAAATGTATAAATAAATAATCTTAATTAATAATGAGTTATCAATATTTGTTTTTATTATAGTAACCCCCATAAAATCATAATTTATTGAAATACTTGTTTTACATGTATCCTCCATCCATAAAAATTATTTATCACATTAAAATAAATATAATTTAAATAATCTTTAGAAAAAATATGTCCTCCCACCATGGGTTATGTGACCATGTAAACTATTGTGGTATAATCATCCTTTGTTTCTTTAGAATCATCCATGTGAACCCCAATTTTTTAATTTACATTTTATCCAATGAAAATTATTATTAAACATGTTGTAAAGTAATTTATATAGTTCTCTTAGAAACAAATTCATCTATGAATGTTTAGTGATAACATCAATGATTAACAAGTAACACATAGATAACCCAAGGATGCCTGACGAACCTATAAGAGATGACATATCATAGGTGGGGAGCATGATCTTTCAAGGGATGTGACCTAATAAAGATTTTTATAAAATGGACTAGGAAGGAACAAGGCCCTCTAGGTTGGATACCACCATACCAGGAATGTGTCCCAAAGAATATGTGGGTAAATTTCAGTGTCGGTTTTAGACTACAAGGACGATTCCTACATATCACAGTTATTTGTGAATCAAAACCCATGGATTTTGAATTGGTTGGGTCTTAAACTGAATAAGAGGCCTATTTTAATGGATGTTAGGGCTTACATATATGGATAAGGTCCATGGAGGTTCAATATCAAGTTGATTTCATGATTTCCACTAGTCTCTAAGCCCAAGTGAGTCATTCACAGTGTGAGAAACAAGTAGATGTCATAGATATAAAGATCCAATTTTCCACATTGACTACTTCTAGAATGATTTTGGGGCCCGAAGGGAGATAAATAGAGCTTTTATTGTGCCCATATCATCTTTTTTTTGGTAATAAGTATATTCACATCTGATAATTTATATTTCTACGACACGAGAAAGAAAAGAGGAAATAAGTGTGGCTTCCTATAAGAAATACTCGGGGTGTAATACTGGAGTGATGCACTACTATTTCCTAGGGAAGAGAGGAGGAAATGGAATTAAACCCCAATAGTAAAGGCTGGTGTGATCCCCTCTCCCCCCTCTTGAAATGGTGAGGTCCATGTGAGAACATCTATGTTTAGGACATCATTACCATGATAATATAGTTTGGAAAACATTTAAAGCATCAGTATTTTCAATGGGATTATCAATAAGAATTGTTTTACCATGGGTATGTAATCTCAAGAGGACATTCTGTTGTGTCTAAGGATTAGATCATATGCATTAGGTTGAATTAGAAGAGGTGTTGGCATGATACCATTAGAATGGTTTAAAGAGTAGCCAATGTGGGGCCCAATGGTATGGTAGAAGGAAGTGATGGGAGTGGGGTGTTATAACACACTATGATTCCCCATTACGTATAGCATGTTTTTATGTATTATGTGGTTAACTCCATGCAGTATGTTTCTATACTATTGAGGGTACTGTCTGCATAGTATTGTGTTATGTGGACCTGGGTTCCACCCGCATAACATTTTTCTATGCAGGGATAAATAATTTCCACGTAGAATGTTTTAGGTTTTCTAATGTTCCTCCTAAGAAGTATTTTTGTATGTAGGGTAGGGATCCCTCCAAGTTTATTTTTACTACACAGTATGGTGGCCATGAAAAGGTGCATCAACTTATGCTATGTGTAGTGGTGTCCATGAAGGGGTCTTGGGTTTTCAAAAAGCCAAATGAATTATGTTTATTTCTTAAAATATGTAGTGGGTTTACCTGATAGGAATGGATGGATCTATATAACTTCTCATATGTGCCTCATATCATGCATCCATATCTCAGTTCCTTCTAGGTGTCTTTTATAAATGACATGAGGAACTAGATACCTAGATGGTCGATTAACTTTGGTGGGGCACATGGCATCATTTATTGGAGCTCATTAAGGATGCCCTGGGTCGTTAATAGTTTTTTTCATGGGGGGAGTAAAGACCATTATAAGCTAAAAAAATTATTCATTCATGTGGGGTGGTCATTGGTGGAGGATTGAAATAACTATATAGCACTGAAAATTATTTGGTTTCATTCATGGGAACCATTCGAATCATCTCATCCCATGAATGATTTCATTTTTGTGAAGCTATGCGAAGTAGTTGTCTACATAGTCAGTTTTTCTATGAGGACTATGTATTCCTTGGTAGTTTCACTGCCATTAGAAATTTTTAAAAAAAACTCTTCTTCAGATTTGTTTTACCCTTTACCAAATTCATGGAACTCTTTTCTTTTTTCAGAAGGATTTTTCATGACCCAAATCATAACTATTGAGTTAAATTAGAAGTCTGAAGAAAAACATGAGGTATCCAAGAGGATCCAACAAGTTATAAATTACATTCATTATTAATTTAAATCACAATTAATATTCAACGATAAAACTATGAAACACATTCATGGTTATTTAAAATGATCATGACTGTTTAAATAACCTATGAGGAAGCTGAAATAAATCACCTTGAATATTTTTCATGGTCATCTGATCATTCTATTAAGAATCAATTATTTGACCTGGAAGTTATTCTAATATCTTTGAGGTAATTCAACTAGCTATGAATATCATTAATGAAATTTAAAATTTGGTTTCTTATTGATAAATTCTACTTGGAGTCATGAATTAACTCAATAAAAAAGAAGATTTTTTCTCAACATTTATGTACCATGAAATTTAACGGAGTAACCAATAAGTAATGTTCATCTTGATGTAGGAATGATATAAAGTAGGAATATCAAAGGTTCTAAATACCATTTTCATAAAAATAGCATGGAATAAATAAATCTTGAAGCTTACCATACATTATAATAGGATAAAAAAATTAGTCTTTTTCTAACGGATATATGTAAAAAAGGTATTTGGAGTATATTTTCTATTTAAATAAATTTAATTCAATATAATTTTTTTATTCCTTGTATTCCAATTTTTAATCATTTCATATCTCCCTCTATTTTTTTACTTTATTATTGTAAAGGGAAAACTATATATGGTTTAACTAATGATAAAACTAGTTTAGTTAATAAGTTTATGTTAATAATAAATCTATTATTTTCTATTTATATTCCAAATAAAAGATTCATGTTTATTTTATTTAGTATGTATGTTAATTTTTCCAATACTCATAATTGTGTGTCTTTTTTATAATTTTTGCATATTTAACATTCTACTTCCATGATTTTCATGTTAATTTAATGAAATGGGTTGTTATAGAGTGATTGGACTATAATTATGGCTACATGAGTTGTAGTTTCCACATTATACATAGTTACATATTATATATATTATGATAAGAAGCATTGAGGGAGACTAGGATTCCATAAAACACCTCAAGAATATGGAATGTTCTATAAGGGAAGAAAAGAGATTAATTTACTTGTGAGTGTAATTTAATAATTCTTACAAGAGAACAATGTAGGTGGAAAACTACAATTAGTATTACATTATATAGAAATAGATCTAGGATTAACATTAATATAATAATGATGGAATAAAAGTGGTGATCATCCAATACAAATCCATAATTATTCTTAAAACAAAATTTCATTGAATTTTATTTTTTTATTTTGTAAAATAGAAAAACTAAACACCCAATTATCTTATTCCAACATAATGAATAATATAAAAAATAAAATTATTTTCACCCAGATAAACATCTTGATTTATATTTTTCCTTAAAATATGTCGTTGTGGCCCTCTTTTATGTTGTATTCATAGGAGTTTAAAATTTTTAATGATGCAAACCAATTACAATTTATTGATCAATACATATATAAAAATTATTCTTTACTCATCCACCCATCATCTTACTAATTAAACATCATCAATAATTACATTACAAATAGATAATTTTATTATTAATAAGTTAATATTTGAGTCATGTATAAAAATATATTAATATATAAGTGTAACATTAGATTACAGAATATAAAAATTATAGAAATATAGGAAACATAAATATATATAAAATTTAAAAAATGAGTCCCTCATAAAATAAATATTCTCTTATTTCTAGTTTCATACTATTATTTCCACCAAGATCATAGACATATTAAATCAATATTTATAAGTAGAAGTTCATGTTATATTCAATTAAATATGAAACATATTTTATTATATAATATTAATCTGATAAAAAATTTATCAAAATTTATTAAACAATAATTCCTATGAAATTAGTTATACATTAAGGCCTCGACCTATGAGATTATTTTTAATGTACATTAGGAAAAACATGTCCTCACTGTGTCATGTAAAATAATAATAGAAAGATGTTATTTTGTTTTCATCATTTAATAGTTTGGGTTGAGTTTAATCTACATCAATGAGACTTCATCCTTTATATAAAGTTATCTATACTCTTCCTTATGGTTTCACATTTTGTACTTTAATAGGATAAATCCACCAATAATTGTTTAACTGTAAAAAATGATGTTATTTTTTGAAATTAGAAAAAATGTTTTACTTCCTTAATTTATTCTTTCACGGTGTCTTTTTAAACATATCCATTCCTTGCAATCTACCTTCTTATCTAATTATTTTAAAAAAATTACCTTTTTATTTCTTTAGAATAATATTTCTTTCTTTACATTAATTAATGGATTAAATATATTCAATTACAATACTCTTTTACTTACACTATTCCATTACTTATTCATCAATATTATCTATGTATCAATAAATATTAAGCATGAATTTTTCTATAAGAACTCTCAATGATAATTATACAGTTTAAAAACTGATCAATTACCTTCTCATTTATAAACATATCACCCAATTTATACCAAGTTTTATCGATTCATCTATACAAAAAACATGTAAATGTACCAAATATTAAATTTTATCGATTATATCTAAAACATCTACAAAAAATATTCATTGATATATCACGATAATATTCACCATCTAAAGAGAATCATTGGTGGGATTTATGTCCTCTAATCCATATATATTGAATGTTTAGTATTACATAATATTTACACATTCATATAAATCACAAAAATCATTTATAAATTCATGTAATATAATAATAATAAAAATTACTAAACTACATGGATATTTTTATTATTTGGTAGAATCCTTAACACCATAATTGAGAATTCCCCTTTGTGTTGTATTGTATCGATATCCTCATTCTTCCTCTTCTTTATAATCCAATTTATTTATAGAAATTATATATATATGAGTGTTTGTTAAAGATTATGAAAATGTAAGATTAATATAATTTTTTTTATCAAAATTTAAAATATTAACTCATTTGTTCCAAAATTATCCTTTGTTTTATTTTTTCTAGGAATGGTATGATTTCTTTATACAGTGGTGGATCTTATTTTTTGATTCCTTTTTAGTTTTACTTCTTTTAGCTTCCAGTTTTTCTCTATGTTCATAAATTTTTTCTAAAAATTGTTATTTTTTCCACTATGTATCAATAATATCATCAATGTTTTTCCAAATCCATATAACAATTTAAATTAATTAAAAAAAAAATATTTTTTCCTTTATATCACCCCATAAATATTCTTAAAGACATTACTTGAGATTACATACAATTTATTCATTCATAAAATCACAATTTTGTATTAAGAAATTATTTTTTGAATTATCCTCTAAACATTTGATGATAGTCTCTATAGTGTTAAAAAATTATTCAAATGTATCAATCTCTAATCTTACTTAATAATGAGTTATGAATTGTTGTTTTTGTTATAGTAACCCTCATGAAATCATAATTTATTGAAATACTTGTTTTACATGCATCCTCCATCCATAAAAATTATTTATCACATTAAAATAAATATAATTTAATTCTTATTTAGGAAAGATATGTCCTTTCTCCATGGGTGATGAGACTATGTAAATTATTGTGGTATAATCATCCTTTGTTTCATTATAATCGTCCATGTGAACCCTAACTTTGTAATTTACATTTTAGCCAATGAAAATTATTATTAAACATGTTATAAAGAAATTTATATAGTTCTCTTAGAAACGTATTCACCAATGAAATTTTAGTGATAACATCAATGATAGACACGTAACACATAGATAAACCATTAAACAATGTTTTACTGATTGACGTCATTAATTATATAGATTAAAGATACTTTCTGAGCCGTTCACTCAAATTTTTCATAGATTGACTATATTTAAGATTTTCTAAAATTTATAATATTTCAATTGATATTAATAGTTTTAAAGGAAGAATATAATATTTTTATAAAGTGTCTTATAAACCAAACCCATGCAATAATGGATTGTTGAATCATGATTTGAATTAACTCCTTGGGATTATATCACATTTAAAATTATAAAAATAAATCCTTTTCTGCACCATAAAATACACTATTAAATTAGAATTAATTAAAAAGTGTAAAATGATTCTCATGTGTGAATTCTGGTCTTCATACTATATACCAATAAATTAAATTTAATTATAGTAAATATGGATTATTGTTAGCATTATTTTAAAATTATTTAGAGAAACCTACAACAAAAAATGATTGGTTATAACCCTATTCATAAAGGTAAAAAATAATTTATTAAAGTTATTTTTCTTGGCTATCTTAATTGCACAACTTGTTTTTATTCATAAATTTAATCAACTCTAGCCATTCTCTCTTATTTAATTTAGATCATCATCATCTTCTAAATCTTGTGATCATATTAAAAAATATATTTTTCATATATTTAGTGATATATTCATGAGTTAAATAATTCTATATTAACTATTTTTATTCTAAAATTCAATGAACGAGTACACAAATGACAATAAAAAAATAAAAAAATGCTGGTAAACAATTAATTTTCATATTAGATTGAATATAATGTTATTCTTTGGTAAAAATTCACCATTAATGACACCCAATCATTTATCACATGTTAGGAATCATTAATTCAAATAATCCTGTTTGTATTTTTATTAAAACTGTTCCTAACCACTAACTATAAATGATTAATATTTTTATTTTTATAAGGTTGAAGTTACAATGATATGTGATCCCTAGTTTTATAATTTTATCTGAATGTCTTAATATATTGTACGAGTGATAAAAATTTAATTAATGATAATTAAATAAAATAAAATCTTTAATCTCAAGGTATGAATATTTTTTTTCAAATATGTAATCATTTAATTAAATGATTTGAGTCTTGATAGTGGTTTTTAGAGAAGGAAGCAGTTTAAGGGTGGAAATTGGCTATAGGAGTGGTTGACACAACAAATAGACCTTCACAATGTGAATGTATTCTTGGATAAAACCATTAGTATGTTTTAAGTCATGAACCAAATTGACCACATGAAAGTTTAATTTATGATGTGAATGGGGTTTTGGGATTTTAAGTTATGGTGAGGCATTTTTCTGTGTATCAGTTTACCTAAGAATTCAAAATGCATATCCTTATTACTAGCTGTGAATATAGATACTTATAATGAATTTAATGACACAACATCCAGAAACATTTTCATATGTCACCCATCATGTGACTCCAAAATCTAGTCTCTATCAAGGGTATTTTTGGCTATACTCTCCTCTTATAATTCCTCTCTTCAAATATCTAATACTCATTCAATCTAGTTCCTCAAATCCTCTAAATTCTTATTCAATTTTGATCATTTATATACTATTATACTTGATAATAATAAATTATACCAACAATGTATTGGTTCAATATAACGTTTTTGGATTGATATGAAAAGGTTCTTGATGATCTTAGATAGAATCAACATCCATATTTAATTTCTTGGATTCTGTGCAACACTATGACCAATACAATTCATAGTGAGTCTAATATAACCTCCTGCTCACCATAAATAGTATATTATAAGACAAAAGAATTTCCCAAATCATTGGAGGGATATATTATTTTGATCATACCCATACAATTTATATCATGTACATGAATTAGTGGGCCACATAGATCATAAAACATAATAATTACTTTCATAAATTTTAATATCATGATTTTGGAGTGTCTGATGGATACATGAATTTCAAAAATCAATAATAGATATCTATAGATTGGTGAATAACCTTGAGTTAAAATGGGCGGGTATTCACTACACAAACATTTGGCATGGAAACTCACTAGATAATTTTTTCAGCACAATGTTTGAAAATAATGATATATTTAAGTGTTTAATGAGAGTTAAAGGTTGTCTATAATTAATTATAAATCACAAGGATTTTAAAAGGGATGTTTAAAAAACTTAACATGAAAAATTGGTAATCAAATTGCATAATACAATGAATGTTATTGAATAAATTAGAAGGTAGAATCCCCCTTCCCCGATTAGGATATTAAAAAAGAGTAGTTATTTTATCAAAATAATTCTCTAAATATAAAAATTTAAACTTTCAAATATAAAACATTATTTACTAGAAAATACTTGTTTTAACGATAATAAAAATTTTATAACCGTTATAATGATTACATTGGAAATAATTAAATTACAATATCATTTTTTATAAAAAAATATTAATTGATAATAAAATTACATCAAAACAACATTTATATTAAAATTCATTAAAATATAAAAATGAGTTTTAAAACCACAAATTTTCTAAGAATACAATTTTTTGTTCTTTACATAAAAATAAATATTTCATAAACTTATATATAATTATATATATAAATTAATAATGAAAATAGATAAAAATGATCCTTATTTTATTATGAAGAAAATATACCAATTCATTCTATGTGGTTATAGATACATAACACCTTATTACACCAGTGTATGTACTAAGGGTAGGGTGTGTGATGTTTGAAATTTATTAGGGTGGTTCAAAACACATGGTTTGGGTTATGATATAGATAAGCTTGAACATATCCCATAAACAGATTCATTTGTGACGATTTTTCAAGTTTCAACATTGTATTGTTCATGGGAAAATCTCAGTGATGCTATATACCTCAGAAGCACAAATAATTGTGATTCATAGGGTAAGATCTTACTAGTAAACACTATCAAATATTCAGTTTATGTATATTATACATTCTAATAAAACATAATGTATACTAATATTAACCTTCACAATATGAAAACTATATTATTAATGGTTAGGATTCTAAAATTTCTTTTAAATATGACCAGATATATTTCCAAACATTCCTAAATAACCAAAGTGTTGCAAGTGTTTTCAATAACTAAATTACTTAATAAGGCATTTATTCACTAAAAATGGAATTTTGTGTATAAAAGTTTTGAGGTTTCATTATTTTCCATTTAATAATGTTTTCCACTAAATCTATTTTCAATTAATAATATAGTTATGGGTACTTTTTCTTCATTTCCTTATATGGTACCCATGTTGCTTCCTCAAATATGTGATTATGATACAATACTTTCACAAGATGATCCGTCTTATTTCAATGATCTTTTTCACTATGATCTAATGTCTTCATCGGCTTCTCCTCAAATATAATATCATTCTTCAAGGGAACCACCTCTATATTCAGTACATTTAAGGGGTCTTGTATATAAATTCTCAAGAGGGATAAATGGAACACATCATGTACATGGGATAGGTTATTTGGGAATGTTATTCTACAGTCAAAAAATCCAGTGATACCAAGGATATCAAAGGGGTATATATATCATGGAATAATGTTTCCCTTATTCTCAAAATCATGAATTTATTCCATGATGATATAAGAAGGAACATATTATCTTTAACCAAAAAATACAGGTCTAGTCGATTATTATTAGCATAGATTTTATGTCAAATTTTTATGGAATTAATATAAAATTAGATTGTCACGAACCAGGCCGGGTCGCCATCCGACCCGCCATCCGACCCGATCTACGGCAAGGCCCGAAGGGCGTTCTTGATCCCCACGGGCTGGCACAAGTGCAAGGGTATCAAAAATAACACATTGGAATGATTTTACCTGAAATAAAAGACAGAAAAACAACTAACAAGATAGATAAACTGAAAATGGAAATAGAAAACAAAATGTGCCTTTAAACTATCAACAAGTTTAAAGTCTACAACTCGAAACAGTAACTAAAAAGAAAAGACGACAGCGGAAACTAAAACTCATACTCAACCTCCCGATAGAAGTGAGAACACATCAGCACCATTCTGCATGAGAAGACCAACTGCAACCTGAACCACCATCACTAAGCACGAAGTCGCAACCTGGAATACAGAAGAAACAGAATCTACATACACCCAAGGGTGTATGCAGGGTGTGAGCTAAAATCCCAGTAGGATGCCACCGAGAAATGGTTCCATGCCACAACATCAAAAAACAATTTAAAGTTATTATTCAAAATTATACTTTAAAAATGATTTTAATGAAAACATTTACAAGCTAAATGCTAAAGAAAAACACTAAAAGGGACTCCTTTCACAAACATGAATTTAAAGAGGAAGAGGAAGGTTCATTATGGGCACACACACACACACTCAGAAACACACACACACATGCTCACACACACACACACACAAACACACACACTCACACCCAAGTGGTCCTCCATATGACAACGAAAGGCACCACGCCATAGATGGTAGAGCACTATGGGTAAATCCCCTAAGGATCATCCAGCTTGAGTGGGACCCTAGAACCTTGTGTCTCGGTGAAACGTCGCTTAGAAGGACACGATCCTCAGAAAACGTGGCTTAGAAGGCCAAGACCCTCAGAACACGTGGCTTAGAAGGACACGACCCACAGATATCATATGTTTAGTTAGTGTTGCAATCGTCAATCCAGCTAAGTGAAACAGGGACGACACCCATCTGGTTCACTTGTGCACTAGTTCTAGTCCACCCACCTAGATACCCAGGGTTTTCCCTTGTGCTCAATCAAGTTTCACATGTAAGAATCCCCTTAAAAACAAACTTAACACACGCGTAATTCTATCAAACAGAACTTCCGCACTCCACATACAATTTAATAAGTTCAATTAAAAAAAATTATAAAACACTTCAAGTTAGAATGCAAAGATTTACACAAGAAATAAGAACTCGATTTCATATAGGAACGTCGCTTTAAAACCAGAAGTACGTAATATACAAACCAAAACATGTTTTTCCATTGTCCAAACAATTCCCAATTTAATTCAAAAAGTGCGCAACATGGAAAACACACCCAAAGTGACTCATTTTCATTAAAAAATCTCCCTTTAATTACACAGACACATCAAAGAACTTAAAAACACATTTCACACCTACCAAACAACCCCAAAACCCTTCCCAACTATAATTCGCATATCAAACGCCAGTAAAAAAACAATTTCTCAATTAATAAAACATCACGCATGCATACCAAAAGGCCTTAATTTAAAACACACAAATTTTTTATGTCGTAACCACTTGAAAAATCAATTGTACATCCCAACCCTTCAAAAAACTCATTCTCACCCATAAAACAAACTCAAGGTTCATAATAAAAATTAACACGTCGAAATAGTTTACCTTCATTTGAAAAACTCAGTTTAATAACATCCGTACCTCAAGCGTTCTTGAAAACACAATTTGCACACCTTAAACAATTAACTAAAACACATCTAAAAAATTTCAACAACACAACGCACATGAAAAACAATGGCATTTACTTAAAAACAACTCAAATCCATCAATATGCATATCGAAGCACGTCCAAAATAAAATTCTCATCACACAATTTATCACTAGAAGACATTATAATTTAATTCAAGAGCAATTTAAATCATCTAAAGATGGTATGGCATGGAACCACCTACCTTGTCATCGCAGACTTCACAACCGTGGTGCGCAACGACTGCCGCACATCGACCGCAACTCAAAAAAAACCAAATAGACCCTAAACAAACAATTGAACCAAAAAAATCAAGAATTAACCCAGAAGTTTATTGAATTCTTCAACCGCACCTAATGCGCACCATAAACTAACCAAAGGTGAAGCATAATTCATGAAATTGAACCAATAAAAAATAAGAACAAATACTAAAATCGGAACCTAAACCCGCTGAAAATAACAATGAAACTCAAAAGAGAGAGAAAAGAAAAAAAAACAGAACGGATAAGAATTAACCGGGGGGGGGGGGTGTGTTCGCCGGATGGAGAAGGGGGCGGCGGTTCGTAGCACTAGAAGAGGAGGCCGCCAGACATAAGCATGGCCGGAAGGGAGGTTGCGACAGAGCATAGGAGGCCGGAGCGATGATGGAGCAAGGGTGCGGTCCGGCGAGGGGGCTCAAGGTTCTTCGGACGGAAGGAGGAAGGTCGATGGGGTGCGGTGCTTTCCAGGTGGCCGGACGGGAGTGCAGGGGGGCGACGGGGAGCCCGCCAGACAAAGGAGGCCACTGGGAGAGAAGGGTGCGGGGCACAGGGTTTACTGGGGGAGAAAAAAAAATGCAAAAGAGAAGGGGGAGGGGGCCCGACGGGAGAGAGTGAGGGGAGGTAGCGAAAAGGAAGAAAAAAAATGAATAAAAGAAACCCTAAAAAACTAAATGAAAAAAATTAATAATAATAATAATACTATTAATAAAATTAAAATATTCTTAAACTAAAAAATAATAATAATAATGACATTATTATTATCACTAAAACACAACTTATAAAAAAAACAACTTATTAAACTATTAAAACATTTTTCTCATCTTATTTTCATTTTTATTCTTAAAAACATTTAATTTTATTTCACTGTTATTAACTCAATTTATTTAATTAATTGAACAATGGGCGGCCCACCCGGCGGCACTGGCAAGGCTATACGATATTGCAACTCTGCTTCACCCATGCGTCGCACGTTGTCGTTCCCCGAAAGAGAAACTCATTTATCGACAGAAACATCAAATTCAATCGAGACTTAGCCCGCGCCTTGACGAAACACATTAAAACCAAATAAGTTAAAAAAAGGGGTCATAGTAACTTAATTTTGTGTTTATGATAATATCAATTCTTATAATATTAATAACTTAATAAAATTTACACTCTTGACATTATCAATTGCAACAAAAATATTATCAAACAACATTATTATCATCTTCATTAAAATAGCCCATTGAATCCAATTACACTTCTTATTTTATCTTATTCTCATTTTATTATTCATTGCATCTTATTCATTTACCTTGAATATCGGGCAGGTCATGCAGATTCGACCGTGGTGTGCTGAACGATGTCAAGACCAAAACATGCATTTCTTTAAATAATAACTCAATAATTAAGTCAGGCCTTAACCCAGACTACCTGATGCCCAAAAAATTAATAAAATAAGTAATTTAAAAAAATATGGGTGTGACAATTCTCTCCACCATAAACCTTTTCGTCCCCGGAAAGCCACAACTAAGGCCAAGAACCAAAGAAGAAGTTGTTACCCCACTCATGTTTAAAGAGGATCCCCAAAATCAACAAGCGAAAAGAGGCCAAAGCATCGTGCTCAGACAAAGTGATTCAAAGACAACTTCATGAAATGTGTCAAAAGACATTCAGATATGTGTCTCCCACCCCAAAGAGCTAGAACGCCTCTAGTTGACTAATCGAGGAATGGAACTCTCGCACCCACGGAAACCAACTTCACAAGCCGAAACAACTCCAACATTATTAAACGAAAACCCCATCATTTGGTTAGAATGGTTAAACCATGTCCAAGAACACTCTTATCACTTATCACCAAACCGTATTAAAAAACAGATGAAAAAGATCAACATGGGGAGGCCTGAGGGGATCCCCACCATTAGGAAGTCACTAACACTTGAAACAAGACTGGAAAAATGACACGGAGAGGTTCGAGCGAACTCCCCGCCATTAAAGAAGAGTCCAACACTGATTCATTTTAGAGGCATTCGTGCGAGACCCAATGTGGGTCTCTCCACCATTTGAACTAACGGAAGGTATGGAACTCTGAAAATTTCTCAATGGTGACCAAACACCCCACCATAAGGGGCGGAGAGGGAGGGGCCCGACTATCGGGTGTCAAAACCACAGCCAGCCACAACCAACATCTCAAAATTTCCTGGATGAACACCATTCAGATTTGAGACTGAGTTACCCAACAGACTCTCATAAGGACCACTAAAGAGACTGCATCCAGTGGAACGCAACCCCCAAGACTTTAAGGCATGAGATGAACACGCCCCCACGTAGACACGAAAACTATATGCAACCAGACGGCTCATTCGGAGCGGAACAACCGTAGGAACAATTTAAACTGCCTCTACTTTTAGCATTGTTGATAGAAATAAGGTTGGGGTCCCGTACACTCCCAGGGTTCCTGACCATGCTCCAGCTTCACTCTGGGGCCTATGGCTGGAGCCCTGATGTTTGAAGCATCTCTTGCCTCACAGTCAGGCATGGAACACTCCCGAACGGAGCTTCTCCTTTTGGTGTCACACGCAACCACACTGCAATTGAGACAACACTAGAAAACAAAACACATTACAACCTCCAATTACCCTCATACTGAACCTTCACCAGAACAAGAGCTTAGATGGTCCATGCGCATCACCCCTTGTTACAGTTAATGAGAACATGACACCACCAATCGCAACCTGAACATGTTCATTGCTGTTGAGAGGAACACTATGATGATAAGGACTTTAAATCGCGTCTTGAACACCACGTGATTCCTGCAAACGACCATAGTAGCCTCATACGACTGGGTTTGCCAAACTAGTAGCCTAACACAAATCATTCTTTAAACGAAACAAACCAAAGACCAGAGTTCATTTAGAACGATAGATGACACCAACAACTTTGAGTTACTTCCACCTTTTCCCTACTGGAGTCTCTTTTACTGCTTCCAAACAACCGTTGACTACCAAAGGGACCTCATGCTGCAGGACATCACCAAACATGACCCTTGCATCCGATGAAAGTACTACAAAGCCCTTCTGGACACTGGTCAACACTAATAATTCCAAACCGCCTTCAGCTCTTCCCACTGGAATTTCTTTCACCGCTTCCAGGGGGACCTTTAGACACAACAATGTCAACTTTATACCTGACGATTCAGACAACTCAAAAAGACCAAAACTCCCTTCAGCTCCCCTCTCATCTGTCATTCCGCTGCGAGAGGATCTGCTTAACTAAAGGAAAAAGGAATAGACTTAGAATTTTCACAAAAAAAGTAAGAGTCCTTACTTTTGTCAACTGGAGGGTCGGCCAACAGCGAACCATCTGTGGTCGCACGTCATTCTCACATTACTCTTTATTGGGGGTGTGCACTAGCGAAGAAATAAATCCATGGACCCAACCAAACTGGTCCAATGGTCAGGACATACCACAAGCGAACACCACATGTGCAAGGGAAACCACTGCAATGGCTCCCTGAGGTACTTTTCAAAAGAATTAACTAGATAAACGCTTGCATACCAACTTACAAATAAGAATTCAAAATCAAAACAAAAACCAACTAGAAGGGATACTTGGCTCAAAACACCTCACATCCAACCTTTCAAAAATACTGGGACACACCACACAAACACTGTTTACTAAAACACCAAATTTCTTACCTTTAACAAGACATTTTGAAAATAAGAAAACCCAGTGGGTTGCACAAACATCAATGGCATCCAATGATTCTCAAACATCCATGTTCCCGTGCCGCACAGGTACCCACCTCATATCATCCAGGCACTCATCCTATTGTGCCATTAACCCTTTCTCTTTCCATATACACTCATGCATGTGGTTTCCCATGAGAACACCAAGGATCAAAACCAGACCATTCCATTTTTTTTCAAAACCAAAACATTCAACCCCCAGCTTTCAAACCTCATACCTCATTTTCTTTTTAAAGCGTTTCATTTGAAAACATTTTCCAATACCAAAACATGTTTACTTAAAAAATAAATTCCCACGAATCCAAAACAAAGAGACAATAAATGACGCAAGAGAAACTTGTGTTAGTGGGTGACTGGAGCATTTGGTTGGTGGCCATAGGCCAATCACACCACTACCACGGAGGGTATTCTAGAACAACATCCCTAGCTCCGCATGAGTTTCCATACCCTACGAGCTCACTAGGACCATTGACCTAACCCCTTTTCCTTTCCCTTAGACAAGATTTTCCGCAAGGACCAAAAACTCAGACAAGCCACAACATGCGTTGGTAACTTGAGTCCTGCCACGAGGTGTGCTGGCCAGGCACCTTACTCGTAGCCAGGACGTCTAGTCCCGACAACCATAAATCAAGTCCACCATGACTCTATCCCAAAAGAAAATGACCCAAGGGAGAAAAACTCGCTCTGATGCCATTTTGTCACGATCCAGGCTGGGTCGCCATCCGACCCGCCACCCGACCCAGTCCGCGGCAGGTCCCGAAGGGCGTTCCCGATCCCCACGGGCTGGCACAAGTGCCCGTGTATCAAAACTAACACATGGGAACGATTTTACCCGAAATAAAAGACACAAAAACAACTAACAAGATAGATAAACTGAAATTGGAAATAGACAACGAAATGTTCCTTTAAACTATGAACAAGTTTAAAGTCTACAACTCAAAACAGTAACTAAAAAGAAAAGATGATAGCAGAAACTAAAACTCATACTCAACCTCCCGGCAGAAGTGAGACCACATCAACACTATTCTGAATGAGAAGACCAACTACAACCTGAACCACCATCACTGAGCATGAAGTTGCAACATGGAATACAGAAGAAACAGAATCTACATACACCCAAGGGTGTATGCAGTGTGTGAGTTAAAAGCCCAGTAGGATGCCACCGAGAAATGGTTCCATGCCACAAAATCAAAAAACAATTTAAAGTGCTTATTCAAAATTATACTTTAAAAATGCTTTTAAAGAAAACATTTACAAGCTAAATGCTAAAGAAAAACACTAAAAAGGGACTCCTTTCACAAACATGGTTTTAAAGAGGAAGAGGAAGGTTCATTATGGGCACACACACACACACACATGCTCACACACACACACACACACACACACACAAACAAACACACACACACTCACACCCAAGTGGTCCTCCATATGCCGACGGAAGGCACCACGCCATAGATGGTAGAGCACTATGGGTAAATCCCCTAAGGATCATCTAGCTCGAGTGGGACCATAGAACCTCGTGTCTTGGTGAAACGTGGCTTAGAAGGCCACGACCCTCAGAAAACGTGGCTTAGAAGGCCACGACCCTCAGAACACGTGGCTTAGAAGGCCTCCACCTGCAGATATCAAATGTTTAGTTAGTGTTGCAATCATCAATCCAGCTAAGTGAAACAGGGACGACACCCATCCGGTTCACTAGCGCACTAGTTCTAGTCCACCCACCTAGATACCTAGGGTTTTCCCTTGTGCTCAATCAAGTTTCACATGTAATAATCCCTTAAAAACAAACTTAACACACGCGTAATTCTATCAAACACAACTTCCGCACTCCACATACAATTTAATAAGTTTAATTAAAAAAATTATAAAACACTTCAAGTTAGAATGCAATGATTTACACAAGAAAGAAGAACTCGATTTCATATAGGAATGTCGCTTTAAAAACTGAAGAACGGAATATAAAAACCAAAACAAGTTTTTCCATTGTCCAAACAATTCCCAATTTAATTCCAAAAGTGCGCAACACGGAAAAAACACCCAAAGTGACTCATTTTCATTAAAAAATCTCCCTTTAATTACATAGACACATCAAAGAACATAAAAACACATTTCACACCTACCAAACAACCCAAAACCCTTCCCAACAATGATTCTCATATCAAACGCCACTAAAAAAACAATTGCTCAATTAATAAAACATCACGCATGCATTCCACAAGGCCTTAATTTAAAACACACAAATTTTTGATGTCATAACCACTTGAAAAATCAATTTTACATCCCAACCCTTCAAAAACCTCATTCGCACCCATAAAACAAACTCAAGGTTCATAATAAAAATTAACATGTCAAAATAGTTTACCATCATTTGAAAAACTCAGTTTAATAACATCCGTACCTCAAGAGTTCTTGAAAACACAATTTTCACACCTTAAACAATTAACTAAAACAAATCTAAAAATTTCAACAACAGAACGCACATGAAAAACAATATAATTTACTTAAAACAACTCAAATCCATCAATATGCATATCGAAACACGTCCAAAATAAAATTCTCATCACACAATTTATCACTAGAAGACATTATAATTTAATTCAAGAGAAATTTAAATCATCTAAAGATGGTATGGCATGGAACCACCTACCTTGTCATCGCAGACTTCAAAACCGTGGTGTGCAACGACCGCCGCACATCGACCGCAACTCAAACAAAACAAAATCGACCCTAAAAAACAATTGAACCAAAAAAAATCAAGAATTAACACAGAAGTTTATTTAATTCTTCAACCGCACCTAATGCGCACCATAAACAAACCAAAGGTGAAGCATAATTCATGAAATTGAACCAATACAAAATAAGAACAAACACTAAAATCGGAACCTAAACCTGCTGAAAAAAACAAAGAAACTCAAAAGAGAGAAAAAAGAAAAAAACAGAACGGATAAGAATTAACCGAGGGGGGGGGGGGGGGGGGTGTTTGCCGGATGGAGCAGGGGGTAGCGGTTCGTAGCGCTGGAAGAGGAGGCCGCCAGACATAGGCACGGCCAGAAGGGAGGTTGCGGCGGAGCGTAGGAGGCTGGAGCGACAGGGGAGAAAGGGTGCGGTCCGGCGAGGGGGCTCGGGGTTCTTCGGACGGAAGGAGGAAGGCCGATGGGGTGTGGCGCTTTCCAGGTGGCCGGACGGGAGTGCAGGGGGGCGACGGGGAGTCCGCCGGATGAAGGAGGCCGCTGGGAGAGGAGGATGCGGTGCATAGGGTTTACAGGGGGAGAAAAAAAAACGCAAAAGAGAAGGGGGAGGGGCCCCGATGGGAGAGAGTGAGGGGAGGTAGCGAAAAGGAAGAAAAAAAAAAGAAAAACAAAGAATAAATGAAACACTAAAAAAACTAAAAAAACAATTAATAATAATAATAATACTATTAATAAAATTAAAATATTCTTAAACAAAAAAAAATAATGACATTATTATTATCACTAAAACACAACTTATAAAAAAACAACTTATTAAACTATTAACACATTTTTCTCATCTTATTATCATTTTTATTCTTCAAAACATTTAATTTTATTTCACTGTTATTAACTCAATTTATTTAATTAATTGAACAATGGGCGGCCCACCCGACGGCGCTGGCGAGGCCGTACGATATTGCAACTCTACTTCACCCATGCGTCGCACGTTGTCGCACCCTGAAAGAGAAACTCATTTATCGACAAAAACATCAAATTCAATTGAGACTTATCCCGCGCCTTGACGAAACACATTAAAACCAAATGAGTTAAAAAAGGGGTCATAGTAACTTAATTTTGTGTTAAGGATAATATCAATTCTTATAAGATTAATAACTTAATAAAATTTACACTCTTGACATTATCAATAACAACAAAAAATATTATCAAACAAAGTTATTATCATCTTCATTAAAATAGTCCCTTGAATCCAATTACACTTCTTATTTTATCTTATTTTCATTTTATTATTCATTGCATCTTATTCATTTTCCTTGAATATCGGGCAGGTCATGCGGCTTCGATCGTGGTGCGCTGAACGATGTCAAGACCAAAACATGCATTTATTTAAATAATAACTCAATAATTAAGTCGGGCCTTAACCCATACTACCCGATGCCCAGAAAATTAATAAAATAAGTAATTTAAAAAAGACGGATGTGACATAGATGGTCAAAAACATCTCGATCATATCTTGGATATGATAAAATCTTGTATAGGATCATATCCCATAATACTTCACCATATAACTTTATCCAAACATGTTTGATATTAAAACCTTTCCCACACATATCCTTATAAGGTTCCATTAGAGTATAAGAATGTAATCATTTATTATCCGAGAACTAAACTAAGGGATGATGTAGATACTAACATCCTTTTAAATCCATTATAACATTACCTCATCATATCCTATATTGTTTTAATGGTTATTTCATATTGAAAATCTATGATAGGGTGATATGAAGTACTAAAAATCAGATTTATGTGCAGTTCTTGCTGAAGGATTCTCCAGAACCTTGAGGTAAACCTTGAATCTCTTTTAGATAAAATAGAGAGTGGTACTCAAAATAGTCTTACCAATTACCTTATGTGTATCATAACAAGTTAATGATTTAATTAAACTTCCTTGATAGAAATTAAATGCACTAAATTTTTAAGGTGACTGACTACTACCTAGATGGAATTATTGCCTTTATATTTATTATGGGTCATACGATGAAATCCATTATTATGTTTTCCCATTACCATACATGTAGAGGTAACAATTTATTCAGACACTTAGAATTCTATGTTTCATCCTCAACTTTTTGGTATACTAATCATCAATATAAAATTTCATAAAATCTCACTCTTTATCATATCCCACAACAATTTTTATTTAAAACTATTTACATAATAGTGCATCATTGATGATTTGAAGAGGATGAGATTTGTGCATCATCCAGAAGTTCCATTTTCAGTTCTATTTTTTATGGGAAACATATCCATTTTTCAAAACATATAATTCCTTGTTTAGAAAAGTTCAACTCTGGAGTATTCTCTACCAGTCATCGTATCATGTCAATGTCTTTCTAGGACCCATTGATCTTTTCAAGAATATATAGTTGATCAGTTATTTAGAAAATATAGGATGAAGGTCATTTTATTATCCCTATATAAATCTTTTTCATTTCCAAGAAGATTGGATTTCTTTTAATCCTCTTCATGGATAGGGTTTTAGGATATTTCTAGTTATATAAACTAAAAGTACGTTTTCCTCACCAAGATGTTAATGGATTGAAAATTCGTAATCCTTAATCAGCATTAACAACCATGATTAGATCATATTGAAATCCTTTTATGTATACATATACATTAGTCATTTATGATCCATATTTCTGTCATACTTCTCTGTATAGAGATATTATAAAAATTTTTACCTTCAAAATTCATTAAATATAAATATTGACATGGTTCGGTAGTTCTTATCAAGGATAATTAATTATAGGGAGTCATAGGCTATCACTTTTTCATCTTGAATGAGTAAAAACACCAACACCATTTTGGGTGCTCCCCTTTAGATCAAAAATCCGTCCCCACTGGTGAGTAATTTGATTATTGGTTTAGATACATGCCTCTTCTTTAACTCTTTAAATCTATCTTTTCATTCATCATTCCAAAAACAAATCACCCCCTTATAAGTTACCTTTCTCAGTGGGATTATAAAATGTAATAAGTTTATAACAAATTAATTATAACACCCATCGAATATAAGTAAACTATTGATCTCTATTATAGATGTTAGTCTAGGTCATCCTAAAAATGCTAAATTTCAAAGGACGCACATATATCGCTTTGTTGGTGACAACATACCATAGGAATTTTAATTTCTTTTGGTAGAAGTTTTATTGAGAACTAAAAATGTAGTTTAAATGGAATACCAAGACATTATTTGAAGAGCATATTCTATCATAGTAGTTATTTAATCATGTTTGATATTTTATATAGATTCACTCAATTTATGATGATTTCAGTTCTCATAATGAAATAATATCTATGCTTGATATGATGATTACAAAAAATAGATACATAATCCTCCTTACAATTTTATAGAATTAGAGGGTGATTCATGATATGGAGGGTGAATTACATTTCCTAGAAATTTATGTTGGTTCTATAGAGGGAAAATCATCCCATAACAAGGATAAAATTGAATTATTCTAAATTGATAATGATAAAATTTCCAATAATTACATTCCAAAAATCATAAACATGTGATAAATATTTGTCTAAATTTTCCCTCATGATATCCCATCATTTGGGGTGGAGACTCTATGTTCTTAGAAAGAATACAAGATATGATAGTGTGTCCTGAATTAAAGAACACCATGACATACATAACATTGTGGTAGATGTTAAGTGTACTAAAATGATCACAATTTATCTTGGTAATTTTCATAGCATATGAACATCCTCGTTACCTTGTCCTTGGAGATTGTTGGTTCTCATGACCCTTATTAGACCTTGTAATTGAACATTTTCTTGGATAATTCCCAAGTTCCACATATGCATGACATAGAACTATAAATGGTACATTAGATTAATGATTTGTTTCCCTCAAACATATTAATTGAATTATTAATTTTCTAGGAAAATTAGATACTTTATACACTATTTTTGTATTGCTAAAAAATCATCCAATTCATTTGTGACATTAACCTTGTGGACACATTATACATTTTTTACATATAAAAAAATTAATCTTCTTTCCTTCTTCTCTTTTATCACCTGAACATCCATGAGACATTGTCCCCCTCTTCTCAGACCTAGTTAGAAATTGGACTATGTGATAGTTTCTAGTTATAAATTATGATAGATGGTTTTGTATAATCAAATGATATCATACATTAGATCCCATCATATTAGAAATATAATTTTTCAGTCATCACATTGCCATCAAATTAGTTGTTGACCTGGTTCCTTTTATTTCATTCAATTGACTAAAATAATTGAAAAAATAAGGATGGTAATTTGTAATCTATTACATGCAATAAAATAATAATTATTATAATTGAAGGGATAAATAATAAATTAAATATATAAATAAAATATTAGTTTCTATGTATCAATCTATGTTATCCATGGTATATTTCGAAACATAATATTTTATAGGAATTTTTCCCTTTATAAAGGTTTATATAGAGCATGTAAATTTAACAAAGTATATCCCCTAAGAGTGTCAAACTAGGTATGCATTAAGAACTCATTTTCATGAACTATGTGATGATTTAGTCGATTCCCAATGTGCCTTTTTTGGGGTTATTATCCTGAGGTACAATTGTTTAAGATCCATATCCACTTATAGTATCCAATAAGGGATTTTGTTTCTTGGAAATTACTAACTCTATAATGTACCATGATTTATAAATGTATTCCTTTACTTAGTTTTACTCCTAAGGCTTTTTATAATGTTTTATAATCCTAATCCCTACAAATATCTATAATGTTATTTGGTACTAACATTAATAAATAATATTTTCATAAAAATTAGTTCATGATTATATACATGAAGACACACATAATAGAATCCCCAAAGATTAAATGTACTAGTTTATTTGGATAATTATTTACATAACATAAAAACATGGAATGGGGATTAAAAAAATATCCCATAGCGTGCCATTATTTTCATTTGATATTCTAAAATTACACAAGAAAACTAGAGGACATACAGAATAAAGGGGTGATCAATAAATCTCAGTAAGGGAATAATAAAATAATAAACTGATGAAAGTAATAAATGATAGTCAAGATGCATATCAAGGTGACATAAAAGGGGTGGGGATCATAAACATGAACATCAATGAAAGAAAAAAGAGGACAATTTCACATAAACATTGTAATGTGGAAACAACATAAAACCTGGCATCATGAGTATAAGTCAAGGATAATCAGTGATACATAATATCATCATGTTCTTTGAATAACCTCATGTGCAACATACATGGAATTTCATGAGATACAAAATAACCCAAGGCATTGGAGGGATATGTAATTTATTTCTCAGTCATCGCATTCATATCGTGTAAATCCATTTGTGTTCCACATAGATTATAAATCCTAAGAACACCATTAATCACTTTCAATCACATAACTAAAGAGTGTGGACCGTATTGAAATTTTCTATATCATTATGTGTAGACCTTATTGAATTGTTAATAATGGAAAGTGTGTACAATACTGAAGTATATATAATGTTAAACGTGTTCCTTATTGAAATGTTCAAAATGTTCATCATAGACCTTGTTGATATGGACAGAAAGGTAAGATCAGACCTTATTGGTGTTCCCATAATATTAATAGTTACCCGTGTTTATGATTAAACCACTTTACTATGTTACTCCCCATGTATCATTGTTATTTATCCATGTTATCATATCCTTATTCCATGATATATATTACATAATTTGATGATGTCCCTTTCTTTTTCCAATATAACCATGTTACGATCTTTTAATTTTATATTTCTCTCATTATAATGTTCTTGGACCCTGATTATTGTCACATAATGAAAAATATTTTATTTTTTAATTTTTTTCACCATATTGTACTTTTATTATAGGATGTTTTTATTTAACTTTATGGAATTTTGAGGTTCAAGGTAGGTAACATTTATAGACTTCACGATCAGTACTAACGGTGAATAGATTATGTGGATTCCCTATAGTGATGAAAGATTAGATTCGTATAGTTGGTGTAGATTTAGTCATACCATTCAGACCAACCGTGTGGATTCATGTTGTGCCACTTTAGGGGTGCATAGTTGGTAAAATGTTTATTAAACGGTGGGGCCAAACCATGTGAGCATACAGACCTGAAAATTGGGATTTTAATAATAATAATAATAATAATATCTAAATATTATCCCATTTATATGACTAACTTCCCTCACCCTCCTAGTTAAATCTATTAACCCCATCCCCCTCTCTATTTGGTTCGCAACACACACTAACCCACGTGGATGTCATTCACGCACATCCTCCTACACAAGTTTAGGGTTTCTCTCCCTTTTATCTTCATCATACCTATATTTATACTTTTATTTATCCTCCATTTCACTATGTGTGTCATATGATGTAACCTCAGTTGTGTTTTAGTTCTAATTCATACGATTATCTGTGGTCATGTTTCATAGGATTCATATTACTTCCTTTGACACATGTTCTAGAATTATTTTCAAAATTTTATAACATTGGAGAATTTTGAGGATTGATTCTAACTATTTTTTATGTTGTTTCCCCATTTTAATCCATTCAATTTTAGTGATTTTATCAAATTTGATTTAAATTTATCTTTCTTGGTATCTAATAATTTTATTCTTGGAATTTATGAAATTTTTTCAGAAAACAGCATGCTTAAAATTAGATTTTCTTTATCTTCCCCCTTTAGTTCCTTCTACCATTAAAAATTAAATTATTTTTACCAAAAAACAAATGGTGATATTTCTTATAATTAAAATGGTTTCATTAATTTCTAAAGAGTTAATTATTATTTTAATGGGAATTATTAAATGGATTTAATTGAACTCACATCCTTCATTCTAATATATATTAATTATAATATTTTTTAAAAATAATTTATGTCATTTATTTTCAATTCATATATATATATTTTTGTGTGTGAGAGAGAGAGAGAGTTTTTTTATATATTTATATATCCCTGTATTTTTAAACTGTTTCAAGTGTGGTTTTAATTAAAATAAATGTGACATTTTGTATAGGGCATTTGGGTATCTGGCGATAATGCTCATATACATGACTATATATATATATATATATAAATTCTCATGGAATCATGTGAATGTATATAATAATAGAAATATGTGTGTGTGTGTCTGTGTCTGTTTGTAATTATTTAAGGGTACAACAATAAGGATGCCTTAAAATATCTATTTTTTCAAAAAAGACATCATGTAAATTTATAAATAAATGGTATAGAATATGGTGGAACATTATAATGACATTATAATATAGAGTTTCACTTCAATAGAATCTAATAAACTTACTTTATATATTAGAATAAATTTTTTTATGATTTGTATGGTTGTATAACTCTAGGAAATGGGGTTCACATTTTGTGAGGTGACATTGTGTTTTTTTATTTACATTTTTGTGTGATTGAGTTTTGGTTTTGATAATATACCTAAATTATGAATTTATGATATGGTAATGGGACACGAGATCCTTAGGTACCCAGTGGTTGAACTACAAGTATAACACTAGATGAGGTAGAAGGTCTTTTGACTGTCCTCCATAACTGTATTACACTATAAAACTATCTAAACTACATGGTAATGGTATGGATTTTATATTTCATAAGAGTGGAAATGGATATATGTATCCATGGTTTGATCATTGAGAGTACAAGGATCCTATATTTCAAATTACCGTAGCTCCTTAGAGGGTTCCCACTATGATTTTTCTTATTTATTACCATTTTTTGATCCTATATTTAAATGATCATTTATTTTGGTTCATTATTCATTTATCAAAAAATAAAAAACTTTTTCTCTTTAAATTCTCATATGATGTTTCCTTCTCATGTATTTATATATCAAATTCTCTCTTATGATGTTTGAATTTTTTATCTATTTTTATGTTTGAATTTATACCGAGTAAATTTTATTAGAAACAATGGGTTTCCTCTATTTTTTGGAACTTTATATAAATTATCGATTGTATTATAAAGGAATGGTAAAATGGGATTTTATACTGTTTTCTAAAATAGGAAATATGCTATTTTGAATTATTAATTTTTTCATACTAGCATAATAATGGATATTTAATTAAGGGATAAACATATGGAAATGAGGGTGACTACCTAATGTTAACTTTTATACTCACATAAGTATATATCATCTCAATTTTAGGTTCAAATTGTAAACTATCTTGGAGTGATTGGTGTTATAGATTTGAAGGAGAATGACCTCATGTCATAAGGGGTAGTTTATTTTGGTATGTTAGTTGTCTTTTACTTTTTTTTTTCTAAAAATGTTCATGCAACCCTTTATATATCCTTCTATGGATAGAGGGTAGAAATAACTATTGGTAGCCAAATAAAAGTAATCTCATGGTAGCTATTTGGGTTTTTTTTCTTTATAATGGAGGGGGACTGGGGGTGAGATGAATATTTCTTATATTGTTGTGTTTATTATATTAGTTTCTATATTTTCTTGATTTAAAAATAAATATTTCTAGAATAGGAATCTAAATTATGGATGGTACATGACATATTTTTATTATAATTTTTTCTGCATATATATTTGATGTTTATTAGACATATCATTCACAAGTGGTTCTTCCTTCATTCCTTGGAACTTGTCCCAACCCATGGGGATTTGGAACACACTTATGTCTTTTTTATGGATATCTTAGAAATCCAGTAGATGGAATTATTTGGTTCGTTCATGAATATCAAACTACCCTTTTCTATTTTGGAACCCATGGTAGATTAGATATAGGATACTTAAAGATTGATAGGCAGGTTATGGGTGGGTGACTGATCACCATTGATCAAGATGAAACCCATGTTACCATCAATTTTGAATATGATTTTTATAATTAGTTATTTCTTATGATATTTTCTTCATACTGATAGTTATTTAAATTATGGTGATATTATTTGGATTTCTTGAATTCATTTCGTATTTGTAGGGTGAAATGGGAGTTGAACTGGCGGTACCTGGTGACCTTACATGGCTTGGAAAATGATGTTAATAGTAAGAATATGTTTTGACATAACTCCCCATGACAATATTATGATTGGAACATGTTCACCCAGTCCATGTACCTCATTATTCACGGTCTTTATCAATTTTAATAATTAGGTCATGATCATCTTTTAATCTAAATTCTTTCACATTTTTTGTCAGAATTGTTTGTATAGGTCCTAGTCTGGTTTTATAAATAAAAGTGGAAATCCCAAATGGTGATGGTTAATTTTGAAAATTATAATAATAAATTTATCTTCTATAAATTAATTTAAGTGTGTTTGGTGTTTTTAAAACTGATTTATGGGTAAAAATTGGTGTTTATAAAATTTATAAGATAGTTTTAAAGAATAATAAATGTGTAATTAGTGTCTAAAAGTGGGTTAATTTTTTTAGAAAAGAAAATAATTTTTAGTAAATTGGATTCATACATATATATTTAAGTTTTTTAATAAAATTGTGTTATTGGGTAATGTTTTTTGTAAAAATAACATTTTCTGATGTTTTTAACATCCAAGTCATGATTGAGGATTCTTCCAGTTGAACATTTTTGGGAATGTGAATTTTTTTAGGGATTTGTTCTTTCATAAAATGCGGAATGTTTTATGAGTGATGGAATTTGGTTAAAAATAATTCTAAATACTGATTTAAAATTTTACCAAAGTATGGGTTTTTAAAATGTCGATGAATTAAAGTCATGAAATTTTGAAGTAAAAAAATTGGATTATTTTAGAATAGTTCAAATAGTGAATTTGTTACCTTGTTTAGTGTTTGTTGATAGTTCATTGTAATTTTTTATGACCAATTTATCACAAGGTGAATTTGAGTTGGGTAACATTAACAATTTTTCTCTCATTATTTTATGTTAGCCTCCTGGAAAATTATTGGCTATCATCACATATAATAGATCATTCGTAGATTGTTTCCTCCATTTTGGTTATTGGTATGGTTCCATATGGGTGAAAATATCTAAGAATACTTCCCATTTCGTTTTTGGTTTGTGGCACTATATGGTTTCATTAGTGCCCTGTTTTTATAGATTGGTTTTCGTAGGGTTCTATTTGTAAATGGTTGTAGTGTGATGTCATTAATGTTATTCAGCATGGGAAAACCTAAGGAGAGTTCCTTCCAGGACTAGGATATATTTTTTACAATTTACTTAATCTAATTATTTGGTTCAATTTTATTTTTTGGGTTCACTATGAGTACATTACCAGGTATCTGGCTCTAGATTAACCTTATTATTTACCCAAGGTGAGATCCCATGCATTTTGATGGGGTTATGCTCATGAATGATACTATATCTCCTTATCATTTTGATTTTGTAGGTTTTTTTGTGGTTTTAATTACCTACCCTTATAAATTTTGTTTTAGTACTTTTATAGGATATTTTTATTTTGAAATGACCTATACTATGTATTAATTATGAGGGAGACTAGTTATTCCAAGGAAATATTGAAAAATTCATGATTAGTGGTTCTAGTTTGATTTTTTTTAGTTTGTGGTTTGGGTCTTGAATTGGTTATGATTTTATAGTGCCTTTATTCCATTCAAAACTCATTCATAGAAACTTCCTTAAATGGTCGGTAGACCCATTTAGAGACTCAATTATATAATTCCTTGTTTAATTTTGGTCATATTACTATGTTATTTGTTTTTCTTGGATGGTTTTATGTTACGTGAGTTGAATGTTTGATATAATTATGAATAAAAAATTATTTGGGAGGTTTATATGAGTAATATTAGAGAGAATTAAATTTCAATATTAATACTAGCCCTTCCTCATCTTGAGTTTTTCATGAGGATCACCCTTTGAATTTGGGCACTTTTGGGGGGATAATGTGTTTATTGTGAGGAGAATTATCACACACCATAAATTATTTTATTTATTTAAATTTTAAATTATTTATTTCCAATTTGATTCCTTGAATTATTAATTCATTCCTATTTAATTTTTTATATTTTTTTGGTTCGACATAGGAAACATTGTTAGCCAGCACATTTAGTACTAATCATGTTGATATCCTACAGCGTTGAAAATTTTCACATAATAAGAACACAAATATTCAAATCTTATATCTTACAAGTGTACATTTTTAGGGGTTCATGTTTGGAACATGGTTTATCCAATTGTGGGGTCGAAACCATGCAAGTTTCCAGGAATGATAAAGGTATAATTTTATTATTATTATTATTATTATTATCATTACTATTATTATTATTATTTAAAGAACCTAATACCACCACTCCCCCTCTACCCCCCCCCAATTACATAACACCCTCCCCACCCCCTTCATTTTCACATGAGACATCCCCAGATCCTCTCCCTTTTGTTTTTGTTACCCCCTACTAGAGGGGATCCCTCATGTGTAACTCCTCCTACTTGGGGATATAGTTTATATCCCTTTTATCTTATTACTCTCTTTATTTGTTTAATTTTTTCTACCCATCTATATGTGAACCAGTAAATGAACCCCAAGTGTGATTTCAGTTATGAAACATCTAATTCTTTATAGTCTTCGTTCTTAAGGGTCATACGGCTCGATTTGAGACCTGTTCTAGCAGGATTCACTGAATATGTTGAATTCTAGGACCTATTGGCTTGAATTTATATTTTTAAAGTATTTTTCCCCATTATGGATGTAATAAACCTAACTCTAGGTATATATAGTTAGTGGTTAGTTCATTACATTGTCATAACATACAAGTGATTTCATCTCAAAGGACCAAATATTTTAGTAGTCATCATGAACCAGATAGTGACATGTTTAACATGTAATATTGTAATGAAAAAATAAATATAATAAAAATATTCTTTCATCCTTGATATTATTAATAATATCCTTATTCATATCTATGGGAAAAGAAAAAAAATAAAAGGTTGAGCTTGGATGCTCACTAAGGGTTTGTGAATAGTGAATGTAATTATGAATTAATAATGCATAGTTAACATGAAAAGGAAATTAACAGAAGACACATGACATTTAATTAATATATTGAGCACAAAATGAATCCACTAAAAATATCGTAGTGAAAAGCCCATGGATATTAATAATATTGTTATCAATGAGAGAAATGAAAAATATTAGACATTGTGATTTCTGATATCATGATATATCTATCATAAATACCTTATGCTACCACAATGTAAAATGATGGGTAAGA
This sequence comes from Viscum album, assembly GCA_963277665.1. Classification (NCBI taxonomy): domain Eukaryota; kingdom Viridiplantae; phylum Streptophyta; class Magnoliopsida; order Santalales; family Viscaceae; genus Viscum; species Viscum album. The sequence continues at coordinate 594,946,403 of OY728119.1, forward strand.
ACCCATCTGATTGGCCAAATAATTTTTCTCATGAGATATTTTGATGAATTGAGGGGCAATAAAATTTGTGGGCTCACCCATCACTGCACATTCAATTCATCCCTCATATATCGAATGATCAGTTTAATTCATGAATAATATGTCTTATAAAAAATATTTTCATTGAGTAAATAATAAGGATTAATAAATAATTATACTATTAATAAAATACTTTAAAAATGTAACATAGTATATAGAAAGGGCATGTGTCTAGGGAATAATCATATCCATGATACAAGAATAAGGATCTTTAAGAGAAATGAGAAATCCAATGATCATAAGAAAGTGAATGATTCAAATAATTGTAACATTAAACCATATACCTCGTAGTGAATAACTTAATTTATGGGTTGTTTACATTGATGAATAACATTACCCTAAAAATACCATTAAAAACATTATTGGTGAAAATATCTTTTCCACATTGAAATTCAATTTTAAAGAATTAATGAACAAGTATAAAGGGAAAAAATATATTTGAAAATAAAATTTTGAAAATTTAAATAATCATTATGGAATTAATGTGTCGTGATAGTAGGAAAATCGAGCATGCTGTATAATTTTTTTAAAAACATTCCTTGCATATTTTTATCAGAAAAGTCATAGACTACGTTTTTTATAAAAAGACAAAAAAAATCCTCTCAAACCATTTTGTAAAAATTTAAACATGGGTAGAAATTAAATTAAACAATATTTGTAGAATAGAAACAAATGAAAACATTTTTATAAAACATGGAAATGGAATAGAAATATATCCCAGTTGAGACTTAAACATAAACAATCCCAAATAATGATGTGATTGTGAAATAAAACCCTTACCACTTGGGTATGTTTTGAATCGTAATCCCCACGAAGTAAATAAAATCAAATGAAACCAGAAATATAATGAATAAAAATATATACATGATATAAAATATCAAATGGGTAGTATATACACCCTATAAAAAATAATTGGTAAAGTTGGGAAATGTCTCAGAAAATTAAAGGTGGGAGGAGAAACCCTTACCTTGGGTTCAATTTCCTTTGTACATGTTTGAACCTAATCTATATTATATATAGATTTTTTTAAAAAATATTACACAACCATAGTCATATATATGTATAATGTTTTATAATCTAATTATAATATTTTATCACCTAAGTATTATCAATTCATAGGAAAATCATTTTTTCAGGTGGTAACTCTATTTTTCATGAATGTTTTGATTCAGTAGTATTGTTACTTAATATACTATCATAGTTAATAATATCCATATTAATAATTATTGTTTAGATAAAACATATTATATATATATACATCCATACATATATTTATATAAAAATGAACTACACCATTTATGAAAATAGTGGACCGTACAGACGTGTGAACATTTGTTTTAATTTGTCGATGGATGGAACAATAAAGTCATATAGAATAACTAAACATTCCAAAATATTATTTTTTTATAAGAAAATAATATTTTTTTAATTTTTTAAATATTTATAACCATCCAAGTATATTTTTTGTGAAAAAATAATTACACTGCTATGTATAGTTGGTTAGTTGTATATACGCACGAGCGATGTATTCAGTTTTCATAGGTTTCAAAAGAGATGGAATATAGTTGTACGATGAAATTAATAACCCCTTTGTATATTGATGATAATGGATTTATTATTTAATGATGGATATAACACATGAATAAAAAGTATAATGAGAAATAAATTTGAAATATTCGGTAAAGATAACTACATCATCTTCGATAGACTCCCTTTATATATCTTTTTAAGAAACCTAGGATAACTATTTTGGAATGTAAAGAACCTCTAAAATGTGGATAATCGTGTTTAGAAGAGAATATTGTAGGCTTTGGTTGATCTATTATCCTCATTGTGGAGGATATAAGTGAGGGGGAGGGCCCCTTTTATAATTTATGTGAGGGGCACTTTTGGAATTTCTCGAATGGTTAAAATATAATAAAACTATTTTGGAGGAAAATGATTAAAAATGGACTAAAATATCATAGGGGATAAAATTTTAGACCATATCATATACCACATTCTCTTATTGAATATTTTTATGATTTTTGAATAATTTAATAAAATGTAAATCAAATAAAATATCATTATTGTAAATTCTCATACTATTTGTTACTATGATGTTAAAAACATAAAAAAATTCCAATTAAAACCAACTATTTTATTAGTTCCTATCCATTTCATGTAAATCTATATAATTCAAGTATCACCTCAAATATGTATATTATATTAATTTTAATATTTTTAATATCATTTATTTGGTTATTTAATTAATTAAATAACTACTTCATCGACATTGTGTAAGAATTTACACTAATTAGTTACTCACTAAGAATTAAAAATAAATTATCATGGTGAAGGTGATTTTATATTTTTAAAAATAATATTTACATTCAAACATATCATTTTGATAACCCCAAATTTTAAATAGTATTGTTATTAAAAACAATAGGGTGACTTGTTTTACTCTTCTTGATATAAAATAATATAATGTTTATAATCTTATTCAAATGACCATAAAATTACATATAATCTAATATAGTATTATTATATTTGAAGTTTATGCACATAATAATATTTATTCATGTTTTAGGGACATTTTCTAGTCCATATCATTTTTTTAACTTAAATTATCTTATATACTCATTATCGTGGTAATAACATAATAATAGTTATTATTTATAATGAAAAAAATTAAAAAGGACATATTTTCAAAATTTCATCCAAAAAACTAAAAATATTTAATCTATTTTTCAAGATCAAACTCACAAAAGTGGTTGAAATTAATTTAAAAATAATCCCCCAAAATGTAATGAAAAAACTTTTCCCTAAAAAATGTGATTTTTATCCCAAATATGTACATACAACTAAAGAGTACATATTTTACATTGATAAAAAATTTGGGAAATAATAGTGCTTTTTAATAGAAAGGAAAATGATTTCTTTATAAAATCAATATTTTATACTATTCACTATATAATCAATCTTTTTATAAAAATATAAAAAAGTAACCTTAAGATAATTTTGATATGATGATTTGAAAAAAGATATTTTTTAGAAATGAAAATTTATATATGATTAAGATATGATATATAATGTTTTCACAAAAAAATTTATTTTTCAAGAAAACATCTTCTAAAAGCATAATTTATTTTACTGAAGATTGAGTCCTTATTTCCTAAGAATTAATTAATTATTTTTCATTGTGTAGTTATTTCATATATATCTTATAATTTTATTAATACAATTCATACCATCTAATCCAACGGCTTGTTTATAAATGTCATAATTAAATAATATTATTTTAGGTTTTGTTTATGATCGGTGTTTCTTATTGTACACACTATCAAATGTGATGTGATTTTAAAAATATTATGGTTTTACAATCACCCCATTCATTTTAGTCCATTTGATTACATATCTTTTAAATTATCATCCTTGAAATCTAGTAATTTTATTATAGGTATTTTATTAATTTTTACAGATGAAATCATGCTTCTACTTAGATTTTCCTTGGCATTACCCTTTAGATCCTTTTTCCATTGAAAAATGAATTCTTATTTTTCAGAGACAAATAATGGTGATGGTTCTTAGAATAAATTTATTGTATTTTAATGGATCAAAAGTTAATTATAATTTTTAGGAGAATTATTAATGGTATTTAACAAAACTCACATCCAATATTCCATTTCATTTTAATTATATTATATTTTAAAACTCCTTTATTTTATTTTATTTTCAATTTTTATTCAATATATATTTATATATATTAGTGTTTGTGTATGTGTTTATAAATATACACATATATATATAATTTTTTATAAAGTGTTTCAATAGTGGTTTCAAATAAAATAAATGAGAGATTTTTCAAATGCCTTTTGGTTATATGATGGTTATGCTCATTTACATGAGTATACACACAAAAATATATAAATATGTAATATAAGAAATTCAAGAGGAAACATGTGAATTTATACAATAAGATATATATTTGTATGTTTTTCTGTAATTATATATGGGAATAATAATAAAGTATCCTTATAAATATAAAATTGGTTTTCAAAAAATCCTTCAATTGAATTTCAAAATGAATGGTATGGGTGATGTTGGAACTTTCTAAAGACTTTTGAAAAGTGAGGTTGTCTCTAATGAAAACATAGAATCTTATTTTATATGTTGTACTCTAATCATATATAATTTTTATATTGTAATATTTCTAAGAAATGATATTAACATTGGTAGTAATGGGAGGTGAGGTGATGTTATATGATCTCATTACATTGTTGTGTGATTGAGATTTAGTTAATAATAGTTTATGTATTCCAGATATGGGAATGAAAAAGGGAACCCCAAGTGCCTAAGAAGGAAGACTATGAAAAGTACACTAGATGAGGTAGTATGGATTTGGACTATCCTTCCTAATATTATTACTCTACAACAATAATAAAACAAATTTATGTTGGTATAGATTTGTTATAGCTTGAGCATGGGAACAGATCTGTGAATGTATTGTTCGATCACTAAGAGTACAAGTATCCTTGATCCCTATTTACCCATCATGGTTAGGGTTTCCCATTGTTCCTTCTCTTATTTATTCTCATTTATATGATACTATATTAAAATTATCATTTATGTTGTTTCCTTCATCTTGTTTAAAATAATAAAAATATTATTATCTTTAAATTCATATATGATGTTTCCCATGAATGTAGTTCCATATTATTATCTCTATTTTCATGTTTGAATTATATTTAATTTTTTCCACTTATAATTATTCCCTTCAGATTCTACTGGTAACCATGAGTTATCTCCATTTTTTGGAACATTAATTAGATTCTAAACTATTTTATAATATAATGGTTAAAATAGATTTTATATTGTTTTCTAGAATTTCGAAATCCTTATTTTAGATAAATTTATTTCCAATCTACCATGATAATGGATCTTTTATTAATGGGTATGAATGTTTCATGGTTGTTGGTTGTTTAATATGAATTTTTATGATCATGCCTATATACATTTTAAATTTTAGGTTCAAATATTCATTCCTCTATGATTGATTTGGTCTTCCAATTTGGATAAAGAGTGACCTCATGTCACATGGGCTAGATTATTTAGGTTTACTAGTTTTTTTCTTTCACTTTATTTTATCTCATCATCCATGTTGTCCTTTTTATTTTATTTTATGGATGGATGGTAGAAACATATGTCCTTGGGGAATGAAAAGGCATATTGTGATGGATTTTTGGAATATTTTTCTTTACAATGGAGGGATTCTTGAGGTGAGTTGAGTCTGTGTTTTCTTTTATGATCACTGTATTTTTTTATATATTTTCATTATTTATGATTATTAGTTTCTGGCATGGACATCCAATGTATGGATGTGTCATAATGTATTTTTATTACAACTTTTAATCATATTTTATTAACTTTTTATGTAAAAAATCACTCACAAGTGGTGCTTACTTGAGGCCCATGCACTTTTTCCAACCTATGGGGATCATGAACTCCCTTCAAGAATTGTCATGGGCCATCTTATGTTTTATAAATAGGGATAATTTGGGTTTATTAATGATAATTATTGACTCATTTCTTTTCACTTCCATGACTCTTGTATTTTTTTTGATTAATTAATTATTCAATGACTCATCATTTATGATATATGTTTTATTGAGTATGATTTCCTAATGATATGTTCATGTTCAATGATTATGTTCCCATGCCCACATGTTTGAATTATTCTTACTTATGATCTTTTATTGATGTATCGTATTTTTACCCTACCTGTGCATCTTAGATAATTCTTTTCTTATCTTCCAATTTCCTAGAAAATCAAGAGGAGTTTTATGCATGATAAGTTTAGATGTTTTTCATGTGTGTAGAATCTTATGGGAAATGATGAAGAATTATTATAAAATTAGAATAAAATTAATTTAACCTTTAAAGAAACTAAAACTATGGCTTATGGTGCATTATTTATTGTGAGAAGGAAGTTTTAAATTAATTAAATGATGTAAAAATATATGTGTATTATGCTTGGGTTGTATCACTTGGTATTAAATATCGTTTGTAATTTTTTAATTGTTTTCAATAGATCATGGAGTGTATGTATTTGGGGACTCACATGGAAGGTTGAGAATCATAAATATGAGAATAAGTACAAAGATATTAAATTAACCATGATGTTACCATTATTTAGGTGGTTATATTTAAGTATCAAAATTATTATATGTCGGGATGTCATGTAATGGAGTTCAAAGGTCATGGGTGAGCTGGATCCAAGAACAACAATTTTAGATGACACCACACCAAGGTAGAAAAAATATTAGAAAAAATAAATGATATATAATGACATAGAGATTGTGTAACAATTTTTTTATTGTTAATTTAAGTTCACGACGTGAGTTAGACCACACTAAAATACTATGGGACACTTGGAATATCAAAGAGATTGTAGGAATGAATAATGTCCATAAACCATGACAATAGGAAATTCTTAATGACTGATGGATGTTTTGGGAAAACATAAGAGCATGATTAAATAAAAAATACAGATAGATAGATGATACAACTAGAAGAAGAATTTCAAAATTATATGATAAGTAAATGAATGATGTATTCCAAGAGTTTCATTCAATACTTTTTAAAGGATAAAATTCATATTATTTTACCACTATTTCTTTCATTGGGTTCATGAGTCGATACATAGTCTTTTATTTCCCCACATTACAAATTTCAATAATTATGTTTCCTCCACCACTATAGTTGGTGATGTTTTATTCCTAATCAAAATTGTATTATTGTATTTTGGTTCCATCTTCTATTGGTTCTTACTTAGATCATGCCTCCTAGTTTGTATCTCCATTATAGATTTATTTCATGTTTATGAAACAAATTCTCAATGCTATATAAAGGAGTATTTTTTTAATTATGTATCTTCAATATTGATTCGAAAGAAATATATGGTCAGTGTGGATGGTAAAATTGTAAATATCATAGTATCTTGGAATATTGGGTGTATTGGTAATCTATAAATACATCCCCTTATGAATTAAAAGGTGTCTCTCAGATGGGGAATCATATGCATGAAACCATATTCATCTCGTATAAAACATTAGTTAGTCAACTCCAATATTATAATATATTTACGATTCTTTACCCTGGGTATCCTATTTTGATTATATGAGGCATATATTCTTGATCATTTTTCTCATTTAACATATTATGAATTCAGTTTGGCCATAGGGTTAATAACACGTGGAGACCTATATGTATAAAGTTTAACGTCTCATGGGGATAAGTAGGTCACAATTTTAACAAATTTTGGTGATATATATATCATAGTTTTTTACATTTTTTGGAATATATATTTGGACATCATTTTATTCGTAAGGGAATATGATCACACTTTGGTGGTGAAACCATCCAAGGACAAGACAAGTAGATTGTTTTGGGAATGTTGGGTATCAAAATTGAACCATAGGTAGGTACCTTAGGTTTTATTGGATTTCTATGTTCAACCTCATGGTTGCATCTTGTGTACTATGTTAAGAAAATATTAAAAACCCTCATTGTTTGATGCCATGATTTATGGTCTTGTAACATGACATGTCCATGTAGTTCGACATCATGCGTAAGGATGGTCATTTCATGGAAGGAATTAAATAAAGGGATGATGTGGGGATTATGTAGGTATTTCTCTGGGTATAGGTATTATCCCCTAGTGGAGGAGGAGTTTTCGTCTCTTTATAGTCACAAATGGGGAATCATGTGTTAATCACATATTTTAGAAGCTGTGGGGTCATCCCATTATAGTCATACATGGGGAAGCCTATGTTTGTTGAATAGGTAAAGGCTATAGTTTTACATCATGTGATGGGGAATTTTTGTGGAATTTTACTATTGTACGACTAGGATGTTGGGATGGAAAATTTTACATCTTGTAACTCAGACGTTATAGGGGCCTACATCTAGGGAGAACACATCCAATTTAGAAAATAGGATACTCCATTATCGCTTATCAAAAGAAGATTAAACCAATCTACCTTAATGATTCCATATATGAGGATTATGTATATACTTCTACAGTACCTATGGGTGCCATTTGGCGTAAACACTACCATAGTGAAGTGGCTAATGGGGGTCCCATCATTAGGGTGACTATACTTAGGAGCAAGAGGAATTTAAGGTCCCAATGATTTAGAGAAAGAGTCATGGTAATGGATTATACTATTATGGAATCAAATGTACTAGACATAAGGGTTGATAATACCGGTCACAAGGATTATTTTGGTGTAGATGAAATGGTTTTGTATGGGTAGAGAGTTCCCAGGAACCAGCCTTTCATGAAAATGTGTCTTTTGAAGGGAGGCAATGTGGAGACTCCTGGTGTATAGGTTTCATGAAAGTTGGGGGTTTATGAAGATTGAACGATTAATAAAGAGAATCCATATCATTAAGGTTTAAATTGTTTGAAATAGTGTATCCCTTCCTCTGAGTAAATACTTAGTTCCCATGGGGTTGGCTTCACAAAGGATAATGACCTCACAAAACCCCAAGAGATGGAATTGGACTTCTTACAATACCAAGTACATGTACGGTTGTTTATGGAATATAAACCATGGTTTAAGGTTCTCAAGAACCCATTTGAGGTTTTTTCATGAATGATATCATGCATTGGGAATCTATCATGTCTTTTTCTCATGAAGATCAGAGTTTCTAAAATTAAGAGTATTTTCCACAAGTCTAAAGCATACATACCCTTAAAATTCATATACGGGGAGTTATTAATAGGTGTGGTGAAAGTAGGGAGGACCTTTTATCATATGATAATTCCTCAAAAATACCTTTCATGATGGTTTTCATCTGAATGGGAAGTTCCATGAATTCACATATGATGCATGAAAGTCTCCACATCAAATTACACTATGGATTAACTAACTTCACAACAAACCATACTTTCGAGATGATTTTGATCATTATAAACACAATACAATTGGTGTTTTTTATTTTTATTTCTCAAATATTCACTTTGACCTAGTCGTTACAACCTTGAAATATCACTTGACATGTTTATTTTGGAATCAGAAAATGCCCCAATGAGAATGGGAGACTACATAGTAGAGGATGGTCAGACTCTACGGGGAAAATACAAAAAATTGGAAAACAATGGGACATTATTGTGAATATCATATAGGTATTATGCCTATAAATTTGGGTGGTGGTCCCAAGGGGGTCCAAGATATTTTTATAAATGATATGTCATTTATCTCTTTTCTTGAAACTTACATACTTAATAAGAATTATATGGTTTCAATCTTTACTACTCATGTATCTTTGACTCCACTAAAACTAGAATTTTTGTAAAAAAATATCCATGTGTTATATAAAATTTCATGATATTGACCTTTTTTAATCAACCATTGTGAGCCAATTCCTGAGAAATTCTAATTCATCGATGATGACTACTAAGGGTGTCGTGGATTTAGTGGGACAATGGAGGGATATGGGTAGAAAATTATTGATCATGGAGATATTTAGAATGGATTCAGATTAGAATAATCTTATAAAACCATTGATGAAGCTATATATAAAATATCCACTATGCAAGGGAATTCCATTATATGGATTCATCTTGAGATATGATGTGTTATGACTTAGTTTCAATTGAAAAAAATAAATCCATTTACTAGTTCTATATCTCACTTAGGTTGTACTAGTGTAATAGAGGTATCTCGTGTCACTTCAAGAAATAACATTATGTGTTTACTACTCATTCCCTATGGAATAATGTCAAAATCTTCATTAGAGATTCACTAGTTATAGATACTCCCAACCAAACAATATGGAACTATTCTCATGTTTGTTTTAGAATAAGTTCTCTAGGGCTGTACAAAGGAGTGGGATTGTCACAATGGTAGAAATTTTTTAGAAGATGGGGCTTGGATATACTGGTTTTTTCAAATATACGATCAAGTTAGGTGAAGTTGAAGAGGGTGGTATTATAAAAATTAACATGGTATATATAGTTCTATGTCTACTTCCATCCAAACATCATGACATAACTTATAAGTAGGTGGTCACAAAGGAAAAACACATTTCACTAGAACCATGGGGTGGTTAGCATTAATATTTAGAATATCGATAATCATTCAAGGATATCTATCCAAGGGTAAATCTATGATTAATTTAGAGGATATTTTTGGGTATTAGGAGTAGATATAAACCATTGAAATGGTTTTCCTTTGTTCATATAGTGCGGGAGAAAGTTCAATTTAAGGGATGAAGGGAATTCCATTCAAGAAGTTGTTATTTTATTTTCTAAGAATTCCTACGGAAGGGATTCTAAGGAGGATACACTAGTGTTTGAAGGAATATCAGTGCCGAAAGGGTCACTTTTACTGGAGAATTATAGCATTGATCTAAGAAGCATGTGGGGATACAACATGAAACATGAGGCCCCTACAGTCAGACTTGTAGTATTAGTTTTAGTTATCATATGTGGGTGGATTATCTTGGTATATAATTCTCATATGGGTGTATGGAAAAGAACATTGGTTATGGTAGTGATTATGGTGTAAAGGTAGTTCATCACCCTATTAGTGGTGAATCTATCGAAACTATAAAATATGTTGGACACATAATCCGGAGGATTCCCCCCTTCCAAGTTTGTGGACCCTCCATTTCTTGTGTGGTTAGGACATTCTAAACATGGGTGGTATGAGTACCCAAATCCTATTCTCCCTCCTTCTTGGGAACTGACATCTTGTAACACCCAGAGCTTCCATGATACATTTCTCATTCAATAATGCAATAGCTTGCATTGTACGCAACTTCGAGTTCTAACACACCGCAACTAATCAAAGTAGCCGTTATGAATAGTAATACCCACCTTTTGAAATTATATAAATTTTATATTTCAAAATGGGCTTCATTTTTGGATTTGGAATATCGAAATTAGCATATGTTTAATTTTTGCTATTTTTCCGAGAACTTCCAATTTTTTATGAATAGTGAAAAATACTTAAAAACAAATTTTTTAATCAAAATAATTTATAGTGATAAATTATACTATTGAGTGGTTTTAAAGAATAATTGGAATATATTTTTTCCATTTTATCCAATGGTGTTAATTATAATTAATTTCACTTTGAAATTAGACATAAACAATTGTTAATCTTTTGATATATTGTTTCTTAAAAACACGTTATTTGTTGTGACAACGGGAATTAATTATTAAATTAATTAATGCAACTTATATGTTTGGAATTTTTTAAAACAGACATCATTTTTGAATTCGGAATATCAATTATATCTTAGGTTGAAATTTTGGCATTGTTCTGAAAAACTTCAATTTTTGATGAATAGTGAAACCACTAAGTGGTAGTTAAAAAACTCATTTTTCGTTTAAATGAAACATTACCACTTCTGTGATTTGATTTTAAAAAAATCTGACATACATGGTTGTCATTGGGAAGTAAAATGTGGTTCAATGGGATTAAAATAATTTTTTGGTGAATAGTAACTTTTAAGTTTAATTAATCGCGATTAATGGTAATTAGTGAAATTTAAGGTAAAAATGATATTATAAAAATATGAAAATACCTTTACACTTGTCCTACCACTATTGGATGTGTCATGTCCGACCAATAAAATCCATCGGTCAACTAGGGGACCCCATGGAGCCACTTCGGTAGGAAAATGACATAAATAACTTGTATTTATAGTTAAAATAACAATGTCACAAACATAAGTTGTTTTACTAAAAAAAAATTTAAATGGGGTAATACAAGTCATATTTTTGAATATAAATATTCATTAGAAAGAAAAAAATATTTCCTACATCATGATAGTTTTTTTTATAATTTTTAGACATTAAATAAATTAAATTATTTATGACACCATGATGATGCAACGATTACCTCATTAATTAACGATTTAAATAAAATGAAAAGATAATGTAAAATCCAAGGCTTAAACTTTTCAAAAACCTATTGGATAAGTATATTTAGAACCCTTATAACATTATCCTCGAATTATATAAGTGTGGGACCTTTAAAATCCTAAACGCATTATATAATAAAGTAACATTTCATTACTTTCCAAGAGTGCCCCTCCTCTCTACTTATAAAAGTCCCCCACCACTACCACCTTACTCACACATTCAAAGCCTTTTGGCTCAGACAAACTCTACCCAAATACTCTCCCAACTTCCCTCCCTTACTCCTAGAAGCCTCACTTTGGGCAGAATGCTTCCCAAGGAAGCCTTTGGATCAAATCAAAAGAGTTACCCAATTTTAAGTTAATGTCTTCTCTTATGTTATTTTGTTTTATTTTGCTTATCCAACCCCCTAAAATCTTTTTATTCATTTCTCTTGTTACAAAACCAGTATCCTAAATATACTAGGATGTTATTATAAGAATTATTCGAGCTACACTTACACACACCAACATCTAATGGTTAAAGACCATATTGTTTCTGTGGATGGCGAATTTCTGCCTCACGAAACGATGATTGTTCAAAACTCATATAACACCTTCAAATGTGGCCATTAAGATGTCAATATATTTATATATGAAATATAATATGTTTATGTTTTACTTAAGCTTCTGTATTTTTCCTTTATGGCATACCTTTATGGTTTCCATTATGGGTAAATGCGATATTTTCATTTTAGGAAGTGCGGACTACCGCCCCCTCAAAGTGATTTGAATCGTTAATGCCATATGTGGGAAGCATAAATGATGGAGTAAGTGATATTATATATGATATTATACTGGAATTATAATACACCTTTTTACTATTATGATTTAATTCCATTAAATACAAAATATAAATGAAAGTAGCGTTCATACGTACGTACGGCTTACCGTCTCCATGAACGGTGCATTTCATTTCTTACCTCTAAATGTTATGTAATATTATAAATGAATGTATATACTGGATATATATTATATATATGATATCTACATTATGAATATAATTCTGGATATAATGGATATTTCACCACATGAACAACTTGTAATTATAAGAAGTTTATTTTTTACTCAAGTACAAAAGATCGACAAAACGACCGTTATTAACTTAAATAATTACACATTTTTCATAACATGGTAATAAGAGATATAAAAGGAATAAAAACTTGAAAAATTCTCTTAAGCAATTATAAATTAACTCTAGTTTATTATTAATGAGGTTAGAGAACGGTCGAGTCAAGACAGGATGCAAGGTAAGGGAACTTCTTTACCCAATTTCCATTCCTTGGGTTAATCTCCTATTTTAAAATTATGCAATGATATTATTATGTCCTATATTATATTTATACTTTCTTTATGTGTACATATAGTGAATACACATAATATATCTAGTTTATTTCAAAAAAATTATATTTGTAAGGGACTTTGTCTCAATCTCCATTCATTGAGGCATATTTTGTTTTATACACAAATTTCTTTTATACGGTGTATAAACCCATTTGAATTTTATGTTTATTCAAAAGGTTTTCTTTTATAATTATATGATTTTTAAATGATTTAAAAAAAGAGATATTTCTCTCAAATATATGAAAATCCAATGAAAATGTATATGTATTTAACGCAATCTTAAAAATGTTTTCAGAAAACCCGACTCTCGAGTGTGGTAGACAGGAAGGGATTGGGCGTGGACCCATCATGGCCTGTAATTAATCGAGTAGTCTCAGAATTAGTTATTTTGTTTTTAGAAGATTGCATAATGTTTTCAGAAAAACACTGGAGTATATTTGAGAAATTTTAAATGTAAGTATGTTATAAAAAAATTGCGTCGGTAGGTCTCATGAGACAAACTAGTGTCTTGGCACGAGGCCTTGACAAAATATTAATTGTGGTCTTGGCAAGAGGCCTTGGCTATGTGATTATGATAGTCTGGCATTATGCATTCCATCATTATGAAAGTGGTTATTGATATTGCATGGGATTATTCGACTAGTAGAATATCCATGTGAGTAAGTAAATGGCATTATTTAATTTTATTTTTGCCATATCATGCTGAAGTTCAGGTTTAAAAAGGCTTTTGTTTTAGTTATACATTGCCTTAAATGTTAATGTTTTTTATGAAAGCTTCTCTAATATTGTTATCCTTACTAAGCATCTGAGCTCACCCCTTTTAATGTTTTAATATTTTCCAGGATGTGAAGAAGTATTTTATGAATAACCTGCAGGGATAGTCAGAAGATGATATGAGTGTGGACTATGGAGACTTTGTTATTGTAGTTTTTCACTTTATTATGTAATGCAACATTTATGAATGTATCTAGTGTTTCCAAGGCTACTATACTAATCGGTCTTTCGAGACATGACCTTTTGTGATCATGCCAATGTTACGAAGTAATGCACCAACTCTGGGTAGCTGGGGTCGGGGCGTTACAGTTGGTATCAGAGGCAGTTTAGTACTAACCTTGGAAGCTAGATTTAGATAAACTCTGATTAGAGCACATAGCCTGAAGATAGACTTTGAGGATTAGTATAGAAGAACTTCCTAGAATTTTGGTATTATAGAGATTTTGTGTGTTTTCCAAGAAATACATCCCTGTCTGGATACGAGCAGGTAGAGGTGGCTCTGGCACAGATGTACCTAGGGGTAAAACCCAAAAACAAAGCTTTGAGCTAGACTCGAACGGGAACTGGTGCACGACAATGGGCCTTGCTGCACTCTTGGTTACGACACTCCTGGGGGATATGCTTAGGATAATTCTCATTTTCTTTACAAACCACTATGGAGGGTTATGAGTGAAAACATTTTTATGATTATGGATTATATCCATAAATAGTTCAATTTATGTTAAGTATTTTATAAGTATGGAATTATCTATTTTGATTCATAAACTAATCTAGTTTATGCCATTGTTTAGAAATGGCGCCTAGTGGAAGGAATGGAAACCTTATCAATGCACACACTCCGTGTAGGGATTTCCCTCCTGCTCAAGATAATTTTTATGGAGCTGGAGATACAACTGGTGCTGATCAACTTATTACCATACTGGGACAACTCACTCAGGTTATGAAAAATAACCTTACTCGTTTGGAACACCCGGATCCGCAACGTGGAGGTTCAATTTTAGACCGCTTCATGAGGAAACAACCACAAACATTTAATGGGGGTACAAATCCATTAGTAGCTGAGCAATGGATAAACTCCTTAGAAAAAATATTCCATGCTTTGGGGAGTAGCGAAAGGGAGAAGGTTGTAATGGCAGTCTACCGCCTCACTGGAGATGCCGATCAATGGTGTTCGCTGATTCAAACCACAAAGGAAGATAAAGAACTATCAAATATGGAATGGAGAGAGTTCAAATATCTTTTCTTAGAAAAATACTTTCCATATGACCATCGAGTAGATATGGAAAGGCAATTTCTGAGTCTAAGACAAAAGCAGGATAAGAATGTCGCAAAGTATGAGGCCAACTTTACAAGGTTAGCAAGGCATGCTACAGATTATATACGTAACCCAAGAAGTAATATTGATCGTTTCTTTGATGGGTTAAAACCATTTCGTCGTTGAGCATTATTCTCACAAACCTTCTCAACGTACGGAGATATAGTCTCGTGTTCAATCAAGACGGAAAAAGAATTCTCTAAATCTTATGACAATAAAGTAAATCAATAGAAGAAGAGAACGGTGGAGTAAGAGACAGATAAAGGGAAAAAGGGAAAGCATGATTTTACATTATGTGATAATTTTGGGAAGAATCACCCCAGTACTTGCCTAAAAGGAATGGGAGTTTGTTATAAATGTGGAGAAAAAGGTCACCAGGCGCGTGATTGCAAGGGAATGAAAAAGGCTATCAATATTGAATGCTACAATTGTAGGGAAATGGGGATTATGTAAATGAATATCCTAAGCGCCAGAAAAAATTACCTCAGAAAAGGCCAAGGGATCAAGGACAATCTTATATTGTTACTACAGTTGAAGTGGAATAATTAATGTATTGGTGCTTTTGGACTCAAGGATTATATTCTGGTTATAAGAATAATGTGATATATATAAGGATTGTACTGTAGTACTTGTTCTTTTCATTAAGGTCTTAATATGATGAAGGTAATCATATTTTTAGTATGTGACAATAAGAGAGACTTTACTTTGTTTGGGGAATCTGATAAATTGATTTTGGAATTAAGAGACCTTTTAGAGAAAGTCTGGACAGAGGTATTTTGGATAACTATAAAGTTTGGGATGGATTAAGTTGAACTTTGAATAGTATTATTTAAGGTTAAAACATTTTTGAAGATTATTTTTGGAATATTATAATACTATATTTTTAGGAAAAGGACAACCTGTAGGGTGGGGCATAACCCGTCGCGTCGGACAAAGCTGCAGGAATTGAACCCACAACCATAGTGTGACATGCCTTTACTATCTACCACTAGCCTACAGGAAGTCCCTGGTTATTACAAAATATTTTTCCTAATCTAAATGGTATGTGTTAATATTTGGAACCTTATACAATTAGGATAAATAGAATATTTTTGAGTTCTATTACCTTTTAGAGTGAAAGATGGGTTTGTGGTAACAATTTAATAAAGAATGAAAGTCTATATGACAAGTATGTATATTCCCTTACGTTCTTAGTAAATCTTCTAAATAAATTCCTCAACATTATAAAAGGTAACTTAAAACAAAAACATTGCCGGTTAACTTTTCAACTAGGGATTCAATGACCGTTTAGCCAATCACAAGTTTGTGATTTTCTTGTGGTTAACTTTATCCTAATCCAACATTCTACGACTCTCCATCAGACCTTGATGGTTTTTTTTCTTCCATATCCATATTTTCATAGAATCCTAGTATGGGCTATCTCGGGTGACCTTTGTACTTATCTTTTTATCTTTTAAAGTTATATTTTTATTAACCTTATTTCCGATGTGGGTTTTCCACAAAGGTATTTTCTATTTTCAACCTTTTATTTTCAAAGAAAAATTTCAAATTGCGAGGATGCAATTTATTAAAGGAGTGGAGAATGTAACACCCCGAGCTTCCATGATACGCTTCTAATTCAATAATGCAATAGCTTGCATTGTATGCAACTTCGAGTTCTAACACACCACAACTAATCAAAGTAGCCGTTATGAATAGTAATACCCTCTTTTTGAAATTATATAAATTTTATATTTCAAAATGGACTTCATTTTTGGATTCGGAATATCGAAATTAGCCTATGTTGAATTTTTGGTATTTTTCTGAGAACTTCCAATTTTTTATGAATAGTGAAAAATACTTAAAAACAAATTTTTCAATCAAAATAATTTATAGTAATAAATTATAGTGAGTGGTTTTAAAGTATAATTAGAATATATTTTTACCATTTTATCCAATGGTGTTAATTATAATTAATTTCACTTTGAAATTAGACATAAACAATTGTCAATCTTTTGATATATATTGTTTCTTAAAAACAATTTATTTGTTGTGACAGCGGGAATTAATTATAAAATTAATTAATGAAACTTATATGTTTGGAATTTTTTAAAACAGACACCATTTTTGAATTCAGAATATCAATTATAGCTTAGGGTGAAATTTTGGCATTGTTCTGAAAAACTTAATTTTTTGATGAATAGTGAAACCACAAAGTGGTAGTTAAAAAACTGATATTTCGTTTAAATAAAACATTACCACTTCTGTGATTTGATTTTCAAAAATCTGACATACATGGTTTTCATTAGGAAGTAAAATGTTGTTCAATGGGATTAAAATAAATTTTTGGTGAATAGTAACTTTTTAGTTTAATTAATCGCGATTAAATGTAATTAGTGAAATTTAAGGTAAAAATGATATTATAAAAATATGAAAATACCTTTACACTTGTCCTTCCACTATTTGATGTGTCATGGACGACCAAGAAAATCCATGGGTCAACTTGGGGACCCCATGGAGCCACTTTGGTAGGAAAATGACATAAATAACTTTTATTTAAAGTTAAAATAAAAATGTCACAAACATAAGTTGTTTTACTAAAACAATTTTTCAATGGGGTTATACAAGTAATATTTTTCACTATAAATATTCATTAGAAACATAATACTATTTCATAAATCATGATATTTTTTTTTAATTTTTATATATTAAATATATTAAATTATTTATGACACCATGATGATGCAACGATTACCTCATTAATTAATGATTTAAATAAAATGAAAAGATAATGTAAACTCCAAGGAATAAACTTCTCAAAAACCTATTGGATAAGTATATTTATAACCCTTATCACCTTATCCTCGAATTATATAAGTGTGGGACCTTTAAAATCCGAAACTCATTATATAATAAAGTAACATTTCATTACTTTCCAAGAGTGCCCCTCCTCTCCACTTATAAAAGGCCCCCACCACTACCACCTAACTCACACTTTCAAAGCCTTTTGGCTAGGCCAAACTGTGCCCAAATACTCTCCCAAATTCCCTCCCTTACTCCTAGAAGCCTCACTTTGGGCAGAATGCTTCCCAAGGAAGCCTTTGGCTCAAATCAAAAGAGTTACCCGATTTTATGGTAATGTCTTCTCTTATGTTATTTTGTTTTGTTTTGCTTATCCAACCTCCTAAACTCTTTTGATTCATTTCTTTTGTAACAACACCATTATCCTCAATATACTAGGATGTTGTTATAATAATTATTCGAGAAACACCTACACACACCTACATCTAATGGTTAAAGAACATATTGTTTTTGTGGATGGCGAATTTCTGCCTCACGAAACGATGATTGTTCAACACTCATATAACACCTTAAAAGGTGTCCATTAATATGTCACTATATTTATATATGATATATAATATGTTTATGTTTTACTTAAGCTTCTGTATTTTTCATTTATGGCATACCTTTATGGTTTCCATTATGGGTAAATGCGATATTTTCATTTTAGAAAGTGCGGACTACCGCCCCCTCAAAGTGATTTGAATAGTTAATGCCATATGTGGGATGTATAAAGGATGGAGTAAATGATATTATATATGTTATTATACTGGAATTATAATACACATTTATACTATTATGATTTCATTCCATTAAATACGAAATAGAAATGAAATTAGTGTTCATGCATACGTACGACTTACCGTCTCCATGAACGGTGCATTTCATTTCTTACCTCTAAATGTTATGTAATATTATAAATGAATGTATATACTAGATATATATGATATATATGATATCAAAATCATGAATATAATTCTGGATATAATGGATATTTCACCACATGAACAACTTGTAATTATAAGAAGTTTATTTTTGACTGAAGTACCAAAGATCGACAAAACGACCGTTATTAACTTAAATAATTAAATAATGTTCATAACATGGTAATAAGTGATATAAAAGGAATAAAAAACTTGAAAAATGTTCTTAAACAATTATAAATTAACTCTAGTTTATTATTCAGGAGGTTAGATAACGGTCGAGTCAAGACAGGACGCAAGGTAAGGGAACTTCTTAACCCAATTTCCATTCTTTGGGTTAATCTCCTATTTTAAAATTATGTCGTGATATTATTATGTCCTATCTTGTATTTATACATTATTAATGTGTACATATAGTGAATACACATAATAGATCTAGTTCATTTAAAAAAATGATATTTTTAAGGGACTTTGTCTCAATCTCCATTCATTGAGGCATATTTTGTTTTATACACAAATTTCTTTTATATGGTGTATAAACCCCTTTGACTTTTACATTTATTAAAAAGGTTTTCTTTTATAATTATATGATTTTAAAATAATTTAAAAAAATAGATATTTCTCTCAAATATATGAAAATCCAGTGAAAATGTATACGTATTTAACGTAAGCTTAAAAATGTTTTCAGAAAACCCGACTCTCGAGTGTGGTAGACAGGAAGGGATTGGGCGTGGACCCATCATGGCCTGTAATTAATCGAGTAGTCTCAGAATTAGTTATTTTGTTTTTAGAGTCTTGCGTAATGTTTTCAGAAAAACACTGGAGTATATTTGAGAAATTATAAATGTAAGTATGTTATAAAAAAAATTGCATCGGTAGGTCTCATGAGACAAACTAGTGTCTTGACAGGAGGCCTTGACAAAATCTTAATTGTGGTATTGGAAAGAGGCCTTGGCTACGTGGTTATGATAGTCTGGAATTATGCATTCCATCATTATGAAAGTGGTTATTGATATTGCATGGGATTATTCGACAAGTAGAATATTCATGTGAGTAAGAAAATGGCATTATTTAATTTTATTTTTGCCACATCATGCTGAATTTCAAGTTTAAAAAGGATTTTGTTTTAGTTATACATTGACTTAAATGTTAAATTTTTTTATGAGAGCTTCCACAATATTTTTATCCTTACTGAGCATCTGAGATCACCCCTTTCAATGTTTTAATATTTTCCAGGATGTGAAGAAGTATTTTCTGAATGACCTGCAGGGATAGTCAGAAGAGGATATGAGTGTGGACTATGGAGACTTTGTTATTGTAGTTTTTTCACTTTATGATGTAATGAAACATTTATGAATGTATCTATTCTTTCCAAGGCTACTAAACTAATCGATCTTTCGAGACATGATCTTTTGTGATCATGAAAATGTTACGAAGTAATGTACCGACTCTGGGTAGCTGGAGTCGGGGCGTTACACATCTGGCCATCAATGCTAAATATTTCCAAGATTTAGCTTCTCAAGATTTATTAATTTGGTGTTCCAGTGAGGGGTTGTCCAGAGGACTAATTTATTATCCACCCATTCCCCCTCCTAATGGCGTGATTATAGATAGTGGAATAGGAATAGTGGAGTAATGACCATCTCATACAACCTTTAGATGTGGGGTAATGGTGGGAAGGGTGGACAATAAGGAAATATTCGAATCATACATTGCATATTGGTTTTTAGGTTGTTCTAGTGTCATTGGAGACTCACTCTATAGGTGTAAATAGGGGTATTTGTTGTAATAGTGGGTGACCTAGACCCAAATATGCAGTACTTTTCATTAACATATCATGTATAGTGTTATTTATATATGATGTATACTTACCATTATAGTGTATACTTTTTTTGTGACCACTAATGAAATGGTAATGTCCATGGATTAATTATCATATCAAAAGTTCATAGAAAATCATTGGCTATAATGAGAACCTCAAGATACTATGAAAATAATATAAAAAAAATTCCATATGGTCTAGATACATCTTACTGAGAGGACACAGTAGACGTTTGAATATCCGATGTTGGGGGATCATAAGTATTGAGACTTATTCTAATAGAGTTCACACTTTGTGATCTATAGTAGTAAGATCATGGGGAGAAACCCTCCAATCAGAAAACCACATATTTTGGGTGTCATTAGATGTTCCTATCTATCATCATCACCATAAATTACTTTTATTATTTCAAACACTTTTAATGGAAAGTGTGAACCCAAGTCCAAACAAAAATCCAAAGCATCAAACAATAAAAGAAACATATGAACCATTGAAATCAAGTTTAAGCCTATTAGATGCATTATTACTAAGTATTTTACAGAGAAGTTCATTTAACTCTAAATCCGGATCATCTTTTATGAGGTACTCAAACGAAATAGCAAACTTGTCCCATGTCTCTATGAAATCTTCCATGATTAACTTACCTACATTAAAACCTCTTGCCAAAATACAATCTTGTTTGTCAATCCACTCCATCTGCATCCTGTTAGAATCCACTTAATGATATCTCTCAGACATCTTAACCCGATCCTACATTGAGGCATTGAATGGAATTTATTTCTCCAACATCTCTTACTTGGAATGTATAATAACTTCCCATGTCTCCTTGAGCAGGATCACCTCCATATTCATCACTTCCATAATGGCCAGACCTTCATCATCCATTTCACCGTTGAGGCCTATCTGATACTGCAGTATCGAATACACCATTATTTCATTACCTGATGAGATGAATGGGATAGATTCCTTACATACTGTGGGCACAGGGTCTATAGAGGAGCCAACCACTTCGTTCTTGTCACTATTGCACTTTCTTGAGGGAATAATGCCTGCATTTGTAGGAGCCATCCACCTCGAGCTTGTCACCATTGCGCTTTCGTGAAGGAATGATGCCTGCATTTGTAGAATCCTTTGGGGGAAGCTTACCCTTGCTTGAAAATCAAGTAACTGGAGGACTAGGAAGGTTGGAGTAGTCCCTCCTAGGCAGTTCCCACCCATTTTTCATAATGAGGCCGTCAGAATCCAGAATAATGTTTTTCCCTTCCGTGACGAGGATCTAAGAAATTCCTCTACAATGTCCAGTTCCTTGGACATAGTGGGATCCAAATCATCATTCATGTCCTCTTGAGAAAGACCATCTCCCACCAAGGGATCCTCTCCAAGAGTGACCACACCTCTTTAAGATCCCCACGAGCATAACCATCCTCTTATCCAAACACTGTAAACTGATTTAAAGAGTTTGAAATTAGTCCTCCAGAATCAACCTTCTCAGTATAAGAAATTATATCTTGCGACTCCTGCTATATCTTGTCTAGAGCTCTTTTCTGGGCAAAGAAATGACCCATGAATTGGAAATGCGATGAGAAGTCAGCCTGAATTGGACATCGGGAATACACACCAGTGTACTCATCCCCACAGACAGCCTCATCCATTGCATCAACATTGACTGCATTTAGACGAGCTAACTTCAAGGCCAAAGAAGCATCCAAGAGGACCTCCCATTCATCCCTCACGACCCCTTCTTGATCAAGTCCCACAAAAACCCCACTATCACATAGTGTAACAACACCATCCTCAGACGAGAATGCCACACACAAACCATGTTTCACCGGATGGATAATATCAGTGACTCTTGGGTTGTCTTGGGAAAACCGAGATGGTTTTCGCTGATCAGTAGCAGCCTCACAATAGATCCTGGAAGGAGGATCATCTCCAGACTGAACCATGATCCCATCCTTTCCCGGGGGAGGGTCAATGGCACTATGACCCCCTTGGGTTCCTCCCTTTGTGCTGGTAGGAATTGGAAAGGTGCCTGAGGTGGTGACACAGCGAAAAAAATTGCATCCAAGACTCAAAAACAACTGGCTGCTTCCAGAGAAATTCCTCTCCCACTGAAATCCAAATCCTTTTGATCAGCGGTCTTGACACATCAACTTTAACACAGATGCGAAGCAAGATCGGGTGGCATACTGAATTGGTTCTCTAATCTTAACAAAGAAAGTAGCCTACGAGGTTCCCGAGCATTTAGATGATTGAAGGGTTATGGAAGGGGAGGGGGAGATTAGGAAAGTGTACCCACAATGCCATTTTCAGACCATCCTGCTTCATATAAAGATCGAAAGAAAACTTCAAAAGATGAAAATGATATTCAGTGCAGGATCGAGGAGCCCCGAACCACATAGTGATGAGATCTTTCGAGGAGGAGAACCAAATCATAATATGTCGATTGTCCAGGAGCCCGACAGATGCACATTCCATAACCCCCCTTTTTGAAAAAACAAATCTCTCGAAGACGTCGACCGAAGGATGTCGTGAAGGGAACCGAGCTAGAAATTCTTGGGAGAGAAGAGAAGAAGCATCCAAAAATTCCAAGGTCAAAAGATCAAGCTAAGGGTAACCATCACATAGGTTTGGGACCTTAGGGAAAATGGAGATATTAGGGGCAGGAGGAAAAGAAAAGGAAAAAGAGAGAGGGGAATAAGAATAAGGCTTTGTTGTTGGAGGAGAAGAGAATCCCCCCTCCCCTAATGATGGGGGAGGGGTGAGGCACCATCCATGGCTGCCTAGGTCATGGGCGAGGGACCGAGAACTGAGATCTAAGAGCTACCATCCCCTTCTTATCTTAGAACATTTGTAATAGTCTCCTGACATGAATTCGTTTCCAATGTGTGCCCCTTGATCACATACTTTGAAGCATGGAAAAAACTATGATAATGAAATAGTGGAAAGGTAGTTTGTGTTGGGTGAATCATTGGTGGTACGACACCAATTTTTTTATTTTATAAAAAAAATAACTTTGAGGAAAAGTGAGATCCATCATGGAGCCATTGGTGGGTTGGGAAAAGAACCCTATCCAGGATCAGACCCGGCCAAAAAAAACTACAAAACAACCTCCAAAAATAGCATCCAAAACTGAATATATGTCAGGACACATTGATTAGGATCATAGTACATTCATAAGACCATGACCTTGGAAGATGAGTGTAAATCTATCTAGATAGATCAAAAAATAATTAAGAAACAAAAAGCTAAATGAAACACATGTGTGACTTGCTTTGTGAGATATTTAAAGTCAAAGAGATTATATTTTACAGTGCTTTTTCAGGGGTATTTTTTCATTGGTATGACTTTCCTTATCTCTTTAGGGGTCATGATGGGTTGTTAGATCCCACTCTTGGTTTGTAAATAGTATTAACTCTTTTTGAGATAAGTTTCGATAGGTTGGCATAGAACAACATATTCAATAATCTTTTATATTCACGTGAATAGGTATATTGGACATGGTGGGCCCCACCACTAGGGTCAAGGTTTTTCCCAAGGAGATATGATTTCCAATGTAATAAATAAATTCGTATTATTATTGTTATGAATATTGGGTATTGAATTTATTTATTAAATATTTTTACATGTTTTAAGTAAATACATGGAAAATTGTAATTTGAACGAATATTAATTTAAAATATTCAATGTTTATTTATTATTTGTGAGAACGTTGAGTATTGTAAATGACTCAATTATTATCACATAATATATTTCATATTTTATAGGAAAGTGATAATAATAATATTTATGAATTAGTAAAATTGGAATAAATAAGTTGTTTATGGCGTGTTAATTATTTAGGGGCTAGGGGCCATACCAAGTAATTGAAAAACACTATATATAGAGTAGGAGATGGATTCTACATGAAATATTCATAGCCTCTCTAGCTCTCTCTCCTCTTCTATCACCCTCCTCCTATAGAGAGACGCTCTAGATCCATGATCTTGTATCGATATCACTGTCGCACATCACAAGGCAATGCAATGATCTCAGAGCCTTGAAGGCATCGTCAAAACACTATGCTTGTACATAGACTTTGACGATCTTTTCTCCTACATGTTTTTGAAGTTCATGTGGATGATTTGGAGGAATTCAGATTCAGATTATCTGGGGAGTGATTTCTAATGATGAGAAGACGACGATTATAGAACCAAATCAAACCACGTGTTTATGGTTTTAATTTTGTTCTTAAAACTCTTCACGCAAGATCCTCAACTTTAGTTGGTTATTCATTCATCGACATCAATGATTTAATGTTGATTATCTGTAGAAAATTATAAAAACCTATCTTATGGGACTTCCATTGTGTGTCTAGTTTGTTCAAATGGTATCATAGGGATTCATGAATATTTTATGCCTAAAAAAAGTTAAATCCTCATTAATTTAGTAGAGAGTGATGTCATAGTTCCAATGTCACAGACCTATTTCCAATTCAACCTCATATGGCCACACTACAATCATCTGTTGATTTTAATATAGACTGTAAAATGTCAATCCTTACAGGTATTAAATCAAAGGATTTACCTAAATCTGATGGCATTTCGGTTTTTTGTGTAATCAACTATACTAGACGGTTACTGGTGGCTAGAATATTGTTTTCTGATCATTTAATAATTTCAACTGAGAGTTTTTAAAAATAAAAAATGGAGTTCAATTATTTAAGTGTGATAATCAGACACACTATATAATATAACAAAAATAATGATGACGCCTTGACTTGTGGATAAATAATTTTTAGCGGATGGTAAAAAAACAAACAATACTTCAATAGATTTTTGAAAACCGGGGAGCATATTTGTCATAAGAGGTGGACCACCATGGCACCATCCCCTATCTCCCTGGATGACATGCATGCCTCCACCTCCAGACTACAGATCTGCTCGACACCCAGGATAGCATTCCTCTCCCAGCACCGATGATATACACTAGTGAGAGACTACCTCTCTATTGTGGTAAGACTCCTTCACCCGAGATGCCCCCTCCGACCTCTTCTACCTCGACACCTCCCCGCCGGGTCTTCCCACACTAGGGACCTCTGCCACTCTTAGCTAAGAGTCTGAACAGCTTCTAGCCTGTCTAGATATCCAACCTCACCACAATCTTGAACCCCACTGGGATCTCCACTACCCAACCACTACTTCATGATTGGCGGCATCACAGTTGGTTGTTGTTTCCACTACCCAGTTTGGTAGTACCATTACCGGTGACCTAGGAGTGAGGTAACTACTACGACATCGACCATGTTTCCCCAAAACAGTCTTTAGGCAAGTTTTATCAACCTATAACGGGTCTAGGTGGAGCTTCCAAGCCAAGAACACCCCTGAATGGGATTGACACAGCCTCAAATAGGCCTGCACTAGTTCAGATGGACCCACACATGCCCTGCCTAGGGTTTTTGTAGCCCAGATATTTTTAATATATTAAAATTTTAATTTAAATTCAGTTTTAAATAAATAAATAAATAAATTATCAATTACTGTATTAAATATTATTTATGAAGGAAAAATTAATTTAATTATGTGCCATTTAAATTAAATAATTTATTTATTTTTTATTTACAATATAAATTAATTTGTGGGACCAAACTTCAAGAGAATATTGAATTAAAATAAGAGTGAAATTTGAATACATAAAAATGTCATCGTAAATAATTGTGATGCGAGTTCAAAATATATTTTTGCATTTCACATAAATACACATGTTAAAATGTATTATTTTGATCAAAAGCTGTGGACCGACTAATACATGTTTCGTACATTTTAATTTATTTAATTAATTTATTACCAAGATTTTTTAATAATTAATTTTGTCTTATGGTGATCTATAAGTCGTTTGAGTCATTATATGTATAAGGTCCCGCGTTCTCATTCTCAAAGTTGTATTTTTTACCCCCAGTTTCCCTCACTTGCCTGCAATTATTTTTTTATAATGAAAATAAGGGAAGTGATGCCTTTCACGCCATGTAATGGAGATGCACCAGACAAGATCTTGATGCATTGGATATGAGACTATGAAACTCGAGTCACAATAAACACAATCCCTAGTGTCTATGTTGATCCATTATTCACTTAATGGATCAACCATTAGAATCGACTCAATATCCGGTTGTTATTTTTTTCATTGTTTATTATTGTGTGAATGTGTAGTTTATGCATGACCACATAGAATAATAAACTAGAATAGACAGATAAAATGAACATGTGATGTGATGAATATTTACTATTTATTGCATAGTAAGTTGTGATTGCAATCACATAGAACATGTTAATTAAGTATAAACTAATTTCTTTCATGATAAAAAAATAATAATTACCCTCAATGAAATATTATGTTGTAACCTCCATCCATTATTCAAATTTTGAAAAAAAACTGGGTGTTTAGGGTGATCATTATTCCATTACCGATGGTGCCTCTTACTACCAGGGATTTATTATGGGAGTGGTGAGTTGACTTAACTATTGTGGTTGTAAGGATTAACTAAAGATAATTTTATACAATTTTAGAGGAAATTTTTAAGCAAATCAATTTAAAATTTAAGAAGTTGGGACTTCACTCAATAGATTAAGAAACCGTGAGTTAATGTGGTCGTTTAGTCAAATGCCTACCTTGGACCATCTAGGTAGTGGTATAGCCATAGCTGGTAGACTATGGGGGGATGTTCAAGTATCCTTTCCACTAGAATACTCAACTGACAGAGTATTATGATTCTAGAAGAGTGGGTTCCTTGAATTCGATAAAGTAGTGGGAGACATTTAATGATTGAACTAATTAATCAAAATGTCTAAATGAGTAATAATGATAAGAATTACTAATCTAATAGTATTTTATTTCATAGAAAAATGGAAAGTTATACCACTAGTAGTAATGATATAAATAATAGACAGAGTAAATTCCCTCACTAAAACGATTCTCTAAGAATAGTACAGGCACTTGCACAGAAATCTATGTTATAGGAAATTCAATGTGCTAGTGTCCCCAAACCTATTAAACTACCTTAGAAAGTGATGGTGTTAAAATTCCATACAAGAGACTAATGTATAATGCAAATGATGGTTATCTCATTATTCAATCATCAACATCTAATGAAAGTTGACATCACTACATTCGACATTTATGATATAACAAGAAGTCTCATCTCTGAGAAGTATGAAAGGAGAAAGATAATCCCAAATATGAATAAGGTGATGATTACACCATAATTTGTAAATTAAAATATGGATCATGATATTTCAATGGATATAATAATATAAAAGACTGCATAATATTTAATTATTCGGGAGAAAAACTTGAGAGACAAGGTGAAAACACCAATGACAAGTATCACCAAAGGCATAATTGCAATTTCCTTAAATAAAAGAGGTATTAACATGAGGTTATTTTCATATCATTTCATGAAATATAACTGTTGAAATTTAATCAAAATAATCAGAATCAACAAAGAAAGTAATCAATTCATCATCCAGTATATTCATAACATAAATGTATTGTTTCAATATCAATTCATGGGTATTAAATAAAGTATGTATTTCACATGTGAGTATTCAAATACCATAACCAAGTGAGTATATAAACATTACTAGAAGTCAGGTGTATTCTCCAACCAGCTGAGAAAGGGTGATTCCTATGTTAGCGGTGAAATAATGGTATGCTTAAAAGCTTTCAGAATTAGTTCAACCAGTGAACGTGAATTATTCCAAGGGAAAGAAATAGGTATATATACTTAATAATATTAATAATGGTAGTGTGATGTATATGGATGTTCCAAAGATATAATATACTTCGGGTTGGCTGCAGAAGAATATCTTGACCATGAAATCATTGATCAATACAAAGTAGCATAGTGAAATTCCAAAACACACATTACATTATCTGGATCACAAAATTGTTGTTAATGAGGAGGATAGATGATGATGTCTTACATGTAAACATTGATAAAAAATGTAGTGTGGAGTTCATCTAAAACAAACATTGTATAGATCAAATATATGATGTAAGGATCATAAATGTTGTAATTTGTAGAATATTCCATTATATTTCATGAGATGCTTCACAAGTATGGAGATATCCCATAACTATATGCCAACTATATTAAATTTTTTTATCATATGAGTTATAGTATTATGGTAATACATAATGTCATTAGGACATGTTTTTAGATACAAAGATTTTATTAGGACATAAAAAACATTCATCAAGTAAAACACAATTTCATCTAAAGTAATTATTTGAATGGTTGTTTAGGATATTACATAAATCCTTTTGATAGAAAGGCAGTAGTCAAGTGACATACTACACTTCTATATAAAGGGAGAACATATCAATTTGATATAGTGGGAGCCGGATTTACTTGGGTTTAGTCAATTCCTAAGAAGCACATGTAATTGGCATAAGAACTAGTTCCACAACTATATGTGGAACATGATTGTTTTAGAGAAACATACTATGTAGGAAGGATAAAAACATGGTAATGGTTTTTAATTCACCATGGCTAGTGATAAATTATTTAGTTATAATAATAATTCTTACAAGTAAGTATCATATGGAAATTAGATATGATTTGCAAGACCAATTAAAATTTCATAATGGATTCCATGTATCAAAATGAAAAGGGGATAATAAATTTTGAATATTTCGGTGTGTATTCAAATGAGATTATATATGGATGGTAAAAAAGTAGTACCAATAAGGATTGATTGGTTATACCAATTCATTTTTCATAAATCCATTAGAATTTTACTTGTCATAGATAATATCTATGGTCATTTATTGAGCATTGGATGTCATGACCACCATTCATCGAAGGTGTCTATACGACGCTACCAGAAAGGGATGACCACAACATAGAATTATAATAAAAGATGCAAGTTACTAAAATCTAGTTTAGGAATGAAGTTATAAAAATCATCATAGAATATTCATTTGGAATGGATTTCTTCTGTGTGTCTATTAGAGGTAAGTGGGAACACTATTGTTTACAATGTAAAATTTGTTCAATAACTTATGGAAAACAACTCTTGGTCTTTAAGTTAGTTAATAGCAGGATGAAAATTATTCTCTAGTGATTGAAAAAAGCATCAAACTAGGTTCTATGGAATATGATCTACTATGGTATATCTAATGGTTTCTTGGATCTGGTCAATCATACTTATAGTGAAATGGTATTTAAACATTCATGTTGAAACAATTCAAGAGGGGAATTGTTTCCAGTGTCACATGGCATCTATCTCTCTATGTTGACATGTTCAAGACATAGGAGATGATAAATGTGGTGAGTTTAAATACACACGCTTAAGTGATGGATCAATAATGTATTCCATAATATGTAAAAAAATTAATATTTCTAGGATATACTTTTTAGTAGGTAGATATCAATTATATCTAGGATCACTGCATGGGAAGAAGAAAAAACTATCTGATTGTACTTTCATAAGTACAAAAGAAATGTACCTGGTAAGGGGAGAAGAGAGGATACTAGTCTTCAATGGACACAAACAAGTATTCCAAAAATCCATGTGATCTTATATCATAGTAAGGACAAGGTGTTGAGTGATTCAAGAACATATAATCCATTGGTATCCATACCTACAAATACTGAGTACATTGTAGCTTCTGAGGAAGCTAAGAAGTTGTTATGCATAATGATTTGTTCTAGTTCATGGAATCAATACTAGTAAGTTACATATTATCATAATGAAAATTATGATATTCTTACTAACCAAGATGTCTTGTTATGACAGTGAACAAAACAGATATATTAAAGAATACCATATCTTTATAATTTTTAATCCAGGAGGTGGGATCATATATAAAAAAATACCATTTGGAATAATTGTTGTGGACCCAAATACTAAATCCATGACTCATCAGAAATATGATCTTAATCATGTGAGAGTTAACATGTTTGGTCAGAAAGTTGGATCTACTGCAAGTGTGTGTGTTGTAATTGTTGGTGTCCTAGAGCTAACTATACAGTACTTTTGATTGCATATCGTGAATATAAATAGTTATACATGTTGTATACTTACCATTATAAAGTGGAATTTTCTATATCTAGTAATGAAATGGTAATGTATATAGATTAATTGTCATATTAAAAGGTTATAACAGATCCAAAACTATAATGAGAGCCTCGAGATACTATGACATTAATCATAAACAAAGGTCATATGGTCTAGATACATCTTAATGACTGGAAATAGTAGATGTTAGACTATTAGTTGTTGGGGGCTCATAATAATTGAGACTACTTCTCATGATGTTCACGCTTGGTGATCTCTAGTAGTGAGATCACGAGGATAGACCCACCAATAGGAACACCACCTATTTTTGGTGTCATTGTATGTTCCTTTATACAAACATATGTAACGGTATCCTAACTCGAGATCATTTATAATTTTTTCCATTTGATCATGTATTTTTATGAAAGGTGAAAAGTATGATAATGAAATCATCGAAAGGTAGTTTGTGTTGGGTGTATCATTGGTGGTATGACATTGGTTGAACGATAAAGAAAGGATTAGTCACTTCTAGGTTAAGGAAGTAATATATATCGTGCCAGATTGATCAATATGTTGTTACCTTCATAATACCATGACCATGGTAGTCGTGGGAAAATTTTTCTAGTTTGGTCAATAAATAACAAAGAAAAGAAAAGGGTGATGACATGCGTGTGCATCCTTCTTTACAGGATATTTAGAGACAAAGAGATTACATTAAACAGTGTGTGTTTGTAGGCTGGTTGTCACTGCTATGAATTTTCTTATATATTTAAGGGTTTTGATGGGTTACTAGATCTTTCTCTTTGTCTACAAATAGAATTAACCACTATCGATATAAGGGCCTGGAGGGTCACACAAAATAGAATATTCAAGGATCTACCCTCTTTAGTTGAATAGGTACATTGGACGTGGTGGGCCCCACCATTGAGGTATGGGTTTCTTCCAAGGAGATATAATCACCAAATTAATAAATAAATAAATTTTATTCAATTTAGTAATAATGTTCATTTAATTTATTTATTAAAAATATTTACAAGTTTTTAGTAAATACATATAAAACTATTATTTGAATGAATATTAAGATAAAATATTCAAGCTTTATTTAATAATTTTCAAAATGACGATTCAAGTTAATGACTTAATTATTATCACAAAATATATTTATTACATCATATTAAAGTGATAATAATAAAATTAATGACTCGATATAGTATTCATAATATGTCTTTTACGGCGTGTTAACTATTCGGGGGCTAGGAGGCAATTCCATGTAATTCAAAAACACTCAATATATAGAGGAGGAGAGGGATTATATATACACTATTCACAACCAATCTCTCTCCTATTCTCTCTACCAATTCCTAGAGAGAGTGGATATAGATCCATGATATTGGGTCGAGCTCTCTCTCACGCATCATAAGGTAAGTGATGGTGGTCATTGGAGTGCCAAAGGTGTTGTTGGAACTCTGTGCTACCACCCATATTTAGATGATCTGCGTACCAAATTTTTTTTGAAGCATGTGTGGATGATATAGAGGAATTATAATTTATATTATTAGATTAGTGATTTTCAATGAAAAGCATACATCGAGTGCGACAGCAGATAAAACTGGTTATTTATATTTTAATTTTTTTTCTTAAAACCCATCATATGAGATCTTATTATTAAAATGGGTATCAATTTTTCAATGTTGATGAGTTCATGTTAGTAATTGGTGGAAAATTTTAAAAACCCATCTTATGTGGCTTCCTCTACATGCCCTACACCTTTAGTATTCTCAATCATAAACCCTCGGACCTCTGAATGATATGGCATATGTCTATGCAAGATAATGGTATGGAAGGAAATGAGTGGACTTTGACCAATGATGTGTATGATATCTTCAATGAAAACACATTTATCATGGTATGTATGTATCATGGGGAGATACTAAGGTGTTGCTTCACCTGAGTGGATGATGGAGAAGGGGCCTCACTTCCACGATGTTGGGGGTGTGTTGTGGTAGGTAGGGAATGTATTGGATGAAGATATAGGACATCAGTGATGATTATAATGCCTATAAATCCTTGAAATCCAAAATCAAGAGAAGTATCAGGCCTATTTATTTCGAAAATGACCTTGGGAGGAAGGTGGACCATCCAAAGTGGTTCTGAGGGTGAAAGTATAGGCTCTAGGGATACAATTGTGTCATCCAGATATATCATGTGATGTTTTTTCTTAAATTCCCAGGAGATATTGGGGATCCATAGACAACTCACATCTCTCTATGGTATATAGATGTGTATTCATGATTTGGGTATAACCCTACTTGGGAAGGTCCATGTAATAGATGAATTCAATGCTCCCTATTCCAAGGTGGTGAAATATATTATGGTGCTAGAAGACCTAGACAACCCTCATGGTGTTGTGTAACCTTATAACAGCTAGGAGAAGGTGATGTTGAGAATTCATTATCCTCTAGATCATCTAGTGGGTTGTCCAACTATGGGAATGGAAAACCATGATGGGTTGGAGGATGAATAATATTTGGGGAAGGACACCTACCTAGGCACCCCTAGATAAAGAGACCCAACTGTTGGTCTTGTAACTTTTTTAACTTTTTATACCTTGAACATTTCCAAACATCTAAGATTATTTTCTAACACCATTTTTCATTATAAAGGAATTTTTCTATATCGGGGAGGGGGAGGTTCATGCGGTTCCTCAATGGGATGATGAGCAAGCACAACACTATAAGAGAAGGGTTCAGGGCCTCCCCCTATTTCTTTGGTCACAGGTGACCAAACATCTATTTTTTGAGGTGGTGCTTGTTGGGGGTCTCCCAGAATACCACTCTAAGTTATTGGATAGTATTTACAACTCATGTATGTTTTCTTTATTTCATCATTTCTACTCTGTTTTTTACCCATCACATGTTATGTCATACTTACCTTTTCATTACATAGATGTGTAATCTATGTGGGGGATCTAGGCACTAGTGGTGATGCCTGAGTAGGTAGAACATGGAGTCAAGGTATTGAGGGATTACACTACAGACCAAAAAGAGGTAGCTAATGATGTTCCTTAAATGATGTTGGAAGAGGATACTAATGTGGTCGATCCTATAATAGAGGTTATGTGAGAGGTAGCTACTAGAGATGATCCCTAAACAATGTTGGTTGAAATTGTGCGACTAACAGAGGTGGTTGAGGATGTGGTGGTGGACCCTAACCCACATGTGCTTGAAGAGGTGGTGGATGACACCATGGGTGGAGATTCAGATGAAGAAAACATTATCGTAGACATGGATCCTATCCAATATTAGAGGTTTCTCACGGATGATCACATGGAAGATTTATTGGTGGCCTTCCCCAAATACGAGTCTATGAAACCCAAATAATTTGACGACTATGGATCTGAAGTGGATAAGAAGAAAAAATAGGTTGGTGTAGATTATTGAGGAATGTGCAGAACATCATCAATCTCATTTTTTGGGCCTATTAAACAAAAAGACAGTGGTCCCACTATCATTGGATTATGATCATAGGGATCGGTGTTGTAGAATCACATTCTATTCATCCTCTATCCCAAGAAATCCTAAAAAAAATAGTCTTAGTGAAGCTGTAGGAGCTCAATGTTTCTTATTACAAATAGAATTATGACATCAAAAAAGTTATCTAGGAAGTTGATGATGAGATTAGTTGGTTGTAGGGATTGGTGAAACAATATAATCCACCACTAATTATGAAGCTGAGGCTATCAACCACCTAATGGTGTTGTTTTTGGTAGAATAGGCTATAAATGTGGTTGTATCATGTGAATACCCTTACTTCTCAAACATAAGTATTACATATTAATAGATTAATATTCATTAAATTACATAATGATACATGATGTAATATTTTAGGTATAGTGACTTTGAAAACATGGAAACATAAATTTTTTTTTCATAAGTGTTCCATTTCATCTCCCACTATGTTCTTAATAACTAGCTACCATCTAATATATATCATTCAAAATAACTTACATCATAACTTGGGTAAAGTAAACAAAAGAAAGGGCGACCTCAAACTCTCAATAAGGGTAAAAAAGGGTGATATTAATCTATCATTAGCATAAGAGGATGATAATATTATAATAACATTTACAAATAATACCATGAATATCATACATTGAAAAAATGAGTCATGGAAAAAATAATGGAATTTTACAAGACAATAATCATAATGAAATCAAAGAACATAATCAATGAAAATATAAAATTGGCATAAGAAATAGATTTTTGGCATTCACATATATAGAGAAAATCATTTCTTCAGTTGTTTAAAGCTTATTTCTAGGATTGTCATTATGGAATGGGTTCATTTCGTAAACAATCATTGTAGTTAAGGTTCACTCCCATGACTATCAAAGTGAAATAAGTCCCTTAATAAATTGGGTTCACTCTACATTATAGTATAGTTTATCTCGTTAGATATCAATATTTACCCAATGCATTGGAGGTAGATTTAGGTCTTACACATCACATAATCCATACATTTCTGTTCCACAAGGTCATAAAATATTCATCATATAAGAACCCATGAGAATAATGTGTTTTATATACAAATATTCAAAATAATCATAAACCATTTAGAGAGATAATAAGAATGGAATCCTTGGATCAAATATCTAGTTAAGAATATGTAAAATCAATGGAATTAATCTTACATTGAAAATTATTTTTAAATATCACCTGTCAAATTTCTTGAGGAAAATACTCTTTTCACTTTGAAAAGAATTTTTTTTTAAAACTGAAAATGTATAGTAATTTTCAAAACCTATTTATTTGAGAATAAATTTGTAAACATATAATGGACTCATTAAATAATTGTTCTGCCATTATGGTATAAAATACCATTCATATAAAACACATTAAAAAGCAAATATTCCTTTCTCATTTTATGTAAATTCAAAACACGATTTTTTCAAAAAATTAAATGAATACTACTTTAAAAACATTTTTTTAAAATAAAACATTGTTAAAAATGATTCTAAAAAACAATTTTATGATGGTTAAAGAAATAATTTTTTTGAAAACATGGTTTTGGAAGAAATGGTTTTTTTGACCGAAGAGAGAAATAATGATGGTTTTTATTGAAAACAATATTTTGAACTCATGAGTACATAGAGTGGAAAATGAAGGGAAAAAATGTATTCTCATGATATAACAAGAGGGTAATAAAGTTCATGAAGTTATTTAGATATAAATCATAATATTTCAAGATGGTAAAAATAATCATAAACAATCATGATAAATGAATAGATTGTATAATAAAACATTACCATATTGGTAACATAGAATCATAATCCCTAATGAGGGAATCAATAAAATGGGACATAAAATATCATTATTATAAATAATTTCATAATATTTAATGTCATTTTATTTTATATAATACTCATAAAATATTACTGGTTCTGAACATGACATACATATTAATGAAGGAAAATTAAGACAAAAATCTCTTACACTATGTCTTGAATACCTTTGTAAACAGTAAATGATCATATATAATTTATTTAATATTATTATACATATATTATAGAACCATAAATATATATACATAATATATTTATTATTTATGATATTATAGTACCCATTTATTAATAATTTCATGTTAAAGTCATGTTTTAGGCAATGACAGTTTTGTTTTACATGTATGTTTTTTTATTTTTGGTCCTATTAAATTGATCGTAATTTAATCATAATAGAGGTTTTATAAATGATATAAATATAATATATGTTAATTCTATATTTATTTATAGTAATCTATAATATTTAATGATATACAATAAAATACACTATTCATGGAGACAGTGGGTTGTACGTATGCAAGAGTGGTATTTCCATTTTCTCGACAGATAAAGAGAACGAAAGGTAATAAGATATTTCATTTATAGAATCATTTATATGTAACCTATATCTAATATACTAATTAAATATATACTGCATTAACTTCAACATAAAACATAAGTCAAAAATGAATCGCATTGTTTCATGAGGTGGTACTATGCTGTACACATGACTGATGTTATTGTATTCTATACGGAATAGAAAGTAAGAAGTTTTATGTGATTTAATAATTCAAGAAGTATATTTATGTGATATATATATATATATATACATTATATCCATCATCATACCCAAGGATGATAGGTGTTGATGAAAGGTGTCACATCAGTTTGTGAGGTAGTGGTCCGCCGTACACACGAGCGACATTATCATTTCGCATTTGAAGGAAAATGAGATGGATGTAGGTAATGAAAATAGTATAATAAAATCTTAGAATATTTAAGATACTAATTTTATTATATTATCACAGTTTAATAAGATTTTTTTTGAGGTGGGGGAAGCAATGAAATAAAAATGCTCATTGAAGAATACCACCTCTTCTTCAGATAACCTCGTTGGGTTTGAAACAAAAGGACTATAATATTGGATTAATGAATATAAAAAATATTATAAGAAGATATTAGATAATTAAGTTAGATATTTTTTTATTAATTGAAAAAACTATTGGATTTTTTATGTGGGAATGGGAGATGAGAGGGGGTGGCCTTTTATAATTGAAGTGAGGGTCACACTTGTAATTTTTGAAAAAAAATGTGTACCCACATTTTTTACAAGAAAAATGAAACAAATGGACCATTATTAGGTCATGAAGACTTAATTTCAAAATATGACCATCCAATGGGTGTTGGACATGATTTGATTCATTTTTAACCCTTATTTTGTAGTTTAAACCCCATGTAAATTCATTTTCACCTTAAAAAAAGTAAATATGTTTATTTTATTTAAAATTAATTATAGTAAAAGACTAATTTGACTTTAAATAATAATATAACTTCTGATGATTCCAAATATTGAATAATTTATAACAAATTCTACTCATATAGGTGGATTATATTAATTAAAAATTAATCCACATATGTATTGAGAAAGAGGATTTTAAAAGATATAATTCTAAAACTTTAAATAGTTTTTATTTTTAAATTTATTATAAAAATTAATCCAATGAAATAAATTGGATTAGTAAATATATAATTGAACCAATTTTACTTAAACCCATTTTCAAAAAATAATCGACCTTATAAATTCATGAAATAAAAAAACAGAATTCAATAAAGCCACTATTTTTACAATTCTTTAAAAAAACATAATCCTTTAAGAAAAAACCAGAAATCACATCTAGATAAATTTTTAATGATGATTTCAAAAATTCATTTTATTTTATCAAATTTATTTAATAAAATTTTCAAAAATTAATTTTATTATTGTTCACAAAAAGAAAAAAAACATTTTTTTATGAAAAATATTGTTTTCAAAACATATAAACACACTACCAAGATGTAAGTGCTTTTTTATAAAAATGTTTTATTTATATAGTAAAATTATTCATAATATTTGGAAAGAATTTAACACAATTCGTATCATTATGTTTATTGTCTATTTTATAATGGTAATGTTTAAATAATATTATTGATAATATATCATGTTTTTTTATAAATCAATGTCATGAATAACATAAGGTAAAATATGTATTTCATGTAATGAAAAATATCAAAAAGATTAAATTTATTTGAAGAAAAATATATCCATTTTTTTACAAATCATCTCTACAAGATGATTTCTGAATCGAGAAGGATCAGGTTTGAGTACGAGCCAATGAGGTTCGCCCAACTACAAAGAAAGAACAAGTAGGACTGGCCAAGCTGAAGCAGACCCTAGATGCTACATTAAAATGGCTAGCCAAGTTAGAGAAATCCTTGGCCTAGGTTGAACTGTAGGTGGATTCCCTTTGATTGAAATAAAGGACATGCTCTTTTGTGAGGATGACCCTCCCTAAACATTTGAAGTTGTTTATTCTCCTTGTAAATAATTTTTTCATTACCTCATGTTGATCCTATTATTGAGAAAACCACACATTAATACCTATTCCCACATGAGTCATGATAAGTGTAGAAATAAAGGGATTAATAGGAGATTGATCTCATATATGAGAGTGCCAGACAAGGATTGAACACTCGATGTTGTATTTTTTCACTGACCACCAGAAGTACCCAATTAATGAATAATTAGTTTGAGTGTGGGTCTCTCTGCACTTTTGAATTTCTTTCTCAATGCACATAGTTGAAATAAATTATTAATTCCAGGGGTTTTGAATTATACCAAAACTAACGGCATGTATTAGGGGTGTGAATTGAGATGTGTAAGATCTAGAACACAAAGGGATTGATACGTCAAAATAGGGTGACTTCTAAACATGTTTGAAACACAGATCATAATATCATTCCATCAAGGATGGGGAAAAATAGATGATGGTTAGTTGTTTATCATGATCGAAACATGGGACCTATCAAAATGTAAAATAATGTCCTTCAGAGTGTGTTTTCATGATGAAAGGTTACCCAATGTGTCCCCAAACCATTACTGTTAGGGGATTTATGTTCATATGTGGAGGGTAGTGAGGATCAAAATCTTGGGAGTCAAGATGAATGGAGTTATATATGGTAATTTTCAGAAAGAGTTTAACACTCTTGGGATCATACCACTATGTCTCTAAACACATCGTGTGGGCATATCGGTCTGAATGAAGGAAAAAATATTCATCCAAGTAGAGAATCATCTTGGATTCTAAATGACTATGAATGAAGTAAAATGAAATAGTAGGTGACTAGCATCGAAGGTTATTAAGGGGTTCTAATGTGAGGTATTGATATTATTTATAGTTTCAAATCATAAAATGTGGATGGAGGGCATGTTATTTAACATCTTACGACAAGGCCATTGAATACATAGTTTAATGTCATATGGTAAGGTCACGATTGATGTAGTTATAAGGTTTCATAGAATTAACTAAGGGGGAAATATGTGTTCTAGGGATGTTTATTCATCATAAAAGGAAAGGTAAACTGATGTAAAGAGATGGAAAAAGATATCTAATATTACATGAAACGTCTATAATTATGTAAATTGAAGTTGGACCAGGGAAAGAGGGTCTCGGTATCACTACAAATTCAATAGAATTGGGAATCAAGATACACATAGATTTGGAAGATGACATGGTATTAAACCATTCCCAAAAGGGGTAAAAGGATCTTCTTAGGTGAGGTCCTAACACACATTTCATTTTTACATCATGATGTGAGGAAGAAGGGTGTATGTTTTGACATTTTATAGTAAGGATGTTGAACATTCAGTTTCACATCATATGGTGGGTACATGATTGATGTTGTTTTAAGATAAATAGAATTGACCATGATGTAGAATAGTTTGACATTGTATGGTCTGGATGTGCGTAGTATTGTTTAATGTCTTGTGATAAAGGGATATAAAATTACTTGAATAGAGTAAAGAGTTATGATTTGGCCACAAAGTTTTCCTATACCTATGGAACCAGAGAGAAAAAACATGTTTTTTGGGGATCATAGTTGGAATCACTGGCTCTGTAACATTTTTATTTATACCCTTATTTTTCCCATTTTAAGAGAGTGACCTAGTGGGATAATGTCTGAATTTTACTCTAGTTTCCCTTAAGGGTTTTCAACCTGTAAGACATATACAACTATTTCATGAGGTATTTTATGTTAATTTCATTTGGGAAAATGTATCTAGTTTTGGGACATATAGATTTGATAAGGATTTGGGAAGTAATTAAAAATTGTGGCTTATGAGAATTTGATCGGGAAAAGTGGTGATTTATTTGCTGGGATTGATTGATGACCATGTTAAAAATATAGGTCACACAACTACATTGGTTATAGATGGGGAAGATTGGTGTGGGAGAAACCATAAAAAAATATATGAAATATGGGAGCTTCCAAATTTCATTGAGGATTATTCTAGGCATATTCCCAGAACTAAAAGTGAGCTATGGTGGGAAAGCATCATTTCCACCATGGGGATCTTCAGATATAGAGGATGAGGAGGATCCAAATTTAAGAAATAACATAGTGAAATTGGACATGGGGAATGTACTAAGGAATGTCAAATTCTTTGTAAGATTTTTCTCTAAATGATCAAACACATTGTATGAGTGTATTGGTAGACAATGATTGTTCCATACTCTGAGGGGAAAGACCTAGTGATAGATCTGTTGTGGAGATGGGCCCATTTTGTGAAACCTAGGCATCACTACATATCCCATGTGATTTGAAATCAATATACACATAGTTTTAGAATGTGGCATGGTTGGAGCTAAATGATTAAAAAGAGGGGGAACCCTCTCGAGTGAGGTTGCAGGGTATCACAAAGTTTTGCCTCCTACGATGGGGACACAAACCATACATTTTAATATCTTGGGGTAATGACATTGGAAAAACTATTTATAGTTTTATGGAGAGGACATACATTTTCAAATAAATTGATAGATTCACCATATCATGATTTCTTCCTGACGTACCATGTCTCATCCCTTGATGAATCATGTATTTAGTATAAAAGTAATCCAATGTCTATTGAAAATGGTATTTTTACAGTTTAATGTTATTTTCCAGAATCTTTTGTGTGAGGCCTTTTCATTGATATGCCCTTTATTTTTCCGTAATATTATGTCATAGAGGAATTATGAACCAATCATGGATCAAGGAATATGATTGGGTCTTACAACATGATAATGAGAACTATTATCATTTTTATCACCTTGGGTAAGAGGTAACGATGGTCTTAATGTCAAAGATAACCTCACATTGATAGAGGGAACTTGTGGTTGGGCTCGACGAAAAAATTTATAAGCATAAGTTTTTATCCCATGGGTTTGGAATCAAGACACATGTAGTTCTCAAAAACAATGTGGTAGGAAACCAATGTTGGATGAGTGATACCCTCTTTGGTGAGATACTTTTCCATCATAAATTCTCATGCCATGTGATGAGTTTTTTGGTTTTGGTTATATAGCATTTTTCATATTAGGCATCCAATGTTTGTTACATAGGGTAAGGCTATAGTTTGATGTCAAAGTTTAAGGATGTTATATGTTAATAATGTTAAGGTCATAAATATTAGATTGTGGCTACTTCTAGTTTAAGTACATAGAGTCCAGACCATGGATACTGCTAGTTTAAGGACATAGATCTCAGACCATAGTTATTTCTTGTTTAAGGTCAAGATCTCAAACCATGGATACTAATAGTTTATGGTCATCAAGCATGGACCATTGTTTCTTCTAGTTTATGGTTATAAAGCTCAGACCATGTCTACTGCTAGAGTGAGGCCATGGATCTTAGACTATTGATACAACAAGTTTATGTTAGTAGTGCTCAGAATATGGTTTCTTCTAGTTTAATGTCATATATATCATAAAATGGATTATACTAATTTAAGTTCATAGATCTCAGAATTTTGGATTCTACTTGCTTAATAACATATATCTCATATCATGGTTTCTTCTAGTTTAATATTATAGAGTTCGAACTATCAGTTAATGTGAAATAATACTTGAGAAATGTATCATTAGAAGGATGTTTGATACACTCCTAATTCATTGTGATTAACAAGTAATAATTGAACTTATGAATGACATATGGTCCGTCCCACATTTTTTTGAACTATGGTGGATATTTTCAAAGTACCATTAGAATCCTAAGAGCCAATACCATGTCACCCTGAAGGAAATAGAAGATGGCGACCTTCTTGATGAACGACCATAATACCCTATTTTGGTGCCTCTCAATGTTATGAAAGAACTGAATTATGTTATCCTAGAGGGGTTCCAAATCAGCTAGATGGAGTTCTGCTATTTTGTATGACTTTTGGTCATAAAAAATGGTTTTTAGAGATTGATATTGAACCTCTATAGGTAAAACTTCCATTATTCCATATACCCTGGAGTATGAGGTCACCTAGGTTGAACTTCAAGTCATTATACAATAA
This sequence comes from Viscum album, assembly GCA_963277665.1. Lineage (NCBI taxonomy): Eukaryota > Viridiplantae > Streptophyta > Magnoliopsida > Santalales > Viscaceae > Viscum > Viscum album. The sequence continues at coordinate 594,989,371 of OY728119.1, forward strand.
TCCCAGATGAAATTAGTTACTTTATCATGAAAAATCCATTTTTTTATAGGGAACCATATTTTTTGGAATGTCAGAGTGGTTTTTATTGGTCACCTTGATCTACCCAATTGAGATCCAATGATAAAGGGAACTATCGTTGGACCAGATATTATTCTCGGTGTAAACAATTCATCAACTTGATAGCCTAAATGTTTGTTTCTTTTTTTACTTTATAATTGAGTGAGTAACCCTAAAATGATGAATTATGTGGGATTTAATGAATTTAATAATGGTCTATGAGTTGACATATTTGAGGGGAAATTCTTCTTTCCACCTTCCAATGAAGTCTATTATGGTCAGAATGAAGTTACGCCATCAAACCGTCGCTGGTGGGTAGGGACCAAAAACACCATGTACCCAAACTACAAATGGTTAATAATACATGGTGGTGTAGAGGAAATGTAGTGGTTGGTGTAAAATTATGGAATGGATCTAGCACACATGACATGTCTTGGTAAATTCAATGTATTCGTAGGCCATGATAGGCCAAAAGTAACCCAAGCTATGAATTTGGGGCGATAGATTCAATATTATCTGATTAGATCCATGGGATCTAGCGTAAGCCTCTTGAAGGACATAAAGTATCTACTATACTTGATTGAAATGGAGAATAGTAACATAAAACCCACAACTATATAAATTCTACTCATGATTAGGTCCACTCTAGAGGATTCACTCTACTACATGCTAGTGGATTCCCTCACACTTGGCTCAGCCTAGTGGGAGAGTGTTGTGCTATAGATAATAAATTATTTGATTCAAATAATTAGGTATTTCTTTGAAAAAATTGGAATTAGTGGGACATAAACATAAGTACCATTATCCACCTGATATACTAGTTGGTTTCCATTATATGATTTCATTGGGGTTATGAACCTATGATGTGAAATATGAATAACCAAATCATATTGGTCAGGATTTTATAGGGATACATCTATGACACCCAAGAATTATCGTGGGTATTTTGTGACCAAGAAATATAGGTCACCTTTAGTTGTGAATGTAAGTTGGAAATTAGTTGTCTATTACATTATAATAAGGGAACAATAACTTTTTTTGTTGATATATTCACCATAAACATGTTTGATCACTAGCTTGGAGTCTCTATTCACATGAAAGATAGAGAAATTAGAGGTATAACTCAATAAAATTGATAAATTTTTGATACAGTTCCTCTTTGTTGGTATAATCTTATGATGACAAGAATGTGTATGGGAAGATGGTCTACATAGTAGAGATGAAGGAAATCCGTCAGCCTAATTTTCTGAGTTTAGATTCACTAATCCCACTATTGGATGGACATTGGGAGGTGACATCAAAATGCATCATCCATATATTCCTATCCACAGAAAGAATGAATTCATCTAGGAAATCAACAACTAGGGGTAGTTCATAAGTTGTCGAATGTGAAACCAATTTGTCTACCAATGGTTTTCACTTAATATATTTCTATAGGAAACCATGATGTAGAAAAGATAGAGGATTACTGGCTAACACGCCAATAACTCTATCAGCATATGGATGTTGAGGATATATTTCAGCGAGTGAATACAAGATAGCTGCTATATCTCATGTTGTTTTAAGTAATGTTGAAGCATTTTCACTTCCAAAACTAGTGCGAGGAAACTCTTCTCGATGGGGAAAATATCTGGTTTTCATTTCTAGGAGAATTAAAATGCGATAAAATTGGTTTTTATATGTTATATCATTGTTCATTTGGTTTAAAATAGTTATAAGGGATCATTTAATGGTGGTCACATAATGACCTAGAGGATTTCCTATGATAGGTGGCATCAGAACCATATGTTCTAGAAGATAATTCATTATGTCCTCAAAATATATATGGTATTACTCATCCTAGTGGAAACCAATTTCATTCTCAATTATCCTTTATAAGGGATTAAAATTTTCAGTTGTATTTACAATAAATTAGATAATATATGATAAGAGGCCTTAGAGACCTTATAACATTCTGAGGTTACATGGAGAAGGCATTTGGTTGATAGCCTTTATTTTCTAAAGATCAATTTCTACACCCCTATGTCTAACGATGATGTTTGGAAACATTTTAAAAGTTTCCTTGAATACACAAATAAAAGGTTTCATATTCAAGTGATTGGAGAGGAGGAAACCAAAAAATTTCTCAAGGTCTTTGAAATTATATTTAAAGTTTCATGATTTTACCAAAAAATCATCCATTTATAATTCCACTAGCATCCATTGGAGTGGAATAAAGATATGGTTCATAGCCCACTGGTTGGTGGCTCCAGCATTCTTCAAACCAAAATGCATCACCCCATTGCAGCAGGTCCCCACGAGAGTCTAAAAGGAAGTCTCCTTATTATCTGTTGGGCTATTCATATTTGATTATACTAAGAATATCCATCTATTATTGAGAGTTTATTGAACCCAAAAATAGAATTAATGAACTTATCCATTACTGGAAGGGGAAAATCACCCTTATTGGAATGGTTGTTGAGGTATTAGAATTTGATAAAGAATTTTATCTACCCATTCTTCTTCTTGTGTGTAGAAATGATATCCATACACAAAGGGAACTAAACCTTTATAACAATGTTGAACATAATAATCTTTTCAACATTGTCCTTGACTATTTCAACATCGGAAGGGTACATTTTCTAAGAGGATATTTGAACTCATTGTGACCCACAATGAGGCCAAGGTGATGAATAGAAACATGAGGATTGAGGACTTGAATCTAATTATATAACTAGGAGACTAAGCCATAGTGCTATTTTAGGAATACCACATACTATTGTAGTTCCTCTTAAGAGATAGTTTTTCTGATTAGTGTCAGTAATATATCATAATAAATGTTGAGGTATATGTATGTCAACTCATCAATATTAGTTGAGAAACCCTCTAAAAATTCATGAGTGGTGTAATCAAGATTCACTTTATGATTGGATGTTAGAGGATCAGAGGGAGGAAGTGACTCTTCAAGATCGGTATACCCATGTTTATAAATCATGTCTTCTCTAGAGGATGTGGGATCCATGGAAATTGGTTCTTGTTCTATATAAAAGTGGACAACAAAATCTATTGAGCCTATCACTTATGGTTTCCAATTTGAAGGTCCACTTTTGATATCAAAGAACTAATTTAAAGTCAAAATCTACTAAGATAACCCTCAATTTTGAAACAAGCTATGGTTCCATAGTTCAACAACCATGGGAATAGTCCCCTAGTATTCCAAAAGAGTGAGTTTATATGGTGATATATGAGCCTATATCATGTATTATTATGAGGTACTATGTGAGTAATTATTCTTATTAGATATAATGAAATAGATCCCCTAGTACATGGTCATGGGATTTTGACAGTGCCACATTGTTCATGATGTAGAAATAGAAAGGAGGATAGTGAATACCATCTCTTTTTCAGGGGAGACTGGGAGTATGCTGTATGGGGATCCATTGGGGGGTTTACATCATTTCTGGACCCCAACATGGATGATCTAGACTTCATGGACTAGTGGTTTTTGGGCACAGGTGTCAAGGATACAGAGAAGCTGGCATGAACTATGATCCTGAATGCAGGATTCTGGTGTATTTGGTAGGCCATGAATAAGGTGAGGCATGAGGGAGTCATCCCATATAAAAGAGTCATTATCACCGGGACAAAAAACCTTCTTATGGACATGTTAAGGCTCATCCGAAACTGGCAGGAGGAACCCTCCTTGGGGTTCCTTAAAGGGAGACCCTCCCTCCCTCAACCCAATTACAACAACAACAAAGGACAATGGGTAAGATGGAACGACCCCTTGAGGGGACTCAAACATAATAAAGATGGGTCATGTAGTGTGGGGGTGATCCATGGAGGTGGGGTTGTCCATAACTCCCACAATTCAGTTTTCTTGGCATTCTCAACTCGGCTAGGCCTTGGATCGTTTATTAATGATGAGGAAAAAGCAATGTATCATGGTTTAAATTTTTTTATACGGAATCACATTTCCATAGAAGAGGTGGAAATTGATTCAAACGCACTCCATGGTGCAATAAAATGCCTCTTCCAACCTCCATGGGCTATCACCTACACTATAATGAAGTGCAGAGGGATTCTCAGCAACACCATCAAAGTGATACACTCTTGGCATGAGGGGAATCATGTGGAAGACTACCTAGCATATATTTATGTCTCTAATGTGGATCCAATTTACATTCATGATGTGTACTCTTTGAAACCTGAGGTTGTGGATTTGGTTAAATGGGATGCCTTTCGCTACCATTTCTTACGGCCTCCTTAGGCTCCTTTTTTTTGTTTGTTTTGAATAATAAAAATATCTAGTACATATTAATTGAAATTATTGGTGGAGTTTATATGCTTCAACTGCATTGGTATGGATTTGATTTCCCTCCCATTTTTACTACCCAACATACAAATAATGGGCTCTACAAGAGTTTAAGGGTGAAAACATCACCCTAAAGCACCCCTACATGAACATCAAAAATGTATTTAAGGAACTTGTGGTTTGTAGAGAATACAACTACTTCCAAAGAAAGTATGGACCTTACCATATGGGAATTGTATGTTGTATCCTATGAGTCTAATATAAATTCAGTGATTTCTACCAAATCACCTAATTAGGTCCAATGTTAATAAATTTCATATGAATTCTTATTTATCTTATCATACCCTATAATTTTCCAGTCGGAGGGAGTCAAATCAGATACTATAATCCATATTTTATGGAGCATTCAAGTTAGGATAATGTTGATCCCAATGTTAGTATACACTAGGTAGCATCAGTTTTCCATTCCATTGAACTGACTATGATATATATCTGGAATATAATCCTCTGAATGATAATAGCCTCATCTTACTTAGAGAATGAAATGATACCTTGACATCCCTCTTAATTATCTTCCTATGAATGGAAGTCCTCAGTGGTAGCTACATCATTTTTAAACTGAAGGGGGGACCTTTAAGGCTTTGATATGAGCCAGAAACATATCCTTCAATAGGTGGATAACCTCAATGATAGAGAGCCTCAATGGTATATCGAAAAAGTGTCTCATCATGTTGAATTTTTATATAGGTGGAATATTGTTTCCTAAAAATGATCAATATTTGTCTAGGAGTGTATAAGGACACACGTTTTGAGGAACTACAACTCAATTAGTGATATCCACGCATTCCTCATGGTTAGATTATCGGTGTTGAACACTTGAAGGTTGGGCACCATATGGAAGAGTTAGGGATATGTCTTGATACAAATTATCATAATGCTACTGTATTTGAGTTGTATGGTCAATTAACATAGTTAGTTATAGAGAAATATCTAGTAGAGAACCCTAAGAGGGAGGTTTTTACTGATCCATTTGTTAGTATTGTTTTCTAGTCTTTGTAGCATTAAAAATTTAGTCTAAATTTTTTTCTTGACCATTATTTCTAAGAGAATATCCCATAACACTCTTATGATGATTTTGTATAGAGTTTCACCATGGGTTATCATGGTGTTCATCTTCATTGAGTATCATATAGAAATCCTCCAGTTCAATAGTATTAACAAATATTCACTCTTTCTCCTTTATGGTGGAATATTCTAGGATGTTGTGAATTCTTAAGACATCTCCCAATTCAAGAGGCATAAAGTCACCCAGGATGCATTCTAGTTTTGGTACTGGTAGGGGAATCTAATTCTCATTGTTTCATATTCCTACAAGGATTAGAACACTATGATACATATGTGGAGAAATTTTTAAGAGGAGTTTAGTAACCCTAGGATGATATAGCTTTCTCATGTTGGAATCAGTGAAACCATTGGTGATAACTATTGTATTTCAAGACTACTGTTCACTTTAATTTTTTTTCATGGTTGGGGGATGGTGTCCATTCACTGGATTCTTCACTATAACTATATAGGTTTGTTAAAACACGTGTTATGTGTGTTGGTATTTCACCCAATTTTACTAATAAATGGCCTACTTGTCCGAAGATAAAATATTTAAAGAAAAATAATTATTTGATGTTATTTTGAAGGATCTTATTTTATGGGAAATGATTGGTGTGGTCAATAAGTTCATCCTATTAGCGCCTCTTGCATTATGGAGGCTTTAAAATTCATTTTGTCACAATAATTTGAATGGGAGATAGAAGGGGTAATTTGAGAGATCATTTCTTCGGCCACTATAAGGATTACTCCATACACTAGGAATTTTTCTATGAACCTTATAATATTCCTGGGTAATTGTAGGAGATGAGGGTAGGGAATATGTCATCTTTGACATTCCCTACGAACATTATTATTTGCTGATATTAGGAAATACATACATCAAGATAGTATGCTATCCTCTACCATTGGGAAATAAATTCGACAAATCACTCATCATACATATGGTTTCACATAAAGATTTATGTGATACTGGACGTGAAAAGGGTGGAGGTGAACTAATTGAGTAACTTCCAATGGAGACACTCCCAAATGTAAATGAATCATTAGGGAAGCTGGTTAATTCAATGAATGTGAGTAACTTGATATTCTAAATGAAACATAGAATCATAGAGACTTCTTACAATTATAGAGTCACCAAAATTTGGCCTCACCATGAGGCAAAGTGTGACATATATTTCAATAGATGACCCATCCCATTGAATAAGATAAATATATGTTTAACTAGTTATGGTGGTGAATGGATGTGATCCACCCAATCCAGATACAAATTTCCATCAGAAAAATTGAAACCGATCACATCTCTAAACCCTCAAAGCCAGTGATAAGAGTTGTGATTAGTACATCTGGCTGAGGTTTAGTGGTCACTAATGCATTAACTGGATCATCAGTTTGAGATGTGAAGCGACCTCGATCAAATGGAAAGTAGTCTAGCTGTTGAAATGGAGTGGGTGAATAATATCTTGGTATATTTTCATGGACACTGGATTCCACCTAGATTAGAATCACAATCCCCCTAGTTTATATCTATGTTTCATGATAAGGAGGACTAGGAGCCCAGCCAGTGGAGATACAGGGTCTCTTTTGACATTGTCATGACCTAGATGCTACTCTGAGATAACCTCAATAGTGATAATCTTGTATCCTTCAAGATAACTGAGAAAAGTATCCAACCTATTATCTTAATATGTTTCTCAAATGATCTAATATTGTTCAACAAGATTAGTGGGATCTTTCCATTTTCAAGATTCGTGAGGGTAGGCTACAACATCTCATTAGGTGGGATCCATATAACTAACTCCTAACTATATAGACTAGTGAGAGTTCTTATTAGGGGAACTTCTTGGTATTGTGCTACTCCTTTGGGCAGGTTCTCTCTATTATTTCCTATGTTAGGGTTCAATTATATCTAATCCATGAGAGGTTTTATAGTGATGATATTCACCATAGTTGTGGTAAGAGATGATATTTTAAAATCTACGGTTGTAACAGATTGATGATACCATTATTGTCATGGGATAGGGATAAAATGAAGGGAAATGTATTGCCACAATTACCTAATATGAACATATTTTGAGGGGTCCTCCATGAATCACTAAAGAAGTATGAGGATATTGATATGGGTCTGTTGGAATGTCTAGAGGTATACATATGATTTAGTGTGTCTATTTACCAGGATAATTATAATGTCAACCCTCCAATAATATTGGTGGACCAAATCAATATGTTCAAGGATTTTTGTGTAAATCAATAGGTGGTCCTAAAGTTCTTCCATATTTTCCCAGATACTTTTTTGGAAGCATGTCACTTGATCCTTAGTGAAGGACTTCATGATGGAAAAAACTAGGTTTGTGGGTGGATAAAGTTAAACAAGTAGCTAGTCGGTGGATAATATCCCTCAAAATTCCTCTTATTTATTACTCCAGGGAAGATAACACTCACGATATACCCAATCACAGAATAGAACTGGTCAAGAAAATGCCAATGGAATTGACACAGACCTTCTTTGCTGTTGAATTTTTGGATGGTGGTGTATCAAATAGGAAAACATCCATTAAATCCTATAATATTTGTCTAATGGGGTGCTAACTTCAAGAACAATCCCATGTAGGACATGGTATTTAGAATTTTTCCTTGAGGATGAGAGGAAGAATATATCTTATGCATCATCTGAGTGTGCCAACACAGAGCCCAACATCTCTCCCGTTTCTAGTGTGTAGGTTGGGTAGAGGGAAGCCAGTGGTGGAAAAGATGACTATACTATGATTCCATGTAATGAGTCCAGAATATCCCCCCACCTATAAGTACCTATAGAGGTATTTAGTGATTCGGTATATCTCGGAATTAGGAATCATTATCTATAGTTGACGTGATTCCTCTCCCATCTCTAGAAGTAGATTTAAAGGGTCCTTCCTTGATTCATCTTTTATTATAGAGTTTGATAGATTGAAGGTGAAATTGTGTTTTCAATGGTTCATCCTATGATGGAATAAGAGTTACCAAAGTGGAATATATTCGGATTCACGTGAGTTTATTTCATATTAATTATGAACTTCTCCATTTTCATATCCACACAATGTTTTTTCCTTCTTCAATGTGAAAAATATTTAGATTAGGTCATATCTTTTGTATTGGGAGGCCCTCTACATCGGTATTTGGTAGAATAGAGAGTACCAATAGAGTGAAATACATCATCATGGGATATCCCATAATAGTTTCTAGTGTTATAAATGACCAGGAGAGTTATCATGGACCACCTAGGAGGAAATTTGGATCTAGATCCAATGAATTTGAATATGGGGACCTTTGAAGTGGTTGTGGGGGAAAGGTAAAATGTTTCGGTGGTAGGTATGGACATTGGAGCTTGGGAAGAAGACTCTCAATCACCAAGGATTATGGATTTACACCATTATTAGTTCCAGATCTTCTGATCGAAGTCTAGTGGTGTAGGGGTGAGATAGACCAATACTTTGACCTCTGAGGCCAGCTGGCATTGTCATTGTGGATAGGTGGGAGTAATCATGGGCGGATCCTTGGTAGGGGTCATTGTGGGTTTGAATTTTACATCCCATACTACATTGGCGTAGGGTATGAATCCATTGGATAATTGTATAGTGAGTCTACTAAAATGGTTTGATGTTGTTATTTGGTGGCCTTTTCCCCTGACACAACCCTCGTGGGTGGTGGTGTTGGCATGGGGATATGGATTCCTGATCTCATCAGGCCATATCCCTAGATGGGATGGACCATTATCACTTATAATAATTAAAAAGGGAGTCAATGACTCTTCTTTGGATAAAATTGGAAGGGGGTATGGTGTGTGGGAACCTAGTAGTCCTAAAATAGGTGACTATCATGGTGAGATCATAGTGTCATGGGATTACCATATTGTTAATCCCCAATTCCCCCATGATTTTTGGTGGCAATTAATCATGTCTTCATCATGGCTTGACTTCAATGGATATATAGAGCCAAACATTAATTAAAATACTATAAATTTGATTCACAATGTGACCAATTTTACACATCCTTCTCTAAGGTGGTTGGAGGATGCATGTCAATGATGCCTCAGATTGAAGAATCCCATCATCCTTTAATTTTCCCCAATTATAGGATAAGAGTTTCACACTGAGCCCCCATCTATTTGTGAATGGAATAGTGCTAAATATATGGATATGGTCATGATCAAATATGATTATTCTCATCATTAATAATTGACTCACTATTTAAGAAGAATAGTTTCACATCTAGTTCATGATTTTTGTTTCTAACATGTTCCATTAGGGTCTCAAGTCAAGACACACTCTTACATTTCCTAGAATTACCACTTTCCAATGGTGGGAAGCCTCCAATAACATGGTTGGTGATGATGTATCTTAGATCGAAATAGGATAATGGGATATTGGTTCCTCCTTCTATGGATTCCTCCTTGGAGTTCAATTCCTATTTTGGGCCACCCTCGTAGATTTGAGTCATGTTTGTGAGACTAATTCATGGTGTAATAACACAGTGGATGATGGTTAATAATGCTACTTCTATATCGATAGGGTAGTATCTAGTGGTTATAGTGGTTAGGAAAATTTGGCATAACTGACCATCTTGGAACATTTGATTTGTTGGGAATATATAATGCCTTCCTCTCAAGGAGTTGAAGGAATATCTCATATGAGGCATTTTAGACATAGAACTTATGGCATCCAGATTAGCCACGAGCTAGTCAATGTGAGGAGAATAATACTTCAAAGACATTATATTTCTTGAATCCCATGTTTGTAATATGGTGTACAAATTTTTGATCATTCCATAACATTAACTTCTTATAGAGACTGGTGGGTCAAAGATTTAACATCTTGTGGAGACAGGTAGGTCACTGGTTTAACACATACTGTATATAGTTATTTCATAGGTATAACATATTTGAGAAATAGTTATGTCATAGATTTAACATACTTTGGGGATATATAGGTTTATTTCCATGTGTTCTTATGGGGAAGATGATCAAACATTGGAGTTATGTTATTACTGGGGGAAGATATGATGATTTTTTTGGGAATTATGGTGTAATAGGATTGAACCTCATGATGGTTTCTTATGTTAATCAAGATGAAATGACTGAATCCTAGGGCAGAATCTCAATTACCCTTTTATCAAATGAGGATAAAAAACTATGTACTTTGAAGCCAAAATTTAAGGTCGTGTGATAGGAACATCCCACTAAGTTTAATGTCATGCAGAGGAGGACAGTAACATCCTAGAATGAGAGACAAAAATGGATGGAATAAGTCTTATTCATGGACAACCTGGGGTAGGAATATCATCCCATGGTGGGTGAGTATGTATCATCCTAGGATGGTCATACATGGGGAATATTTTTTTCATCACACAGTGTTGGAGGTGTTGGTTCATCCCATTATACTATACATAAGGCATGTTATGTTCATCGTACAATGTAATGATATATATTTTTTGTAATGTGCTAAGGATATTTTCATATAGTATGACATTATATGAATAGATAACTAGGATATAAAATTACATTGTGTTATTTAGATGTTCTGGGGACTACCCCCAGGGAGACCATATCCATGTTTCATAGGAGGATAGATAATTAGACCTCATCAAAAGGAAATAATTTTTTCCCTTGGTGATTCTATCTTTTAGTATTATTTTTATATTTTTTAGGTGATGCATGGTGGCATGTGGTGTAAACACTGCCATAGTGAAGTGGAAAATAGGGGACCTGTGTAACGTCCCAGTTCCGGAATCCACCTACTGGCGCCCCATACCCGGTTGGTCACATGGCCTCAATCACATTTCCCTGAATGCTAGAGGCTGCCGACTAGCAACGAGGACCCTGGGTGTGATAGTGGGGAAACAATGCCCTCATTAGTAGAGTAACACAGTGGAAGATAAAAATGTACCAAAAGTGGAAGCAGTAATAATCCCTACAAGAGTAAACATTGGAAGAATAAAGGTAAGAAAAAACTTAAGCACATTTGTAAATGATTCAAGATACATATGTCTAGGAAAGTAACAAAACAAATCACAATGATGGAGTACAAATTACTAAAAAAACGTATGAAATAAAATAGATAAACAGCTATAAACAGCTCCTCATCATCACAAGCCATAGCTTGGTCCCCTGCTATCCAATTCCACAGTCAATCAAGAACCTAATGTAGAAGGGTGCATGCCCTTATCTATTCCTGCAACAATATAATCAGTTTGGTCCCAAAAGCATGACCCAAACAGGGTGTGAGAATAAATCTCAATAGAAAAAAACGAAAATATATGTTCCTAACAGTCCGTGAGAATACAGTAGGCAATAAGAATAGGAACACAGAAAACAATGAAGCACTCAACAAAAAACAAAACAATAGTTCAATCATTTAATTCACAAACCAATAAGCAGTTAATCAATGCAGGTAATAGAAATAGGTAACCCTCTGGGATGTACTCACAGCCTATACCCTCTGGTCCTACCTAGCAACATAAGCAAATAGCTTAACACAAAAGGTAACTCTCTAGGTATTACTCATAGCTTAACCCCTCTAGTTCAACCATCAAGTACTAGTAACCCTCTTGGAGGAACACACAGTCTAACCACTCTAGTTAACTAAAGTATAGACTCAATGTGGAATCAATCACCATCAATTCCCCCTATAGTCTTGTATCGATACTAAAGGTGATCTACAGAAGCACTCAACATATCATTCCCCCTGTGGCCCTCATCGAGGAACTACAGACACTACGAGGAAGAACTCAACGTCAATTCCCCCTGTGGTATCGCATCGTAAAATTATAAAGACACTCTGGAGAAGCCCTTATGTCCATTCTCCCTATGGTCTACTACACTAGGTTCTAATGGACCTATGTAAGTCAACAAGTATATCATGCGTATCGGCAAAAGTAAACCTCAAGAACTACTTCTATATAATTCCACGGAACATCAACATATCAGAACGATAGTCACACCATCCTACAATACTAGGCATGGGAATAAATAAGGCAGCCTAACAGGATAAACAAAACCAAGATTCCATAACCAAAAAATGCATGGGTAAAACCTCCAAACAAATCAATTCACCCTATTCACAATCAATTCATCCTCTACTCAGGCATAAAATCATAGAAGGTAACCAATATGGCTAAAATAGTAAATGTGCAATACCCCGTTTAGGGGTATTGGTGATTTTGCACATATAACTCAAACAATTTCAACATAAAGGCACAAAACACCAACCTCAATGTTGGGAGATCGATATAAGTGAACCTCGAAGCTTGAATCACCTTATAATGCCGAATATATACAAAAAAAATACAAAACATTTAACCCACGATATCTCACAAAAGGGGAGAAATCAGATAATGGATCTATAGGAGAACATAGAACTCACCGATTCAATTACAATGCAATTGACGCTATTCAGTTTGGAGAACAGACACTCCCTCTGGGGCTTATCAAAGATCCATGACCGTATGGTGCTATCGGTCGAACGAGAACTAAATGAAGAGCGTTCTGGAAATTAGACGTGACCCCAATGCATTTAATGAAAAAAAGTACACAGTGTGTACTTTTGATGTACACAGTGTGTACTCACTATTTCTGTACTCCGCTTTATGTGGCCTCCAAATCACCCCCACATGACCATGTGTGTGGACACTACATAGCCATCACACAGCCTCCTGCGGCAAGGTAGTACACGACATGTACTAATAAAGTACACGACATGTACTTAGAAAATTTCGTGAATTTCCTCTTTTTCTCAAAAACGACCAGAAAAATAAAAACATACCTGAAAAGAAGATCCGAGTTCTTACAAACTTTCCCCGCTTAATGAAATCTGTCCCTAAATTTCCCTAGTGTGGTGTAGGAGAAGAAAACCCAAACAGCTCCGACCACTGTGCTCGTACATCGACCTCCCTCTCCCAAGTCTCATCCTGTACCCGCCCTTTCTACCATAGCACTCATACCACAGGAATAGACTATCCACAAAGAACCATTGTATTGTGATCAATAATCTGGATAGGATACTCCTCAAATGATGCATTCACTTCAAGCTCAACCTCATCGGGTTGAAGGACATGAGACGGGTATGAAATGTAACTTCGGAGCTTAAAAACATGAGAAATGTCAGGCACCTTGAAATGAATCTCAAAGAATAGATCAATAAGCTGCCACTCACTACTAGCCTCCTGAATTTCCTGTATATGAGTCCTCCTGCTTAACGCAACAGCCACTGCGTTTCCCATTCCCGGTGTGTAGGAAAGCTCAAAGTCAAAAGACTGAAGGTACTCAAACCACCTTCTCTATCTCAAATTCAAATCATGATGAGTGAAAATGTACTTGAGACTTTTGTAGTCAGTGAAAACCAAAAAATGATCTCCCAGAATATAATGTCTCCAATAGCGTAAGGCATGAACAACAGCTGCCAACTCCAGATCGTGTGTCAGGTAGTTCCTCTCATGTGGCCTCAGCTATCGAGAACCGTACACAACGACTCCATATCCCTTCATAAGCACAACTCCTAGCACGATACCAGATGCATCATAGTAAATAATATCGCTCTTTTATAGCTCTGGAAATACTAGCATTGGCGCTGAAGTCATCCTCCCTTTCAGCTCCTGAAAGGATGACTCATAAGAATCTGACCATAAGAACATCACACCCTTCTTAGTCAGACTCGTCAGTGGTTCTGATAAGTGTGAAAAGTCCTATATGAAGTGTCTGTAGTATCCAACCAGCCCTAGAAAACTCCGAACCTCAAAGAGGTTCTTCGACTTCTCCTAGGAAACTACTTTTCGGACATTATCTGGGACTACTGATATACCTATATCTGAGATAACATGTCCCAAGAAGTGAATCTGATTAATACAAAAGTCGAATTTTGGGAGCTTAGCAGATAAATATTTCCCCCTCAGTGTACACAGATTGATCTCAAGATGGGATGCATGTTCGTGTCGAGTGTGATAGTACACCAAGATATTGTCCATGAAAATAACCACGAAGGAATCCAAGTATGGATGGAACACTCAGTAAATTAGTTCCATGAAAACTACAAGTGCATTCGTGAGACTGAAATACATAACCACATACTCTTATAGACCATACCTGGTCTGAAAGGATGTAAGTGGTATATCAGATGGTCTAACATGTAACTGATGGTAACTAGACCTCAAGAAAATCTTCTAGAACACTCGTGCTCCTCAAAGCTGATCAAAGAGATCATCAATCCTCGGTAAGGGATACCGGTTGTGGATAGTCAATTGGTTCAACTTCCGATAGTACACACAAAGTCTGAGGGTACCATCAACCTTCTTCGAAAAAAGGACTGGTGAACCCCAAGGAGATGTACTGGGTCGGATGAAACCCTTTTCTTGCAACTCCTCCAACTACTTCTTGAGCTCATTTAACTCTGGTGTAGACATCCTATTAGGAGGAATGGACACTTGTGCCACTCCTAGAACAAGATCAATCAAAAATTATACCTCACGCTATGAAGGAAAACCTGAAAAGTCCTCTAGAAAGACATCCCTGAAACGATCCACCCCTGGAGGAAATTCTAACAGTGAAGTCCCCTGGTCATCCAGATATAAACTGAAAATTTGTGCTATAACTCCTCCCAACCCATGATGCTATAGACCCACTCTGCTCGCCTAGACATCTCATTCTCCCTTATAAAGAAATGATCCGCCCTCTTGTGATATGAAACTCATCCTACGACGATAGTAGTAGAAGACTGCCTGAAGGGGAACTAACCAGTCCATTCTGAGAATGACATCATATCCTATCATCTCTAGGACATAGAGATCCCAAAAAAAGTGACATCCACCAGCCTCTAAAGGGAACTCCCTGCACTAACGTACACTAGCCATTCTTGTCCGCAACAGAGTGTCTAGCATCAAGATATCAGCAGATGAAAAGATGCCGAGGCCAAGGCTCTCGACAAGTGAAACATATAAAAAGCTATGGGAAGCTTATGTATTGAAAAGAGCAAAAGCTAAAACTGAGGCTACTAAGTTTGTACCTCAAACTGTAGAGGGTCCGGGATCCTGCTCCTGATGGGTCTTCTCCACTGCAAAAGTCTGGCCTACTCCATGGCCCTGTGACCCTGCCTGACCACTATGAGCTGACCCACCCTGTTGTCACTGATAGCCTGGAGACTGACCACCACAACCGCGAACTCCACCTTAGCTTGAACGGCCTAGAGAACTCTAGTTCCTAGACTAGTGAAAACCTGGTGGAGCTTATCTTGTATGAGGAGTCATAGATGAACTCCTCTTACCAGTTGTTGGTGAGAAAAACTAACAGAAACACTGATGGTGACCCATCTTGCCGCAATATCGGCACTCCATTGGGTCTCTATGACACTGTAGCCATGTATCCCTGCTCTTCCCACACTAGTAGCACACCACATGGCTACCTGAAGGTGTCTCTCACCACTTCAGATCTCCAAACATAGTCTCCCTACGACACTTCCTGCTGTCAGTTGGAGAAGCACTAACTCTGGAAGTGGAACCGCCCTAGCTCTCAACTCCGGAATCTCTCATATTACACTCCCTGATCAGCGCTTGGTTGATGATAGAAGCAATAGAAGACAACCTGAAGATATTCACCTGCCATCAGATGTCTTATCTGAGACCATCCTCAAACATCCGTGCTAGGAACAACCCATATCCCCCTAGGAGGGGTGTGAAACGTTGAAGCTCGGTGAAACGAGAGGAGTACTCCATAACCGAAAGAGTTCCCTACTCTAGGCTCATGAACTCCTGGGCCTGATCATCCCTCAAGGTCTCCAGATAGAAGTCGTCATATTAAATGGGCTGGAACTCCTCCCATGACATAACCTGCTGATGAACCACCCGTGAGATCACGTCCCACCACCTCTTGGAGGAATCTCGTAGCATGTAGGTAGCAAGCTTGACTCACCTTTCTGGAGGAATCACAAGATTCTCATTGATCGTTAGCATGTCTTCTAGACATGACTCTGCATCCTGAGGTCATCCTTCCCCTGAGAAGGTGGGAGGGTGCTACTGTTGGAAAACACACATCAAGTCTTCCATAGTCGCGGCAGGTGGCGGTGCACCCTAGAAGGTCTGCATCATCCATAGAAAGACCTCCCAAAACTGCACATCAGCGTCTGCAACTGGTATAACTACTTGTGCCAAAACTTTCACAACAGGAGGATCATCAGGAAGTCCCTGATCCGCCATATCAGGTGTCTGATCAATTCCCGGTAACTGGTGTAAAACCAAAGGATGTCTAGGTGGAATGGTTCTGTAATGTCAAACGCACACCTTAGAGTCAAGATTAACAAGGACTAAAAAACAGGAAGGAAAATAAGGGAACATAAGAAGGAAAGCATTCATGATTTGTAAAACATGACTACATGATGTGTACTTCCCCTACACGGTGTGTTCCCTTGTGTCATCTACGTGGGTGTGTACTCATGCCACAACTGGTCGCATAACACCCCAAACACATGATGTGTTGTCCTAACACATGGTGTGTACTTGAATACTTTTCCCCTGCCTGATTACTTCTACACGGTTAAGCCACACAACTCTCACAAGACGAGACTACAAAAGGTGTTCAGATTAGACACAACATGTATTAAACAAGCTTCTCCTAGCCCGTGTTGTTAATGACATGACCTGACACATGGTCAACACTACAAGGTGTGTTCCAGAGAGACCCGACATGTACATGAAAGGATGACTCCGAACCGTGTGGTTCGGGACACGGACGGGTGCCTAGGTCAGACTACATGGAATGTGCCATCCCAACACGGCGTGTATAGCTTATGGTTTTATCCGTCTGTGTTGTTCATTAAATGGGAAAACACGGGGTCGGCACTACATGATGTACTAAAACTGGTACACGACATGTGTTTATAAGGAATTCACTATCCCATGTCTCTAGCCACATGACCTATGACACGGTTAGAGACTACACGGCGTGTACATAAAGTACATGGTGTTTAATTAAGAAAAACTGTTTCTTCCCAAACAGAAGAACACATGGCGGGTAGTCAAAAATACACGACGTATATTCTGGGTTTTTCTGAACAATAAGCCTCAAAAACTACTCATGGCCCCAGAAAAACACTGAAACAAACATTGAAAGTGCTGAATTTGGATCTGTGAGGGCCCATATTCCTTGAAGATCAAAGATTATCATCTTATACATGTCATAAACAAGTAAAACAAGGCAATGATCCACCATGTTCCAGTCCATGAGGGCCCATACCACCTCCGGAACCAAAATTTGGCATTCATTCAAACAAACCTTACACAAACATTACACTATCAAACAACAAGTATTTTTATCAGGGTATCTATCACAATAACATGTGTATTCTACACAACATCTATCAAAACAACATGAAATCACTAATTTATCCTAGATGATATGTAATGAATGCATGACATGTGTTTTCTAGAAAGTGCCTATATGGTGCTTGAGATGGCATACCCTCATATCATTGGGTTGCAACAGAAATAGAACCTCAATAATATCAATGGTAATAACAAAAGTTATGTGAGTCACCCAACGGTGAAAATCAAATCAACCATAAAGATAACAATACCAGAAAAACTACAATAAACGAGGTAGGGTGGATTTTCCTTGTACATGGGTTAGATACACCCTGGTACAACTTATTACCATGTACCTATTCTATCCTATCTCTGGATATAGTCTCTAAACAGAAAGTCAAGAAGAAAAGAATCCCCCTGATACCACTTTGTAACGTCCCCGTTCTGGAAGCCACCTAGAGGCTCCCCATACCCGGTTGGTCACATGGCATCAATCACATTTCCCTTAATGCCAGAGGTTTCCAAATAGTAGCGAGGGCCATGGGTGTGGTAGTGGGGAAACTATGCCCTCATTGGCAGAGTAACACAACAGAAGAAAACAATACACCAAAAGCGGAAGTAGTAATAATCCATACAAGAGTAAACAACAGAAGACTATAGGTAAGAAAAAACTAGAGCTAAAACATAAATGAAGAATGATACATATGTATAGGGAATCATCCAAAAAAATCACAATGCTGGAGTATAAAGTACTAAACCAAAGAACTATTGAAAATAGATAAAAAAACTATAAACACCTCTTCATCATCACAAGCCATATCTTGGTCCCATGCTCTCTAGCTCCACAATCAATCAAGAACCTGACGTTGAAGGGAACTTTCCCTTATCTATACCTGCAGCAATATAATCTATTTGGGCACAAAAGCATGACCCAAACAGGGTGTGAGACCAAATCATAGTAGGCAACCACCAAAAGATCTGTTCCTAACAGTCACTGAGTATACGACATGCAATAATAAAATGAACGTAGTAAACAATGAAGCACTAAGCAATAAACAATACCACAATTCATGCATTAAATTCACAAACCAGTAACCAGCTAATCAGAGAAGGTAATAGAAATAGGTAACCCTCTGGGATGTACTCATAGCCTATCCCCTTTGGTCCTACCTAGAAACATAAGAAAATAGCCGAACACAAAAGGCAACTCTATGGGTAGTACTCATAGCCTATCCCCTCTCGTTCAACAAACAAGTACTAACAACCCTCTGGGCGTTACACACATTCTAAACCCTCTGGTTTATCCAATGTATAGACTCTCTGAGGAAGCACTCACTGTCAATTCCCCTTATTGTCTCGTATCGATACTAAAGGCGCTCCGGGGAAGCACTCAACATCTCATTCCCCCTGTGGCCTGTGTCGAGGAACTACAGACACTCTGAGGAAGCACCCAACGTCAATTCCCCCTGTGGTCTCACATTGTAAAATTATAAAGACACTATGGAGAAGCCCTTACATCCATTCTCTCTATGGTCTGCTACACTAGGTTCTCACAACCCTGTGTAAGTCAACATGTATAGCATGCATATCGGCCAAAGTAAAACTCAAGAACTACTTGGATAGCATTCTATGGCACATCTGCATATCCGAATGATAGCCACACCATCCTACAATAATAGGCATGGGAATAAACAAGGCAGCCTAACAGGCTAAACAAAACCAAGATTCCATAACAAAAACATGCATGGGTAAAACCTCCAAACCAAGAAATCCACCATATTCATAATCAATTCATCCACTAATCAGGCATAAAATCATAGCAGGTAACCAATAGGGATAAAAACATAAACGCGCAATACCTCATTCATGGGTATTGGTGATTTTGTACATATAACTCAAATACATTCAACAGAAAGGCACTAACTAGCTACCTCGATGTTGGGAGATCGATATAAGTGAAACTCAAAGCTTGAATCACCGTAGAACACCAGATGTTGCGACCCAAAACTGGACGTACATGGAAAAAACATTAATTTTTCGTAATACTTAATACATAACAAAATTCAAAACTCAAGGACTGTAATAGTTTAGTGTCTTTGGAAACTCATAACGTAATCTTCTAATCGTGGTGAAAGATCTTCAACATCTCCAATAAAGATCTTCCCCTTATGTTTTCTTACCTAAAACCTTTCTTTATATCATGGGGAAAAGAAAAGATATAAAGGGTGAGCTCAAATTCTTAGTAAGGGTAAGCATTTATAAAATAAAACAAACCATATACATTTGAACATAAAAACATGAACACAATGTGAGAACATCAAGATCTTGAGCAATGAAATAAAACATGGAAATATGTAAGGCATAGATCATAAAGAAACATTAATCCTGATAAAATATCATGGGAATAAAACATGTAATTTTGGAAACCATTAAGAACATGATATGATTTTCATAGTAGCCATGGAATTGCTGCCAAGACCATCTTAGTGGACAAAGTCTCTTTTTGAATCGAGTTCACTCCTCATTCCAGTCCTGTATTACTGAACCAATTTAACTTGCCGTTCCAACCATGTCTATCTCATGAGATATAAATCTTTACCCAATGCATTGGAGGGAGATATAGGTCCCACCCATCTCATAATGAAATCATTCTTACTTGTGCCACAAAATATACATACATCATTCATAAAAACCCAATAAATAAAATAGGTTTCATAAACATCATCCCATCATCACATAATCCATATAAAAGATATGGATATAATTTCATAATAAGAAAACTGAAATCATGTAAATCATAGAGAAATTATACTTGAAACATACACATATGAAATAATGTCATCTCAGATGAAAAATGATTTTGATAAAACACTTGAAATGAATTCTTGAGGAAAATATCCTTTCTTCTTCAAAACCATTTTCTTTTCACAAAATGCCATGAAATTTTAACAGAATAGGATTTTGTTTAAAATAGTCATGAAATATTTTGGAGGAAGCTTCATGAAAATAAGGCTTTATAAAACCTTAAAAATCTTTTAATTCCGTATACATTAAAAAAACATTCTTCTCGTACTTTTGTCAGAAAAGTCAAAAAGTACCTTGTAGGGTAAATAAAAGAAAGATTCCTTCCATACCATGGGGTAAAATTCAGAATGGGTAAAAATGAATTTAAACATACATGAATACACTTTTATAAAACATGAACATGGATGATAGAAATAACCGTAGTAAATACTTACGAATAAGAAATCTTAGATAAAAATGAGATTTGAAAAATTATCCCTTACCTTAGGTCTGATATGCTTTGTACGTATCCAAACCTCCTGTATAATGATTTAAATAATGTCATTGACTTATTACAGAATAATATTCATTGTTATGATATCATATATGGTTCACTTATGACTTTATATTACCCATTATTTTGTAAATTAATGTTAAAGTAGCGTTTTGGGTAAAATCATCTTATTTATCGTACGTGTTTGTACTTGTTGTTCTTGATGTTATTATTACTTATATCATGATTTAATTACTTCCAAAATGTAAATCATGATTTATATATCATATTCATTCATTATATATCCAGCATATACAAGCATTTATAATAGTACATAACATATAAAGGTAATAAATGAAACACACCGTTCATGGAGACGGTAATCCGTACGTACCCATGAACGCTACTTTCATTTATATTTATTATTTTAATGGAATTAAAACATAATGATACATATGTATATTATAATTCCAGTATAATATCATATATAATATCATTAAACACATCCTTTATACATCCCACATAAGGTATTAATGAATCACATCACTTTGAGGGGGCGGTAGTCCACACTTCTTCAAATGAGATTATCGTATTTACCGACTATGGAAACCATAAAGGCATGATATAATTGGGAAGTAAATAAGCATAAGGAATTCATAAAAATAATATATATTATATATAAATACAATGCCATCATAATGGCCACCATGAGAGGCGGTAGGAGAAAATCGAACAATCATCATTTCGTGAGGCGTTAGTTTGCCATCACAGAAACATTATATTCTTCATCCATTAGATGGAGGTGTGTGTATGTGTAGTTCGAATCCTTCTCATAACAACATCCTAGTATATTTAGGATATTGGCGTTGTTACAAAATAAAGGATTAAAAAGGGTTTAGGGGTTTGTGATAAAAAACTATTTTTTTTAATATTTTATTGATAATAAATGAAATAATTTCCTCACATTGCGTTAAATATGTTTATTTATTAAATATTTGGGATTTGATCATTAATTTGAAAATTTGGTGAATATTCCAGTTTTACCCTAAACAGTGCACTATAGTATTTCAAAGATAAATATTTTTATATTTATTGTTTGAATTTTAAATTTTGTAATAGTGTTCCTAACATAATTTTCTACAACATTCATTTAGGAAACGCGAGCTAAAGAGTGGATTTGGATAGAGTAAATGGGACATTAATCCAATGGTGGGGTGGACTCAGTAGAATGGACATGGGTTCTGTATTTGGGCCATATATTCTTCATCAGGGCTTTGATTGAGCCCAAAGTTTGAGGAACGCTTGGGGACATGATTGTTCAGAAATCAGCCTTCTGGAAGGCCGGTCAATTCACGTGTTTTGGAGGTCAAATGGGCGGTGCAATTTGGAATAAAATATTTGGACGAATTTCCACATTCACACTTGAAACCACTTGAAACCACTCCTCCCCTCCCCTCTATAAATTGGAGTTTTTCTCATTTTTAGGGGTTGGAACGTGAATTAGGATATTGGAGGTAGAGGAGAATTTGTTTCACCCAAATTTTCCAACCATTGTAAGAGGGGTAGCTCTTGAAGCAAGGATCCCCTCATCGAAGCCTTCTTCTTCTCCTTCACATTGTAATGATTTTGATTGTGTAATAAACTTCTTTGTTATTCTTTTATTTATTCTCTTTTCTTCTGTTTTCTATAAATTTATTCTTCTATTAATCTTCCTCTTTGGGCTGAAATTCTTGAGTAGAAGCTTTATTGGGTTATACCAATTATAAACCTTTGTACATGAAAAACGCTTCTACGATGATTGCGTCACCCATGGAAGAGTAGTTATTTTTAGTAATCGATCGACCCATATCCTTCTTCATTCATTTATTTTGAATCAATGAGATACTGTAATTCACATATTATGATCTATTAATTGAGATTTTAATTTAAATGAATGTAAGCAATTAATTGAATAGTTAACACAAAACACGCGAGGTCAGGAATTGTGTGAACTGTGAGAGCGCAACATTAACCGGTAATTCAAAACCACACGGGATCAATTTGTAGAGTTTAAATAAAATCCCTAAACTCAATTAATCCTCATTTCCAGAGTGGTTATGTGCCTTAATTTACCACTGACCATAAGCTAATCTTAGAACATCAATCAAATCAGGGTGTTGTGATTGCATGTTCCGAAGTTTTCCTAAGGTTAAATTCACTTCATCTTCATGGTAAAGTTAATTCTCGCAGGGTTCGAGATTTAACAAATTAAGGGATCCTAATTATGTGAATATTAATTTAAATGAAATTTATTAATAAATTATTGAAGAGATAGAGTTAGAACTATTACATCTTTTAAATATTCTCTAAAAAACATCTTTTTGTTGTGTCATTTTAATCGAACTTCATTTCAAAACTAAAAACAAAAAAATACAATCTTCTTCCAGCAAACTTCATCTAGATTCATAAACTATAACCAACCCCCATACATTCAAGTAGTGTTTTTATTCTCTTTTATTTTATTTTTAGAATACCTTTATAAAGTTGTTTTAAATCTACTTCCTCCTTTGAGAGACGACCTTGGTCAGCCACTCTGCTGCACCTAAGTACCCCAAAATCGCATTAATCATTTGAGGGTTCCCACGGCAGCGCTCTATCAAATTGGCGCTATTTCCAGGGAGGCAAGTAATTATTTCAACCAATTAGAGGTATTTATTTTATTTTATATTTTAATTATCTTCCTCTCTTCTTTCTTCCATCTTTGCCCAATCTAATTTTTTTTCCTTCTTTTTTTTCCTTCTACTTCTTTTTGGACCATCAACTCAAACATCTAATTTTTATTTTACTATGGTCCAATTTATTTCTTTTCATTTTTATTTTATTTTTGACACAAACTAATCCCGAAGATCTCTTAGATCTTGACCCTGAGATTGAACACAACCTTAGGGCATGAATCAGACACTCTCAGTCTACGGGAAGTTTCAATATTCAACCAGTTTGTGAATTCCTCTCTTCTAGAAACATTGGAATTGGATGTTATTAAAATTCAAACATAAAAGAAGAACCAATGGCTGAAAATAATATAAATGAACTTAATAGAACCATTCGAGAATTGGCTGCACCTGATATTAACTATCAACCAAATTGTATTGAAAACCCAAATCTCGAATTAGACTTTGAACTGAAATCTGGGTTAATTCACTTACTTACAAAGTTTCATGGCCTCTCTGATGAGGATCCCAATAAACATTTGAAAGAATTTAATGTGGTTTGGTCAAACTTGAAACCAATAAATTTCTCTGAATACCAAATCAAATTAAGATCATTCCCATTCTCACTTGATGGAGCTGCGAAAGATTGGATGTATTATTTACAACCCGAAGATGTAACTTGTTGGAATGATTTGAAACATATTTTCTTGTAGAGATTTTTTCTAGAATCAAGGACCACTTCCATTCATAAGGAGATCTCAAGGATCAAGAAAGAACAAGGGGAGTCAATGTTTGAGTATTGGGAGAGATTCAAGAAGTTGTGCACAAGCTGTCCGCATCACCAAATCAGTGAGAAACTCCCCATCCAATACTTCTAAGAAGGACTCACACCCATGGAGAGGAGCATGTTGGATGCTGTAGCGGGAAGTGAATTGGTGGAAAAGACACCAGCAGCTGCACGTGCATTGATCGACAAGATGGCCCAAAACTCCCAACAATTTGGTGATCTAGGTACACCACATATCATGGGAGTACATCAGGTAAGTCCTTCTTCTCTTGAGAGTCATTTGATTGATACCAAGTTAGAAGAATTGAAAAATATGGTGAGGAAAATTGCTTTGGCACAAAAGACATACCTACCCCCTCCTTCAAGGCCATGTGGCATTTGCACTGAGATAAGCCACCCAACTGACTGTTGCCCACAACTACAAGAGACCGAGGATTGCGCAGCTGTATCCCCAGGGAGACCATTGCAGTAGCAACAACAACCATATCCCCAAAATAAGTTTGATTAATTTTCTCCAACATACAAATAAGGGTGGAAAGATCAACCAGACATGAGGTATGGCTCTGGACAACAAAAAAGGCCCCCTTTTCAACCAAACTTCCAGCAGCCTCCACCTTACCAACAGGGTTTCCAACAACCCCAAAAGAGATTTGAAGCTCAAACATCAACAAGTCAGCAACAAGGGAATCCTCCACCAAAGGTAGATTCTAATACTGATGATCTTTTGAAGAAATATTTTCTTAATCAATAGAATGAGCTGAAGTGTCAAAGTTCGGAGTTGATGGAGTTGAAGACTCAAATGAGCCAGATTGCCACCGCCCTCCATGAACTTGTGAGTAAGAATTCTGAAAATCTACCTTCCCAACCCACTCCAAATCCAAAGGGTAATGTCAGTTCCATCACATTGAGAAGTGGGAAGCAAATGAACAATACATTTGTACCTACCATTCCACCGGGATTCACTTTAACTCTGGAGAAGCCGCATTCCAAACCAACTGATGAGAAATCCAAAGAGAAAGATAAAGGTAAGAAAACTATTGATGATGTTCCTTCTAAACCCCTTCCTTTTCCCAATAGGCTTGTTCAAACTAATAATATGGATAAATAAGCAATGAAAAAGGAGGTTTTAGATACATTCAAGTGTGTGGAGATCAACATTTTTCTTCTTGAATCCATTAAGAAAATTCCAAGGTATGCAAAATTATTAAAAGAACTTTGTACCAATCGAAGAGGGCTCAAGGGAAATGAGAGGATCAACCTTGGAATGAATGTCTCAACACTCATTACACCAACTCTAGCAATGCCAACAAGGTGAAAGGATCCCGGGACATTCACCATCCCATGTACCATAGGGGAGTTGCACTTCTCTAATGCTCTTTGTGATTTAAGAGCTTCAATAAATGTGATGCCTCACTCTGTATTCTCTTCTTTACAGGTTGGTGAGTTAAAGCCAACAAGAGTAGTGGCGCAGTTGGAAAATAGAGCTACAACATATCCAGCAGGAGTTCTTGAGGATGTACTTGTACAGGTAAGAGACATGATCTTTCCAGCATATTTATACGTTCTTAACATGGAGGATGATCAGGTAAGTTATCATTCCCCAGTTATCTTAGGTAGTCCCTTCCTCAAAACTACAAAAACTATCATAATTGTCAATTAGGGTACACTTTCCATGGAGTTTGGAGATGAAGTTGTGGTATTTAATGTCATGGAATCCATGAAGTACCCCTCAGAGGACCATTCTGCTTTTGTTATCTCCCATTTTGAACCACCAAGTAAAAACACCATGGAATTGGATTGTCCTATGCTTAGGGAGATTATGAGTATTGTTTCTAGTTTTATGTCTAAGAGTACTTCCACACCCGTTTCTAAGGAAGAAGACTCTCTAATATTTGATTTTGAAATGGAATCATATTCTGATTTTGATCATGTGAACTCTAATTATGACATGGCTGTTGAGTAAACTAATGGATTTGATGAATTATTTTCTAATTGTGATGATTTTTATTCTGATACTGATGTCCATTGTGAAGATATGTCTGTTGCATCAATTTATCCAACTATACATCACCCCCCTAAATTTTAAGTCAAGACATTTCCCCTAAATCTTAAATATTCATACCTGCTGAGTGGTGAAAGATTACCTGCTATCATTGCTAAAAATCTCTCTTTTGAACATGAACAAAAACTTTTGAATCTTTTAAGAGATAACATTAGGGTAATAGGTTGGACATTGGCAGACATATCAGGTATTAGCCCATCCATTTTCATTCATAGGATTCTCTTGGAGGATGGGGCTAAACTGGTGAGGCAACCACAAAAGAGACTCAATCCAACCCTTCAAGAGGTTGTTAAAAAAGAGGTTGAAAAATTGCTCGAGGAAGGTATAATTTACCCTATTTCTGACTCATAATGGGTTAGCCTGTCCAGGTTGTACCTATGAAAACTGGTGTTACTGTTGTTAAAAATGAGAAAGGTGAATTAGTTCCAATGAGGGTACAAAACAGTTGGCGTGTTTGTATTGATTATAAGAAACTAAATCATTCCACTCGCAAAGACCATTTCCCCCTCCCATTTATTGATTAGATGCTTGAGAGAATAGTTGGGGAAACACACTATTGTTTCTTGGATGGATTTTCTGGCTATTTTTAGGTTCCCATTGTAGCAGAGGACCAGGAGAAGAGGACATTCACCTGCCCATTTGGTACCTTTTCTTACTGAAGGATGCCATTTGGACTTTGCAATGCCCCAGGTACCTTCCAGAGATGCATGGTGGGTATTTTCTTAGATTTCATTGAGACCTTAATGGAGGTATTTATGGATGATTTTACACTTTATGGGTCCTCATTTGATGAATGTCTTTCTAGTTTGTTTGATGTGTTGCATCGTTGTATTGAGAAGAATCTAGTCTTAAATTTTGATAAATGTAATTTCATGGTCGAAAAGGGAATTGTCTTAGGTCATATAGTCTAACAACAAGGCATTGAAGTTGATAAATCTAAGGTAGATAGTATTTCATCCCTCCCATATCCTATATGTGTGCGTGATGTTCAATCATTCCTTGGACATGCTGGATTTTATCAATGCTTCATGAGAGATTTTAGTAAGATCGCTCTACCCTTATCTCGATTGCTTCAAAAAGATATTGACTTCAATTTTGATGATTCATCCAAGGTATCATTTGATGAGCTGAAGAAGTGTCTGACCACTCCACCAATCATACAGCCCCCACGGTCGGACCTTCCATTTGAGCTTATGTGTGACGCCTCCAACTTCGTGGGTGGAGCTGTCTTATCTCAGAGGGTGGAAGGACGTTCACATGTGATCACCTATGCATCACGGACAATGGATTCAGCCCAATCAAACTACACAACCATGTAAAAGGAGTTTCTTGCTATCATATTTGCTTTAGATAAATTCCGTTCATATTTATTGGGCTCTAAAGTAGTTGTTTTTTCTGACCATGCAGCTTTGAGGTACCACCTGAAGAAGCCAGATGCAAAGACACAACGTATCCATTGGATGATCCTTCTTCAAGAGTTTGACCTTGAGATAAAGGAAAAGAAGGGGTCAGAGAATTTGGTGGCGGACCACATGAGTAGGCTTACTCACACACTAGAGGATGACACCTTGAACTAGGTACCACTTCAGGACACTTTTCCCGATGATCATCTTTATTCTATCTTAGGTACGCATCCTTGGTATGCTGATTTAGTGAACTACATTTTTGCCTCTGAAATCCCTACAAATTTAAAGAATCATCAAGCCCAAAAATTAAAAAGTTAGTCTAGGTTTTATGTGTGGGATGATCCTTACCTCTGGCGCATGTGTAGTGACCAAGTCATTAGGAGGTGTGTTCCCGATCATGAGTTTGAGTCTGTTTTGCATTTCTGTCATACACTTGCTTGTGGTGGACACTTTGGACCCCAACAGATAGCTAGGAAGGTTTTGGACTCTGGATTATATTGGCCTAGATTATTCCATGATGCCCATGTGTTTTGTAAGTCATGCTCTCGTTGCCAACACACTGGGAACATTTCTAAGAGACATGAGATGCCCCAACAACCCATATTATTCTGTGAGATTTTTGATGTATGGGGCATTGATTTTATAGGTAATTTTCTTAGTTCATTTGGATTTTTGTATATTTTTTTTGCTGTTGATTATGTGAGTAAATGGGTGGAGGCCAAGTCCACCAGGACTGACGATTCTCATGTTGTAGTGGATTTTGTCAAGGCTCAAATTTTCTGTAGGTTTGGAGTACCAAAGGCTATCATCAGTGACCAAGGGACACACTTTTTCCATAGGAATTTCTTCTTCCCTCCTTTGAAAGTATGAGGTGACACACAAAACATAAACACCATACCACCACCCAACAAATGGCCAAGCTGACATTTCAAATCGTGGGTTGAAACAAATCATAGAGAAAACCGTGTAGCAAAATAGTAATGATTGGAGCAAGCGCTTGGATGATTCATTGTGGGCATATAGGACAGCATAAAATAACCCCATTGGTATGTCCCCATTTCGGATTGTTTTTGGGAAAGCATGTCATCTCCCAGTGGAAGTTGAGAATCAGGCATATTGGGCTATAAAGAAATGCAACATGGATTTGCCCCAAGCTGGAATCCAAAGGAAGTTGCAAATTCAAGAGCTTGAGGAGATTTGACTATCATCATATGAGAACTCAAGGCTCTACAAGGAAAGATCAAAAGCATCTCATGACAAAATGATCCAACAAAGGGAGTTTCATGTTGGAGAAAAATTCCTTCTCTATAGTTCATAACTAAAGCTGATGCCTGGTAAGCTGTGTTCTAGATGGTTAGGTACTTATGTTGTGACTAATGTTTTTCCTTATGGTGCAGTGGAGATCACACAAGAGGACACCAGAAGGAGCTTTACAGTCAATGGGCAACGTTTGTAGAGATACATTGAGGGAATTCCTACTGATGTAGTGTATTTTATCACACTGCATGACCCCATCATCACTTGAGCACATCGGGCTGTTCCTAACCCTTTCACTTTTATATTATTTGTCCTATTTTAAAATTCTTCATTCCATGTGCATATATCATATCATGGGTTCACATTGATGACAATGAAATATTTTAAGTGTGAGGGAGGGAACCTTTTAGTTTAGTAATTTCAATTGCTTTCCTGTTAAAAAAAAACAAAAAAATTGCGTGTTTTTCAAATTTTGAGTGTTTATATTACAATTTTCTATGTGTTTTTGAACATTTTGAGCTGAAATGATTCTCATCACCATTTTTAAATCCATATCAATAAGTGAAACAATTTACCCCTTGAAACTAAGCTTAAATGAATGCTTAAATGACTTTGTTTCAAGTTCAAATATTTAGTAATTTCATGAAAAGTACACTGAATTTTGAATCCCATGCCACATCTCAGTGTCTTTATATTTGAAATAACTTTCCAATGAGGCTTCTGAACTATTATTTTCATATTCTTTACATTCGCCTCACTTCTTGAGAGAACCAAACCATGCTTTATTTGACCAGAAATTGATCTATTCCTGTCAAAACGTGAGTGTTTGAGGTACTTATGTTTAAATGAATGAGGCATTTGTTTGGTAGTAAAGCCCCTATTTTAAAGATTCCTTTTTTATAGTGGCCTACCGTGAATATTTAATCCTTGTAGCTCTTAGAATCCATGAACAGCCTGTTAGGTTAGACACATTACAAGCCAATTTTCCCTATCCAACCAACTCTTGAAGTGAAATTGCATAATCTAGTTGAGCTAAAGTGTGGGGGAATCTATCTTTTGTTTTTCCACCAGATTCTGTGATACTTTGGGTGGAAAATTAAATTCTGAAGAGATGTGTTAGCTGCTGAAGAAATTCATTATATTGAAAGCTGTTCCTTTTTTGGAGCTTTCATGACAAGTGAAGCGGTGCCTTTTCTGGATCTTCTAATTGAGGTGGAAAGCTGTGCCCATCTGGAGCTTTCAATAAAATCATGTTTGAGAATATTGAAATTTTTGATGCTGAAATGATGAATGGTATAAACCTTTCATGACTTTTCATGATGATGGAGCTGAATTGATACTATGGGGATTGAGGAGAAGACCATATTTAAGTGAAAATTAGATTAATGCAATTTTGCTTCAAAAAGAGTCAAGCCCTCCTCGTTCAGCCTCATAATTTTTGACATCTAAATATTACCAACTGAAATCCATAGAACAAAACTTAAAAGACCTCATGATAAACATACATCCTTGACTCACATCGGGTGGTGATGCATGAATTTATCAAGCATATGGTGACCCTTGTATGTGTTTGGATGAGAAAGACATTGAAAAAAAATGACATTTGTGTGATAAGGGAAGATTCAAGTGAGGTAACTGTTTTGTGCATGGGAGGATAAATAAAGTGGAAACATATTGAATGATATAAATTAAGAACATGAAATAATGGTTTTTTATGAGGCATGATATCTTTTTTTTCTTGGTGTGTAATTGTTTGATCTCAAAGATATGTGTTTTAAAAATGGTTTTGATTTGATATTGATGTTTACTTGATATGAGATTTTGCTCAGGAGTGAAAAAGGGTAAGTGTGAGGGAGTTGATAAAACACTATTTTGTTGAATATTATATTGATAATAAATGAAATAATTTCCTCACATTGTGTTAAATATGTTTATTTATAAAATATTTGGGATTTGATCATTCATTTGAAAATTTGGTGAATATTCCAGTTTTACCCTTAATAGTGCACTGCAGTATTTCGAATATAAATATTTTTATATTTATTATATGAATTTGAAATTTTGTAATGGTGTTCCTAACTTAATGTTCTACAACGTTCATTCAGGAAACTAGAGCTAAAGAGTGCATTCAGATGGTGTAAATGGTCCATTAATCCAATGGTGGGATGAACTCGGCAGAATGGACAAGGGTTCTGTATTTGGGCCATATATTCTTCAGCAGGGCTTGGATTGAGCCCAAATTTGAGGAAATCTCGGGGACATGATTTTTCTCAAATCATACTTCTGGAAGGCCGGTCCATTCATGCGTTTTGGAGGTCAAATGGGCGGTTCAAGTTGGAATAAAATATTTGGCCGAATTTCTACATTCACACTTGAAACCACTTGTAACCTCTTCTCCCCTCCCCTCTAAAAATTGGAGTTTTTCTCATTTGGAGGGGTTGGGACGTGCATTAAGATATTTGAGGAAGAGGAGACTTTTTTTAACCCATATTCTCCAACCATTGTAAGAGGGGTAGCTCTTGAAGAAAGGATCTCCTCATCGAAGCCTTCTTATTCTCCTTCACGTTGTAATGATTTTGTTTGTGTAATAAACTTATTTGTTCTTCTTTTATTTCTTCTCTTTTCTTATGTTTTGTTTATATTTCTTCTTCAATTAATCTTCCTCTTTGGGCTGGAATTCTTGAGTATAAGCGTTATTGGGTTATACCCATTATAAACCTTTACACATACAAAACACTTCTACGATGATTACGCCACCCATGGAAGAGTAGTTCTTTTTAGTAATCGATCGACCTCTATCCTTATTCATTCATTTATTTTGAATCAATGAGCTATTGTAATTCATATATTATGATCTATTAATTGAGTTTTTAATTTTAATGAAACTAAGCAAGAAATTGAATAGTTAACACAAAACATGCGAGGTCGGGAATTGTGTGAACTATGAGAGCGCAAACTTAACCGGTAATTCAAAACCACACTGGATCAATTTGTAGAGTTCAAATACAATCCCTAAACTCAATTAATCCTCATTTCCAGAGTGGTTATGTGCCTTAATTTACCACTGACGATAAGCTAATCATAGAACATCAATCAAAGCAGGGTTTTGCGATTGCATGTTCCGAAGTTAGCCTAAGGTTAAATTCACTTCATCTTCGTGGTAAAGTTAATTCTCATAGGGTTCCTGATTTAAGAAATTAATGGATGATAATTAAGTGAATATTAATTTAAATTATAATGATTAATAAATGACTGAAGAGGTAGAGTTAGATAGATTACGACTTTTAAATATTGTCTAAAAAACATCTTTTTGTTGTGTCATTTTAATCGAACCTCATTTCAAAACTAAAAACAAAAAAAATAAAATCTTCTTCCAGAAAAATTCTTCTGGATTCATAAACTATAACCAACCCCCATCCATTCAAGTAGTTTTTTTTTATTTTCTTTTATTTTATTTTTAGAATACCTTTAAAAAGTTGTTTTAAATCTACTTCCTCCTTTGAGAGACGACCTTGGTCAGCCACACTACTGCATCTAAGTACCCCAAAATTGCATTAATCTTTTGAGGGCAGCCACTCCAGTGCTCTATCAGTCGGAGAAGTAGAATAAAAGAAAACAACTTAAGAGAAACTGTTACCTTTAATTTTGGTAACTTCCTTTGGTTTGAACCAAAAGGACTTCTTGGAGAGTCTTCTGCCTAATGTAAGGCTTCAAGGGGGAGGAGAGGGATGTAGGGAGCTTAGTTGGGTAGAGATTGGATGAGCCAAACAGATTGAGAGTTGTGAGGAATTTCATAGAAGTGGTCTCCTTTTATAAGGGAGAGGAGGGGCCCTTTATGAAAGTGTGAAAACATTATTTTATTATAAACTTATCTTCGGATTCAACAGGTCCAAAACACATTAATGTCAAAGATAAGATGACTCATATTCGAAATAAAATCATCCAATTGGAATTGGATAGGTTTTGGATGATATTTTAA
Organism: Viscum album; assembly: GCA_963277665.1. Classification (NCBI taxonomy): domain Eukaryota; kingdom Viridiplantae; phylum Streptophyta; class Magnoliopsida; order Santalales; family Viscaceae; genus Viscum; species Viscum album. The sequence goes on from OY728119.1 coordinate 595,022,599, forward strand.
TTATTATAATATTATTTATTTAAATCATTTATTAATGAGGTAAACACTACATCATTATTGTGTCATAAATAATTTAATTTATTTGATGTCTAAAAGTTATGAAAAAAGTACCATGATGTAGGGATTATTTTTAACTTTCCGAATAATATTTTTAGTCGGAAATATAACTTATATAACCCCTTATAAAAATTAATTACTAAAAGATTTTTGTTAAAGTCAATTTTGTCTTTACATTAAATTAATTAATCTAAATTGTCATTTTCAATACCAAGTGGCTCATTGGGGTACGCAAATCGGTCCAAGGATTCCCATTTTCGGCTACTACTCATCAAATAAGGTTAGGACAAGTGTCAAGGTAATTTTTAATTATTATAATATTCTTTTAACCTTGAATTACCCTATTTACCTTTAACCTTAATAAATAAAAATTACGGTAGTTACTATTCATAATGCCCAAAAATAAAAAGTATCTTATTAACATAATTTGGACCCACTGATTCCAAATATGGAATCCATTTATCCAAATTCAATACACAAAAGATATAGAAATTAAATTAAAATTAATCCCATTGTCGAAAGAAAATGGGTTTTTGTTTAAAACATTGCAAAAGATTAAATTGATTTAACCTACGAATTCAAGGTAAAATAAATACTAATGACATAAATTATATTAAATTTTAAAAATATATTCTATTTATACTTTTAAACCATTCAATATTATAATTTAACCACATTAATTATTATGATGAAAAAAGTTGTTTTTAATTAAAATATAGTGTATTTTTAATATTCATTAAAATATGAAAGTTATCAGAAAAATATCAAAACTTTATCCAATGTAAATTTTTATATCCTGATTTAAAATAAGAATTTTATTTTGTCAAATTTAACTTATAAACATGTCAAAAAATAGATTTAATGTGGGCGCGCCATCAAAAGGTGGCAAAACTGCATATTTTGAAAAATACTTATTTTACCCGAAAAATTTATTTTGTTCTTATACCATGTTCTAGAAAATGAGTAAGATGAAATAATACTGTTATAACATTCAAATTTTAGTTAATAATATTCATAACGGCTAGTTCATAATAATATTATAACCATATATCATTGTTTAGTGAAACCTGATATTGCGTACAACACACGCTATCGAAGAAGGCCGCGATTGCGTGTAATGCAAGCCAAGATAGGGTTGCCTGTAGTGAAAGATTCCATTATTGTTGCGTATAACAGAATCCAACCATGTTTTATTTATACATTGAATATATATTTATATACACTCAATGTTGCGTAGAATAACTTCTTTCAAATGAACTTTAAATTGTGTGTAACACAATCCAAGAATAGTGTTGCATATACTGCAAGCTAATACGGTGTTGCGTGTAGCGCAAGATAATCTTGGTGTATCGTACAACAAAAGATATGAATGAAATTAAAAAGAATGTATCTTATAAAATATCGGGTTGTTACATTCTACCCCCCTTAAAATGAATTTCACCCTCAAAATTTGTCGTGGTTATAAATCGTTTACTATTAATAGAAACCCACATCGTAAAAAGGAATACAAAAACTTAATTTTAAAAACAAAAGTATGAAATGTAACGATTACCCAAAGTAACTCATCACTGGATTTCCATATAGGAGAACATAGGTTAAAATATGGATATGGAAGAAAAATCTAACCATCAAGTTCTGATGTAGAGTGGTAGAGAACATGGCTATAAAAAATCAAACAATCACAAAGCCATATATTTGTGATGATATAAGGTACCATATGATTCATCGAATATAAGAGAACTAGGACAACATTTTTGGTTTTCAATATCATTTCCCTAAAGTTGAAAATTCTGAATTATAAGAAATACTTACTTGATTTTGGTACAATCTCACTGTTGTTCATGAATTGAACAATTTCCACTTCATCTCTTAAATAAATGAAGTTGAATTTGTTATTTGTGAAGCGTTAGAAGATCATGTGATAGAATGATGGGTCATTCCATCTATTTCAAACAAAAGGTTAGAAAAAGTTATAAGTCCATCTTATGGTGAGGTTAATCATATATGGTTCCAAAAATGGACTTATACTTTATTTATCACACCTCCTAATAAAATAAAACTACTTTCTACTAACCAAGGACTTCCTGTAGGCTAGTGGTAGGCAATAAAGGCCTGCCGTACTTTGGTTGTGGGTTCGATTTCCACAGCCTTGTCCGACATGATGGGTTGTCGCCTGTCCTGCAGGTTGTCCTTTTTCTAAAACTACATTACTATATCATCCCATCAATAATATCAAAAAAGGTTCTATCCTTAAACAATACTAACTTATGTCCAACATAATCCATTCAAATCTTTAGTCTTATCCATAATATTCCAGTCCATTGTCATATTATAGTGAAAACGATTGCCAAATATTACATATAACAAGCATGTTAATCCCATCGTTGATCCCCATATATCATAAGATATGTCTTTTTGGTCACATTCCAAACGTTCAAGGGCCTTAATCATGTATTCTATTGAAAAATGAATACCCATTGAATCTTATTGAAAACATGAGTGCTGTTAAAAGTTAACTCTTTCCACATACCAAAACCCCAAAATTCTATATACTCAAACCATGATATAACTATTTCCTTATATCAGTCATGAGCTCATGAATACTGTCAAACATTTCATTTTCTGTTTATCCCTTCATTATGCGCATATCATCTTCTTCCCAAAAATATCTCATTCACTTTCCATGGTTACCGGTATCATAAAATTATTGAAAACCACAATAGACTAATACATAAATATTCCAATATTCCACGATACTATATAAAACATTATTTTGGAATCCCATTACATAAACACTTAATCATTACACAACTTCATTTTCATACTCAACATCACAAATAGTGATCGTATGAGACTTCCCTTTATCCTTTTCCTTAAGAGATTTCTCACGTTGATCATCATTAACCCGTGGATTAGGGCATTTATTAGCATAATTTCCCATTTCCTTGCACTTGAAGCATTGAAGTGTTGGTGGTGTGCTCTCTACAGTCTTTTCTTTATTCACATAATAAGCAACCCCTTTTCCATTACTTCGACACTCAGCTGCACGATGACCTTCTTTTCTAAACTTAAAACATTTTCTAGTACTTTTAGGAAATCTCCACCATGCTTCTTTCCACACTTTGAGAATAAGGAAACATTCATCTTATTTTCACCATTATTATGAGATTTCTCCTTGAACTCCATCTTTAATTTCTTGTCAAAACCATGAGATGAATATGTTACACCAACTTCTAGTTCTACTTTGATTGTACAACGCACGATTTCTTCATAGCTACTGAAGTCTCTTATAGCTAATGCCCTTCGAAGACTGGGTTTTAAGCCACTGAAAAATTGATCAACTTTACTTTCAGGTTGGATGATAAAGCCAGATGCATACCTTGAAAGTCTTGTAAAATTCTCTTCGTATATACCAACAGATTCATCATCCTTCTACTTAAGCTCAATAAACTCTTTCTCCATCTTTGTTTGAAGAATACGAGGGAATTACTTACTGAAAAATAAGTTTTTGAACTCGTCCCATTCCATGGACTCAATTTCATCTCGGGGCCTTGTATTCTTAATTAGAGTCCACCACTGGTCTTCTTCACCTTCTAAATGGTAAACAGCTAGAATGACTTTATCATGTTCTGAACAGTGAAGTTTGGAAAATATCTTTTCAATGGTACTGATCCATTGTTCAGCAATAAGTGGATCAGAAGACCCATTGTAAGAGGGTGGGCGTTGCCTCATGAAGGACTCAATAGAATATTGTTCCCTCCTCTGCTCATTTGGAAGTCTAGAGTGATTCATAGCTTGTGTAAGTATAGCAATAAGATTTTTCACTCCATCTCCCATAACGTTGGTTTTTTCAGGAGGAAAATCATTTCATCGTCCATTACATTGATCAACATGGTTCCTTTGGGGTCCAACCATCGTCTAAAACCCAAAAAGAATAGTGTGAGAGGCAAAAATCATGCTAGGAAAACAACATAATAAAGGGGGAGTACCTTCCATATCTGACATATTAGGTTTAATTCTAATATCATTAGCACAATTCTAGGACTATAACCTATACGTATACTTAATCTTAGGGACATCCCTATACATACCATAGAAATATCTCTAGGGATCTCACTAAAGTTCTCATATCCTAGTTTCCAAAGGTTGACTAAACGTTTCCTCTGATACCAATGGTAGCGACCCAAAACATGACGTACATGGACAAAAAATTACTTTTGCATAATACTTAATACATAAAAAAATTCAGAACTCAAGGACCATAATAGTTTAGTGTCTTTGGAAACCCAGAACGTAATATTCTAATCATGGTGAAAGATAGTCAACATCTCTCATAAAGATCTTCCCCTTATGTTTTCTTACCTAAAACCTTTCTTTATATCCAGGGGAAAAGAAAAAATATTAAGGGTGAGCTCAAATACTTAGTAAGGGTAAGCATGGATAAAATAAAACAAACCATATACATTTGAACTTAAAAACCTGAACACAATGTTTAAACATCAAGATCTTGAGAAGTGAAATAAAACATGGAAATACGTAATGCATAGATCATAAAGAAACATTAATCCTGATAAAACAGCACGGGAATAAAACAGGTAATTGTGGAAACCATTAAGCACATGATATTAGTTCCATAGTAGCCAAGGCATTGCTTCCAAGACCATCTTAGTGGACAAAGTCCCTTTCTAAATCGAGTTCACTCTTCATTCCAGTCCTGTAATACTGAACTGGTTTAACTTGCCGTTCCTGCCATGTCTGTCTCATGAGATATAAATCTTTACCCAATGCATTGGAGGGAGATATAGGTCCCACCCATCTCATAATGAAATCATTCTTACTTGTGCCAAAAAATAAACATACATCATTCATAAAAACCAAATAAATAAAATGGGTTTCATAAACATCATCCCATCATCACATAATCCATATAAAAAAAATGGATATCAATTCATAATAAGAAAACTGAAATCATGTAAATAATAGAGACATTATATTTGAAACATAAATATATGAAATAATGTCATCTTAGATGAAAAATGGTTTTAATAAAACACTTGAAATGAATTCTTGAGGAAAATATCCTTTCTTCTTCAAAATCATTTTCTTTCACAAAATGCCATGAAATTTTAAAAGAATAGGATTTTGTTTAAAATAGTCATGAAATATTTTAGAGTAAGCTTCATGAAAATAAGGCCTTATAAAACCGTAAGAATCCATTCATTCCGTATACGTTAAAAAAAATTCTTCTCGTTCTTTTGTCAGAAAAGTCAAAAATGACCTTGTAGGGTAAATAAAAGAAAGATTCCTTACATACCATGGGGTAAAAGTAAGAATGGGTAAAAAGGAATTTAAACATATGTGAATAAACTTTTATAAAACATGGACATGGATGATATCAATAACCCGAGTAAATACTTACGAATAAGAAATCTTAGATAAAAATGAAATCTGAAAAATTATCCCTTACCTTAGGTCCGATATGCTTTGTACGTATCCAAACCTCCTGTATAATGATTTAAATAATTTCATTGACTTATTATAGAATCATATTAATTGTTATGATATCATATATGGTTCACTTATGACTTTATATTACACAATATTTTGTAAATTAATGTTAATGTAGCGTTTTGGGTAAAATCATCTTATTTATCGTACGTGTTTGGACTTGTCGTTCTTGATGTTATTATTACTTATATCATGATTTACTTAATTCAAAAATGTAAATCACGATTTATATATCATATAAATTTATTATATATCCATCATATACAATAATTTATAATAGTAAATAACATATGGAGGTAAGAAATGAAACACACCATTCATGGAGACGGTAAGCCGTACGTACGCATAAACGCTACTTTCATTTCTATTTATTATTTTAAAGGAATTAAAACATAATTATAAATAGGTATATTATAATTCCAGTATAATATAATATATAATATCATTAACCACATCCTTTATACATCCCACATAAGGTATTAACGAATCACATCACTTTGAGGGGGCGGTAGTCCACACTTCCTCAAATGAGATTATCGTATTTACCGAATATGGAAACCGTAAAGGCTTGATATAATTGGGAATTAAAGAAGCCTAAGGAAATAATAAACATAATATATATTATATATAAATATATTTCCATCATAATGGCCACCATGAGAGGCGATAGGAGAAAATCGAACAATCATCGTTTCGTGAGGCGCTAGTTTTCCATCACAGAAACATTATGTTCTTCATCCATTATATAGAGGTGTGTGTAAGTGTAGTTAGAATACGTCTCATAAAAACATCATAGTATATTTAGGATATTTGTGTTGTTACAAAATAATGTATTAAAAAGAGTTTTGGGGTTGGAGAAGTAGTCTAAAAGAAAACAACTTAAGAGAAACTGTTACCTTTAATTTTGGTAACTTCCTTTGGTTTGAACCAAAATGACTTCTTGTAGAGTCTTATGCCTAATGTAAGTATTCAAGGGTGAGTAGAGGGATGTAGGGAGATTATTTTGGTGGAGTTTTTATGAGACAAAATTCTTGAGATGAGTGAGGAATTGCATAGAAGTGGTCTCTTTTTATAAGGGAGAGGATGGGCTCTTTAGGAATGTGTGAAAACATTATTTTATTATAAACTTATCATCGGTTTCAAGAGGTCCAAAACACATTAATGTCGAAGATAAAATGACTCATATTCGAAATAAAATCATCCAATTGGAATTGGACAGGTTTTGGATGATATTTTAATCATTATAATCTTATTTATTTAAATCATTTATTAATGAGGTAAACACTACATCATTATTGTGTCATAAATAATTTAATTCATTTGATGTCTAAATTTTTTGAAACAAATACCATGATGTATGGAATATTTTTAGATTTCCAAATAATATTTATAGACTAAAATATAACTTATATAAACCCTTATAAAACATAATTACTAAAAGATTTTTGTTAAAGTCAATTTTGTCTTTACATTAAATTAATTAACCCAAATTGTCATTTTCACTACCAAGTGGCTCATGGGGGTCCCCAAATAGCCCCAAGGATGCCCATGGTCAGCCAATACTCATCCAATAATGTTAGGACAAGTGTAAAGGTAATTTTGAATTATTATAATATTTTTTAACCTTGAATTACCCTTTTTACCTTTAACCACAGTAAATAAAAATTACCATAGTTACTATTCATAATGCCCAAAAATAAAATGTAGCTTATTAACATAATTTGGACCCACTGATTCCAAATATGGAATCCATTTTTCCAAATTCAATACACAAAAGTTTCCGAAATTAAATTAAAATTAATCCTGTTGTCGAAAAAAATGGGTTTTTGTTTAAAACATTGCAAAAGATTGAATTGATATAACCTACGAATTCAAGATAAAATCAATGATAATGATATAAATTATATTAAATGGTAAAAATATATTCTATTTATACTTTAAAACCATTAAATATTATAATTTAACCAAATAGATTATTATGATGAAAAAAGTTGTTTTTAATTAAAATATAGCGTGTTTTTACTATTCATTAAAATATGAAAGTTATTAGAAAAATATCAAAACTTTATCCAATGTAAATTTTTATATCCTGATTCAAAATAAGAATTTTATTTTGTCAAATTGAACTTATAAATATGTCATAAAGTATATTTAATGTGGGTGCACCATTAAAAGGTGAAAAAACTTCATTTTTTAAAAAATACTTATTTTACACGAAAAATTTATTTTGTTCTTATACCATGTTCTAGAAAATGAGTAAGATGAAATAATAATGTTATAACATTCAAATTTTAGTTAATAATATTCATAACGGCTAGTTTATAATAATATTATAACCATATATCATTGTTTAGTGAAACCCGATATTGCATACAACACACACTATCGAAGAAGGTCGCAATTGCGTGTAATGCAAGCCAAGTTCGGGTTGCGTGTAGTGAAAGACTCCACTGTTGTAGCATATAATAGAATCCAACCATATTTTATTTATACATTGAATATATATATATATATATATATATATATAAACTCAATGTTGCGTAGAATAACTTCTATCAAACGAACTTGAAATTGTGTGTAATACGAGCCAAGAATAGTGTTGCGTATACTGCAAGATAATACGGTGTTGCGGGTAGCGCATGATAATCTTGGTGTATCGTACAACAGAAGATATGAATGACATTAAAAAGAATGCATCTTATAAAATCTCGGGTTGTTACACCAGAGATCTACACAAACACCCAAAATGTTCAACCCACAATATATCAGGAAAGAGGAGAAATCATATGATGGTGCTCTAGGAAAAGAGAGAACTCACCGATGTGATTACAATGCAATTGATGATGTTAAATTTGGAGTACGAACGCTCGCTCGAGGGCTCGTCGAAGATCCATGATCTTACGGTGATCTCAGTCAAACTGGACCTAGAAGATGAGCGTTCTAGAAATTAGACATGACCCCGATGCATTTAAGTAAAAAAAGAAAGTACACGGTGTGTACGTTTGAAGTACACTATGTGTACTCACCATATCCATACTCCTCTTTAGGCGGCCACCAAATCACCCCACATGGTCATGTGTATGGCCACTACACACCCAACACATGGCATCCTAAAGCAAGACAGTACATGACATGTACTCATAATGTACATTGCGTGTACTTTGAAAATTTCTAGAATTTCCTCTTTTTCTCAAAAACGTCCAGAAAAAAAACATACATGAAAAGAAGATCCTAGATCTTACAACCTAACATTATGATTTCCATTCTTAGGGACAAGAGGTATTATTGTACAAATTCTAAGGAGAAAGAAGAAAGGTAATGATCTAGGCCATGATTCAAGAAAAGCAATGAGACATAGGGGCTAATGATGCAAGTCAGATGGATGATCATGGTGTGGATGAACTAGTTTTGGATGAGTGTAGGATACTAGGGAACTAATCATTCACAGAAGTGTTTATACCAAAAATATACACTATGGGATGTCCCGATGGATGGGTTTAGAAAAAGTTGTGGGATTCAAAATATTATGGGTTCTGTGAAGGGTATAGATCTTGTGGAATTGTAAATCTTGAGAAACTGAGTGAGACTTCCTTGAAATAATGTCTTATTTTCCATTGGGATGGGTTCATGAAGTACAATGAGCTGTTGAAACCCCAAGTTCTATAATAGGATTTCTTCTTTTGTAACGTCCAAGGACCTTCATGAAAGGTAAATCCACTATGGTTTGAGGTTCTCAATATCCCATGGGAATCTGTTTCATGAAATATGGCTACCTATTGGAATCCATCTCATCTTATTCTCGTGTATGTCAGAATTTCATGAATTTAGAGCCTTTGTCAAAATTCCAAAGGTCACATCCCAATATAATTATTAAGTGAGAGATATATATATTCATGGAGAAAGTTGGGTGGCCTGTTTCATGAAATTTAAAACCCTGGAAATTTGTTTTGTAAAAATATTCTTTAGGTCAAGATTTTTTATAAATTCACATATTCTATGCAGAAGTTACAGCATCAACTTCCAAAGTGTTCTAGAATCCTTCAAGAGGTTCCATAAATCCACAATGGTTTTTTATATTTATGAATACAACCACATAGGTGTATTTTTTTGTTTTTTGTTTGGATTCACTTAGAATCGGCTTTGACTTCCTCTAAATCTCTTTTGAAACATGTATTTTAGCATCACCAACCACCCTTAGTGTAATATCTAACAATAGTTCAAGTAAGAAGAAGAAAAATATAATCTATTTCTAAGAGTTTCGTATTATTGAGAGGGTAATGATTTTATCATTATTTTATAATGGTTTTAATCCCAGTGGGACATTATGACTGCTCCAAATTATAAAATAATAAGATGTAATATTAGTGTATCAGGTGAATTGGAAAACCACTTTTTTTATAGCCCTTGGATTATGGATGTTTTGGAGAACCGGTTAAAAATATTCTATGTCTGCCATTTTATATTTTTTCATTTTAAATCATTTATTATAAAGAGATATTTTTTCCAATTATGATTTTGGAAAGATCATTGTATATTTTCAGATGAAAAATATGTATACCTAGATCCCCCCTGAGGTGACCGGAGAATTTCATACTTTAAAATTTCATTATTTTAGAAGAATATTCAATACATTTAATAATAATACATACCTAAGGACCATAAATGTTTATTGTATTTGGAGGCAAGATATATAACCACTATATTTTTAGAAGCATCCACAAGCATCTTCTCACGTAGTAATTATCTCAAAAATACCCTAAAAACAATTCATCATAAGCTATTTAAAGGAAAAAAAGAAAGGTGATCTAAGATTATTAGTAAGGTTAAAAATATTAGATATCAAACAATTATTACAAGTAATCATAATTTAAGAATAAGGGAATTATAACACCATCACAACATAAAAAATCATTTCCAATCATTCAAATATCATTAATCGTGTAACATTTCATAAGATTTTTTCAATCCATTGATATAAGACATAAGAGTGTGCAATCATCAATGATAAATCATGAGCCATGATAACATATCATAAAAATAATATATATTATTTTGGCACACAAATAAGTATATAAAATCACTTCCTTATTCATGGTTCACTCCAAAAACTATTATTGTGAACAAATTCCCATAATTGAAATTCATACCTAGTCATTTCCAACATTATATTAGGGGTAACTTCCATCTTGTTAACTTCATCACCTCTTAAGAGTTTATTAAATCCTTATCATCTTAGGATATTCTCAACTCTATCATCATTACCCATTTCATTGGAGAGATATATAAATCTACACCCTCCCTTCACATAATTAAAAAAACATATGTGTTCCAAAATATCATAAAACATTCATCATATAATCTTATCATAACCTAGGGGAAGGAAATGGATTTAAAACACATTTTATAAATCCATAATAGCATAACTTGTTTAAAATAAATGGTTTTTATAATGGTTTCATGAAAACTAAATTAACATGTTTGAAATACATAAGTTTAATATCAATCAATATTAAATCATCTATATAATGATTCATCCAGAGAAATAAAGTGGATTGTATCATAATATAATATCCCTAGTGGAGTATATAATACATAAATTATGTTTACATATATTAAAAGTTCCTTTAAATTATCACTATAATGTCTTAGAAAAACATGAGAAAATATCATTTTCTTTTGATAAATTTATAATTAAAAATCACTAAAATATTTAGAAAATCATTTCCTTTGAAAATAACCAAGGAAACATGTAAAGGATTATTCAAAGAAAAACATTTTTTCATCATGGTGGTAAATTTTTTTTATGTTTTATATGATAATATATAACATCCATTTCATGTATTTATAAAAAGTTACAAATAACTTCTCAGGAAAAATGATTCTTTAAAAAATTTAAATTTAAATCCTTTGAAAATAAATAAAAAAGTTCTAAAAATCACCTTTTTAAATAATTTTACTTATAGGCTAGAAAATTTATTAATAGATTATGTAGCGTAAAATAATATAATATAAATTTTATTGACCAAAGAGAAAATATGGTTGATTTTCCTTAAAAATGTTTCTTGATCATTTTTTGTCCTAAAGATAGAGAAATGGTACTAATGTATACACACTATAATGATAACCATAAAAAGACAAAATATATGAGTTTTGAAGTAAAATATCAAAATAATTTATCTCAATGTAAATTTATAATATAAAATCTAAAAAATAATTTATATTTTAACATAAAGAAATTATATAGCATCCCGTCATTTTGTTATAAACCATTACATATCATTTTTCAAATAGAGAAAATTTTAATCATAAATGTCTTGGAAATAATGTATATAATAAAAGAAAACATGAAATCATTCATCTAATCTACTTGAAAGTCTTAATAATAGGTTTATACTAAGTAAAATTACTGAATCTCTTAACTTTTGGATATAAATGAAAGGAAACGGTGAGCATAAGGCCCAATATGGTAAAGCACTTGAAACCATTTATAAGTGGTCATTATAATTATCAATAAGAATACTAAGAATATCATAAAGGGATGAAAAAAGGATTAGTAGATTTATCATATTAAAAATAACATGAATCATAACATAAAAATGTGAATACAATATTTAATTGAGTCATTCATTAGAATATCACTAAGGTTTTTCACTGTGGTGTCATAAAAATTACCAAGGTTATTCACCATGATATCATAAAACATGTCATCTCTAGAGATTACATTCTTTACACAGTTAGTTAGAGTGTTATATGGGTGAATCGTTAATATATATTAATTTATCTAATCTTTTTATATCACAATAAATAATTCAAAAATAAATGTGGGGAATAAATGAAATGGGTTTCTTATCAAAATAATGGTTCTTGAGAATGTTCATATAAACAAGATCCTTTTGTCATTTTAAACCCATAGTAAAGGATGTTGGGTTTCATGTATGTTAAAACCAAAATAGAATAGTTAATTTTTACATATATGTGATTACTATTATAGAAAAAAGTAATTTTTATATTCAAAAAATAAAATAAAACAGTTTCATGACAAAAAAGAGAGAAATTTTGAGAAGAAAATTCTACATCATAACAGGTAAGAAACATGGTTTTAAGAAAAATTTAAAAGAGAGGGGAAAAGGTTATACCATTCATAAAGAAATCTTAATAAATTAAATTTATATAATAAAATATATTAAAGGAAATATTATGTAAATTTTAACGACATAACATATAAAAAATAAAACATGAAATCAAATGACAAGTTGAGATTTCCCTTACCTCGAAAAGTGTTCCTAAAACATGAGGATTGTGACCTTTGGGGATTGAGGAAACCTTATGATGACTCTTTGGGAGGTAATACTATCATATATTCGTGTATAAATAATTTTTAATGAAATATAACGGATAAATGGGTGGTTATTTATAGAAAAAGTGAGGGTGTTTTTTTTATTAATTTTCATAGACACGTTAATAGTGGTATTTGAAAAACCATGGGCTTGACCATGGTATTTTTCCATTTCTATGTCCAAATGGGACACATAATATTATATGTTAGTAAGAAAGAGTCTACCAAAATTTTATATGACTTATTTCATCATTATGATGTCATTTAACATACTAAAAACTCAAAATAGTATTTTCACTTTTCAGCAAAACAAAATTATTTTAGAAAATTGTCATAAATTCAACCTAAACTAATTTAAACATGATTATTTAAATAATGATGTTTGTTTTATAATAATAATTCTCTAAGTATAATAATTTTAACTTTTCAAAATAAAAATTATTATTTATTAAAAATAACAGAAGACATAAAATGCATAATAAAATGCACAGTAAAATTTCTAAAACTTGAAAAAAAATTAAATTATTTTATCATTTAAATTAAATAAGAGTTTTTTAATAATAGTATTTAATTAAAATATTATTTATTAATAATAAAATAGTTTATTATAATAAAAATATATTTTCAGAAAAGTACAACTTTTGTCCCAAAAATCAATTTATGAATTCATCACATTTTTCATAAAAGGGATTGTAAAATAAGTAAATAAGTAAATAAGGCCTTGAAACACAACCTTGTATGACAGCTATGTATGAACTAAGGGTGAGGTGAGATATATTGATATACTTAAGGGGTGGCTCAGCTAACATCATTTGAGTGGTAATCTCTACTAACTTGAACGTCCCTCGAAGGAGATTTCATTCATGCTTTACATGTTGAAGCTTGGATTGTGATTGGTTAAGAGAAAAGACCATTGACAACAAATACTTACTAGGATACAAAAATGTTTTTTATATGGAACAATTATACTAGATGAAGCCATCAACTTTTTTTTATTCATTAATTAACCATTATGATTTCTATTTATAATACTAATTATAACATTAAAATTATTATTAATAGAATTGTTTCTAATGGTCATATAACAATCAAAACCCAATGGTCACATTTCAGTTATAATCACCTCATTATTTTTGAGAATATAGTTCTATTGAGTATAAAATAATATTACAAATAGTTTTAAGAAACATTTTTTTTAAAAACATCAGGTCATTACATTCTTTACCCATAAAAAATTTCATCCCTAAAATTTCAACATGTGAACACAAAAGATAGAAGGTGTGGGTACTTGTGCATAATTGTTTACTCTGGATCCCACATGGCTTATTCATATTTTTTTCCTCTATAACACATAAATGAGGTTGGTAATCTTTCTTAGAACATTGTCTCTACAGGACAAGATCTCCCACAACTACTCCTCATATGAGAGTTCATGTTCAAGTTATACCACCTCCAGATTTAGTACATGCGAATGGTTAGGTATGTACTAACTCAAGAGAGATATGTGGAAAATATCATGAATGTGAGCGAGAGTTTGTGGAAGTGCAAGTTGATACGATACTTCTCATATGAGATCAAGGATTTCATAGGGGCTAATGTACTGGGTCATGAGCTTCCCTTACTTCCCAAACCACATAACTCTGTTTGAAGGTGAAATTCAAAGGAATAATTTGTCTCCAACATCAAACTCCAATTGCCTTCGATAGTTGTTAGTAAAACACTTCTACAAAAACTGAGTTGGAATTATGTGTTGTTGGATGGAATAAACCATTTTTCCATATATTATACAAGATAAGGCCCAAGAAGCTCTCCCTAGCCAATATTATCCCAACAAGTATGAGTTATACATCAATTCCCATATAGAGCTTCATAGAGTTCCATTTGAATACTCGAATGGAAGCTGGTGTTGTATAAGAACTCAAATAATGGGGGATGTTTATACCAACCACATTTAAATTCAATCAAGAATGTTCTCAGTGTGTCATCATGTTTCTGAATATTTCTTTTATATCGAACATTAGTTTGAGTATGATTGGCCATACAAAATTTCAATTATGTATTTAGATCATGTTGAATACTTATCTGGAATTTTGATGTGAACATTGGACCATGATCAGAAATGATTGAATGTGGAACTCCATGAAACCATAAAACTTCCTTTATGTATATCGTGGTGAGTTATAATAGAGAGAAATATTCCCAAATAGAGATAAAATGGGTAGTCTTGGTGATATGGTCCACTATAACTGATTTTTCAATATTTCCTTTGGATGTTTTTGAGAGACTAGAGATAAAATACATAGTGAAATTATCCCACTTCCATGATTGTATAGGTAGTGGTTTGAAAACACATTTTTAAATTTTTTACTCTACCTTCACTTCTTGACACTCTAGAAACTTTTTAGTGTAGTCCAAAATCTCTCTTTTCATGTTATCCTGCAAAAAATGATCACGAATATCCCTATACATTTTAGCACTTCTAGGATGTATAGAGAATTTAGATCTATGATATTCATCCATGAAATCCTTCTTTATTTCGAAAATAGTTGGAACACATAGCCTTGTATGACATTTCAATACACATTCTTGATCAATATTTAACTCAAGAAACTTACTATTCTTCATAGCCTCCATATTCTTCTCCAATAAAAAATCTTATTTTTTATATTTCCTGATCTTATCTCGTAATGATGGTTGAGAAATAATTTGATATAGGTTTGATTATATAACTTCCCTTAAAATTACCAAGTCTATTTTTACTAAGTCTTTCATCAAAGGATATCCTTGAATCCACATCATTTCCAGCACAATAGGGTCTTTCCTACTTAATGCATAAGTGAATTTATTTGCTCCTTCGGGGTGATAATGAATTGAACAATAATAGTACTTAATAAGATTCAACCATCTCATATATCTCATGTTCAATTCCTTTTGTATTAAAATATACTTCAAATTTTGGTGGTCTGTGTATATATCACATTTCTCCCCATAAAGTTGTTGCCTCCTTATCCTTAGAGAAAAAAAAACCATAGTTATCTCTAGATCATGCATTGGATTGTTCTTCTCATGAATCATAAACTATCAAGATGAAAAAATAAATCACCTTTTAATTTTTCATTAGGATACACCTAAGACCTTTTAGAAGTGTATCTCTAAAAACAATGAAAACTTCTTTTCTAGAGGGTAGATTTAACATGGGTGTAGAAACTAATATCTTCTCTAGATCATGGAAACTTTCATTAAAATTATTTGTCTAGATGAACTTGACCCCTTTTTTAGTTCATTTGGTTAGTGGATTAGAATTTTTTGAAAAGTTTTTCACAAACCTCTTCTAATATCCTGCAAAACCAAGGAAACTACGAATCTTAGTTACCATTTTGGGATGAATCCACCCTTCTACAACCATTTTTCTTTGTAGGGTCAACTGATATTAATTAATTTTTTACAATGTAACCTGAGAAAGAAACTTATTGTAACCAAAATTCAAATCATATGAACTTTAAAAATTGACTCTCCTTCCTCAGAGTTTTCAATATGATCCTTAGATGATCCTAATACTCCTTATGAATTTTGGAATATAACCAAATATCACCAATAAAAATTACCACAAAGCTATAAAGGTAGTCCTTAAATACTCTATTAATCCAATCCATATAAATAGTAGGACAATTAGTCAAGATGAAGTGAATTACAACAAACTCATACTGGCTATATCATGATCGGAAGGTGGTTTTGGAATATCTTCTTTATTTACCCTCAGTTGATGATAACTAGACCAAATATCAATCTAGTGAAAAATTAAGCCCCATGAATCTTGTAAAATAAATAATCAATTCTTGGAATATGGTACTTGTTCTTCACTTTGATACCATTAAGTTCTATATAATCTATGCATAACTACATTGATTCATCCTTATTATTCATAAAGAGAAAAGTGCTCCCCAAGGAGACACACATGGTTGGATAAATCCATTATTAAAAAGATCTTGGAGTTTCTCCTATAATTCATCCTGCTCCACAATTCTCATTATATAAGGGCTATTTAAAATCATATTGGAACCAAGAATGTTTTCAATAGAAAACTCTACCTATATTTTTAGGGGAGGTCTCATTAACTGTTCAAGAATTCCATCAATGTATTCCTGAATGATGGTGACATTATCTATTCATATACATTAATTTCCTTCTTCTTCCTCACCAATTATCTCCATAAATAAATCTACATGAGTTTCTTCTAGTCAAAAATCTTGTCATGATATATCCCTTTATAAAAAAACTGTAGTTTTTTCATTCAAGACTATAGATTTCTCTTTACTTATATAGTTGATCTTAGAATTATACTTTGAGAGACCGTCCATCCCTTGTATAATGTCAAATTCAATCATGGGAATGACTACTAGATTGGTGATAATATTGTTCTCACCATTGTGAATACTTGAGTTTCGATACACTTTTGATTCCTGGATAATCCCTCCAGAAGTATTGGCTGATAAATATACTTCTAGAAGTTTAGGGATTAATTCTATATTATTTTCCAACATAGAGGAAATAAAAGAATGTGTAGTTCTGAAAAAATGTACTTTCTATATTTGAGAAAACAATGAGAGTTCTTACTATGACATCATTTGGAGCAACAAATTCATCTATTTTGATAGAAAAATACCATCCTCGATCCCTTGGACTATGTTGAGGTTTATGGTGATTCCCCTACATTAAATTTGAATTTGGATAGTGATTGGAAAAGTTCCCAAGATATCCACACTTGAATCATTAGACTTTAGGTAGGGCCTAGAACATCTTCCTTTTTTCGTTAGTTTTGAGAGGTTGAGGCTTCACCTCACTGTGATAGTTTTGAGAAATATGGAAATATCCTCCAAACTTTTAACATTTCCCACTCTTGAGTAGGTAGTTCCTCAAATGCTTCTTCCCACATTTTTTGCATGTGGAAAGTTTCACTTTATTTCCTCCAATTACTTGATCAAAGATCTTCCCCAAGTTTAGCTCCAAATATCTCTTTATTTCATTCAATATATGGGACCACTGTGCCTCTTTGATCTTTGGTTAAACTTTTATAGCACTCCTCACGATCTTCTCATAGTATTCATAGCCTTTGTTGGAAATTTTCATCCATAGATGAGGTCTTAGTCCACCGAAGAATCTATCAACCATCCCAATTAGGATCAATGACAAAGCTAGAGGTGTAATGGTAAATTGTTGTGAAGTTAATATCATATCTTCTGATAGATTCATTTTCCATATAATGTAGCTCTAGGAATTATTTCCTATTTTTTCACCTTGAATGGGGGAAATATTTTTTCAAAAAGGTTCCCATGAACTTTTCCCACACCATAGTTTCAATCTACCCTCTAGGAATCATTTTTTTAACTATTTTACACCACTAATCAGTTTTTACCTCTAAGAAGTTCATAGACAAGGTGAATTTATCTTTTTCTTAATAACATAGTACATAAATGATATTTTCTGTAGAGCTTATCCACTATTCATAAATTAATGGGTCGGTGGGTCCACTGAAAGAAGGTGGTCATTGATGTATAAAGGACTCTATAGAAAGTTGTTCCTTTCATGGAGAATCATGTGTCTTGTATTTATTAATGTTATTTCTCATATCTTAAGTTAGGTTATCCATAATTCTAATGATGTTTTCCACTACAGATTCCATTGTAAGGATGTTAGTTCCTAGCTTGCTACAATCACCGTTTACACATTTTCTCATATTTCACATTATTTTTTAAAAGAAGAAAAATTTAATAAGAAATTGTTTTCATTTAGTAATATTATAATTATAATATAATTTTATATCTTAAAACATTATACATTAATATGTTATTATTTAAAAACAATTACATTTTCTATAAATCCTTCATAATGGTTCATAAAAAACATGTCATTAACCAAACATATCCATTGGATGTGCCAGAATAGGAGTGAAAATGGCCCGTTTTCATGCACTTATTCCCATTAAAGTCTATCTCATATAATTGTTTTTGGGTTTTAAACCTAGGAATATCTATGCTAGATCTACAACCACTTATTCATATCTTTACATGTATTTCATTTCATTGAAACCACTTACTTAATAGTTAGCCAAAATACTAGGATGTTTTCCTATATTTTAAGTTCTCCCTAAGGTTCCTCCAAAATTTTTCAAATCATAATTTCCATAAATAGCTAAACTATCCACTGATATAAACTATGGAATCCCCCCATTTATGAAAAGACTTTACATATCATTTTATAAACATATGATTTTTTACAGTTTCGTGTCTTTGAAATAAGGTATATAGTATATAAAAACATGAAAAAATTATTCTAATAATATTGAAATGATTAATAATAGGTATGTACTCAGAAAAATTACTAAACCTAGTAACATGGGGACATACAACAAAGGAATGGGTGAGAATAAGGACCAGTAAGGGAAAGCATGTGAAATAGTTTACATGTGATCATGAGAATTATCGATAAGAATTTGATGAATATCATAATAAAATTAGAAAAGGATAAAGGGAAATATCATAGTAAAAAGAATATGAATAATAACATGGAAATTTATCTACAAAATCTAATTTATTCTTTCATAATTATATCACCAGGATTTTTCGCCGTGGTGTCATAAAAATTACCTTGGTTATTCAATAAGGTATCGTAAAACATGTCATCTCTAGAGATTAAATTCTTTACCCAATACATTGGGGTGCTCTGAGAGAACAACCATAATATGTATTAATTAATGTGACACAAATATATGATAATAAATATTTCATAAATAAACCATAGAGAAAAAAGAATTAGATTTCTTATCAAAATCATGGTGTTTTAGAAAGTTCTTAAAAACAAGATCCTTTTGACATTTTAAACCCATGAAAAATGAATGAGGGTTTCATATATGTAAATACCATAATATAATAGACAATTTTCAAATCTATGTGAATAACACTATATAATAAAGTGTTTTTGATATTCAAAAAATAAAATAAAATACTTTTTTGATAAAAAGAGAGAAATTTTGAGATGAAAATTATTTAGCATAATGGGTAAGAAAAATAGTTTTAGAAAACATTAAAAATATAGTTGAAAAGGGTATAAAATATATAAGATACACTTAATAAATTAAATATATATAATAAATGAGTCATAATAACATATTATGGAAATTCTAAGTACATACCACATAAAAAGAAAACATGAAAAGAAAAGAGATGTTGAGATTTCCCTTACCTCGAAGAGAGTTCCTAAAACGTGAAGATCAGGACCTAGGGGATTGAGGAAATATGGGGAGGAAACCTTTGGAGGTAATAAAATTTTATATTCACATATAAATAATTGGTAATGAAATATAATGGAGAAGTTTTGAGGTATTTATAGAAAAAGAGACGGTGTTTTTTATAAATTTCCATAGACACCTAAGTAGTTGTATTTGAAAAACCATGGGCTTTCAAATTTTATTGTTCCATGTTATTGGAAACTTGGGAAATAGAATATACTATTGTAATACAAAATATATTACTATAATTTTTTATTACTTACATCACTATGATGTCATTAAACATTCTGAATACTCAAAACTACAATTTTACTATTCACCAAAAAACAAAATAGTTTATAAAATTCTAATAAATTCACCATAACCTAATTTTGATTTGATTATTTTAGTAATTATATTTATTTTATCATAATAATTTTATAAATATGATAAATTTAACATTTATATATAAAAAACCTTATTTATAAAAATAATAGTGGACATAAAATGCGTAGTAAAATGTATAGTAAAATATCTAACACTTGAAATAAAATCATTATTATATAATTGAAATTTAAATAAGAGTGTTTTAATAATAATATTTAGTTAAAATAAAAATTATTAATAATATCTTATTTTAAAATAATAATTATATATTTTCTTCAAATTACAATTTCTCCCTAGAAAATTAATTTATCAAATTTCTCATATTATTATGAAAAACTAAACTCAAAACAAAAATTGCTAGAACATGAATTTTATTTCTAAAAATGGGATTATAAAATAAGTAACTTGGACTTGAAACATAACCAATTATAACACCCACATGCGACCTGTGGGTGAGGTGAGAAATAATAATAGACTCATGGGGATACTCGCTTATAAACTCCACTAACTTGAACTTCTATAAAAGGAAATTTCGTTCAAGATTAACATGTTAAAGCTTGTATTGGGATTGATTAAGATAGAATCCCAATGATTCTACCTCCATCAAAGGATTTGAAAAAAGGGATTCATATGAAATGATTCTACTGGATTATTCCATCGAGTTTTCTTTCTACATTAATTAACCAATATCATTTCTATTTGTAATACTAATTATATTGTAAAAATTATTATTAAGATTATTTTTTCCAATGGAAATAATTTACATAAGGTCATATAATGTTTGAAAACTAATTATCATATTTCAACTATAATAACTTCTTTATTAATGGGATATCTTTTAACTAAAAAATAATATACCACAAATTTTCACAAAACAAATTTTATTCAAAAATTTTGGGTTATTTCACATTACCTCAAGTCTTACCTTACTTCATACATGTTTTAATATTCTATATAATAAATATATATTTATTATAAATTTATTACACAACCATATTCATACATAACTTATAATGTTTCATTCCGTTATATTTATCAATTATCATTTTATTAAAAATAACATTATGAAAATAAAAATTCAGGGGAAAACTGCTATGTTTTCCATCCAAGTATTTATTTTATGGTTTCGGTACTTGCACCTTGTTCATGGATTAATCATATATATAATATCATTAAATAAATATGATTAATATTTAGTCATTATATTAAATTTTATAAACACTCCTAAAAAATGGATATGGAAAATGAATTGTATCACTTCATGGATTCGGTAGTCTGTATGTATTCTTAGGTATTGTTTTTACTTTTTAATGGACACAATAAAATATTTTCAAATAATAATTAAAAATTAAAAAAAATTATTATATCATATATATAATATAGATTAATTAAATATATTCTTATTACAATCCATTTAAATTGTAAATGCAAAAGGAATATTATCACATCGTGAAGGTGGTAGTCCACAAGTATAAATGAGTCACATTGCTATTTTATAATGGATGTAAATGTAAAAAGGTTGACATTATAATATAATTATAGAATAATAATAATTTACTATATATCAAATTAAATCATTATATCCATCATAATAACTATGCAAAAGAGATGGTGATGGAAAATGAACCATATCCTTACAAGGAGGTGGTAGTCCAAATGTACACACAAGCACTATATTCACTTACCATTTCATGGAAAATAGGTGGAAAATGGTGGATTAATCAACTTAACAGAAATTTATTATATTGAATATATATAATTAGTTATTTTATAATGGATACCATAAATTTATAGGATATGGAAGAAGAAATAAAATTGAAGGTACTCAGTTAAGTGTTATACCTCTTAATTAAGAATCCTCCAATGGATTACATCTTAATCCATGAAAGGATGGTTTTACAATAAAAAAGGACCACTATAATTTTTTTTGATATTTTAAACCTTATATCTATAGATAAACCACCAGTGACCCTTTTAACCGTTACCATAGTGACACATTTTTACTATTTTTACCATTCATTATGAAAAACAATTATTTTGAACTTGTAACCTAACATTAATTATTTTGAATCCAAATATTTAATCCATTTTAAATGTTTGAATGTGTATAAGTGGAATAAAGTTATTTAAAAATAATTCTACAAAACACATCAAAATTGTTTTTAGAAAAAATGAATTTTATGTAAAAAAATGAGATTAAATTCATTGAATTCCTTGAAAAAACTATTAGATGAATATTAATATATTATGTTAAATATATTATATACATATTTAATTAAAATAATTAATTAATATTGATTAATTTTTACCATAAATTTTTTTTAATTTAATTTATAAATAATTAAAATCTAATGAATCAACATTATATTTATATAAATAGTATTGTTTATAAAATATTTAGCCTTATTCATACCCAATAATACAATGACTAGGAAATAAAAATCACATTAAATAATAATATTTTAATAGTATACCCTTGTTCATTTGAACTTGGTGTTTCATGTAAAAAATGATATCAATGAAATTAAATTTATTTAAAGATAAATATATCATAAAATATAAGGGTGTAACATTCTACCCCATTTAAAGAGTTTTTCCCTTGAAATTTAATTACTATTATATCGAAAACTAAGGATATTTCTACCTCATCACAACTTTTTGTTCCCACATAGTTTCACCAAATTTATGGTTTAACCACAATGGTTTTTCAAGTTGAGTAGTCTTGTTTCATAGAAATTTATATCTTTAATATAGAATATAATAGTCTATTAATCATAAGTGAGATAATTTTTTAGTGGTATGACCTCTGAGTTTATTTCATGTAAAGGATTGAGTATATTCTTCCTCCTAAGGTATACATATAACACATTATGAACTTGAGAGAGATTCAGTGGAACCATCATTCAATAATAAACCATCCTCACATGATCAAGAATTTTAAATGGACCAATATATGAAGTGATTTAATTTATCTTTATTCTAAATACCAATAAATTCTTCCAAGTATATATTCATAAGAATAACTTTTCACTAACTTTGTACAGTAGATATCACCAATGATTATGAACATAAAATTTATATTATATCTTATATTATTTGATGTGTGTTTGATTGGATATAACCTTCTATTCCATTCCATCAGATCAATTAGTCCTAATATATTTCTTTTTTTAACTTCAGCCCATCATGTTTCAAGTTCATCACTTCCTTCTATAGAGAGATTCATAAGGATCTATATGAATTATCTATTGAAATCTATTATTTTAATAAAATTATACCAATAAAAGGTGTTTATCCCAACCACCATTGAAATATATAGACTAAAATATCAACAAATACTCTAGTGTTTTAAATTACCAATTACATAGACCATATTTTAGAAGATGATATGATATGCTAATCTTTAAATCTATAATCAATTCTTGGAAAAGAATTCTCCAAAACATCAAGGTAAACCATGGATCCAATCAGATAGAATATAATGTGATAATCCATTCAATATTACCACATTCTTAATTTATATCATAATATGTTGATCAAGAGAGTAATATTATTTTATGCTAATGAGATGCACTTATTTTATATGGTGATTTAATATATCCAAAATAGTATTGTCCCCTTTGAATGTTTTACAGAGTCTGAAAATAAAATACATTGTAATGTTTTTCCATTTCAATTTGATTATCTATAATAGTTATAACATACCACTAAAATTTTATCTCCCTTTTTTAAAATTGTTAATATACCAATAATTGGGATACATACTCTTCCATATCACTTTTCATCTAATCCCACGAGAGATAATCTTTTAGATCTTTGTACATCTTCGTACTTTTGGGATAAATAAAGAATGATGAACTATGTGATTCACCCAATAGTTCATTCCTTGATTTTTTTATTTACGGGACACATATAGAGTACCTTAATTATACCATTTCTTCATAATCATGGTTGAAAATTTTAATATTTCTCAACTTCTTCTACAATACCAAATCCTTTTTTTGTTCTTTTTTAATCATTTCATGGAAGGATTGTTAAACATTCATATATGAAAGATATGATCTGCCCCTTTTCCTAATGATTTCATGGTCCATAATCGAATAATCCATAAGTATTGGATCTATTAAAATCCTCAACATTTAAAAACATTATTCATCTTTCTAAATGAGAGCATTATCTACTTTTTTCACCTTATTATGGTCTTAGTGTATTTAGAGTTTAGAATATTTAATCAACTCTAACTATATAATTTGTCACATATCCAACTCTTTCTATAGGAATATATAATTCAAGATTTTATGATCAATATATATATCACACCATTCACTATAAAGATAGTGCCTCTATATTTTTAGTATAAGAATTACTATATATAACTCTAAATCATGTGTCGGGTAATTTTTGATTGAATTTTAAATAAGTAAAGGTAGACTATATCACCATATAATTATACATAAAAACACATATTAGTCCTTTATTTGATGAATCACTAAATATAAAAAAACATTCTCCATTATTTTATAGTGTAATCATAGGTGTGCTAACGAGCCTTCTTTTTAGCTCATTGGAATTTTCCTCACATTAATAAATCCAATGGACCTTGCATCTATTTGATTTCAACATGGTTATTGGATTATATCGACATGATAAATATATCACAATGTATAGGTAGTATCCTTTCAAACCAAGAAAACTTCGTATCTTAGTTACCATGGTTGTTCTTAGTTATTTCTTAATAAATTTATTCTTTGAAGGATCTATAAATATATCCTCACTTTAGATTATATGACCCATTGATGAAACTTTTAATAACTTGAATTCACACTTGATGAATTGTGTATGATATTTTTGTTTCCATAGGGTTTTCAACATAATCATCAAATGATCTCTATGCTCTTCCGTTCTCATATAATATTTATGAATATTATATATAAATACGACCACAAACTAATCAAGTTAATCTCTAAATAATATATTCATAAAATTAATGAATATAGTTGGGGATTTGGAAAGTAAAAATGGAATTAATATAAATTAAAAATGTCCAAACCTCATAAAAAGGCTATTCAGGGTATATACTCATTCTTGACCATTAATTTTTGATATCTAGAATGAATTTAATTCTTGGAAATATATGGATCTCTGCACAATTGATAAAACAAGTAATCAATATATAGTAGAGGATACTTATTCATGATTATAATTTTGTTATGTTATTCACAATCAATGAAAAGACAAATTACCCCATATGTATTCATAACAAAAGGAATAGTTGAACCCAATGAACAAGAGCCTCAACACTGTTAGTGATGATTCGACCAGTGCATCCAAGAGATGTGAGATCGAATATGGGTGGACACATAATTCTAGGTTACTATAGTATTATGGTAGAAGTTACTATAGAAAGTACTATTTAGTACTGTAGAAACCAGTTCTATTCAACTGTTTGGGCTTTCGGGCCCCCGGTTTGGTCCTCGGGTCCCTCAAGGCCTTTGGTCCACCTAAGGCCTTCATGACAATAAGGATTTTGGGACACCTCAAGGCCATAAGGTCACCTTAAGGTCTTTGGGCCACCTAAAGGCCTTTAGGAAACATGGAATGGTGCTTGCATTTAACCAGGAAGACTCTATGAGGAGCAGGTTTCATATAAGGATTAAGAGAAGGTGCATTCACTAGAGTAGAGCTAATTGATTTGGATTAATGAGATGGTGTGGATATTTCCATTGGCACCATCCTAAACATGCACAATAATCCTATCCAAATGGCCATGTGAAGGTAGAGAACTGTCATCATGATATAGATTCTAGGTAGGAGCAGTTTTATGTAGTTATAGTCTGGATGAATTCTTCTATTACCATTGGGTCATGTAATTTCATGAAGCCTATGGGCTATGTAAGGGTTCCCATTAAACCCTTAAAAGGGTGATTATAAAAAATGAATAAAAATTGAAGGCCTTTGGTCAATTCAGAGTAAATAAGTGAACCCAATGTTGATTCACTTGGCCATATGAATCAATTATCAATATTATCTTGAAGTTTCTTCTTGAATTTCTGTAACACAATCGAGGACAATCTATATAGAGTCTTCATAATAGGCATGTCACAAGGTATGAAATCTATTGAAAACTCAACTTCACGATTCTTCAGAACACTAGGAAAGTAATCAAGAAATACAATAGAATTATCTAAAATGACAGTAATTTCATTAATTTTTTAGTTTCTACTAAACCATTTGAGATAAATATCTTTCATTATTTGTTAGTATGACTCTTACAACAGACATAACTTCTAATTGATATTTTTATTCATTACTACATTAAAATATGAGTATATGTTTGCTTGAAAAAAAATGTATCTTCCCTTACTTATAAATAGATATTGGATTTATATAGAAAGAGTAAAAACATAACCAAAATCACATCAAATTAATATAGTGGGAGAATCATATGATTTTCGTGATATATATTACCGAAACCATCTATTGAATATATTCTCTAGACACGAGTTGCAATAATCATACCATTAAATGTTTTTAATTATAACCTAATATATAATTATTTAGGTGTTCAGTGTACCTTTCATAGAATAATTCTCTTGGACAAATTTAATTTTTTTTCATTGTATTATCTTTCCCTTATACTCTTGGATTTAGATGTTCATTGAACCAATTTTCATCATTAATTGCCATATTCAAAATCTAGTTAACATAATTTCCATAATAAATACAATTATAGCATTAGAGTGTGGGTGGAACATTTAGTTAATATCTCTAACCATTCATTTAATTGACTAGACTCTTCCCATCACATTGAAATTCTCTTACATTATGTCATTATTTTTAACACATGAATAATTTACCAATACCCACAAGGTTGTTCCCAATATTCTTCTATCGATAATTATAACTTAAATAATGATTTATTTTTTCTGTCTATGAGTTTTGTTATAATAAAACCATTCAAATTATATCTTTCCCTTATAACATAATATCACAAACAATGATTCCATCATATCTATCAAAGTCTCTTATAGAAAAATCATTTTGATGACATGGTATGAAGCCCAGAAAAAATTGTTCAAAATTTATTTTAGGATTTATTATAAAACCTAAAACAAAAATTATATGCCTTATAAATTTTACCACAGAGTTGCTGATTGATTTCTCATTCTTCTTCCTTATTTGTTGGAATTCCCTATCTATTTTCATGTGGTGATTTCGTGAAAATTCATATTGTAAAATACCTTTATAAAAATATCCAATGTCATTGAGTAAATATCCTCCTACTGCATCATATTCTTGATAATATTTTGACATTGAACTACTTCACCTTAAAAATGATATATTTCTAGGAAACAAATCATGTTACAAACACTAAAAATTTTAAAATATCATTTCAATTGTATTTATCCATTTATTACCAGCTAGTGGATTAGATGAAATGCCATGTGATGGTGGCTCTTTCTACATAAAAAACTCAAAAGTGTGTTGTTCCTTCCTTTGGTTATTTGTAAGATCCTCATGATTCTTATTACTATTTATTATCTTGTGATATTTGGGTGAGAATAACATCAAAATTTCACATCTCAACTCACATTTAATTTGTTTTATCATGAGTATGTTCATTTTATTAGACGTCACATTTAGCATAAACAAGATTCCTCTTAGTTCATTCAATTAACCATGACCAAAAAGTATAGCATGGTATTTAATAATAATATTTTGTAATCACGTAGTCATGATCAATCATTCTTAGTATGTCTAAATAAAGTTACCTTGTTTTCATTCTATGAAAACATAGGTTTATCCATAACAAGTCATGGTCATCATCTATTTGAATCCTTCATAATGGTCATTTACAAATATGTGAACTAACTCAAGAATATCCCTCAAAAGTTTCTATCCAAGTGTATAGTCTTATTTAATCTCATCATTCATGAGTGAAGATTGAGTTAATACCAAATCCCCAACTTTTAGAGTTGTTACCCCAAGGTTTATATGTTCCATTTCATTACCCATAATCCAATACCCAAACATGGATGTGTTTTCTAAGAAAAACATGCAATATCTACTTTAACAACACTTTAGGATATTGTCCTATAAATATACATATCACATTGTTTTTAAATAATGTTCTTTAAGAATAATATGAAAAAAAATCACTTAACTCTCCTTTGATACTAATTGAGGCAACCCAAGAGTTCCATATATAAATATTTTATCAATTTATATGAACATTCAATAAATTTATTAATAATAAATATATGAGGACCACAAAGTTTTAATTTTTTAGATACTAGATACTTAATATTCTTAGTGAATCAAATATTTTCAAAATCTCCCTCAAGATCTTATCACATAGTACACTTCTTAGAAAAACCATATTGAAAACATTTCTTTAGAACCTATGGAAGGTAATAATAATAATGGGTGAGCTTAGATTCTTAGTAATGGTAAACATGGAAGATATCAAACAATTACCATAATTTAGTAGAAGATAAACATAAGGGTATGGGAACATGATTATAAATTTCAAAAATCAAAACCAATATATTAATGATATTTAATCATGAATCATAACATAAGGTTTTTTATTCATAATACATAATACATAATAGTGCAAAATCATTAATAATCCATCATTATCCATTATATCATATCATTAGAATATGCCATAAGTTTTTGGTATACAAATAATCTTATAAAATCACTTCAATAAATGAGGTTCACTCCAAATACCATCATTGTTAATAAGGTACCATAATATAAATTCATACATGGTTATTTAATGTATTTTATAAGGAGTAACTTCCATCTATTTATCTTCATTATTTCTTAGTACTTTATTGACACCATCACCTATTAGTACATTCTCAATTCTATCATTATTACCCACAGAATTTGAGAGATATATAATT
This sequence comes from Viscum album, assembly GCA_963277665.1. Taxonomy (NCBI): domain Eukaryota; kingdom Viridiplantae; phylum Streptophyta; class Magnoliopsida; order Santalales; family Viscaceae; genus Viscum; species Viscum album. The sequence continues at coordinate 595,052,066 of OY728119.1, forward strand.
TCATGCCCACACATCACATAATTAATACCATTAATATATGTGCTGTAAGATCATATAAAAATCATCAAATAATTGTATCATAATCTAGGTTAAGGAAAAATGTTTTATATAAATTTCACCATTCCAACGTATCACAACTCATAGAAAAGAAATTGGTTTTATATTGGATTTTTTATAAATTGATTAATCCATGTGGACAAAAGAGGATTCATTGTAATATCCATAAATAATCATCCTCATAAGTCACTCTATGATTTAATGTTTATGGTATGATAAGTTCATATACAAATCGAATCATATACATCCTCAATTGATATATACGTATATGAAATATACCATTAAAATATTATTTGAACCTTTGTTTGAAAACATGAGAAAAAATATGTTCCTTTTCATATAATTATTACTAAAAATTCACAAACTATTGAAAAAATATATTTATTTAAAAATAACCAATTAAAAATGTAGATAAATCATTCATTTAAATAATGGTCATTATTGTGTTGTATACTATAAAATAAAACATCCTTATCTAACCTTTGTAAAAAGTCAAAATGACTTTTTTTAAAATATTCAATTTTGGGAATTTTTAAATAATGTAAAATTTAGTAAAATAAGAATTTTAAAACATTTCATTTATAGGTTATAACTTTTATAAAACAATTACATAGGATGTGGTAATGGAAGTAAAAGTTCATCGACCAAAGGCGAAATAAGGTCAGCTATTCTTAAAAAACATGTCCCTAATCATTTAAAGAAATAATGAGAGTGAAATGGTATTAATATATAAATACTTAAATAACCACATGATCATAAAATTGATGGAGGTTTAAGTATAATATCTATATAATTTCTCTCAATGGATAGTTATCATAGATAATCCCTAAAAGAAATGAGATTGTAACATAAACCCCTTACCTCAAGTCTTGTCTTTCTTTATATGTTTTAAAAAATACATTTTAATAGATATAAATTTTTTATAATTATATTCTATAACCCTATTAATATATATATATATATTATTTATAATTCATTTATAATTTAAAATTACCCTTTTAGAAAAATTTGTTCATTAGCATGAACATTCAGGTCAAAACTGGTCTGTTTTCATAGAATGTTTTGGTTCAACGATTCTGCTACATGAAACGTGGTCATGATTTTATTATATAATAAATATTAATCATGTAATATGTATATTATTTATTAATTATATAAATATTATAATCATTTAGATAAATTGTTTATAAAAATGTAACTGCATCACTTTATGGAGATGATAGTCTGTACATACACACAAGTACCGTTTTCACTTTTTGATGGATGGAATGAATAAAATTAAATGATAAATCTCATTTATAGAATAATTTTTATGTGATAAATGTCACATATATTCATTAAATCTATCATTATTATCATCCATGTAAATATGAAATGAAAAAAATGAACTACATCGCTTCGTGGTGTATGTAGTCTAGATGAGTGACATTATCATTTTCAAATAGATGGAAAAGTGATATGGTAGAAAATATATTATAATAACAAAAGGATAATTATTTCATAAATATAATTTATGGAAATGAAATCCTTATTTATAACCAAACATGAAATATTATGGTCTTAAATCAATCGCATCGCTATGTGGAGGAAGTGGTCCACATGTATGCATGGGCGATACTTTAATTTCCAATTTGATGAAAAAATGTGGAAAATAGTTGACCCATCAACATAATAAAAGATAATTATATTGAATATAAATAATGAAATATTAAATAATATAATTATATATTTTTATTATTTATAAATAAAATTTACATTACTAGGTTACTAATTATACATCTTTTTTGGGAAACCCCTTTTTCTTACACCTTATGTTTTGAAATAATGGTATTTGGATCAAACAAATTACTATTTGATGTGGGGAGGGATTTTAGGAAGGTATTAGAAACATGATTGGTTTATCTATAAGTATCTTAATGACATAGAAATATAGGATAGGTGGTATCTTGTTATAAGGGAGGGAGAAAACACACATGCAAATTTTCATAATATTTAAACCTATTAATGCCTTACTCAATTCATGTGTCTTCAAAATTACAAAGAATAAAAGATAACTAGGATGAGGAATAAATAACATCAAACAATAAAAATAAATATATTTTTTTATATTTTAATCATTATCTTTTATTTAAACCCCATCCCAGCAAACCCTTTTTGTCTTTAACCATTGCAACTAATGTTTGTAGTTTTTTCTATTAATGATGAAAACATTAAGTATTACTTGTCAAGTAATATTAATTATTTTTATTAAAAATATAGAATAAAGTAAAAAATATTCAATTTCTATAATAATAAGAAAATAATTTTTAAATAAATGTGAAACACACAACAAAATTATATTTATCAAAATCTATTTTTAAGCATAAAATTGATTCTACATTCATTCTGTGGCATGTAAAAACTATTAGATAAATGTTAAAGTATTTGTTTAAATATATTAGCTACAATTATAATTAAAATATTTCCTAAATAGAGATTATTATAAATTTTTATGATAAAAACACATTTTGTTCATAAAAATAGTTTTTTAGAACAACATATTTGTTTACCATAAAATGATATTATTTTTCATTATAACCAATTATGAACTATTTAATTATTTTGATAAGAATGTATGAAATAATTTTTAAAAATATATCTAGAGTTATTTATACCCATAAATCTAATGATACTGTATTAACTATCACATTAATAAATAATATTTTAATATTATAATATGGTTCTCTTAAAATTGGTGTTGTGTGAAAATAATTATATTGATGAAATTAATTTTATTTAAAGAGATATATAAAATAAAATATTAAGGTGTTTCCCTCCACTACCCCCACTTCTCTAGGTATTCCCCACGATTGTGAAAAACAAGAGGTATCATAGCTAAAGGTTCTCAAGGGATTTTTCTCCCTATGAAGTGATAATATAAGTTATAAATCGCAAATGTATATTTATCCCAAAAAAAATTAATTTCCAATTATATAATAATAATAATAACCACTAATTTTAATATTTGGAAAAAAATTATAAACATTATATATACTTGGGATCATGACTTACAGGAAGAGTGGAACACTCTCTGAAAAATAATAAAGCGAGAAAGATGTTAATGCTAAATGGAATAACAAATTGAGAGGAGAATTATCCAATTATTTTTACATGAAAGTTAGGTCACGCAAATCATTAAATTCCATGCTAGAAATAAATCTCAACATTTATGAAGGAAACTCCATGGTACATAATGTGAAATTATAAGTGGTTTAGAGAAATTATAAGGAACTGAGGATGGATCTAAATGAGTCCATTGTTGCATTTTTGAAAAAGTGTAAATCATTATAGAGGAAATGAATGGACTTAGAGAAATCCATGATGATACAAAATTCATGAGGAGGATCCAGAGAATATCTCCACTGTATTTCAACATGAAGTTCTTGACTCTCAAATATAATTACCTCTTAGAGGTAATGATTTGTAACACCCCAGGTAAATAAAGAATATGACATTTTTATATTTATCCATATTTGTGAATAAAACATTAATATTACTTTGAAGGGGATTCTATGCTCGATGGCGTACCCAATACGCAACAACGAGTTTCTTGGGAATCTTACGTTGCACTCTAATAATAAAATAATATTATTTTAAATGGTAGTTAATGCCTAGCCGTTGTAATGTCGGGAATGAATAGAACTAACTACAAAATAATTATATATGTTTTTCAAATATTTTTACTCTTTACAATAAATTTTAGAGGATTAAAAATGTGAATGAATCCAATTTTAAGCGTAGACATTCTAATATTCTTTAAAAGGTCGATTAACCGCCTTTTGAAGGAAAACCTCTTTTAAATCCACTTTTTGACAATTTTATGTGTTATATTTGACAAAATAAAATTCTTATTTAGAATCGGGACATCAAAATTTACTTTGTTTAAATTTTTAGTATCTTTCTGATAAAGTTAATTTTTTAATGAATAGTGAAGAATGTTGTATTTTAATTCAAAAACTCTTTTTAATCTAATTTATTTATATGATTATATTATATTTAGAATTGGTTTTAAAGTGAAATTAGAATATATTTTTACCATTTAATCTAATAGTGGTCATTGGAATTAATTTCACTTTGAAATTGGATTTAAACTAGTGTCAATCTTTTGATACTTATTGTTTCATAAAAACACGCTATTTGCTGTGACTGTGGGACTTAATTATAAAATTAATTAACGCAACTTCTATGTTATGAATTTGGTAGAATAGACATAATTTTTGAATTCGGAATATCAAATATAGCTTAGGGTGAATTTTTGGTATTTTTCTGAAAATCATCAATTTTTGATGAATAGTGAAATCACAAAGTGGTGGTTACAAAATTTGGTTTTTTTTAAATGGGACTTTACCACTTCTATGATTTAAATTTTAAAAATCCAATTTAAATGATATTAATTGTTAAGTATAATGTGGTTCAATGGGATGAAAATAATTTTTGATGAATAGTAACTTTTAAGTTTTATTAATCGCGATTAAAGGTAATTAGTGTGATTTAAGGTAAAAATGATATTATAATAAAATGAAAATATATTGACACTTGTCCTAACCCTATTTTATGATTTATGTCTGACCAAGACAACCCATGGTTCAATTTTTGGTACCCCATGGAGCCACTTGGGTTTGATAATGACATTTATGCCTTTTATTTAAAGTTAAAATAAAAATGTCACAAACATGATTAGATTTACTAAAAAAAAATTTACATGTGGTTATACAAGTAATAAATTTAACTATAAATATTCATTGGAAAGCTATAAATATTTCCTACATCATGATATTTGTTTAATAATTTTTAGACATTAAATATATTAAATTATTTATGACATCATGATGATACAGCAATTACCTCATTAATAATGGATTTAAATAAAATGGAAAGATAATGTAAATTCTAAGACCTAAACATGTCCAAAACCTATTGTATGGGAGGATTTTGAACCCCTATCACCGTATACTCGAATTATATCAATGTGGGACCATTAAAATCCGAAAACCATTTGAAAATAAAGTAACATTTTATACTTTACCAAGAGTGTCCCTCCTCTCCTCTTATAAAAGGCCCCCACATCTACCACCATACCCACACATCTAAAGCCTTTTGTTCGTCCAAGATCTGATCCTTTTTTCTCTACACATCCCTCTACTCATCCTAGAATCCTTAACTTAGGCAGGAAGCTCTTCAAGAAACCCTTTTGGTTCAAACCAAAGGGAGTTACCCAATTTTAAGGTAATGTCTTAACTTGTGCATTTTTTTTATTTTGATTCTCCAACCCCCTAAAATATTTTTATTAATTCCTTTTGTAACAACTCTAGTATATCCAATATACTAGGATGTTTTTATAATAATTTTTCGAGATACACTTACACACACCTTCATCTAATGGTTAATGAACATACTGTTTCTGTGGATGGTGAATTTCTGCCTCACAAAACGATGATTGTCCAACACTCATATAACATCTTCAAAGATGGCCATTAAGATGTAACTATGTTTATATATGATATATAATATTTTTATGTTTTACTTAAGCTTCTGTATTTTTCATTTGTGGCATACCTTTATGGCTTCCATTATGGGTATACGCGATATCTTCATTTTAGGAAGTGCAGACTACTGCCCCCTCAAAGTGATTTGATTCGTTAATGCCATATGTGGGATGTATAAAGGATTAATTTAAAGTTATTATATATGATGTTATACTGGAATTATAAAATACCTTTATATCTATATTGTTTTCTTTCCATTAAATAATGAGATAGAAATGAAAGTAGCGTTCATGCGTACGTACGGCTTACCGTCTCCATGAACGGTGCATTTCATTTCTTATACTCAAATGTAATGTACTATTATAAGTACATATAATGGATATATATGATGTATTATACATCTAAAGGATGAATATAATTCTGGAATTAAAAATATACACATCTCTCATTTAGTTTTAATTCCATTAATTTGACATAGAAATGAAAGTAGCATTCAAGCGTACGTACGGCTTACTGTCTCCTTGAACGGTGCATTTCATTTCTTACCTATAAATAATTATGTAATATTATAAATACATGTATATTCTGGATATATATGATATCCAAATCAGGAATGTCATTCTGGATATAAAGAACCTTTGACCACACGAACAACATGTAATTGTAAGAAGTCCACTTTTGACTTAAGAACCAAATATCGACAAAACAAATATTATTAACTTAAATGATTACATAATGTTTATAACATGTAAATAATTGATATAAAAGGAATAATTAACTTGAAAAAGGTTCTTAAGCAAGTATAAATTAACTCAAGTTTATTATTCGGGATGTTAAAGAACGATCGAGTCAAGTCTGAGCCGAGGTAAGGGATCCTACTCCTCTCTTTCTTTTTAAGTACGCTCTTTTATGTCATTCCTTTTAAAGATCATCTTTCTTATTATTGGGACGTTAATTTATATTACTCTTATGGTAATTTTTATTTTCATATTATGAAATACCCTATTCTCTCTCATCAATCCATTTTGGATGTTTTGAGTGGCGCCATTAGGCTGCCGAAGTTTCGTAAGAGATCCAACCTCTCTCCTTCTTTTTAAGTACTCTCTTTTATGTATTTTCTTTTAAGCTCATCTTTCTTATGTTTGGGCATGTACTTTTATATTCCTCATAATTTAATTTTTATGTTCATCTTGAGAGAGACCCTATTTTATCTCATAAATCTATTTTTTGGATGGTTTAAGTGGCGCCGTTAGGCCGCCGAGTTTTCGTAAGGGATTTTTCATCTCACTTTTATTCCCGTGACATTTATGCTACATTTTCCACTATTTCCTTTGAGTGGTGTATGTATGACCCATTATTAATCACTTTGTGTTGTATATTTTCATTTATGCGTATTTACAACTCCATTGTATGACCCTTCTTCCATGGGGTGTACGTTTCGAAAGTTACCCAACTCGGTACGGGGACCTTTCACGCTCCTCATTTTAAAAGACTTGTTTTGTTATGTCTTTTAATTTATATCTTATTATGTTGGGATATGTTATTCTATATGATTATTGATGTAATGTTTATGTCCATGTGATGAGATACCATTCACTCTCTCATCGACTAATTTTCTGAATTTTGAAGTGACGCCGTTAGGCAGTCGAATTTTTACAAGGGAACATCTTAACCAAATTTTGATCTCTTTGGGTTCAACTTGTACTTCTTGAACACATCATCCTATGAATATGTGTTAATAACCTCTGATTTATTCACACTTAATATCCACTTATATTGGGTGCATTTATATTTCTCACACATAATTATGTGATAGAATTATCCTTAGTTTAAGGATACCATCTTTATAATGGATTTCATCTCAATTTACATTTCCATTGAGACTTCATTGTTGTTATGCACCAATTCACTCATATATGGTGTGTATACTGTCCTTTGTCATATTATATCATGAAACCCTTTATTCTCATGATATTATAATGTTCAGATTAAATGTTATTCCGTAATTATTTGTATTCAAGAGTCTCTCTTTTTGTTAAAATCTCATTAACAAAAATATCGTTTTAAATGTTTTAAAGATTTATTATGCTAAATCTTTATCTTTAATTTCCATGATTTCGAAATGGTTTTCAGTATTTATTTATATGGACATTAATGTTTTAAAATTATAATTCCATTAAAAGCTTCAAAGTTGTATGAGACACTTTGATTCAAAAATATCTTTTAAATGGTTTTTGAAAATGGATTGATTAATTCAATATCTTGGAATTAATTATTGTGATTGCAAATGAAATGTTGTTATTGTAATGTTTATATTTTCAATAATTTATGTGTAATGATGGTACTTGGACATTTTACGGGTGGTTACGTGACAAACCATATGACGGGTGGTGCCGTGAATACCTGGATGGGTGGTTACATTATAACCTCCAATGCATTGGGTATAGAAGTCGGCCGTATCGCTATTCCATTAAGTATGTATGGAAGTTGGCCGTATAGCTATTACATTAAGTGACATGTGTGTAAGTCGACCGTATGGTTATTCCACTTAGGAATGTTAATGTCCCAAGTTACCTTTATATGTTATGTGTTCTTTATAAGGGTTTTATGATAATATTTTGATTACAAAAGGGTAAGTAATGATATTTTATTTAGTGAAGAGTTTTTTACTACTTCATAATGGTGAAGGTATTTCTTTGATAAAGTATACATGGTTTACTTTTTGTTTTAAGAACTAATAGTTTTCATTCTTTGTGTATCCCTTACTGAGATTTTTATGCTCACCCCAAGTTTTTTTTTTGAAATGTTTTTTTCATAGGACTTAATGTGGAATTGGTTCAAGGAAGGGATCAATGGAATGTCATGCTATCTAAAACATGGAACTAGACATATTTCATTTTAAGAGTTTTTATTTTATGGAAACTTAGTAAAAGTTTCTACTTTATAATCTTTTGAGATGTAATAATTATGATCCAATTATCTAAAACTCTAATCCTGAAAAGATACTCAATGTGTAATCTTGTAATAACTCAAGATTAAGTAAGGTTTAAGGCTGGGGCCTTATAGTTGGTATCAGAGGTCAGTTTAGACAACTTTAGGGATTAGGAGTTTTTGTTAGAAACATGATTAGTCCCTATATCAATAATTTCAGTTAAATCATTGTTTTATAAATTTTTTCAGGTCAAGTAAAGTCGGTTACGAATGGAAGGAGAAGGATCTCAAATGAAATTCCTATCTCTTCCTGATGACATGCTTGCAATAATCATTGCAAAGTCATGTTCGGATGATTTTGATACTTTTTCTAGCATAAAAATCACTTGCAAGTAGTTGTTTGAGATATCAAACACCTCCACTATACCTCATTATCATCATGGATCATGGGTTGTTTTTATACAAATACTATTTTCACAATATTCTAATATTTTCAAGAAGGGTAAATATTATCAAGGTATTTTCAAATATTTTACCTTATCACAAGAATTTGATGCATATTATGATTTTAAAGATGGTGATGAGGAAGGAGACCCTTGCACAACCTATGTATATTTGATTTTAAAATATAGTCTCTCAGCACATACTTATGGTATTTTAAAAGGACCAATAATAGAAAGTTTCAACTCAAATTCTATCCGACTATTTTATAGAAAACATGTTTTATCAGATGTTTTGGAATTATATGTCATACAAGATTAATTTCCAAAACTATTTTTCTGTGAACACCCATATGACCCATGTTGTACAAGGTGTATTTGGATGGAGGAAGAAAATGATTTTGAAGGATCTATAAATCATTATTGTAATACATGGGACTTCTACCTATGTGAGAAAGATAACGATGAAATCTAGTGGACGCCATAATCAAGGTATGATGTTATTCATTTTGGGAATTGTTTTATTTTATCTTATGGTGGTGAAATAAGACATCATGAATTAATATGTTGAGACTGTAATGAATTTGGATGAAAATGAGTGGTATAAGGAAAGTATTAAGGTTAAAACATGATAGGGTTATTTTTGGAGTTTTATAAAAAGGACAACACGCAGACTGTGTGACAACCCGTCGCGTCGGACAAAGCTGCGGGAATCGAACCCACAACCAAAGTGAAACTAGTATTTATCACCTACCACTGGACTATGTGAATTCCCTGTTTATTTTGAATGATTCTTTTTAGTTAGATGATTTTATGAAATAAGATTAAGTTGATTTTGGGTTATCTATGGAAATTTATTAACCTATCATGGAGGATATGTTATTAGGTTAATTACTTTTCAATACAAGACATTAAGAGCAACTGATGTTGTTTGGAGATAAATTTTATGATTTAACTTGGAAGACTATGTGAATAAATCCTTCAAATATTTGGGTTTCAATCTTAGTTTGGTTTACTTTGAAGAATTTTATGGAGAAATTGTTTATCGAATGGTCCTCGTTGAACTTTGGGTTTTGTCAGAAAAATTATGGAGATTAAGAATATATTTTCTTTTTATAAATGATTATCCTTTTCTAGATTATCTGATCTTGTACTAACCTTTTTAGTTTTGGTTAAATTCTAAAGACATGGGAAGTATATAGTTATCTTCTATGGATTAGGTGATTCTCTATAAGTTGATTATAGTACTCTTAATGTGAACAAGTCTTCCTAAATACTCGTCTTTTGGAGAAAATATGAGTTTGATTAAGGAATCTAGTAAAAGTTGGAAGTCTACATGACAAGTAAGTACGTTTCATTATGATTTAGTTAAGCTCAAAAATAAATGCCTCAATGAAGAGTAACTTAAAACAAAAATGTTGTCTGTTAACTTTTCATACTAGTGAATCGAATACCATTTAACCCATCACAAGTTTGTGATTTTCTTGTGGTTAACTTTCTCCTAAAAATGATTTCTAACACTCTCCATCAGAACATGAACCTATGTTTTCTCCTCCATGTCCATGTTTTCCTACATGGAATCCTAATATGGGTTAACTCGGGTGACCTCTGTACTTATCTTTCTTTATTTTTAAAGTGATTTTTTTACCGACTCTTGTTCCGATGTGGGACTTTCAAGGATATTTCCAAGCCCAATTTTAAAATTGTGAGGACGCAATTCCCAAAAGGGGGGAAGGATGTAACACCCCAGGTAAATAAAGAATATGACATTTTTATATTTATCAATTTTTGTGAATAAAATATTAATATTACTTTAAAGGGGATGCTATCCTCGATGGCGTACCCAATACGCAACAATGAGTTTCTTGGGAATCTTACGTTGCACTCTAATAAAAAAATAATATTATTTTAAATGCTCGTTAATGCCTAGCCATTGTAATGGCGGGAATGAACAGAACTAACTACAAAATCATTATATATGTTTTTCAAATATTTTTACTCTTTACAATAAATGTTAGAGGATTAAAAATGCGAATGAATCCAACTTTAAGCGTAGACATTCTAATATTCTTTAAAAGGTTGATTAACCGCCTTTTGAAGGCGAACCTATTTTAAATCCACTTTTTGAAAATTTTATGTGTTAAATTTGACAAAATAAAATTCTTATTTAGAATCGGGACATCAAAATTTACTTTGTTTAAATTTTTGGTATCTTTCTGATAAAGTTCATTTTTTAATGAATAGTGAAAAATGTTGTATTTTAATTCAAAACCTCTTTTTAATCTAATTTATTTATATGATTAGATTATCTTATGAATTGGTTTTAAAGTGAAATTAGAATATATTTTTACCATTTAATCCAATAGTGGTAATTGGAATTAATTTCACTTTGAAATTGGACCTAAACTAGTGCCAATCTTTTGATACTTATTGATTCATAAAAACACGCTATTTGCTCTGACTGCTGGAATTAATTAAAAAATTAATTAACGAAACTTCTATGTTATGAATTTTGTAAAATAGACATCATTTTTGAATTCATAATATCAAATATATATTAGGGTGAATTTTTGGTATTTTTATGAAAATATTAAATTTTTGATGAATAGTGAAACCACAAAGTGGTGGTTACAAAATTTGATTTTTTCGTTTAAATGGGACTTTACCACTTCTGTGATTTGAATTTAAAAAATACAATTTAAATGATATTAATTGTTATGTAAAATGTGGTTCAATGGGATGTAAATAATTTTTGATTAAAAGTATCTTTTGAGTTTTATTAATCGCGATTAAAGGTAATTAGTGTGATTTAAGGTAAAAATGATATTATAATAAAATGAAAATTTATTGAAACTTGTCCTAACCCTATTGGATGAGTTATAGCCGACCAAGACAACCCATGGGTCGATTTTGGGTACCCCATGGAGCCACTTGGGTTTGATAATGACATTTATGCCTTTTATTTAAAGTTAAACTAAAAATGTCACAAACATGATTTGTTTTACTAAAACAATTTTTACATGTGGTTATACAAGTCAGAATTTTGACTATAAATAGTAATTGGAAAGAGAAAAATATTTCCTACATGATGATAATTTTTTTATAATTTTTATATATTAAATATATTAAATTATTTATGACATCATGATGATGCATCGATTACCTCATTAATAATGGATTTAAATAAAATGGAAAGATAATGTAAATTCTAAGACCTACACATGTCGAAAACCAATTGGATGGGTGGTTGTCGAACCCTTATCACCTTAGCCTCTAATTATATCAATGTGGGTCCATTAAAATCCGAAAACCATTTGAAAATAAAGTAACATTTTATATTATACCAAGAGTCCCCCTCCTCTCCTCTTATAAAAGGCCCCCACCTCTACCACCTTACCCACACCTCTCAAGCCTTTGGTTAGGCCAAACTCTGATCATTTTGTCTCTCCACATCCCTCTACTCATACTAGAAGCCTTAACTTAGGCAGGAAAATCTTCATGAAACCCTTTTGGTTCAAACCAAAGGGAGTTACCCAATTTTAAGGTAACGTCTTCACTTGTGCTCTTTTGTTTTATTTTGCTTCTACAACCCCCTAGACTCTTTTAATTCATTTCTTTTGTATAAAATCCAGTATCTTCAATATACTAGGATTTTTTTATAATATGTATTCGATATTCACTTACAGAAACTTTCATCTAATGGTTAAAGAACATACTGTTTCTGTGGATGGCAAATTTCTGCCTCACGAAACGATAATTGTTCAACACTCATATAACACCTTCAAAGGTGGCCATTAAGATGTAAATATTTTTATATATGATATATAATATTTTTATGTCTTACTTAAGATTCTGTATTTTTCATTTGTGGAATACCTTTATGGCTTCCATTAGGGGTATACACGATATCTTCATTTTAGGAAGTGCGGACTACCGCCCCCCCTCAAAGTGATTTGATTCGTCAATGGCATATGTGGGATGTATAAAGGATGGATTTAAAGTTATTATATATGATGTTATACTGGAATTATAATATACCTTTATATCATTATTGTTTTCTTTCCATTAAAGTATGATATAGAAATGAAAGTAGCGTTCATGCGTACGTACGGCTTACCGTCTCCATGAACGGTGCATTTCATTTCGTATCCTCAAATGTACTGTACTATTATAAGTACATATAATGGATATATATGATGTATGATACATTTGATGGATGAATATAATTCTGGAATTAAAAATATACACATCTCTCATTTAGTTTTAATTCCATTAATATGACATAGAAATGAAAGTAGCGTTCATGCGTACGTACGACTTACCGTCTCCATTAATGGTGCATTTCATTTCTTACCTCTAAATAATTATGTAATATTATAAATACATGTATATGCTGGATATATATATGATATATATGATATCCAAATCAGGATTGTAATTCTGGATATAAAGAACCTTTGACCACACGAACAACATGTAATTGTAAGAAGTCCACTTTTGACTTAATAACCAAATATCGACAAAACAAACATTATTAACTTAAATGATTACATAATGTTTATAACATGTCAATAATTCATATAAAAGGAATAATTACCTTGAAAAATGTTCGTAATCAAGTATAAATTAACTCAAGTTTATTATTCAGGATGTTAAAGAACGATCGAGTCAAGTCGGACCCGAGGTAAGTGATCCTACTCCTCTCTTTCTTTTTAAGTATGCTCTTTTATGTCATTCCTTTTAAAGATCATATTTATAGTTATTTGGATGTTATTTTATATTACTATTATTGTAATTTTTTTTTCATATGATGAGAGACCCTATTCTCTCTCATCAATCCATTTTGGATGTTTTGAGTGGCGCCATTAGGCTGCCGAAGTTTCATAAGAGATCCAACCTCTCTCTTTCTTTTTAAGTACTCTCTTTTATGTCATTTCTTTTAAGCTCATATTTATTATGTTTGGGAATGAACTTTTATATTCCTCATAATTTACTTTTTATGTTCATCTTGAGAGAGACCCTATTTTATCTCATAAATCCATTTTTTGGATGTTTTAAGTGGCGTCGTTAGGCCGCCGAGTTTTCGTTAGGGATTTTTCATCTCACTTTTATTACCGTGACATTTATGCTACATTTGCCACTATTTCCTTTGAGTGGTGTATGTACTGCCCATTATTATACACTTTTTGTTGTATATTTTCATTTATGGGTATTTACATATTCATTGTATGACCCTTCATCCATGGGGTGTACGTTTCGAAAGTTACCCAACTCGGTACAGGGACCTTTCACCATCCTCATTTTAAAAGACTTGTTTTGTTATGTCTTTTAATTTACATCTTATTATGTTGGGATATGTTATTCTATATTATTATTGATGTAATGTTTATGTCCATGTGATGAGATACCATTCACTCTCTCATCGACTAATTTTATGAATTTTGAAGTGACGCCGTTAGGCTGTCGAATTTTTACAAGGGAACGTCTTAACCAAATTTCGATTTCTTTGGGTTCAACTTGTACTTCTTGAACACGTCATCCTATGAATATGTGTTAATCACCTCTGATTGTTTCACACTTAATATCCACTTATATTGGGTGCATTTATATTTCTCACACATAATTATGTGATAGAATTATCCTTAATTTAAGGATACCATCTTTATAATGGATTTCATCTCAATTTACATTTCCATTGAGACTTCATTGTTGTTATGCACCAATTCACTCATATATGGTGTGTATACTGTCTTTGTCATATTATATCATGAATCCCTTTATTCTCATGATATTATATTTTTCAGATTAAATGTTATTCGACAATTATTTGTATTCAAGAGTCTCTCTTTTTGTTAAAAACTCATCAACAAAAATATCGTTTTAAATGTTTTAAAGATTTATTATGCTAAATCTTTATCTTTAATGTCCATGTTTTCTAAATGGTTTTCAGTATTTATTTATATGGACATTAATGTTTTAAAATTATAATTCCATTAAAAGCTTCAAAGTTGTATGAGACACTTTGATTCAATAATATTTTTTAAATGGTTTTTGAAAATGGATTGATTAATTCAATATCTTGGAATTACTTATTGTGATTACAAATGAAATGTTGTTATTGTAATGTTTATATTTTCAATATTTTATGTCTAATGATGGTACTTGGACATTTTACGGGTGGTTACGTGACAAACCATATGACGGGTGGTGCCGTGAATACCTGGATGGGTGGTTACATTATAACCTCCAATGCATTGGGTATGGAAGTCGGCCATATGGCTATTCCATTAAGTATGTATGGAAGTTGGCCGTATGGCTATTACATTAAGTGACATGTGTGGAAGTCGACCATATGGTTATTGCACTTAGGAATGTTAATGTCCCAAGTTACCTTTATATGTTATGTGTTCCTTATAAGGGTTTTATGATAATATTTTGATTACAAAAGGGTAAGTAATGATATTTTATTCAGTGAAGAGTTTTTTACAACTTCATAAAGGTGAAGGTATTTCTTTGATAAAGTATACATGGTTTACTTGTTGTTTTAAGAACTAACAGTTTTCATTCTTTGTGTATCCCTTACTGAGCTTTTTATGCTCACCCCAAGTTTTTTTTTGAAATGTTTTTTTCACATGACTTAATGTGGAATTGGGTCAAGGATGGGATCAAGGGAATGTCATGCTATCTAAAACATGGAACTAGACATATTTCATTTTAAGAGTTTTTATTTTATGGAAACTTAGTAGAAGTTTCTACTTTGTAATCTTTTGAGATGTAATAATTATGATCTAATTATCTAAAACTCTAATCCTGAAAAGATCCTCAATGTGTAATCTTGTAATAACTCAAGATTAAGTAAGGTCTAAGGTTGGGGCCTTATATGATTAATAGGATTCACAAAAATATCATTATAAAAAGATGAGGAATAATATAATTTATTCCTTAACAAAGGATAATTATAAAAAAGTTTTATTCAAAGAGATGAAAAAATATCACTGGATCATAATTCTGAATATGGGGTGGTTGATGAGGTGCTCTCTTTTATTTACTCTTATTTTTAATAGGAAATTTAAAATTAAAATCCAAAATTACAATTTCTAGATTTTATAGTGAATAAATTTAGAATCGTGGTGAGATATGCCTACAAAAGTTTTAATATGATGGTAAAATGAAGAACTCATGAATAAATCATGTAAAAAAGTGAAATTTAAGAGGATCCCATAGTATAAGTTATTAAAAATGATGATATATATTTCACAAGAAGATACTAGAATATATTTGATAAGAGTGGAAGATAATGAGGACTGTAAAGACCAAAATGAGGAAGACCTCATGGTGTTCATAAACAAACAATACAATTCATCATGCTGATAAGGCATTTAAAATTCTGATGGGAATTTTAATTTTCCAACTAAATTGAAATATTCTTTTGTAAATTCAGGATTCATAATTGATATACAAAATTTTGTACATTCAAATTATTTTTTTGTATGAGAAATTATCATTGAGTGATGTCTTGGTGGCCCGAGATGGATCTAGAGAGGCTAGAGTGGTCTCTATATCATTAGCAAGAGAAAACCATAAGAAAGTCATTATTAAAACTGGTTAGATATTGTAAATTTTAAAGGGGTAAATTACAACATTGACCACTCTATTCTTTTAAGAGGTATACCCTTAAACCCCCTTTGTTCTATTCATGAAACCCCAAGAATACCTCTTTCCCTCTCCCTTCAACACCCCTAATGTTTGGGGCCGTTTCAATGCATTTTTTTGACTCTTAGTAATTATCACCATCAAAAAATAACTATATGTTTTCCCTTTCATTAATGATTAATTTTTGGTTTTCTTATTTTTGATTTCAATGGTGACTCAATCAGAGTAATTTCGAATCACCCGATTCTATTGGGGATTTTTGTTAACAAGGATAAAAGACAACATGTGATGGTATTTTCCTATGGTGGATCTGTTTTTCAATGTTGTATAGTGTCTTTTTGAATTTTCTAGATTTTTTCATTAAACAAGAATTTAATTTAATCTATTATTACTACTAACTATTACATAAAAACTACAGAATGTTGGTAGGAGTTTGTTGTGGACCTCTGTGAGTGGTTGATAATGGTTTTGATGAAATATGTGTTCCAAATGAGTGTATTGGTGAAAATGCAATTTTTAATGAAATGGTTTAATAAAGTTTTATATATTATAATTGATTTATGATTTTGTTTGGAATGATATTGGGTCTTGGGTGCTGATGTATTAATTTAATTGATTTCATCAAGCTTGATCAGTCTCAAAGATTCTAGGTAGTAGCTACCAGGTTGTGATAAATATATATAATGATTTGTTTTAAGGTAGGTGATCTTGTATACTCAAAATACGATTGTCATAATATTTTTATATTGAATTCCATGTGTGGTCCCTCCATTATAGGTAGTTCTCACAAATTAAATTAGATTATTTAAATTGTATTAAATTTTAAAATTTAAATGGTTAATTATTTTAATTCATTTAACTAAATGAGTAGATGACTAAGCCACATTTGTCTTAGGGTGTCGTCTTGATACCCTGACATACTATGGATGAGTTATCCAATCGAGAATTTTTTTATGTAAAAAGAAACCATCTTGAGAGGTGTGACCTATATGAAACATTTTTATGGGACAAGTTTAGGATCCTTGTACACCCTTAGTAGGAGTGTGTATTTACATTAAAAAACGTAGTCATTGAGAGACCTAGGGTTCCTTATCGATGCCTTATAGCCATTGGGCTCATAGCACTGTCATGGGATGAGTGTTCATCCCACATTTTATGTGACTATGCCAATGTGGGAAGAACATAGGTAGGTGAGAGTTGAGTTAGGTGTGAAAAACAACCTAATGAGGCTTTAAAAACTAAGATGGGCCATGTCCATTTTTTAACAGATTCTTATTTGATGAACACCATTTTTTTAGAAATGTCATGATACCCTAAAAATGAATCAATGGGATTTTATTTCTTCAGAGCATCATGTGTCGACCCAAGATACATTTGGTGATAGAGGATTCCAAGAAGGATTCCATTTCATATGTACTAATTAAGGGGACCCGAGTGGGTCCCCATTTACAGACTGAACCAGAGTCGATGAATATGGTTATGGGTAGGGAGGATGGTGGTTTTTACTTTAGAACCCAAACCAACATGTATGCCCAATGGGGATGTCTTTTTTATTATGGGTATGTGTGTTTTTTTATCCTATATTGTTTTTATTTATTTATTTTTGATGATATGTGATTTGATAGGAATAATCAGAATTAGTAATTGGGTATGGAAAAAATGTTATTGTTTGGGATTCCTGAGAATCACATGTTGAAATTGATTACACATTTGGATTCCTGGTGTGATTGGTATATTCTGTCACGATATATATTGGGGATAAATAACTAGTTTGACTAGAATCTAATGAGATGGTTGATGCCATAGTGGAATTCCTTGAGTAGGTACAAAGGAAACAACATCAGAGTATAGGTGAGTGACACTATACAGTAATCCCTTGGATTCCTGGGATTCCAATCTTATTATGAGACTATTTTAGATTCTTGATAAGCCTGGGATTCTAATTGTGTTACCATTCGACCATTTCAAAATCCTTGGATTCCTGATATTCTAATAAAGGTATAATGTTCTTACTATTTTGAAATAGTAGGTTCCATATACCCAACTAAACAATAATTTTCAATTACCATTTCATGTATATAGTTATATATTCATCATGTACACTTACCTTTAGAGTGAAGATAATTATGTGTCCACTATTAATATTTCAATGACCAAAGATTAATTGTCATATCAAATGTTCAAATAAGTTCCCATGATATGATGATAACAATGAGATACTATAAAATTATTCTTAAACCAATTACATATGTTCTAGATACATTATAATAACTGGACAAAGTTGATGTATGACTATCAGGTGATTGGGATTATAAGCATTAATGATTTTTGTCAGGAATTTCAAACATTATAATCTATGGTTGGTGAAATCATGAGGATTGACCCACCAATAGAAACACAACATGTTTCATGTTTCATTGGATATTATTATGTATGAACATGTGTATTGGTATCCTATCTTGATATCATTATCAATGTGTTTCATATTATTGCACACTACGATGTGAGGAAAAAATGATGGGAATCAGGTTGTGGTGAGGTAGTTTGTGTTGGATGATTCATTAGTGGTATTGAATTTGTTGATTAATCAAGATATAATTTTTCACATATAAGTTGAGGAAGTAATATCTTTAGACTGGTTGATCAGGATGGTAGTACCTTTATAAATTCATTACTATGGTATTGAAAGGCAAGTCTATTCAGTTATATCAACAAATAATAAATCTAGAGAGAATGATGATAAAATTTTGCTTACTTCTTTATGAGATATCTAAAGACTAATATATTATATGACATAATATTTGTTCATTGAATGGTTTTCATTGCCATTAATATTATTTATCTCTTTAAGGGGATTGATGGGTTGCTATACTCAACTCTTGGACTATAAATATTATTCACTATCATCAGGATAAATAACTAGAGGGTCACCAACAATATTGTATTCAAGATACCTCCCTATTTTGGAATATATATATATATATATTACATGGTGGGCCCTGCCACAGGGGCCAAGGATTTTCTATGTCCTCGATCACAGATGAATAAATAAATTTATTATTATTCGAATATATAATAACTGGGTTGAATATATTTATAAAAAGTATTCATACGTTATTTAGTGATTAATAGAAAAATATTATACAAAAAACATTACTTTATTATTCAGGGTTCATTTAATATTAGAATGAATTATTCATCGAGATATTAACTCATTTTATCACATAATATATTTTATATATATTACAAATATGTGATGAAAAGCAAAAATAATATTTATGATGTTGTTAATTCATCATAACTATTTATTTACTACTTATTTAGTGGGTATGTTATTTCTGATGGGCTGGGGAACCCTTTATGAGAATTATAAACTCTCACTATATAAGAAAGAGTAGAGGCTTATTACAAAAAAAATTAATTCTTATAGAATGAGAGCCTCCCTCTCTTCCAACTTCTTATAGTGAGAATGTATCAATTTGAGTGACTGATCCAAGAACACCGTTAATGTATATAAGGCATGTGATTGAGGTGATTGTCCCGATGCTAGTGGATTCTTCAGAGCTTTGCATTAACACCAAAATTTGAATGAAAGGTCAGTGTGTGGATTTATGGAGCATGTGTAGAAAATCTATAGGGCTTTAGATTCAGATCATTTGAGTTGTAGTCACTAAAAATGAGCTATAGTCGATCACACTTTGAATCGAATGAGGAAACTACTCGGTGCATCTTTTGAGCTTATAAATTTCACATGAGATCCTTGGGCCTCTACCAGGGATCATACTGCTAGAGACATAATGTTTCACAATATTTTAAAAAAATATAAATTTCTAGCCCATCATCTTCCACTAACCACTCTGGTACCTTAAATTGGTATCAGATGGTTCACATGAATTTATGATCCAATAAAAATTAATTTTCATTAAATTACATAGATGGTTTAAATTCGGCCCTTATAGAATAGACTATGCATTGATCCATTTTCGGACGGCCAACTTATGGTCATATGAAAGTATAATATGGATTTTTTTTCAATATTTATGGTAATGAAATTTGAATAATTTCTATATATTATATAAATTAATTTTTAACTATACATTTCTGTAGAAATAGATTCTGGTAAAAAATAAATTCCAAATGGATCTCTGGCTTCCAAAACTCAGGTAGCCAAAATAGTGCTTTCTAGATGGAGTTTATTAGACTCATAAATAGAAATTTAATTCTAAAATTATTATTTTAATTGGTCAATAGCCTATTATTACGATGTGATTAAAATTTTTAAATGAAATTTTAATATTTGTGAAATGACTTTGAGCATAAAACAATATTTTCAATTTGATAGTGAGGGGTGACATGAAGCGCTTTGGTCCAGACTAAAAAATATATGATTTTTTCAAAAGTCTTACTATACAATAGATTTTTAGTAAATTAATTAAAGGGAAGAATGAAGTGGAAAATTTAAATGAAATAAATATAATATCTTAAATCTATAATAAAAGAGGACTGAACTCCTGTCGGCACACCTTCCTTTCAAGGAAAATCATTATAAGGTCCCTTCCCTCTTCCCAAGCTGAATAAGGCTCACCAGCATCTCTCCCCAAGTAGTATTTTTCCAGCCCATGGTTGGACTTCCCAGCACTTTCACCTGGTATAGTGCTACACCAGTTCCTCATCAACCACCTCTCCCAACACTATCTCAGTCATCGTTTGGGACAACATTTTCTATTATCACTCCCTCCTCCCAAAATAACCTTCGTCATTTTCCCACCGAGATACAAGTGATCGCCACCTATCTCTCATGTTTGGCTACCTTTCCAACCCACATCAGGACCCCTACACTGACCTACCTCATTTCCATTTCCCTAGGTCACCGGTTTCACCCTATCAATCAAAAAATCTGTTAAATGTCGAATCACCCTCCTCTTCCCATTGTTGGTCGCCGCCCGATGCTCTCTAGCCACATACATCAGACTAGGAACTACTTGACCAAGCTCCTATCCCATACCAACGCTTCCCCATAAATCTATATCTATCAAGCTCTAGATCACCACCACCATCAATAGGATATTACTACCTTTGTTTGAGCCCATGTCAATCACCATGTTTTTCTACTATTAGAATGAGTCCCACCCCACTAGAACCATCTGGCCCTGCCCACTCCAACCATGGATTGTAAGACCACGAGTTTTTATCATATATATTTTTTGAATTAATTTAATCATTTTTATATTTATAGTTTCAAATAATGATTAATATAGATTGTGTTTTATGAATCCACCATGATATTCTTTCTTTAAAAGATATGCCATTTTAATATTTCATTATACAATAATCCGTGATATGTTTGTGCTACAAGAAACACTGACTTGGCTTGTGTTACATGAAACACTAATTTTCTATGAAACATAATTTTTAATTAAATGAGATAATTGTAACATCCAGACACAAAATACACTTAACATGTGCCCTAAAGTTGTGGGTCACATGGTCTCTTTAATACCTCTCAATATTACAAATTATTCCAACTAGGAGAAAGGGTGTAAAGTTGGTACAGTGGGTAGACTATATCCTCTTATTAAAATGGAAAAATGGAAAAAACCAATAAACATAGAACAATAGTTGATGAATGTATAACAAATACAAAAAATTAAATAATTAAAAGAGGAGGAATAAATAACTGAGTAATTGATAATATAATCAAATTCCTCTAAAATAGTTTGTGGTACATGGATTCCTGAAAAAATGGTACAATAAGGAAACATGGGAAATTAATAAGAACATGCTATGTATAAAGCACAAAAAGTAAAAAAGATATTTCACAAGTATCTTGATAACAAAAATCATTCATATACTCCTATGATCCATCTATAAGAAAAAACATATCAACAACCTTCTTGGGTATTAAAGGCATCCTGAGTAGGGTGTTGGATAAAAATATTAGTAGGGCACCAAAAATGGTGATTATATTTAATCCAAGTGGTCCTTGTGAATAAAAAATTTGCATGTAATATTAATTAATTAAAATGGAAGAATAAATAAATAACCAGCCCACTCAGGTTCCTGAAGAACACATGACAGATCTTCCTGTGTAACATCCTAGGTAAATAAAGAACATGAAATTTTTTCATATTTATTAATATTCGTGGACTAAATATTAATTCTACATTAAAGGGGATACTATGTTCGATGGCGTACCCGATAGACAACAATGGGTTTCTTTGAAATCTCATGTTGCACACTAATAATATAATATTATTACTTTAAAAAATAGTTAACACCTATCCATTGTAATGGATGGAAAAAACATAACTAACTACCAAATGATTATATATGTTTGTTAAATATATTTACATTTATTCAATAATAATTGGAGGCCTGAAATTTGAATGAATCTAATTTTAAAAACAATTTACTATAAAAGGTTGATTTACCACCTTTTAATGGGGAACCCTCTTCAAATATTGTTTTGGTAAGTTTTATATGTTCCATTTGAAAAAATAAAATTATTCTTTATAATTGGGACATCAAAATTTACATTGGGTAAATTTTTGGTATTTTTCTAATAAAATTGTTTTTTATGAATAGTGAATAATACTATATTTTAATTCAAAAGTGGCTTTTAATATAATTTATTTATATGGTAAAATTACTTTTTAAATTGGTTTTAAAGTGTAATTATATTATTTTTTTAACATTTAATCCAATGTTGGTCATTGAAATTAATTTCACATTGAAATTGAACATAAACATGTTTCAATCTTTTGATAGTTATTGTTTCTTAAAAACAGGCTATTTGTTTTGGTAGAGAATTAATTTTAAATTAATTAATGAAACTTATATGTTTTGAATTTTTTAAAATAGACATCATTTTTTAATTCATAATATCAAATATAGCTTAGGCTTAAATTTTGGTATTTTTCTGAAAAACTTCAATTTTTGATGAATAGTGAAACCACTAAGTAGTAGTTAAAAACTGAAATTTTCATTTAAATGAAATTTTACCGCTTCTGTGGATTGAATTTAAAAAATCTGACATAAATGGTTGTTATTAGTAATTAAAATGTGGTTCAATAAGATGAAAATAATTTCTGGTGAATAGTATCATTTGACCTTTATTTACCGCGGTTAAAGGTAAATAGGGTAATTCAAGGTAAAAAGAATATTATAATAATTCATGTTTAACTTAACAGTTGTCCTAACATTATTATATGAGTAATTTATGACCATGGAAATACTTGGGTCTATTTTGGGACCCCATGGAGCCACTTATGAATGATAATGACACTTTAATTTAATTAACATAAATTAAAGGCCAAAATGACATAGACAAATATCTCTTTGTAAATTAATTTTTACATGGTGTTATACAAGATAAATGTTTGAAAATATGTTTTCATTGGAAAGATAAAAATATTTCCTTCAACATGGTATTTTTTTTATAATTTTTATACATCAAATAAATTAAATTATTTATGACACCAAAATGATGCAGTGTTTACCTCATTAATAAATGATTTTAATAAATAAGATTATAAATATTAAAATAACATACAAAACCTATCCAATTCTTATTGGATGAATTTATTTTGACCATGAGTCATCTTATATTCGTCCTTAATAAGTTTTTTACCTTTATAAACTGAACATAATTATATAATAAAATAATATGATCACGCTTTCCTAAAGAGCCCCTCCTCCCCCTTATAAAAATCCCTCACTTATAACCAATTCCTCAGACAACTCAAGCCTTTTGAATCATCCAAAATCTTCCCAATTAAACTCCTTACATTACTATCCTCCTCCTAGAAGGATTACCTTATGATGATGGAACTTCAAGAAACCCTTTTGTTCATACCAAAAAGAGTTACCCAAATAAAAAGTAACAGTTTCTCTTAAATTCTTTTGTTTTATTTTGTTTTATTTTACTTCTACAACCCCTAAAATATTTTTATGAATTTAATTTATAACAACACCAGTATCTTCAATATAGTAGGATATTGTGATGAGAAGTATTACAACTACACATATGAAAACATCTATCTAATTGGTAAAGAACGTACTGTTTATATGGGTGGAGAGCTAACATCTCATGAAACGATGATTGTTCAATTATCTCCTACCATCTCTTATGGTGAAAATTATGATGTAACTGTATTTATATATGATATATATTATGTTTATGTTTTCTTTATGTTTCTGTATTTTTAATTTATATCATATCATTATGGTTTCGATTATGAGTAAACACGATAATTTCATTTGAAGAGGTGCGGACTACCACCCCCTCAAAGTGATATGACTCGTTCATACCATATGTTGGACATATAAAGGATTGAGTTATTGAAATTATATTTTATATTATAATGTAATTATAATATAACTATGTATCATTAAGTATTCTGTCACGACCCGCCCTCGGGGCCCGTGTCGTGACTACCCCAAGCCCGCCTTCCATAGGCCAGGGGCTGGCGACTAGCACCAAGGCGTAATTCCCGGTAAAAAGGGAAGGCATTGCCTTTGAAGATTAAACAAGCACCACAGAGTAAGCAAGAGGAATAGTAAACACTATGTAAAAACAGAGTACAACTGAATGTGCAGAAAAGTAATGGGCCAGTATACAATCCCAAACCGGAAGTAAAGTACAACTCGAAAGGGAAAACAACAACAGTGAAGTAAAAGCCGCTACACCGAGCTGTCCACTGGAGATCCCACCTGAAGGGTGGGTACAGATAGCTCCACTGCTCCACGGGTCCCACCGTCCGCTCCGTGTACGTCCCGCCCAGTGGTCCACCTCCAGGTACCGTCCTGCTCTGCAAGCCTCAACCACGATCAACGCTGTCCGTCGTCTGCAACCAACACAATGTAGTGCGGGCATAACCTGTGCAGGGGTGAGCATAAGCTACTCAGTAGGGACCCCAAGACCCCTGAAGGTCTCCCAAAATCCATAAAGGCTAAACCAAAAAGGTAAGATACAATCACTAAGTAACAACCAACACTACTTAGGTATATTCCCATACATATACCTAAGTCATCAATTCCCGTTCGCCTCCAACGTCCGAGCCCAAGCACAACCCAGTCCACACAGGAAAGCAAAACATATACCCACACAGGATAGCTCAACACAATCCACAAAGGAGAGAAAACACTAAATCCACACAGGATAGCTCAACACAATCCACAAAGGAGAGTAAATAGAAGATTCAGCTCATACAGGTATACATCATCGAAAAGGTGGAAAAGATGATCAGACAAAGATACTGAAACATTTATGTTGGGACCCACATCGGATACAAGACCAGCTCGGAGTCATCTAAGCTGGGACCCACATAGGATACAAGACCAGCACTCTTCATTGATTCATCTATACTGGGACCCACATAGGATACAAGACCAGTATTGAATCATCTAAGCTGGGACCCACATAGGATACAAGACCAACACAGCTAGGACCCACATAGGATTCAAAACCAGCTGTCTTCATTGATTCAACTATACTGGGACCCACATAGGATACAAGACCAGTATTGAATCATCTAAGCTGGGACCCACATAGGATACAAGACCAGTACATCTAGGACCCACATAGGATTCAAGACCAGCTGTCTTCATTGATTCAACTATACTGGGACCCACATAGGATACAAGACCAGTATTGAATCATCTAAGCTGGGACCCACATAGGATACAAGACCAGCACAGCTAGGACCCACATAGGATTCAAGACCAGCTGTCTTCATTGATTCAACTATACTGGGACCCACATAGGATACAAGACCAGTATTGAATCATCTAAGCTGGGACCCACATAGGATACAAGACCAGCACTGCTAGGACCCACATAGGATACAAGACCAGCTGTCTTCATTGATTCAACTATACTCGGACCCACATAGCATACAAGACCAGTATTGAATCATCTAAGGTGGGACCCACATAGGATACAAGACCAGCACAACTAGGACCCACATAGGATTCAAGACCAGCTGTCTTCATTGATTCAACTATACTGGGACCCACATAGGATACAAGACCAGTATTGAATCATCTAAGCTGAGACCCACATAGGATACAAGACCAGCACAGCTAGGACCCACATAGGATACAAGACCAGCTGTCTTCATCGTCACAGTCCACTGAGGATCTCTGCAGTGTCGTCACCGCAGTCCACTGAGGATCTCTGCACGGTCGTCGCTGTCGAAGTAGCAGTCGCAGCCAGCACTAGGGTTCCCGCACACAGTAAGCTCGTTCGGTAGGGTCCACTCCACGATCCGAGAGTCTGATATATCTACTGTCACAAAGTCCAGAGTTAATGTATCCAAAAGTTCCGTATCGTCAACCGGAACTCAACGCAACAGACAGCGCGTCGATCAGACACCCGGTCTGAGAGTTATTGGCTTTTTCGTTCCATGGGCCCAGTTAGTTTATAAGGCAAAACCAACCCGACCATACTCCACCTACGTCCAAACCTCGGGCGGAGTATGCCAAAATCTCCGTCTCACTAAGAGGAACTCAACATAGCTGACGACACATCAATCGGACGTCCGTAGCTCAAGATATGAGCGTTTCCGCTCCGAGGGCGCGGTTGGTTTCGTGTACGAACCAACCCAGCCGAACTCAAAGTATTCCAGAACCTTGAGTGTGATATACCAAAACGACCGCCTCGATCCAAGGATCGCATTTCCGCAGACGGTTCATCAATCTGAGTTCCGTAGCTCATGTTATGAGCGAAAGACCGAAGTCGATTCGAAAACGGGGGGTCCGGGTCCGGGCCGACCCGGACCGACCCCCCCTGGGGTCGGCCCGAGCCGGGTTGACCCGACCCGGCCCCGCCGGCGGAGGCGCGGCTTGGGCCCCGCTCGGGTGCCACGCGTGGGGGGCAAGGCCCCCGCCCTCTTCCTGCTGGCGGCGCGGCTGAAAGCTGCGCCTTTTGATCAAACGACCCCCTCGTGGGGGCCTATCTTTGAGAAAAAAGGGGGGGCGCTGCCCCCCTTTGTGAAACCGACCCCCCCCCCTCACGTGGGGGGCCTTATTTGAGGAAATCGGGGGGGGGGGGGGGGCGCTTCCACCATTTGGTGTAACCGCGCCCCCCCCCCCCTTTATGGGGGGCCGGTTTTTTGCCAGCCGGGGGAATTAATTCTCCCGGTTCTTCTCCTTTCCGGCCGGCCCGACCAGGCCGGCCTGTCCTTAACGGGACCGGCAAAGCCGGTCCCCCTTCCGGATTCCGACACCGGAGGCCCGGATAGCCGCTGATCTTCACGTCCCGCCGCAGCCCGGAACCGGCCGTGGCCTTCGTCGTTCGGTGCGGTGCGACGACACCGTTCCCCACCGCCGTGGCCTCGCTCCGGCCGCGGATCCTTCAACTTTCATCGACGCGGCGCGACGGCGCCGCGCGTATCTTGTCATATGATCCTGCGCGGTGCGATGACACCGCGACACACCCATTTCAATCCACAAAAAAATCAATATGAAAGTGAGGAGGGTCAGCTGTGTTCGTACGGTCCGGCCCCCTCGCGTTAATTGCTAACAATTGGATAAATTTTACGAAGTAATATTCTCGGGTATAATTCATGAACAAAAGTAATAAATAGACCCCTACCTCGGTTTCAAGTACGATGTTCGTCAATGACCCGCGGAAGACAAACGTCGCGGAGGTCGGGCGTCGCGGTAATCGTTCGTCAATTCCATTGATGAAGTGGTACGTCCGAAGAGGTACGTCATTGGAGAATCTTCGTAAGCCGACGAAGAAAGTCCGAGGAGGAAGCGGCATTCCCTTTCGTTGACACGGAAGGCGTCGTCGATCTTCGGAAACAAACCGGCTACGAAGAAGAGAGGAGCGGCGTTCTTCGTCGGAGCTTGAGTGTTCTTCGTGTTCTTCGTCAAAGTTTGAAGAAGAAGAAGAAGGAGCTCTCCAATCCTCTCAAGAGCAAAGGAAACCAACCCAAAATAATAAAATAAGCTTAAGCTTATTTTATTACACAACCTTCCTCTAAGAATTTCAATGGTTTGAAATTCAAATTAACCCTCCTCAATTAATTAATCCAAGTTGTCAAACATTAATTAAAATGGGTTAAAGGGGAGTTTTTGAGAGAAGTTGAGGAGTTGGGGTTCGTGTGGGCCCCACTACACTTAATCCTACCAAGGGAGGTTAAGTGGTTGTGGGTCCCACCCCTAACTCCCTTTGGGAGGTTTTAATAAAAAATAAACAAGTTAAAATAAAAATTTGTATCCCACAATTTTTATTTAACTTATTCTAAAATCCCAAAAACTAACTTTCAACCCGCAATAAACGCAACCTCGGAAAAGGTCTCCTTAAGCGAATATCGGCGCTGCGAGTTAATCGGTGCCCTCAAAATTTTATTCCGGGCACCGGTTCAAAAGTTAGAAATTCCCGCTCGTTCGTTCACTGAACGTACCCGAGCAAAACATCGGAAATTGATTCCAGGCACTCCGGGCTTCAGAATCAGGTGCCGTTAGAAACCGCAGTCTTGTAAATGTGAAAAGAAAATTAAGAAAAAATTTCCCTTGAATTTTACGGGTCTTTACATTACTCGCACCTCAGGGCTTTACGTCCCCGTAAAGCTTCAACACAAACTAGGGATACAAAGGCGGTAGAGCTAGGCGGTAAGCCACATCGCCAATCCTGCTGAGGACCTGGAAGGGTCCGATGAAGCATGGAGACAACTTTCCACCTTGGCCAAATCTCTGTAATCCACGTCGAGGTGAGACCCGCATGAAGACGTGGTCGCTATCCTCGAACTCTAGTGGCCTCCACCTCCTGTCAGCACAAGACTACGACCGGTTCTGAACCGTCCCCATCCGCTCACGGATGACTTGGACCTTCCTGGTCCTACAAGAGCTGCAAGATTTATTCTTTTCCGATAAGAGAAATCTGGTCCCATCCCCTGGATGAACCACATTCTTTGCCTAATACAGTCAATCCCGACATGGATGATACTAATCCATACCAAGGATGACGTCGTAAGGCCTCGACACTACTACCAAGAGATCCAACCGTTACTCTCGCCTCCAAGGGTTGAGTCACACTGTCGGCATCGGTGTGTGGTAACTGGGTCTCCTCCAGTAGATGTATCACAAGCGAGGTTCAAGTCAACAGTCAAAACTGGAACCTCTTAGTAACAACACAAAAGAGGACAGGAATGAAAACATCACAAAAGTATGCGTCTTTTATTATTGTAGCTCATAATAAAAAGATGCTACACAATAGCAATAAGGAACTAGAAGTACAAAGGACGTATCCACTAGTTCCGCTCCTGTCCATCTGCTCCCAGAGCTCCATGATCGAAGGCCTCAGCTGCCTGAAGCTGAGCTCTCCCATGTCCACCAACTCCCTGTGGTCGGGGTGGACCTCCTGGTGGTGGTGGTGGAAACACCTCGAAGTGTCGCCCACCATCTGCTGCTCGGCCGTCTCCTTTGCCTCGTCCGCCAGCACTCTGCGGACCTCCATGGCCGAACCTCTGTTTGGGAGGTCCCTCTACCACCTGCTGCTCATCTGTAGGACAAGTCGGGCAGTCTCGAGCCATGTGACCTTGCCCGCAGCATGCGTAGAAATGCCTGCCCCTCGTGTAGCTGGCTCTCCTTCGTGTGCCCCGCACAACCGAATCTTCATCTAGTGTCTTCCCATTTGATGGTCTGGCCCGTTTGGACCTCTGCGTCACCTGTCTACTACCAACTGCAGAAGACCCTGCTACGGGCCGTCCTGCGGAGGGCCCTGTCACTGGAGCCTGCTCGGCGAGAAAACTCTCCACTAGAAGGGCTCTCTCCAACACCTCTACTTGTGTCGGAATGTTGAGGGAGATCATCGAAGCCCTGATCTCATGCCTCAATCCCTGCTCGAAGGTCCGGGCCCGGAAGAACGGGTCCCGTACCATATCTGTGGAGTAGCGCGAGAGATCAGTAAATATCGCCGAGTACTGGGCCACTGTCATACTGCCCTGCCGTAGCTGTAGAAGCTCTTGGATGCGCACCGCATGGAGGGTGGCTGGGACGAACTCGGAACGGAAGATGCTCTCAAAGTCCGTCCAGAGAAGAGATGCCTTATCGTGCACCTAGAGCATCAAGCTCCACCATCTGCCTGCTGCCGCATGCAGGAGGCTCGCTGCGAGGATCACCATGAGGTCTGCTGGTGTCCTCACTAGCCTGAAAACTCGAACGACCGCCTCCAGCCAGTCCTCAGCTGCCTGGGGGTCCATCTCCCCATGAAACCTGTGTGGTCGCTGGCGCTGGAACTCGTGCCGAGCTACAAGGCATCGTGCATCGTCAGCGGCTGGTGCTGGAAGCATCGGTGGCTCGGAGGGTAGAGCTACCGCCGGTGCCACTGCTGACAAAGGGCCCTGCACCGAGGCCTCGTCGCTCGGTGGGTTGTCGTCATGATCAACTCTTGGAACCCTAGCTGGCTGCCGTCGTGGGGCCATCCTGAAAAGGAATCAAGTGCGCCACGGTCAAACAGTATACCTGGTGAGCTGATATAAAGTAATCACAAAGAAAACATTGAATCACACACGCAATCAATGTTTTCGTGCATTAAGTCGGAAATCAGTAGTCAGGGTCCTGGTGTACGGATACGTCAGCCGCCACACCAACACTGGACTCCCTGGACTGATAACCACACCCAATACGCTAAACATTATTGCTTCACATAGAAAAGATCAGAGTTCGCGGTAGAACCTAACTCCTCTGATACCAATTTGTCACAACCCGCTCTCGGGGCCCGTGCCGTGACTACCCCAAGCCCGCCTTCCATAGGCCAGGGGCTGACGACTAGCACCAAGGCATAATTCCCGGTAAAAAGGGAAGTTATTTCCTTTGAAGAGTAAACAAGAACCACAGAGTAAGCAAGCAGAATAGTAAACACTAAGTAAAAACAGAGTACAACTGAATGTGCGGAAAAGTAATGGGCCAGTATACAAACCCAAACTGGAAGTAAAGTACAACTCGAAAGGGAAAACAACAACTTTAAAGTAAAAGACGCTACACCAAGCTGTCCACTGGAGATCCCACCTGAAGGGTGGGTACAGATAGCTCCACTGATCCACGGGTCCCACCGTCCGCTTCGTGTACGTCCCGCCCAGTGGTCCACCTCCAGGTACCGTCCTGCTCTGCAAGCCTCAACCACGATCAACGTTGTCCATCGTCTGCAACCAACACAACGTAGTACGGGCATAGCCCGTGCAGGGGTGAGTATAAGCTACTCAATAGGGACCCCAAGACCCCTGAATGTCTCCCAAAATCCACAATGGATAAACCACAAAGGTAAGATACAATCACTAAGTAACAACCGACACTACTTAGGTATATGCCCATACATATACCTAAGTCATCAATTCCCGTTCAGCTCCAACGTCCGAGCCCAAGCACAACCCAGTCCACACAGGAAAGAAAAACGTATACCCACACAGGATAGCTCAACACAATCCACAAAGGAGAGAAAACAGTAAATCCACACAGGATAGCTCAACACAATCCACAAAGGAGAGTAAACAGAAGATTCAACTCACACAGGTATACATCATCGAAAAGGTGAAAAATATGACCAGACAAAGACACTGAAACTTTTATGCTGGGACCCACATAGGATACAAGACCAGCTCGGAGTCATCTAAGATGGGAACGACATAGGATACAAGACCAGCACTCTTCATTGATTCATCTATACTGGGACCCACATAGGATACAAGACCAGTATTGAATCATCTAAGCTGGGACCCACATAGGATACAAGACCAACACAGCTAGGACCCACATAGGATTCAAGACCAGCTGCCTTCATTGATTCAACTATACTGGGACCCACATAGGATACAAGACCAGTATTGAATCATCTAAGCTGGGACCCACATAGGATACAAGACCAGCACAGCTAGGACCCACATAGGATTCAAGACCAGCTGTCTTCATTGATTCAACTATACTGGGACCCACATAGCATACAAGACCAGTATTGAATCATCTAAGGTGGGACCCACATAGGATACAAGACCAGCACAGCTAGGACCCACATAGGAATCAAGACCAGCTGTCTTCATTGATTCAACTATACTGGGACCCACATAGGATACAAGACCAGTATTGAATCATCTAAGCTGGGACCAACATAGGATACAAGACCAGCACAGCTAGGACCCACATAGGATACAAGACCAGCTGTCTTCATCGTCACAGTCCACTAAGGATCTCTGCAGTGTCGTCACCGCAGTCCACTGAGGATCTCTGCACGGTCGTCGCTGTCGAAGTAGCAGTCGCAGCCAGCACTAGGGTTCCCGCACACATTAAGCTCGTTCGGTAGGGTCCACTCCACGATCCGAGAGTCTGATACATCTACTGTCACAATTTCCAGAGTTAATTTATCCAAAAGTTCCGTATCGTCAACAGAAACTCAACGCAACAGACAGCGCGTCGATCAGACACCCGGTCTGAGAGTTATTGGCCTTTTCGTTCCATGGGCCCAGTTAGTTTATAAGGCAAAACCAACCCGACCATACTCCACCTACGTCCAAACCTCGGGCGGAGTATGCCAAAATCTCTGTCTCACTAAGAGGAACTCAACATAGCTGACGACACATCAATCGGACGTCCGTAGCTCAAGATATGAGCGTTTCCGCTCCGAGGGCGCGGTTGGTTTCGTGTACGAACCAACCCAGCCGAACTCAAAGTATTCCAGAACCTTGAGTGTGATATACCGAAACGACCGCCTCGATCCAAGGATCTCATTTCCGCAGAAGGTTCGTCAATCTGAGTTCCGTAGCTCATGTTATGAGCGAAAGACCGAAGTCGATTCGAAAACGGGGGGTCCGGGTCCGGGCCGACCCGGACCGACCCCCCCCCCCCCCCCCCCCCCCCCGGGGTCGGCCCGAGCAGGGTCGACCCGACCCGGGTCCGACCCGGCCCGGTCGGCGGCGCAGCCAGGCGCGACGGCGAGGTCCGGCACGACGGCGCGGCCCGGCCGGCGGCGGCGCGGCCTGGGCGCCGCTCGGGTGCCACGCGCGGGGGGCAAGGCCCCCGCCCTCTTCCTGCTGGCGGCGCGGCTGAAAGCCGCACCTTTTGATCAAACGACCCCCCTCGTGGGGGCCTGTCTTTGAGAAAAACGAGGGGGCGCTGTCCCCCCTTTGTGAAACTGGCCCCCCCCCCCCCACGTGGGGGGCCTGCTTTGAGGAAAACGGGGGGGCGCTGCCCCCCCGTGGTGTAACCGTGGCCCCCCCTTTATGGGGGGCCGGTTTTGGCCAGCTAGGGGAATTAATTCCCCCAGTTCTTCTCCTTTCCGACACGCCCGAACAGGCCGGCCGGTCCTTCCTTAACGGGACCGGCAAGGCCGGTCCCCCTTCCGGCTTCCGACACCGGTGGCCCAGATAGACACCGATCTTCACGTCCCGCCGCGGCCCGGAACCGGCCGCGACCTTCGTCGTTCGGCGCAGTGCAACAGCACCGTGCCCCACCGCCGCGACCCCGCTCTGGCCACGGAACCTTCAACTTTGATCGACGCGGCGAGACAGCGTCGTGTCCTTGAATTATTTTACGACGCGGCGCGACGGCGCCGCGCGTTTCTTTTCGTATGATCCTGCGCGGTGCGACAACATCGCGCCTCACCCGTTTCAATCCACAACAAAATCAATATGAAAGGGAGGAGGGTCGGCTGTGTTTGTACGGTCCGGTCCCCTCGCGTTAATTGCTAACAATTGGATAAATTTCACGAAGAAATATTCTCGGGTATAATTCATGAAAAAAAGTAATAAATAAACCCCTACCTCGGTTTCAAGTACGATTTTCGTCAACGACCCGTGGAAGAAAAACTTCGCGGAGGTCAGGCGTCACTGTAATCGTTCGTCAATTCCATTGATGAAGTGGTACGTCCTAAGAGGTACGTCGTTGGTGAATCTTCGTAAGCCGACGAAGAAAGTCCGAGGAGGAAGCGTTGTTCCCTTTCGTTGACACGGAAGGCGTCGTCGATCTTCGGAAACAAACCGGCTACGAAGAAGAGAGGAGCGGCGTTCTTCATCGGAGCTTGAGTGTTCTTCGTGTTCTTCATCAAAGTTTGTAGAAGAAGAAGAAGGAGCTCTCAAATCCTCTCAAGAGCAAAGGAAACCAACACAAAATAATAAAATAAGCTTAAGCTTATTTTATTACACAACCTTCCTCTAAGAATTTCAAAGGTTTGAAATTCAAATTAACCCTCCTCAATTAATTAAACCAAGTTGTCAAACATTAATTGAAATGGGTTAAAGGGGAGTTTTTGAGAGAAGTTGAGGAGTTGGGGTTCGTGTGGGCCCCACTACACTTAATCCTCCCAAGGGAGGTTAAGTGGTTGTGGGTCCCACCCCTAACTCCCTTTGGGAGGTTTTAATAAAAAAAACAACAACTTTAAATAAAAATTTGTATCCCACAATTTTTATTTAACTTATTCTAAAATCCCAAAAACTAACTTTGAACCCGCAATAAATACAACCTCGGAAAAGGTCTCCTTATACGAATATCGGTGATGCGAGTTCATCGGTGCCCATGGAATTTGATTCCGGGCACCGGTTCAAAAGTAAGAAATTCCCGCTCGTTCGTTCACTAAACGTACCCGAGCCAAACTTCGGAAATTGATTCCGGGCACTCCGGGCCTCAGAATCAGGTGCCGTCAGAAACTGCACTGTTGTAAAATTCCAAAGAAAATTAAGAAAAAATTTCCCTTGAATTTTATGGGTATTTACATATTCATTCAATTAAAATACGTAATAGAAATGAAATTAGTGTTCATGCGTACCTACGACTTACCGTCTCCATGAACGGTGCATTTAATTTTTTATCTCCAAATGTTATGTACTATTATAAATACATATATATAATGGATATATATGATATATAATATATCTAAATCATGAATATAATTATGGAGATAATGGAATCTTGACCACATGGAAAACTTTTAATAATTAGGTATTCATTTTTTTACTCATGTACCAAACATCAACAAAACGACCATTATTAACTTAAATGATTACAGATTGTTTATAACATGGTAATAAGTGATATAAAAGGAATAGTAAAATTTAAAAAAGGGTTCTTAATTAAGTATAAATTAACTTATGTTTATTATTCAAGAATAATAAGGAACAAACTAGTCAAGTCGGACACATGGTAAGGGATTTCTTATCTCACTTTCAATTCCATGAGATTTCCATTGTTCGCCACATATTTATTGATTGTGGTTTATTGGGTACTTCCATGTGATATATATTATCATTAT
Source organism: Viscum album (assembly GCA_963277665.1). Classification (NCBI taxonomy): domain Eukaryota; kingdom Viridiplantae; phylum Streptophyta; class Magnoliopsida; order Santalales; family Viscaceae; genus Viscum; species Viscum album. Next base: position 595,087,915 of record OY728119.1, read on the forward strand.
TCTTTTAATATTATTGGTATTTTATGATTAATTTGGTGGATATTAACTTTTGGTCATACGACTCGATTGATTTCAACGTGGTAATGGTTTTCAACTCACTTTTTATTCCCGTGAGACTCATGCTATATTTACCACTATTTCCTTTTGTTTGGTGGATTTACTGCCCATTATTGTATTATTTATGTAATATACTTTAATTTATGGATATTTACATCTTCATTGAGTTATCCTTCTTTCATGGGGTGTATGTTTCGTAAGATACCAAATCCGTAAGGGAACTTTTTCACCCTCGTCTTTTTAAAAGACTTCTTTTTGTTATGTCATTTAATTTACATATTCTTATGTAGGGATATAATCTTCTATATCATTATTGATGTAAATTGATTGTCCAAGTGATGAGATACCCATTTCTCTCTCATCAACTCTTTCTCTGAAATTTTAAGTGACACTGTTAGGCTGTCAAATTTTTGTAAGGGAACTTCTTCACCCAATTTAAATTATTTTTGATGAACCTATACTTCTTGATTATGTCATACTATGAATATGTGTAAATAACCTCTGATTGTTTCACACTTAATGTCCACTTATATTGAGTGTATTCTTATTTTTCACACATTATTATGTAACTGATTTATCCTTAATCTAAGGACACAATTTTTATATGAGATTTCGTCTCAATTTAAATTCTATTGAGACTTCATTGTTTTTATACACCAATTCACTCTTATATGATGTATATACTGTCCGTTGGCATATTATATTATGATTAATTTTATTCTCATGATATTATAAGGTTATGATTAAATGTTATTCCTCAATTATTTGTATTCTAGTGTCTCTCATTATGATAAAATCTCTTCATCTAAAATATTTTTTAAATGTTTTAATGATTTATTCTTCTAAATATTTCCCATTAGTGTCCGTGTTTTCAAAATGTTTTTTATGATTTATTTATATGGACATTAATATTTTCAAATGAAAATTCATTTAAAATGTTCAATGTGGTATGAGACACTTTGATTAAAAAATATATTTATTAAATGTTTTAAAAGGTTTTATAAAGCATTGTTTATTTCAATATATTGATTTGATATATTGTAATTGGAATGTAGAAATGTTATATTTACTTTATCCTTGTGTTATATGTTATGAACATGTTATGGTTATTGGGCACTGTTTACATATATGGGTGGTTTTGTGATGAACCTTGGGCGGGTGAGCCCGAGATAGCTCTCCAATGCATTGGGTAAAGTGACGGAGGTAAACGTTAATGTTTATCCTAATATATTTAGGGAATATACTGTGATGGGTATTCCAACATAACTCCCTATGTAGCTGTGATAGATACAATGTAAATATGTTATGTATTCCACAAGTTACTTTTATGATTTATGATTTCCGTGTGTTATTCTTAAATTTATGATTTCATGTGGTAAGTAAAAGATTTTATGTTTTGTATGTATTTATGAACTAATGTTTTATTTCATTGTTTTATAACCCTTAATGAGATTTTTATTCTCATCCCATGTTTTGAAATGTTTTTCATAGGACTTAAAGATGAATATGTTCAAGGATGAGATAAAGAAAAATTCATGCTCTCTAAAACATGGAATTAGTCATGTTTCTTTTTAAGAGTTTTTATTTTATGACAAAATGGAAACTGGGTATAAGTGTATAATTTGTAATCATTTGAGATGTAATAGTTATGTCCTAACTCTCGAAAACTCAAAACCTTAAAATATTCTCAATGTGAATTATTCATTCAATATTATGTAATGTTTTTAGGTCGAGTCCTTATAGTTGGTATCAGAGGTTGGTTTAGAAAACTTTAGGGATTAAGAGTTTTCATTAGACACATGGTTAGTCGCTATGTCTATTATTTCAGTTAAATTCTTGTTTTATAATTTTTTCATATCAAGGAAATTCAGTTACAAATGGAAGGAGGAGGATATCAAACAACATTCCTATCTCTTCTTGATGACATCCTTATAATAATTAATGAAAATTAATGTTTGGATGATTGTGAAACGTTTTATAGCATACAAATCACTTGTAAGTAGTTGTTTGAGATATCAAACACCTCCACTATACCTCATTATCATCATGGATCATGGGTTGTATTTAAACAAATATTATTTTCACAATATTTTAATATTTTTAAGAAAGGTAAATATTATCAAGGCATTTTCAAATATTTTACCTTACCACAATATATTGAAGCATATTATGATTTTGAAAAAGGTGCTGAAGAAGGAGACCCTTTGACAACCTATTTATTTTTTCTTTTACAATATATTCTCTCAGCACAAACCTATGGTATTTTAAAAGGACCATTAATTGAATGTTTGAACTCAAATTATGTCCGACTGTTTTATAGAATTCATGTTTTATCAGATGTTTTGAAATTATATGTCATACAAGGTTATTTTCCAAAACGGTTTTTATGTGAACAAACATATGAAACATATTGTAAAAGGTATATTTGGATGAAGGAAGCAAATTATTTTGAAGGATCTCTAAATAATTGTTGCAATGCATGGAACCTCTACTTATGTGAACAAGATGACGAGGAAACCAAATGGACACCATGATCAAGGTACGCCGTTCTTAATTTTGGGGATCATTTTATATTATCATATGGTGGTGAAATAAAAAAATGACAATATATATAAGACATCAAGAATTAATATGTTGAGATCATAATGAATTGGAATGAAAGTGAGATATATAAGGAAACCATTGAGGTTAAAACATGTTAGGGTTATTTTTGAGTATTATAAAAAGGGAAACCCATAGAATGGGTGACAACCCGTCACATCCGGCAAGGCCGCAGGAATCGAACCCATAACTAAAGTGTGACAAGGGAACATCGCGTACCAATAGCATACTTGAAGTACCTGGTTAGTAAGACTTATTATTTTAGTAAAATGATTTTATGGAACAAGAATAAGTTGATTTTGGGAACTTATATTTTATCAATTAGATATACATAGTATTGGAAAATTATTTGGTGATTAAGCGATAAAGGTTGTTGTGGAAGATGTTCTCTCTTTTGAGGAAACACTATATTCCTAATGAAGATAGAATACTATGGGATTTCAATTGCGGAATAATGGTTGGAATTTTTGTTTGGAAGAATCTATGTTTTTATAGTGGACATATAAGGATTTGGTTTATTTATGAAAATTATTATCCTATCATGGAGAATATGTGATTAGGTTAATTAATTTTCAATATGAGACTTTATGAGTAACTGATGTTATTTAGAGATAAATGTTATGATTTATCTTGGAAGACTATGTAATTAAATCCTTATGAGATTTGGGTTTCAATAATAGTTTGGATTAATTTTGAGGAATTTTAGGGACTGTTGTTTGTTGAATGGTCTTTGTAGAACCTTTTGTTTTGTTTGATAAATTTTGGAGATTAAGTGTAGTTTTTCTTTTTGTAAAAGTGTATCCTTCATGGGGATTGTTTGATCTTATACTAATCCTTTTGGTTTTGGATGATGTCTAAAGATAGGGGAAATATATTGTTCATATTTTGTGGATTATGTGATACTCTAGAAGTTGATCCTAACACTTCTAATGTGACCAAGTCCGTTTGAATAATCATCATTTTGAAAAAAGATGCATTTGTGGAAGAAATTTATTAATGGATGAAAGTATATATGATATTTAGGTATGTTTCCTTATGTTTTTAGTTAACCTCATAAATAAATTCCTCAACTTTATGAAAAGTAACTTAAAACAAAACCTTTATCTATTAACTTTTCCTACTGGGGAATCAAGGACCATTGAACCAATCATATGTTCGTGATTTTCCGGTGGTTAAATTTCTCCTAATCATGTTTTCTAACACTCTCCATTATAACTTGACCATTTTTTCTCTCTTCCATATTCATGTTTTCATACATGGAATCCTCGTATGGATTATCTCAGGTGACCTTTGTACTTCTCTTTATTTATTTTAAAGTGATTGTTTTACTGACTCTTTTATGATGTGGGAATTTAATGAAGTTTCGAAGCCCAGTAATAAAATTTTGAGGACGCAATTCCTAAAAGGGGGGAAGGATGTAACATCCCAGGTTAATAATGAACATGAATTTTTTTCATATTTATTAATATTTGTGAACTAAATAATACTTATTCTTTAAAAGGGACACTATGTTTGGTGGCGTACCTAGCCGTTACAAACACGGGAATAAACATAACTAACTACAAAATTATTATATATGTTTGTAAAATGTTTTTACATTTATCCAATAAAAGTTAGAGGCTTAAAATGTGAATGAAACTAATTTTAAACATAATTTATTTTAAAAGGTTGAATTACAACCTTTTAATGGAAAGCCCTATTTATATATTGTTTTGGTTACTTTTATAAGTTATATTTGACAATATAATGTCATTATTTAGAATCAGGACATAAAAATTTACTTTGGGTAAATTTTTGGTATTTTTCTAATAAAATTCATTTTTTATGAATAGTAAAAAATATAGTATTTTAATTCAAAAGTTCATTTTAATATAATATATTTATATGATTAAATTGACTTATTAATTGGGTTTAAAGTTTAATTATATTATTTTTTTAAAATTTAATCCAATATTGGTCGTTGTAATTAATACCACATTGAAATTGGACATAAACGTGTATCAATCTTTTGATAGTTATTATTTTTTTAAAACACACTATTTGTTTTGATAATGAGGATTAATTTTAAATTAATTAATTTAACTTTTATGTTTTGAATTTGGTAAAATAGAAATCATTTTCGAATTTGAAATATCAAATATATCTTAGTCGGAATTTTTGGTATTTTTATGAAAAACATAAATTTTTGATTAATAGTGAAACCACTAAGTAGGAGTTAAAAACAGAAATTTTCAATTAAATGAAATTTTACCATTTTTGTGGATTGAATTTCGAATATACAACATAAATGGTTGTTATTAGTTTTTAAAATGTGGTTAAATAAAATGAAAATAATTTTTGGTGAATTGTGACTTTTGATTATTATTTACCGCAGTCAAAGGTAAATACGGTAATTCATGGTAAAAAGAATATTATAATAATTCAAAATTAACTTAACAGTTGTCCTAGCGATATTTCATAATTAATTTACAACTATGGGAATCCTTTGGTTGATTTTGGGACCCCATGGAGCCACTTATGAGTGATAATGACATTTTATTTTAATTAACTTAAAAGAAAAAATGACATAAACAAATATTTCTTTGTAAATTAATTTTTACATGGAGTTATGTAAGTTATATATTCAAATATAATTATTAATTGGAAATATAAAATGTTTTACTACATCATGGTAGTTTTTTATAATTTTTAGACATCAAATAAATTAAATTATTTATGACAGAAAAATGAAGCAGTATTTACCTCATTAATAAATAATTTAAATAAATAAGATTATAAATATTAAAATAACATCCAGAACCTGTCCAATTCTTATCGGATGAGTTTATTTATACCATGGGTCATAATATATTCAACAATAATGAGTTTTTTACCTTTAGAAACAATATATTATTATATATATAAGATAATATTATCACAATTTCCTAAAGAACCCCTCCTCCCCCTTATAAAAAGCTCTCACTTCTAAGAAATTAATGACACCTCTAAAGCCTTTTGGCTCATCAAAACTCTGAAAAATTAAGCTCCCTAAATCCATATAAGTCTCCTAGAAGACTTAAATTAGTCATAAAGGACTTACAGAAACTCTTTTGGTTCATACCAAAGGGAGTTACCAAAATTAAAGGTAACAATTTATCTTAAATTCTAATGTCTTATTTAGTTTTATTTTACTTCTACAAACCATAAAATAATTTTATTAATTTATTTTATAACAACACCAGTATCCTAAATATACTTGGATGTTGTTATGAGAAGTATTATAACTACACTCACACACACCTCCATCTAATGGGTAATGAACGTAATGTTTCTGTTGGTGGAAAACTAACGCCTCAGGAAATGACGATTGTTCAATTATCTCCTTCCACCTCTTATGGTGGCCATTAAGATGACACTATATTTATATATGAAATATATTATGTTTATGTTTTCTTTATGTTTCTGTATTTATAATTTATATCATACCTTTATGGTTTCCATTATAAGTAGACGCGATAATTTGATCTGAAGAAGTGAGGACTACCGCCCCTCAAAGTGATATGACTCATTAATACCATACATGGGACATAAAAAGGATTGATTTATTAAAATTATATATGATATTATAATGAAATTATATTATAATTATGTATCATTAAGTTTTCATTCAATTAAAATACAAAATAGAAATGGACGCAGCGTTCATTCGTATGTATGGCTTACCGTCTCCATGAACGGTGCATTTCATTTATTATCCCCAAATGTTATGTAATGTTATAAATAAATATATATACTGGATATATATATATATATGATATATAAGATATATAAATCATGAATATCATTTTGGAGATAATGGGCTCTTGACCACATGTACAACTTGTAATTATAAGTTGTTCATTTTTTTACTCAACTACCAAACATTGACAAAGCGACCATTATTAACTAAAATGATTACATATTGTTTATAACATGGTAATAAGTGATATAAGAGGAATAATAAACTCGAAAAATGGTTATAAATCAAGTATAAAGTAACTTATGTTTATTATTTAGTAAGAATAAGGAACAAATAAGTCAAGTCAGACATGAGGTAAGGGATTTCTTATCTGATTTTTAATTCCGTGAGATTTCCATTGTTCGACACATATTTATTGCATGTGGTGTATTGGGTACTGAAATGAGATATGTATTATCATTATTATCTTTATATTGTTTTTATTTTATGATTCATTTGGTGGTTATTAACTTTTGGCCATATGACTCGATTGATTTCAACGTGGTAAGGGGTTTTCATCTAACTTTTTATTCCCATGAGATTCATGCTATATTTGCAACTATTTCCTTTTCTTGGGTGGATTTAATTACCATGATTGTATTTTTTATGTAATATACATTAATTTATGGGTATTGACATCTTCATTGATTTATCCTTCTTTTATGGGGTGTATGTTTCATAAGTTACCAAATCAGTAAGGGAACCTTTTCACCCACCTCTTTTTAAAAGACTTATTTTTGTTATGTCAATTAATTTACATATTATTATGTCGAGATATGTTCTTCTATATCCTTATTGTTGTAAATTTTATGTACACGTGATGAGATACCCGTTTCTCTCTCATCAACTCTTTTTTTGAAATTTTATATGACGCTGTTAGGCTGTCAAATTTTTGTAAGGGAACTTCTTCACTCAATTCCAATTCTTTGGGTTAAACTTCTACTTCTTGATTATGTCGTGCTATGAATTGGTTTGAATAACCTATTATTGTTTAAAACACATTTTCCACTTATATTGAGTCTATTATTATTTTTCACACATTATTATGTAATTGATTTATCCTTATTCTAAGGAAACAATTTTTATAATGGATTTCGTCTCAATTTACATTCCATTGAGACTTCATTGTTGTTTTGCACCAATTCACTCTTATATGGTGTATATACTATCATTTGGAATATTATATTATAAATAACATTATAATCTTGTTAAGTTATTAATAATAAATGAAAAGACACATTGCCCCATATTTATTCTTTACAAAAGGAATAGGTGAACCCAATGCACAGGCACCTCAACCCGGTTTGTGAGGATTCGACAAGTGCATCCAAGAGAAATGAGATAAAATCTGGGTGGGGACATAATTCTAGGTTACTATAGAAGTATGGAAGTAAGTACAATATAAGTTACTATTTAGTACTATAAAAACTAGATCTATTCATCCGTTTGGGCTTTCGGTCCCCCGGTTTGGTCCTCGGGTCCTTCAAGGCCTTTGGTCCACTCAAGGCCTTCAGGCCCGTAAGGATTTTGGGACACCTCAAGGCCATAAGGACACCTTAAGGACTTTGTGACACCTAAGTGACTTCAGGACACAATAAATGGTTGTTGCATTGGACCAGGAATAATCTATGAGTAGCATGTTTAAGATAAGGATTCAGAGAAGGTGCATTCTATAGAGTAGAGCTAATTGATTTGGATTAATGAAGTGGGCTGAATATTTCCATTAGCACCATCCTACGCGTGCAAAATAATCCAAGAAAAATCGCCAGGTGAAGCTAGAGAACTATCATCATGATATATATTCGAGGTAGAAGCTATTCTAAGTTGTTATAGTCTGGATGAATTCCTCTAAGACCTTTGGGTCATGTAATTTCATGAAGCCTATAGGCTACGTAAGGGTTACCATTAAACCCTTAAAAGGGTGATTATAAAAAATGAATAAAAATTGAAGCCCTTTTGTCCATTCAGAGTAAATAGATGAACCCAATGGTAATTCACCTAGGCATATGAATCAATTATCAACATTATCTTGATTTTTCTTCTTGAATTACTATAACTCAATCGATGCCAATCTATATAGAGTCTTCATAATAGGCATGTCACGAGGTATGAAATCTATTGAAAACTCAACTTCCTGATTCATGTGAACAGTAGACAAGTAATCAAGATATACATTAGAATTATCTAAAAGGATAGTAATATCATTAATTTTTTAGTTTCTAACAAACCATTTGAGATAAATATCCTTTGTTATTTGGTAGTATGACTCGTACAATAGAAATAACTTCTATTGGATATTTGTATTCATTATTGGATTAAAATATGAGAATATTTTTGTTTGAAACATAAAATGTATCTTCCCTTACTCATAAATAGAAATTGGATTTAAATAGAATGAGTAAAAACATAACAAATATCATATCATATTCAACTAGTGGGAGAATCATATGATTTTTGTGAATTATATTCCCGAAAACATATATTGAATATATTATATAGACCTGAGATTCAATAATAATACAATTAAATGTTTTTAATTATAACTTAATATATAATTTTTGAGGTGTTGAGTGTACCTTTCACTAAATAATTCTCCTGGACCAATTTAATAATTTTCCTTGTATTATCTTTCCCTTATACTCTTGGATTTAGATATTCATAGAACTAATTTTCATCATTTACCACCATATTCACAATTTAGATAACATAATGTCCATAATAAATAAAATTATAGCATTATAGTGTGGGTGAAACATTCATTTAAGATATCTAAAAATTTATTTAATTGACTAGCCTCTTCCCATCACATTGAAAGTCTCTTACTTTTTGTCATTTTTTTAACACATAAAACATTTACCCAAACCCACGTGGTTGCTCCCACCACTCTTCTATCCATAATTATAACTTGAATAATGATTTATTTTTACCCTCTATGACTTTTGTTATAATAAAACCCTTCAAAATATATATTTCCCTAGTAACATAATATCACATACTATGATTCCATCATATCTATCAAAGTCTCTTATAGACAAATCCTTTTGAAGACATGGTATCAAGATAAGAAAAAAATGTTCAAAATTTATTTTAGGATTTATTATAAAACCTAAAAAAATATTGTATGCATTATAAATTTTACCATATAGGTACTGATTGATTCCTCGTTTTCTTCCTCGTTTATAAGAATTCACTCTCTATTTTCATGTGGTGATTAAGGGAAAATTCATATTGAAAAATACCTTCATAAAACCATCCCATGTCATTGAGTAAATTTAATCCTATTGCATCATATTCTTTATAATATTTTTACATTGAACTAATTCACCTTAGAATTGATATATTTCTTGGCAAAAAATCATGTTACAAACACTAAAAATTTGAAAATATCATTTCAATTTTAATTATCGATTTATTACCAGCTAGTGGATTAGATGAAATGTCATGTGAAGGTGGTTTTTTATACATAAAAAACTCAAAAGTGTGTTGCTCCTTGTTTTGGTTATTTGTAAGATCCTCATGATTCTTATTAATATTTATTAGCTTGTGATATTTGGGTGAGAATAAAATCAAAATTTCACATCTCAACTCCCATTTCATTTGTTTTATCATGAGGATGTTCATTTTATTAAATGTCACATTTTTCATAAACACGATTCCTCTTAGTTTATTCAATTAACCATGACCAGAATGTATAGAATGATACTTAATAATAATATTTTATAATCACATATTCATGATAAATCATTCTTAGTATGTCAAAATAAAGACACCTTCTTTTCATTCTTTGAAAACTTAGGTTTCTTCTTAACAAGACATGGTCATCATCTATTTGAATCCTTCATAATGGTCATGTAAAAATATGTTAACTAAATGAAGAATATCCCTCAAAAGTGTCTATCAAAGTTTGTAGTCTTATTTGCTCTCATCATTCACCAGTGAATATTGAGTTAATACCAAATCCCCAACTTTTAGATTTGTTACCCCAAGGTTCATATGTTTCATTTTTTTACCAATAAGCGAATACCCAAAAATGGATGTTTTTTTCTAACAAAAACATGCAATATCTATATTAACAAACCTTTAGGATATTATCATATACATATACATATTCCAAATGTTTTAAATAATTTTCTTTAACAACAATATCAAAAAAATCACATAACACTCCTTTGATACCAATTGAGGCAACCCAAGAATTCCATTCATTAATATTTCATCATTTTATTTGAACATTCAATAAATTTATTAATAATAAATGTATGAGAACCACAAATGTTTCATTTTTTAGATAATAGATACATAATATTCTTAGTGAATCAAGGATATTCAATATCTCTCATCAAAATCTTATCACATAGTACACTTCTTAGACACACCATATTGAAAAAATTTCATCAGAACCTATGGAAGGGAATCATAATAAAGGGTGAGCTTAGATTCTTAGGAATGGTAAACATAGAAGATATCAATCAATTACCATAATTTAGTAGAATATAAACATAAGGGTATGGGAACATGATTCTAAATTTCAATAATCAAGAAAAATATATCAATGATATTTAATCACGAATCATAACATAAGGTTTTTTATTCATAATACATAAGACATAATAGTGTAGAGTCATTAATAATCCATAATGAGCCATTATAACATATCATTAGCACATGACATAAGTTTTTTCTATACACATAAGATTATAAAATCACTTCCATAAATGAGGTTAACTCTTAAGACCATCATTGTGAATAAGGTACCATAATATAAATTCATACATGGTTATTTAAAGAATTCTATAAGGAGTAACGTCTAACTATTTATCTTTATTATCTCTTAGTACTTTATTGACTCCATCACCTCTTAGTACAATCTCAATTCTATCATTATTACCTGAGGAATTTGAGGGATATATAATTTCATGCCCACACATCACATAATGAATACCATTAATATATGTGCTGTAAGATCATATAAAAATCATCAAATCATTTTATCATAATCCATGTTAAGGAAATATGTTTCATATACATTTCAACATTCCAACATATCATAACTCCCAGAAAAGAAATTGGTTTTATAATGGATTTTTTATAAATTGATTAATCCATTGGGGTGAAAGAGGTTTCATTGAAATATCCATAAATCGTCATCCTCATAAGTCACCCTATGATGGAATGTGCATGGAATATTATGTTCATTTACAAATTGAATCATATAAATCCTCAATTTATGTAGAAATATATGAAATATACCATTAAATTATTATTAGAACATTTGTTTGAAAACATGAGAAAATATATTTTTCTTTTTATACCATTAATACTAAAAATTCCCAAACTATTGAAAAAATATACTTCTTTAAAAATAACTAAGGAATCATGTAGAGAAATAATTAATTTAAATAATTCTCATGATTGTGTTGTATAATTTAAAATAAAACATTATTATCTAACCTTTGTAAAAAGTCAAAAATGATTTGTTTAAAAAATATTACTTTTAAAATATTCAATTTTGGGAATTTTTAAATAATCTAATAGTTAGTAAAATTGTAATTTTAAAACATTTCACATATAGGTTACAACTTTTATAAAAAAATTACATAGACTATGGTAATGGAAGTAAAAGTTCATCGAGTAAAGTGGAAATTAGGTCAGCTATTCTTTAAAAACATGTCTCTAATCATTTAAAGAAATAATGAGAGTTAAATGGTATTAATAAATAAATTCTTAAATAACCACATGATCATAAAATTTATGGGGTTTGAAGTATAATATCCATATAATTTCCATTTATGGAAAGTTATCATTGATAATCCCAAAAATAAATGAGACTGTAATGTAAACCACTTACCTCAAGTCTTGTCTTTCTTCATATAGTTTAAAAAATACATTTTAAAAGATATAAGTTTTTTATAAATATATTTTACAACCATATTAATATATATATTATTATTTATAATTAATTTATAATTTAAAATTACCCTTTTAGAAAAATTTGTTCATTAACATGAACATTCAGGTCAAAACTGGTTTGTTTTCAAAGAATATTTTGTTTCAACGATTCTGGTACATGAAACTTGGTCATGGTTTCATTATATACTAAATATTAATCATGTAATATTTATATTATTTATTCATTATATATATATATATTATAATAATTTAGATAAAGTGGTGATAAATATTTAATTGCATCACTTTATGGAGATGATAGTCTGTACATACACACAGGTACAAACTATCATTATTACCCAAGGAATTTGAGAGATATATAATTTCATTCCCACACATCACATAATGAATACCATTAATATACGTGCTGTAAGATCATATAGAAATCATAAAATAATTGTATTATAATCCAGGTTAAGGAAACATGTTTTATATAAATTTTACCATTCCAACGTATCACGACTCATCGAAAAGAAATTGGTTTTATAATGGATTTGTTATAAATTGATTAATCCATGGGGACGAAAGAGGTTTCCTTGAAATATCCCTAAATAATCATCCTCATAAGTCACTCTATGATTGAATGTGTATGGTATGATAAGTTAATATACAAATTGAATCCTATACATCCTTAATTGATATATAAGTATATGAAATATACCATTAAAATATTATTTGAACCTTTGTTTAAAAACATGAGAAAACATATGTTTCTTTTTATACAATTATGATTAAAAATTCCCAATCTATTGAGAAAATATATTTCTTTGAAAATAACCAAGGAAACATGTAGATAAATAATTCATTTAAATAATGGTCATGATTGTGTTGTATTCTTTAAAATAAAAGATTCCTATCTAACCTTTGTAAAAAGTCAAAAATGATTGTTTTTAAAAATATTACTTTTAAATTATTCAATTTTGGGAATTTTTAAATAATGTAAAATTTATTTAAATAAGAATTTTAAAACATTTCATTTATAGGTTATAACTTTTATAAAACAATTACATAGACTATGGTAATGGAAGTAAACGTTCATCGACCAAAGGGGAAATAAGGTCAGCTATTCTTTAAAAACATGTCACTAATCATTTAATGAAATAATGAGAGTTAAATGTTATTAATATATAAATACTTAAATAACCACATGGTCATAAAATTTATGGCGTTTGAAGTATAATATCCATATAATTTCCCTCAATGGATAGTTATCATAGATAATCCTTAAAAGAAATGAGATTGTAACGTAAACCCCTTACCTCAAGTCTTGTCTTTCTTTATATGTTTTAAAAAATACATTTTAATAAATATAATTTTTTATAATTATATTCTATAACCCTATTAATATATATATTAATTATAATTCATTTATAATTTAAAAAATACCCTTTTAGAAAAATTTGTTCATTAGCATGAACATTCAGGTCAAAACTGGTCTGTTTTCATAGAATGTTTTGGTTCAACGATTCTGGTACATGAAACATGGTCTTGGTTTTATTATATAATAAATATTAATCATGTAATATGTACATTATTTATTAATTATATAAATATTATAATCATTTAGATAAAGTGTTGATAAAAATGTAAATGCATCAATTTATAGAGATGATAGTCTGCACATACACACATGTATAGTTTTCACTTTTTGATGGATGAAATGAATAAAATTAAATGATAAATCTCATTTATAGAATAATTTTTATGTGATAAATATCACATATATTCATTAAATCTATCATTATTATCATCCATGTAAATATGAAATGAAAAAATGAACTATATCGCTTCATGGTGTTGGTAGTCTAGATGAGTGACATCATCATTTTCAAACAGATGGAAAAGTGATATGGTAGAAAATATATTTTAATCAAAAAAGAATAATTATTTTATAAATATAATTTATAGAAATTAAATCCATTTTAATAAGAAAACATGAAATATTATGATGTTTAATGAATTACCTCGCTATGTGGAGGAAGTGGTCCACACGTACGCATGAGCGATACTTTCATTTCCAATTTGATGAAAAAAGGAGGAAAATAGTTGATGCATCAACATAATAAAATCTAATTATATTGAATTTAAATAATTAAATATTCTATAATATAATTAAATATTCTTAGTATTTATAAATAAAATTGACATTAATAGGTTAATAATTATACATCTTTTTTGGGAACCCCCTTTTACTTACACCTTATGTTTTGAAATAATGGTATTTGGATCAAACAAAGTACTATTTTATGTGGGGAGGGATTTTAGGAAGGTTTAAAAAACATGTATTGTTAATCTATAAGAATATTAATAATTTATAAATATAGGATATGTGGTATCTTATTATAAGGGAGTGAGACAACACACATGAAATGTTTCATGATATTTAATCATATTAATGTCTTACTCAATTCATGTGTCTCCAAAATTCCAAAGAATAAAAGATAACTAGGATGGGGAATAAATAAAATCAACCAATAAAATTAAATAATTTTTTTGATATTTGATTTATTATCTATTATTCAAACCCCTCCCAACAAACCCTTTTTGTCTTTAACCATTGTAACAAATGTTTTCTGTTATTTCTATTAATGATAACTAAAAATTAAGTGTTTATTGTTAAATAGTATTAATTATTTTTATTAAAATTTCAGAATAAAGTAAAAAATATTCAATTTCTATAATCAGTAGAAATTAATTATTAAATCAATTTAAAAAACAAAACAAAACTATATTTATCAAAATCCATTTTAGGCATAAAATTGATTCTACCTTCATTCTATGCCATATAAAAACTAGTAGATAAATGTTAAAGTATTTGTTTAAATATATTATCTATGATTATAGATAAAATATTTCCTAAATAGAGATTAATATAATTTTTTATGATAAAAACACATATTGTTCATAAAAATAGTTTTTTAGAACAACATATTTGTTTACCATAAAATGATATTATTTTTCTTTATAACTAGTTAGAAACAATTGAATTATTTTTATAAGAATGTATGAAATAATTTTTCATAAAATATCTATATTTATTCATACTCATAAATACAATGATAATGTGTTAACTATCACATTATTTAATAATATTTTAATATTATATTATGGTTCTCTTAAAATTGGTGTTTTGTGAAAATAAATATATTGATGAAATTAAATTTATTTAAAGAGATATATAACATAAAATATTGAGTTTTTTCCCTCTACTCCCCCCCACTTATCTAGGTATTCTGCAAGATTGTGAAAAACAAGAGGAATCATAGCTAAAGGTTCGCAGGGAATCTTTCTCCCTCTGAAGTGATAGTATAAGTTATCAATCCCAAAGGTATATTTATCTCAAAAAAAAAAATTAATTTTCAAATTTAGAAAAATAATAAGAACCACTAATTTTAATATTTGGAAGATAATGTATAAACATTATATATACTTGGGATCTTGACTTGCTGGAGGAGTGGAACACTCTCTGAAAAATAAATAATGGAGAAAGATGTTAGTGCTAAAGGGATTAACACATTGAGAGGAGAATTATCCAATTCTATTTACATGAACATTATGTCATGTAAAATCTTACATTCCATGGTAGAAAAAAATCTCAACATTTATGAAGGAAAATCCATGGTACACAATGTGAAATTATAAGTGTTTTAGAGAAATTATGAGAAACTAGGGATGGATCTAAATGAGTCCATTATTGAATTTTTTATAAAGTTTAAATCATTATAGAGGACATGAATGGACTTAGAGAAATCCATGATGATTCAAAATTCATGAGGAGGATCCTGATAATATCTCCACTATATTTCATCATGAAGTTCTTGAATCTCAAATATAATTACCTCTTGGAGGTAATGATTAATAGGTTTCAAAAAAATATCATTATAAATAAGATGAGAAATAATAGAATTTATTCCTTAATAAAGGATAATTCTAGAAAAGTTTTATTCAAAGAGATGAAAAAACATCATTGGATCAAAATTCTTAAGATGGGGAGGTTGATGAGGTGCTCTATTTAATTTCCCCAAATTTTTAATTGGAAATGTAAAATTCAAATCCAAAATTCAAATTTCTATATTTTAGTATGAAAAATTTTGAATCATGGAGAGATATGTCTTAAAAAGTTCTAATATGATGGTAAAATGAAGCACTCATGAATAAATCATGTAAAAAAGTGAATGTTAAGTGGATTCCATAGTAGAAGTTATTAAAAATAAAGATATTTTTTTCACATGAAGATACTCTACTATAATTTATAATAGAGGAAGATAATTATGATTGTAAAGACCAAAATGAAGAAGATCTCAACATGTTCATAAAAAAATAATGCATTTCATCATGTTGATAAGGCATTGAAAATTTTGATGGAAATTTTAATTTTCAAATTAATTTGACAGATTCTTTTGTAAATAAGGATTTATAATCGATTTACAAAATTTTATACATTCAAATTATTTTATTGGATGAGAAATTATCTTTTATTTATGTCTTGTTGGACAGAGAAGGATTTAGAGAGGCTAGAGTGGTCCCTATATCATTGGCAGGAGAAAACCATAAGAAAGTCATTATTACCACTGGTTAGATAATGCAATTATTAAAGGGGTAAATTAAAAAAGTTACCACTCTTTTCTTTTAATAGGTATCCCCCTCTACCCCCTTTGTTCTATTCATGAAACCCCTAGAATACCTCTTTACCTCTCCCTTCAACACCCCTAATGTTTGGAGTAGTTGCAATGCATTTTTTTTATTCATGGTAATTATCACCATCCAAAAATTTCTATTTGTTTCCCCTTTCATTAATGATTAATTTTTGGTTTTCTTATTTTGGATTTCAATGGTGATTGCATGAGAGAAATTTCAAATCATCCAATTCTATTGGGGATTTTGGTTACCAAGGATAAAAGACAATATGTGATGGTGTTTTCCAATGGCGGATCTGTTTTTCAATATCGTATAGTGTCATATTTAATTTTATTAAATTTTTCATTAAACTAGAATGTAATTTAATCAATTATTACTATTAACTGTTAGATTATAACTACAGAATGATGGTAGGAGTTGATAGTGGACCTCTGTGAGTGGTTCATAAAGGTTTTCTTGAAATATGTGTTCCAAATGAGTGTTTGCATTTAATTGATTTCATCAAGCTTGATCAATATTCGAGATTCTTGGTAGTAGCTAGCAGGTTGTGATAAATAAATATAAAGATTTATTTAAAGGTAGGTGGTCTTGTATTCTCAAAATTCGATTATCATAATATTTTTATATTTCATTCCATGTGTGGTACCTCCATTATAGGTAGTTCCCTAAAATTAAATTAGATTATTTAAAATGTATTAAATTTTAAAATTGAAATGGTAAATTTAATTTAATTACTTTAACTAAACAAGTAGATGAATATGCCACATTTTTCTAAGTGATTCTTCTGGACACCTTTACATACTATGGATGAGTTCTTCACTTAAGAAATTATCCATGATAAAAGAAACCCTCTTGAGAGGTGTGACCTATATGAAAAAATTTTGTGGGCCATGCTTAGGAGCCTTGTACACCCTTAGTAAGAGTGTGTATTTACATTAACAAACGTAGTCATTGAGAGCCTTAGGGTTCTTTATTGATGCCTTATAGACATTAATATCATAGTAATATCATGGTTTTAGTGTTTATCCCACATTTTATGTGACTACGCCAATGTGGGAATAACATTGGCAGGCGAGAAATGAGTTAGGTGAGAAAACCAACATAATGAGACATTAATAACTAAGATGGGCAGTGTCCATTTTTTAAATGTTCTTATTTGATGAACACAATTTTTTTGCAAGGTAATGATACCCTAATAATTAATCCATGGGATATTATTTTTTAGAGCATCATGTGCATACCCTAGATACATTTGGTGACAGAGGATTCCAAGAAGGATTCCAATTCTTAAGTACTAATTAGGGGGACCCGAGTGGGACCCAATTTACAGACCGAACCTGAGTCAATGCATACGGATATGGGTAGGGAGGATTGTGGTTATCACTTTGGAACCCAAACCAACATTTACACACAAAGGGGATTTCATGTTTATTATTGGGATGTGTGTTTTTCATCCCATATTTTATTTATTTATTTATGTTTGATGATATGTGAGTTATTAGGAATAATGAGATTTAGTAGTTGGGTATGAAAAAATGTGATTGTTTGGGACTCCTGAGAATCACATGTTGAGATTGATTACACATTTTGATTCCTGGTATTATTGTTATATTCTCTCATGATATATATTGGGGATGAATAACTAGTTTGACTAGCATCTAGTGAGATGGTTGATGTATTAGTGGATGCCTTGAGTAGTTACAAAGGAAACAACATCAGAGCATAGGTGAGTGCCATTATACAGTAATCCCAAAGATTCCTGGGATTCTAATCTTATTATGAGACTATTTCAGATTCCTAATAAGCCCTGGATTCTAATGGTGTTACCATTTCACCATTTCAAATTCCTTGGATTCCTGATATTCTAATAAAGGTATAATGTTATTACTATTTTGAAATAGTGGGTTACACATACCCAACTAAAAAATAATTTTCAATTACCATTTCATGTATATAGTGATATATTTATCATGTAAACCTACCTTTAGATTGCAGATAATTATGTGTCCACTATTAAAATTTTAATGACAAAAGATTAATTATCGTATCAGATGTTCAAAAAAGTTCCCATGATATGATGATAACCTTGAGATACTATAAATTTATTCTTAAACCAATTACATATGTTCAAGATACATTATACTAATTAGAAACAGTTGATGTATGAATATCAGGTTATTGGGGATTATAAGAATTGAGGATTTTTTGTCATGAATTTCAGACATTATAATCTCTGGTTGGTGAAATCATAAAGATAGACTGACCAATAGAAACACAACATATTTGAAGTTTAATTGGATAATATTATACATAGACATGTGTATTGGTCTCCTAACTTGATATCATTACCAATGTGTTTCATATTATCGCATACATCGATGCGACGAAAAAACAATGGAAATAAGGTTGTGGTGAGGAAGGTTGTGTTGGGTGATTTATTGTTGGTATGGATTTTTTTGATTAATCAAGATAGAATTTGTCACATATTAGTTGAGGAAGTAATATATTTAGACTGATTGATCAGGATGGTAGTAAATTTATAAATTCATTACTATGGTAGTGAAAGTAAATTCTATCAAGTTATATCATCAAATAATAAAGCTAGGGATGATGATGATACAATTCCGCTTCCTTCTTTATGAGATATCTAAAGATTAATATATAATATGACTTAATGTGTGTTTGTTGAATGGTTTTCAATGAAATTAATATTATTTACCACTTTAAGGGGCTTGATGGGTTGTTACACTCAACTCTTGGTCTATGAATACTATTCACTACTATCAGGATAAATACTTAGAGGGTCACCGAAAATATTGTATTCAAGATTCCTCCTTATTCTGGAAAATAAGTATATATTACATTGTGGGCCCCACCATAGGGGCCAAAGATTTTCTATGTTATCGATCACAGATGAATAAATAAATTTATTATTATTCGAATATATAATAATTGGGTTGAATATTTTTATTAAATGTATTCATAAGTTATTTAGTTATTAAAATAAGAATATTATACAAAACCTTACTTTATTATTCAAGGTTCATTTAATATTAGAAGGAATTATTCTTCGAGTTATTAACTCAGTTTTATCACATTATATATTGTTTATATATTAAAAATATATGATGAAAATTATAAATAATATTTATGATGTAGGTAATTCA
Source organism: Viscum album (assembly GCA_963277665.1). Lineage (NCBI taxonomy): Eukaryota > Viridiplantae > Streptophyta > Magnoliopsida > Santalales > Viscaceae > Viscum > Viscum album. The sequence goes on from OY728119.1 coordinate 595,108,084, forward strand.
AAATAATTATTTATTTATTGCTTATTTAGTGGGTATTTTAATTCTAATGGTCTGGGGAACCTTTTTTTGAGAATTATAAACTCTCATTAAATAAGCAAGAGTAGAGGCTTATTCCATAAACTATTAATTCATTTAGAATGAGATCCTCTCTCTCCTCCAACTTCATAGAGAGAGAAAGTATATATTTGAGTGACTTCTCCAAGAACACCTTAAATGTATCAAAGGAATGTGATCGAGGCGATTGTCCAGATGCTGGTGGATTCTTCAGAGCATTGCATTAACACAAAAAATTTAATGAAAGGTGAGTCTGTGGATTCATGGAGCATGTGTAGAAAATCTTGAGGGGTTTATCTTCAGATCATTTGAGTTGTAGTCACTATAAATGAGCTATAGTTGTGTACACATTGATTTGAATAAGGAAACTACTCGGTTCACCTTTTGTGCTTATTAATTTCACATGAGATCCTTGAGCCTTTACCATGTATCATATGGCTAGAGACAAAATGTTTCACCACTTTATTAAAAAATATAACTTTTTGGCCCATAATCTTCCACTAATCACTATGGTACCTTAAATTGGTATAAGATGGATCACATGAATTTATGATCCAATTAAAAATTAATTTTCATTAAATTACGTAGATGGTTTAAATTTGGCCCTTATCGAATAGACTGTGCATTGATCTGATTTCGGACGGCCAAGTTATGGTCATTTGAAATTTGAATATGGATTTTTTTTCAATATTTATGGTAATGAAATTTGAATAATTTCTATAAATTATATAGATTAATTTTTAACTATATATTTATATAGAAATAGATTCTAGTAAAAAATATTATCCAAATGGATCTCAGGCTTCCAAAACTCTGGTGGAGAAAATAGTGTTTTCCATATGGAGTTCATTCCACTCATAAATTGAAATTTAATTTTAAAATTATTATTTTATTTGGTTAGTAGTCTATTATTATGGTGTGATTAAATTTTTTAAATGAAATTGTAATAGTTGTGCAATGACTTTGAGCATAAAAAAATATTTTCAATTTGATAGTGAGAGGTGACATGAACCGCTTTTGTCAAGACTAAAAAATATATCATTTTTACAAAATTCTTACTATCCATTAGATTTTTAATAAAGTAATACAAGGGCACACATAAGTGTAAAATTTAAATCAATGAAATATAATATCTTAATTATAAAATAAAAGAGGATTGGACCCTGGTCATCTCACCTTCCTTCCAAGGAAAACCATCATAAGGTCCCTTCCCTCTTTCATAGTAGAATAAGGCTCACCAGCGTCTCTCCTGAAGTAGTCTTCTCCCAGCCCATAGTCGGACTTCCATCCATTGTCACCTGGTACAGTGCTACAAAAGTTCCCCGTCAACCACCTCTCCCACCACTATCTCAATCATCGGACGGGACAACATTTTACATTATCACTCCCCCTTCCCAAAATAACCTTCGTCATTTTCCCACCAAGAACCCCATGAGCGCGACCTATCGATCATGTTTGGCTACCTTTCCAACCCACATCAAGAACCCTACACCGACCTACCCCATTTCCATTACCCTATGTCACCAGTTCTACCCTATAAAACAATAAATGTATTACCTGTAGAATCACCCTCCTCTTCCCATTGTTGGTCACCGCCCAATGCTCTCTAGACACATACATCAGACCAGGAACTACTTGACCGAGAACCTATCCCAGACCACTGCTTCGCCCTCAATCTATATCTGTCAAGCTTTAGATCACCACCACCACCATGGGATAGCGCTTCCTTCGTTTGAGCCCGTGTCAATCACCATGTTTTTCTACTATTAGAATGATTCCCACGCCACCGGTACCATCTGACCCTGCCCACTCCCCCCATGGATTGTAAGACCTCGAGTTTTTGTAAAATATATTGTCTTGAATTAATTTAATCATTTTTATATTGTTAATTTTTAAAAAATAATAAATATAGATTGTGTTTTATGAATCCACCATGTTATTCTTGCTTTATAAGATACACCATTTTTATATTTCATTATACAGTACCCCATGATATGTTTGTGCTACAAGAAACACTGACTTGGCTTGTGTTACATGAAACACTAATTTTCTAAGAAACATATTTTTTTAATTAAATGTGAAAATTGTAACATCCTGACACAAAACACACTTAACATGTGCCCTATGGTGGTGGGTAACATGGTCTCATTCATACCTCCCCATATTACAAAGTATTCCAACTAAAAGAAAGTGTGTAAAGTTGGTATAGCGGGGAGACTATATCCTCTTATTAAAATGGAACAATGGAAACAACCAATAAACATAAAATACTAGTGGATGAATATATAACAAATAGAAAAAATAAATTATCAAATAGTTTCTGGTACATGGATTCCTGGCATAATAGTACAATTAGGGAACATGGGACATTCATAAAAACATGCAATGTATAAAGCACAAAAAGTAAAAAAGATTCTTCACAAGCATCTTGATAAAAAGTTCATTCCTATACTCCTACGATCCATCTATAAGAAAAATCATATCAACAAACTTCTTGGGTATTAAAGGCATCCTGAGTAGGGTGTGGGATAAAAATCTTATTAGGCCACCAAAAATGGTGTTTATATTTAATCCAAGTGGTCCTTGTGAATAAACAATGTGAATGTAATATTAATTAATTAAAATTGTAGAATAAATAAATAACCAGCCCGCTCAGGTTCCTGAATAACAAATGACAAATCTACCTATGTTACATCCTAGGTAAATAAATAACATGACATTTTTTTCATATTTATTAATATTTGTGAATTAAATATTAATTATACATTAAATGGGACACTATGTTCGATGGCGTACCTGATACACAACAATGGGTTTCTTTTAAATCTTATGTTGCACACTAATAATATAATATCATTATATTAAATGGTAGTTAACACCTAGCCATTATAATGGAGAGAATAAAAAGAAGTAAAAAAATTATTATATATGTTTTTTAAATATGTTTACATTTATCCAATAAAAGTTACTGGCTTAAAATGTGAATGAATGTAATTTTAAACATAATTTAATTTAAAAGTTTAATTTACCACCTTTTAATGGGGAACCCTCTTTAAATCTTGTTTTGGTCACTTTTATATGTTCCATTTTACAAAATAAAATTCTTCTTTAGAATCGGGACATCAAAATTTACTTTGGGTAATTTTTTGGTATTTTTCTAACAGAATTCATTGTTTTATGAATAGTGAAAAATACAGTATTTGAATTCAAAAGTGCCTTTCAATATAATTTTTTATATGGTTATATTACCTTTTAAATTCGTTTTAAAGTGTAATTATATTATATTTTTAACATTTAATCAAATTTTGGTCATTGGAATTAATTTCACATTGAAATTGGACATAAACAAGTATAAATCTTTTGATAGTTATTGTTTCTTAAAAACACGCTATTTGTTTTAATAATGGGAATGAATTTTAAATTAATTAATGAAACTTCTATGTATTGAATTTGGTAAAATAGAAATAATTTTGGAATTCAAAATATCAAATATAGCTTAGTCTGAATTTTTTGTATTTTTCTGAAAAACATCAATTTTTGATCAATAGTAAAACCACTAAGTATTTGTTAAAAACTGAAATTTTCATTTAAATGAAATTTTACCGCTTTTATTGATTGAATTGTGAAAATCCAACATACATGGTTGTTATTATTAAGTAAAATGTGGTTCAATACGATGAAAATATTATTTGGTGAATAGTATCTTTTGACTTTTATTTACTGTAGTTAAAGTTGAATAGGGTAATTTAGGGTAAAAAGAATATTATAATAATTCAAAATTACCAGAACAATTGTCCTAACCTTATTGGATGAGTAATACCCGTCCATTTAAATCCTTGGATCGATTTTGGGTCCCTATAGAGCCACTTAGGAATGATAATGACAATTTATTTTATTTAATTTAAAGTAAAGGCAAAAATAACAAAAACAAATATCTCTTTGTAAATTAATTTTAAATGATGTTATATAAGTTATGTTTTCGACTATAAATATTCAGTGGAAATATAAAAAGGTTTCCAACATCTTGGTATTTTTTTATAATTTTTGGACATCAAATAAATTAAATTATTTATCACACAAAAATGATTCAGTATTTACCTCAATAATAAATGATTTAAATAAATACGATTATAAATATTAACAAAACATCCAAAACCTATCCAATTATTATTGGATGAATTTATTTCGAGCATTAGGCATCTTATATTCAACCTTAATGAGTTTGGGACCTTTAGAAACCGAATACCATTATTTAATAAATTAATATTATCACATTTTCCTAAAGAGACCCTCCTCCCCCTTATAAAAAGCCCTCAATTCTAACCAATTCTTCACACCTCTCAAGCCATTTGGATCATCCAAAATCTGCCAAATTAAGATCCATACATCCAAATACTCTTTCTAGAAGCCTTATATTAGGTATAAGGAACTTCAAGAAACCCTTTTGGTTCATACCAAAGGGAGTTTCCCAAATTAAAGGTAACCATTTCTCCTAAATTCTATTGTTTTATTTTGTTTTATTTTACTTCTAAAACCACAAAAAATATTTTAATTCATTTATTTTATAAAAATACTAGTATCCAAAATATAATAGGCTTTTCTTATGAGAAATATTCTAACTACACTTACACACACTTCCATCTAATGGGTAAAGAACGTACTGTTTTTGTGGGTGGAAAACTAACACCTCACGAAATGATGATTGTTCAATTATCTATTACCGCCTCCTATGGTGGAAATTATGATGTAAATGTATTTATATATGATAAATATTATGTTTATGTTTTCTTTATGTTTCTGTATTTTTAATTTATAGCATACCATTATGGTTTCTATTATGTGTAAACGTGATAATTTCATTTGAAGAAGTGCGGACTACCTCGCCCTCAAAGTGATATGACTACTTCATACCATACGTGGGAAATATAAAAGATTGAGTTATTGAAATTATATATGATATTATACTGTAATTATAATATAACTATGTATCATTAGTTTTTTATTCATTTAAATTACGAAATTTAAATGAAATGAGTATTCATGCGTACCTATGACTGACCATCTCCATGAACAGTGCATTTCATTTCTTATCTCCAAATGTTATATACTATTAGAAATACATATATATATGCTGGATATATATGATATATATGATATATAAATCATTAATATCATTATGGAGATAATGGAATCTTGACCACAAGGACAACTTGTAATTATAAGGTGTTCCTTTTTTTTACTCAAGCACTAAACATCGACAAAACGACCATTATTAACTTAAATGATTACATATTGTTTATAACATGGTAATAAGTGATATAAAAGGATTAATAAACTTTATAAAGGGTTCTTAATCATGTATAAATTAACTTATGTTTTTATTTAGGAAGAAAAAGGAACAAACAAGTCATGTCGGAAACAAGGTAAGGGATTTCTTATCTCACTTTTAATTCTGTGAGATTTCTATTGTTCGCCACTTATTTATTAAATGTGGTGTATTGGGTACTTCCATGTGATATATATTATCCTGATTCATTTTATATTCTTGGTATTTTATGATTCATTTGGTGGTTATTAACTTTTGGTCATACGAATCAATTGATTTCAACATGGTAAGGGGTTTTCAAATCACTTTTTATTCCCATGAGATTCATGCCATATTTGCCACTATTTCCTTCTATTTGGTAATTTACTGAACATTATTGTATTATTTATGTAATATAATTTAATTTATGGGTATTTACATCTTTATTGAATTATCCTTCTTTCATGGGGTGTATGTTTCACAGGTTACCAAATCGGTAAGGGAACCTTTTCACCCTCCTCTATTTAAAAGACTTCTTTTTGTTAAGTTATTTAATTTACATCTTCTTACGTAGGGATATGTTCTTCTATATCCTTATTTCTGTAAATTTTATGTCCAAGTGATGGGATACCCATTTCTCTCCCATCAAATCTTTTTCATAAATTTTACGTGACGTCGTTAGGCCGTCGAATTTTTGTAAGGGAACTGCATCACCTAATTTCAATTCTTTGGGTCAAACTTCTACTTCTTTATTATGTCATGATATGAATATGTGTGAATGACCTATGATTGTTTCACACATATGTTTCCACTAATATTTAGTGTTTTCTTATTTTTCACACATTATTATGTAATTGATTTATCCAAAATATAAGGATACAATTTTTATAAGGGATTTCGTCTCAATTTACATTACATTGATACTTCATTGTTGTTATGCACAAATTCACTCTTATATAGTGTATATAATCTCCTTTGGCATATTATATTATGAATACCTTTATTCTCATGATATTATAATGTTCTGAATAAATGTTATTCCTCAATTATTAGTATCATTGCGTCTCCCATTTTTATAAAAACTCTTTAACTAAAATATCATTTTAAATGTTTTGAAGATTTACTCTTCTAAATATTTATCATTAATGACTATGTCATAAAAATTGTTTTGAGGAATTATTTATATTTACATTAATGTTTTCAAATGATAATTCATTTAAAAACTTCAAAGTTGTAGGGGACACTTGGATTCAAAAATATCTTTATTAAATGTTTTAAAAGGTTTTATAAAGAATTGCTCATTTCAATATATTGATTTGATATATTGTGATTGGAATTTGGAAATGTTATATTTCATTTATTATTGTGTTATATATTATGAATCTATTATGGTTATTGACATTGTTTATGTATATTGGTGGTTCCGTGATAAACCTAGGGCGGGTGAGCCCGAGATAGCTCTCCACTGCATTAGGTAACAAGACGGAGGTGAACGTTAAAGTTTCTCCTAATAGATTTAGGGAATATAATATGATTGGTATTCCAAAGTTACTCCCTATGTAGATGTGATAGCTATAATGTAAGTATGTTATGTATTCCACAAGTTACCTTTATGATTTATTTGTATTATTCTTAAATCTTATGATTTCATGAGGTAAGTATGTTTTGTATGTATTTGTGAACTAATGTTTTCTTTCATTATTTTATAACCCTTACTGAGCTTTTCATGATTATCCCATGTTTTGAAATGTTTTTCACAGGACTTAAAGATGAATAGGGCCAAGGATGGGATCAAGGAAAAGTCATGCTGTCTAAAACATGGAACTAGTCATGTGTTTTTTAATAGTTTTTATTTTATGAAAAAAATGGAAACTGAGTAGAACTATATACTTTGTAATATTTGGAGATGTAATAGATATGTCCTAATTCTCTAAAACTCTAAACCTGAAAAGATCCTCAATGGGAATTATTCGTTCAATATTATGTAATGTTTTAAGGCCCGGTTCTTATAGTTGGTATCAGAGGTCGGTTTAGACAACTTTAGGGATTAGGAGTTTTAGTTAGACACATGGTTAGTCCCTATGTCTAGTATTTCAGTTAATTACTTGTTTTATAACTTTTTAAGATCAAGGAAATTCAATTAGAAATGGAAGGAGGAGGATCTCAAATGAAATTCTTATCTATTCCTGATGACTTCCTTGAAATAATTATTGCAAAGTCATGTTTAGATGATTGTGAAAATTTTCTAGCATTCAACTCATGTGGAAGTAGTTGTTTGAGATATCAAACACCTACACTATACCTCGTTATCATTTTGGATCATGGGTTGAATTTAAAAAAATATTATTTTCATAATATTCCCATATATTCAAGAAAAGAAAAATATTATCAATGCATTTTCAAATATTTTACCTTATCACAAGATTTTAAAGCATATTATGATTTTGAAAAAGGTGTTAAAGAAGTACACCCTTTTCCATCATATTTATATTTGATTTTACAATATATTCTCCCAGAACATACCTATGGTATTTTAAAAGGACCATTAATTGAAAGTTTCCACTCAAATTCGGCTAGACTATTTTATAGAAATCATGTTTTATCAAATGTTTTGAAATTATATCTCATACATGACTATTTTACAAAAATATGTTTTTGTGAACACCCATATGACCCATGTTGTACAAGGTATATTTGGATGTAGGAAGAAAATGATTTTGAAGGATCACTAAATCATTATTGCAATGAATGGACCCTCTACCTATGTGAACAAGATGACGAGGAAACCAAATGAACACCATAAACAAGGTGTGTTGTTCTTTATTTTGTGGATCATTTTATTTTATCATATGGCGGTGAAATAAAAAAATGACAATATATATAATACTTCAAGAATTAAGATGTTGAGAACATAATGAATTGGAATGAAAATGAGATGTATAAGGAAACCATTAAGGTTAAAACATATTAGGGTTATACTTTAGTTTTATAAAAATGACAACCCATAGAATGGAGGACAACCAGTTGTATCTGGAAAATCCGTAGGAATCGAACCCACAACCGAATGGTGACAAGGGAACATCACCTACCACTGGCCCACATGAAGTCCCTGGTTAGTAAGACTTATTATTTTTGTATAATGATTTTTTAGAACAAGAATAAGTTGATTTTGGGAACTTATGTTTTGTCAATTGGATATAATTAGTATAGGAAAATGATTTTGTGATTAAGTGATAAAGGATTTTGTGGAAGACATTATCTCTTTTGAGGAAACACTTTATGCCTAAGGATGATAGAATACTATGGAATTTTAATTGTGGAATAGTGGTTGAAGTTTTTGTTTGGAAGAATCTATGTTTTTATTGTGGAAATATGATGATTTATTTTATTTATGAAAATGATTAACCTATCATGGATAATATGTGATTAGGTTAATTAATTTTCAATATGAGACTTTATGAGTAACTGATGTTATATAGAGATAAATGTTAAGATTTTTCTTGGAAGAATAAGTAATTAAATCCTTATAATATTTGGGTTTCAATCTCAGTTTGGATTACTTTTGAATAATTTTATAGACTATTTTTTATTGAATGGTCTTTGTTGAAATTTGGGTTTTGTTTGGAATTTTTTGGAGATTATGAATAGTTTTCCTTTTTGTAAAATTTTATCCTTTTGGGGATTATCTGATCTTGTACAAAATGTTTTGTTTTTGGTTGATGTCTAAAGATAGGGGAAATATATAGTTCATATTTTGTGGATTATGTGATACTCTAGAAGTTGATTCTAGCACTTTTAATGTGACCAAGTCCGTTTGAATAATCATCGTTTGGAGAAAAGATGCATTTGTGGTAGACATTTAGTAAAGGATGAATGTATATATGACAAGTAAGTATGTTTCCATATGTTTTTAGTTAATCTCATAACTAAATTCCTCAACATTATGAAAAGTAACTTAAAACAAAAACATTATATGTTACCTTTTCCTATTGGGGAATCAAGGATTGTTGAACCAATCACATGTTTGTGATTTTCTGGTGGTTAACTTTCTCCTAATAATGTTTTCTATCAGTCTCCATCAGAACTTGACCATTTATTCTCTCTTCCATATCCATGTTTCCTACATGTAATTTTAGTATGGGTTATCTCGGCTGACCTATACACTTCTCTTTATTTCTTTTAAAGTGATTGTTTTACAGACTCTTTTCCGATGTGGGACTTTTAACGAAGTTTCCAAGCCCAGTTTTAAAATTGAGAGGAAGCAATTCCAAAATGGGGGAAAGGATGTAACATCCCAGTTTAATAGAGAACATGGAATTTTTTCATATTTATTAATATTTGTGAACTAAATATTATTTCTACTTTAGAAGGGATGCTATGTTTGATGGCATACCTAATACGCAACTATGAGTTTCTTTGAAATCTAACGTTGCACACTAATAAAATAATAATATTATTTTTAATGGTAGTTAACACCTAGATGTTCTAATGGAAGTAATAAAAAGAACCAACTACAAAATTATTGTATTTGTTTGTTAAATTGTTTTACATTTATCCAATAAATGTTAGAGGCTTAAAATGTGAATGAATCTAATTTTAAACATAATTAACTTTAAAAGGTTGATTTACCACCTTTTAATAGCAAACCATATTTAAATATTGTTTTAGTCACTTTTATATGTTCTGTTTGACAAAATAAAATTCTTCTTTAGAATCAGGTCATCAAAATTTACTTTGGGTAAATTTGTGGTATTTTTCTAATAAAATTCATTTTTATGAATACTGAAAAATACTATATTATAATTCAAAACTGATTTTCAATCTAATTTATTTATATGGTTAGATTAACTTTCTAATTGTTTTTAAAGTGTAATTATATTATTCATTTAATATTTAATCCAATGTTGGTCATTGGAATTAATTTAACATTGAAATTGGACAAAAACAGGTATCAATCTTTTTATAGTAATTGTTTCTTAAAAACACGCTATTTGTTTTGATAACATGAATTGATTTTAAATTAATTAATGAAACTTCTCTTTTTTTAATTTGGTAAAATAGACATCATTTTTTAATTCAGAATATCAAATATAGCTTAGTCAAATTTTTTGGTATTTTTCTGAAAATCTTCAATTTTTGATGAATAGTGAAACAACTAAGTAGTAGTTAAAAATAAATATCTTCATTTAAATGAAAATTTACCTCTTTTGTTGATTCAGTTTCAAAAATCTGACCTACATGGTTGTTATTAGTAAGTATAATGTGGTTCAATAAGGTGAAAATAATTTTTGGTGAATAGTAACTTTTGACTTTTATTTACCGTGATTAAAGGTAAATAAGGTAATTCAAGGTAAAAGAAATATTATAATAATTCAAAATTACCTTAAAACTTGTCCTAACCTTATTGGATGAGTAATTACCAACCATGAAAATCCTTGGGTTGATTTTGGGACCCCATGGATCCACTTATAAATGATAATGACACTTTAATTTAATTAACTTAAAGTAAAGGCAAAAATGACACAAACAAATATCTATTGGTAAATTAATTTTTAGATGGTGTAATATAAGTTATCATCTAGACTATAAATATTAATAGGAAATATAAAAGTCATTCCTACATCATGGTATTTTTTTAAAATTTTTATACATCAAATAAATTAAATTATTTATGACATAAAATGATGCATTATTTACCTCATTAATACATGATTTAAATAAATAAGGTTATAAATATTAAAATAACATCCAAAACCTGTCCAATTATTATTGGATAAATTTATTTTGACCATGAGTCATCTTATCTTCGACCTTAAAATGTTTTGGACCTTTAGAAACCGAATATCATTATATAATAAAATAATATTATCACACATTCCTAAAGAGCCCCTCCTCCCCCTTATAAGAAGTCCTCACTTCTAACCAATTACTCACACCTCTCAAGAATTTTGACTCATCCAAAATCTACCCAATTAATCTCCCTACATCCCTCTGCTCCTCATATAAGTCTTACCTTAGGCAGAAGGAACTTCAAGAAACCCTTTTGTTTCACACCAAAGGGAGTTACCCAAATTAAAGGTAACAATTTCTTTTAAATTATTTTGTTTTATTTTACTTCTAATACCCCTAAAATGTTTTTATTAATTTATTTTATAACAAAAAAAGTATCATCAATATACTAGGATGTTGTTATGAGAAGTATTCAAACTACACTTACGCACACCTCTATCTAATGGGTAAAGAACATACTATTTCTGTGGGTGGAAAACTAACACCTCACGAAATGATGATTGTTCAAATATCTCCTACCGCCTCTTATAGAGGCCATTATGGTGGAACTGTATTTATATATGATATATATTCTGTTCATGTTTTCATTATGTTTATGTATTTTTAATTTATAGCATATTCTTATGGTTTCTATTATGAGTAGACGTGATAATTTCATTTGAAGAAGTGTGGACTACCACCCCCTCAAAGTGATATGACTCGTTCATACCATACATGGGACATATAAATGATTTAGTTTTTGAAATTATAAATTATAATATAAATTAATTATTATATAACTATGTATCATTATGTTTTCATTCAATTCAAATATGAAATAGAAATGAAAGTAGCGTTCATGCGTACGTACGACTTACCGTCTCCATGAACGGTGCATTTCTTTTCTTATCTACAAATGTTATGTACTGCAATAAAAACTTATATATACTGGATATATATGATATATAAGATATCTAAATCATGAATATAATTATGGAGATAATGGAATCTGGACAACATGGACAAATTGTTATTATAAGGTGTTCATTTTTTTACTCAAGTACCAAAACATCGACAAAATGACCATTATTAACTTAAATGATTACATATTGTTTATAACAAGGTAATAAGGGATATAAAAGGAATAATAAACATGAAAAAGAGTTCTTAATCAATTATAAATTAACCTAAGTTTATTATTCAGGAAGAACAAGGAACAAACAAGTCAAGTAAGACACGTGGTAAGGGAATTCTTATCTCACTTTCAATTCTGTGAGATATCCATTATTTGCCACATATTTGTTGAATTTGGTGTATTGGGTACTTCCATGTGATATATATTATCATTATTATCTTTATATTCTGGGTATTTTATGATTCTTTTGGTGGTTATTAACTTTTTTCATAAAATTCGATTAATTTCAACGTGGTAAGGGGTTTTCATCTAACTTTTTATTCCCGTGAGATTCATGCTATATTTTCCACTATTTACTTTTGTTTGGTGGATTTACTGGCCATGATTGTATTATTTATGTAACATAATTTTATTTATTTATATTAACATCTTCTTTCAATTATCCTTCTTTCATGGGGTGTATGTTTCGTATGTTACCAAATCGGTAAGGGGACATTTTCACCATCTTCTTTTTAACAGAATTTTTTTTGTTATGTTATTTAATTTACATCTTCTTATGTAGGGATATGTTCTTTATATCCTTATTGCTATAAATTTTATGTCCAAGTGATGAGATAACCATTTCTCTCTCATCAACTCTTTTTCTGAAATTTTATGTTACGTCGTTAGGCTGTCAAATTTTTGAAAGGGAACATCTTCACCTAATTTCAATTATTTGGGTTAAACTTATACTTCTTTTTTATGTCGTGTTATGAATATGTGTAAATAACCTTTGATTGTCTCACAAATAATTTCCACTTATATTTAGTGTATTTCTATTTTTTACAAATTAATATGTAATTGATTTATCTTTAATCTAAGGATATAATTTTTATAAGAGATTTCGTCTCAATTTACATTCCATTGAGACTTCATTGTTGTTGTGCACCAAATCACTCTTATATACATTATAGAATATTATTTTGAATATTATATTATGAATACCATTATTTTCATGATATTACAAAGTTCTGATTAAATTTTATTTCTCAATTATTTGTATTTTAGCGTATCTCATTTTTATAAAAACTATTTAACTGAAATATCATTTTAAATGTTTTAAACATTTATTCTTATAAATATTTATCATTAATGTATGTGTTTTAAAAATGGGTTTTATTATATATTTATATGGAAATTAATGTTTTCAAATGATAATTCATTTAAAATCTTCAAAGTGGTATGGGACACTTTGATTCAAAAATATATTTATTAAATGTTTTTAAAGGTTTTATAAAGCATTGTTTATTTAAAAATATTGATTTGATATATTGTGATTGGAATGTGGAAATGTTATCTTTCTTTTATTCTATGATAGCTACAAAGTAAGTTTGTTATGTATGCCACAAGATACCTTTATGATTTATGATTTATTTGTGTTATCCTTAAATCTTATGATTTCATAAGGTAAGTAAAAGAGTTTTTTTTGTATGTATTTAGGAACTAATGTTTTCTTTCTTTGTTTTATAACCCTTACAAAGCCTTTTATGCTCATCACATGTTTTGAAATGTTTTTCATAGGACATAAAGATTAATATAGTCAAGGATGGGATCAATAAAAAGTCATGCTGTTTAAAACATGGAACTAGTCATGCTTCTTTTTAAGAGTTTTTATTTTATGAAAAATTGGAAACTGAGTAGAAGTGTCTGATTTGTAATCTTTTGAGATGTAATAGTTATGTACTAATTCTCTAAACTTAAAAACCTTAAAATATACTCAATGTGAATTATTCTTTCAATATTATGTAATGTTTTAAGGTCAGGTCCTTATAGTTGGTATCAAAGGTCAGTTTAGACAACTTTAGGGATTAAGAGTTTTCATTAGACACATGGTTAGTCCCCATGTCTATTATTTCAGTTAGATCATTGTTTTATAACTTTTCCAGATCAAGGAAAGTTAGTTAAAAATGTAAGGAGGAGGATCTCAAACGACATTCCTATCTCTTCCTGATGACCTCCTTGCAAAAATTAATGCAAAGTCATGTTCGGATGATTGTGAAACTTTTTCCAGCATACAACTCACTTGGAAGTTGTAGTTTGAGATATAAAACACCTCCACTATACCTTGTTATCATTGTGGATCATGGGTTATATTTAAACATATATTATTTTCACAATATTCTCATATTTTTATGAAAGGAAAATATTATCAAGGCATTTTCAAATATTTTAACATATCACAATATTTTGAAGCATATTATGATTTTGAAAAAGGTGATGAAGAAGGAGACTCTTTTACAACCTATTTATATTTGCTTTTACAATATAGTATCGAAGAACATACCTATGTTATTTTAAAAGGACCATTAATAGAAAGTTTCAAATCAATTTTAGTCTGACTGTTTTATTGAATTCATGTTTTATTAGATGTTTTGAAATTATATGTCATACACGATTATTTTCCAAAACTATTTTTCATTGAACACTAATATGACCCATGTTTTAAAAGGTGTATTTGGATGAAGGAAGAAAATGATTATAAATAATCTCTAGATCATTGTTTCAATGCATGGACCCTCTACCTATGTGAACAAGATGACGAGGAAACCAAATGGAGACCATGATCAAGGTACGATGTTCTTAATTTTGGGGATCATTTTATTTTATCTTATGGTGGTGAAATAAAAAAATGTCAATATATATTGAACTTCAACAATTAAGATATTGAGATCATAATGAATTGGAATTAAAATTATAGGTATAAAGAAACCATTAAGGTTAAAACAAGTTAGGGTTATTTTTGAGTTTTATAAAAAGGACAACTTGTAGGATGAGTGACAACCGGTCACATCCGAAAAGGCCGCAATAATTGAACCCATAACCCAAGGGTGACAAGGGCACATCGCCTACCACTGGCCTACTTGATGTATATGTTTAGTAAGATTTATTATTTTTGTAAAATGACTTTATGGAACAAGAATAAGTTTATTTTTTAACTTATTTTTTATCAATTGTATATATTTATTATTGGAAAATATTTGGTGATTAAGTGATAATGGTTGTCATTGATGATGTTCTCTCTTTTGAGGAAACACTATATGCCTAATGAAGATAGAATACTATGGGATTTCAATTCCAAAATAATGGTTGTATTTTTTTTGGAAGAATCTATGTTTTTATTTTGGATATATGAGGATTTGGTTTATTTATGAAAATTACTAACCTATCATGGAGAATATGTGATTATGATAATTACATTCCAATATGAGACTTTATGAGTAACTGATTTTATTTGGAGATAAATGTTAAGATTTATCTTGGAAGAATATGTAATTAAATCCTTATTATATTTGGGTTTCGATATTAGTTTGGATTACTTTTGAAGAATTTTATAGATTGTTATTTATTGAATGGTATTTGTTGAAATTTTGGTTTTTTTGAAAAATATTAGAGATTAAGAGTAGTTTTTCTTTTGGTAAATGTTTATCCTTTTTGGGGATTATCTGATCATGTACTAAACATTTTGGTTTTGGTTGATGTCTAAAGATAGGAGAAATATATTGTTCATATTTTTTGGATTATGTGATACTCTAGATGTTGATTCCAGCACTTTTAATGTGAATAATTCCATTTGAATACTCATAATTTGGAGAAAAGATGCATTTGTGGTAGAAATTTAGTAAAGGATGAAAGTATACATGACAAGTATGTTTCCTTACGAATTTAGTTAAACTCATAAATAAATTTCTCAACATTATGAAAAGTAACTTAAAATAAAAACTTTATCTATTAACTTTTCCTACCGGGGAATCAAGTACCATTGAACCCATCACATGTTTGTGATTTTTTGGTGGTCAACATTCTCTTAATCATGTTTTCTATCACTCCATTATAACATGACCATTAATTATATCTTCCATATACATGTTTTCGTACATGGAATACTAGTATTGGTTATCTCAGGTGACCTTTGTAATTGTATTTATTTATTTTAAAGTGATTATTTTGCTGACTCTTTTACGATGTGGCACTTTTAATGAAGTTTCCAAGTCTGGTTTTAAAATTGCGAGGATACAATTCCCAAAAGGGGGAAAGATGTAACATCCCAGGTTAATAAAGAACACGTCATTTTTTTTCATATTTATTAATATTTTTGAACTAAATATTATTTCTACTTTAAAAGGGACTCTATGTTTGATGGCATACCTGATACGCAACAATGGGTTTCTTTGAAATCTTACGTTGTACACTACTAATATAATATTATTATTTTTAATGGTAGTTAACACCTAGCCATTCTAATGGCAGGAATAAACAGAACTAACTACATAATTATTATATATTTTTGTCAAATGTTTTTCCATTTATCCAATAATATTTTGAGGCTTAAAATCTGAATGAATCTAATTTCAAAAATAATTTACTTTAAAAGGTTGATTTACCACCTTTTAATGGAGAACCCTCTTTAAATCTTGTTTTGGTCACTTTTATATGTTCTATTCGAAAAAAATAAAATTATTCTATTAAATCGTGACATCAAAATTTACTTTGGGTAAATGTTTGGTATTTTTCTAATAAAATTAATTTTTTATGAATAGTGAAAAATACAGTATTTTAATTCAAAAGTGACTTTTAATCTAATTTATTTACATGGATATATTACCTTTTTAATTGGTTTTAATGTGTAATTATATTATGTTTTTAACATTTAATCCAACGTTGGTTATTGTAATTAATTTCACTTTGAAATTGGACACAAACAAGTATCAATCATTTGATAGGCATTATTTCTTAAAAATACGCTATTTGTTTTGATAACTGGAATTAATTTTAAATTAACTAATTCAAATTCTATGTTTTTAATTTGGTAAAACAAACATCAATTTTGAAATTGGAATATCAAATAAATCTTAGGCTGAATTTTTGGTATTTTTCTAAAAAACATCATTTTTTGAGGAATA